>CAMZMU010000107.1:68126983-68860902 GCA_947311845.1 Poa pratensis | reverse complement strand
CACACCCCGGCAAATACGCCCTTGTCGTCGACCCAATTGTCGATAACTTCAGACTCACCAAGGTGTTGATGGATGGCGGCAGCAGCCTCAACATCATCTACGCGGACACACTGAAGCGCATGAACTTGTCGGAAAGCCAGCTTGACTACAGCAAAGTCAAGTTTCATGGCATCGTTCCGGGAAAGCAAGCCAAGTCAATGGGAAGCATCAAATTGGAGGTTACTTTCGGAGCTGAGACAAACTACCGCTCGGAGTATCTCAGGTTCGAAGTAGTCCCCTTCAAGAGTGCCTACCACGCCATCTTTGGACGGCCAGCTTTCGCCAAGTTCATGGCTCGGCCGTGTTACATCTACAGCAAGTTGAAGATGCCGGGACCCAACGGTACAATCACCGTCAATGGCAACTTCAAGAAAGCAAAGGAGTGCGAGCGTGGCAACGCCGCCTTCGCTGAGGCAGTCCTCCACGCAGAGGAGTTAGCCATGTTGAAAAAGGAGCTTGATACGTCGCAGCTGCCGGAGGATGTAAAGACCGCTGAGCCCAGAACACTTTTAAGGCGTCCGAAGACACAAAGAAGGCGGATCTGGTCCCAGGTGACAGCTCCAAGCAAGTCACCATAGGGGCAGGCCTGGACGACAAATAGGAAAGCGCGCTCGTCAGGTTCCTCCGTGAGAATCAGGACATCTTTGCATGGTCATCAGCCGACATGCCAGGTGTCCCGAGGGAACTTGCCGAGCACTCTCTTAACGTCTACGAAGGAGCCAAGCCAGTGAAGCAAGGAATAAGGCGCTACGGTGAGAAGAAGCGGACAGCAATAGGGAAGGAGATCATCAAGTTGCAAGAAGCCAAGTTCATTAGGGAGGTAGTACACACTGATTGGTTGGCAAATCCTGTAATGGTTCCAAAACCTAATAAGGAAATGAGAATGTGCATTGATTATACCGGTTTGAACAAGTGCTGTCCTAAGGACCACTTTGCTTTACCTCGTATAGATCAGGTCATAGACTCCACAGCCGGCTCCGAGCTGCTGTGCTTTTTGGATGCGTACTCCGGGTACCACCAAATCAAAATGCGAGAATCCGACCAAATCAAAACACGTTCACTACGCCCTACGGGACCTTTTGCTACATCACGATGCCCTTCGGTCTAAAAAATGCCGGCGCAACGTATCAGCGGTGTATGCAAAGATGCCTTCACGAGCAAATTGGCCGCAATGTTCACGTCTATGTTGACGACATTGCCGTCATGTCAAGAAAGAAGGCAGATTTGCTTGACGATTTGAGAGAAACCTTTGATAGCCTCCGGGTATATAGGATGAAGCTCAACCCGAAAAAATGCGTCTTCGGGGTTCCTGCCGGCAAATTGCTTGGCTTTATCGTTTCCGAACGAGGAATAGAGTAAATCCAGAAAAAATCAAAGCGATCCTCAACATATCCAGGCCCAAGGACCTGAAGGACGTGCAGCGACTTGCCGGCTCGGCGGCTGCCGTCAGTCGTTTCATTAGCCGTCTTGGTGAGAAGGCACTGCCTCTCTACCGGCTTCTGAAGAAATCCGACAACTTTGAATGGACAGACGAAGCAGACGCCGCCTTGCAGCAACTCAAGGACGCGTTAACGTCTGCTCCAATCTTAGCTCCTCGACGCAGGAACCAATGCTGCTTTACATCGCGGCAACTAACTTGGTTGTTAGCGTGGTCCTGTGGAACGCAAGACGGAAAAATCAGACTTGCCGGAACAACGTCCGGTTTACTTCATCAGTGAAGTATTTTCCGCCTCAAAACAGCGTTATCCGCATTACCAGAAGCTGGTCTACGGTGTTTTCTACGCCGCCAGAAAGTTAAGGCATATTTCAGGAGCATTCAATCGGTTGTGAGCAAGGCACCTCTGGGGGATATCATCAATAATACAGATGCAACAGGCCGCGTTGCCAAATGGGGCATCGAACTTGCCGCCTTCGACATCATGTATAAACCCAGAACGGCCATTAAATCTCAAGCCTTAGCAGACTTTGTAGCAGATTGGACGGAGGCCATGGACGAAGTACCTCTCCCTGAAGATGCATATTGGATCATGCACTTTGATGGATCAAAAATGCTTCAGGGCTCGGGGGCTGGCATTGTTTTAAGAAACCCTCAAGGAGACAAGCTTAGTTATGTGTTACAAATTCACTTCAAGGCAACTAATAATGTTGCTGAATACGAAGCTCTCCTTCATGGTTTACACATTGCCAAGGAACTTGGCGTCCAGCGTGTCCTCTGCTACGGAGATTCAGACTTGGTGGCGCAACAGATACGTGGTACTTGGGACACAAAGAGCGAGACAATGGCGGCATATCGAGCTACCGTCGACGAATTCGCCAAGTGTTTCCTAGGCTACGAGGTCCGCCACATCCCAAGAGCTCAAAATGAGGCGGCAGATACACTTGCCAGAATGGGGTCTGAACGCAAAAAGGTACCAAAAGATGTTTTCCTGGAACACCTACACAAGCCGTCAATAAAAGGAGCAGACCTCCTTGACCCAGAATCGGCAGAACCAGTTGACGATGCTAGCTATGCCGTCTACCTGGTAAAGCCGGATTGGACGACGCCATATTTGGACTTCCTGATCAATCAGGAGTTGCCGGATGATGAGGTTTTGAAAAGGCAAATCATAAGAAGAGCCAAGGCATTCACAATAATCAAAGGCGAATTGTACAAGCGTAGCACCACTGGTGTTTACCAACGTTGCATTTCGCCCGAAGAAGGCAGAGAACTGTTGGATGAGATACATGCTGGCGTGTGTGGACATCACGCTTCCTCACGCGCCCTTGTTTCAAAAGCCTTCCGACAAGGTTTCTACTGGTTGACAGCCAAGCAAGATGCAGAGGACATCGTCAAAAGATGCAGGGGCTGCCAACTTTATGCCAGACAATCGCACATGCCAGCTCAGGAGCTTAAAACAATACCCATCACATGGCCTTTCGCAGTCTGGGGCTTGGACATGGTTGGTCCGTTTAAAACGGCGCCTGGTGGCTACACACATTTACTTGTGGCTGTAGACAAGTTCACCAAGTGGGTTGAAGCTAAGCCTATCAAAAAGCTAGACGGTGCCACAGCCGCAAATTTTCTGTGGGGAATAATCTCTCGGTTCGGGGTGCCTCATAGCATTATCACCGATAACGGCACTAACTTGTCGCAAGGCGAAGTTGAGGAATACTGTTATAAGCATGGCATCCGCCTAGATCTTGCCTCAGTAGCACACCCGCAGGCAAACGGTCAAGTAGAGCGTACAAATGGTTTAGTCCTACAAGGCATCAAACCACGTCTCGAAGTACCATTGCACAGAGCGGCTGGGGCTTGGGTGGATGAATTGCAATCTGTCCTTTGGAGTTTACGCACAACTCCAAACAGATCAACCAAGTTCACTCCTTTCTTCTTAGTCTATGGCGCAGAAGCAGTGTTGCCGACCGACATGATGTATGATTCTCCCAGAATTCAAGCCTACGTCCAGGAAGACGCAGAAGATGCAAGACAGGATGGCCTTGACCTACTTGATGAAGAACGAGACGTTGCTCTCGCACGATCCGCCATCTATCAGCAAAGTTTGAGGCGTTATCACAGCAGAAGAGTGCGGCAACGAAGTTTTAGAGTTGGTGATCTGGTCCTCCGCCTAATCCAAGACAGGAAAGGCTTGCATAAGTTATCCCCGCCTTGGGAAGGACCTTTTGTGGTCAGTAAGGTGTTGCTCAATGGTTCTTATTACTTGGTAGACGCGAGACGGATACAAGAAGAAGCGAGGTCGCAAGCGCAAAGGAAGGTTGATGACAAGTATGAAGAAACCAAGCGACCCTGGAACATTGAGCAGCTACGTCCTTTTTACACTTAGCAATTTCCACATTGTAATAAGTACTATATGATTATGAAATAAAAGTCTGTGGTTTGCTCATTCAGTTTTGGGATCATGCCATCTTTTGTCTTTTCTCGCAATCATATATCTGTTGTCATAAAAGTTACCGAACAAAATAAGTTTTTGCTCCGTGCTAAGGTTCAAACTTTTTGACATTTGCCGTCTGCCGGCTAAAAAAGCAAACAATCTTTGCACCGCCTAATATGCTATCTGTCTGTTTGTGTGTGGGTCGCCTAGTAGTATGTCGTTGGCACCAACATGCTGGCTTTGGTCTCTGAGTCTAAATTAGTTGGTATTGCACCTGGTTGGCTCAGCTAAAGTAACTAAGATGAGGTTCCGCCAACATATGAAACTAAACATGCAAACGAGATACATATTAAGGCGGGCCACTTAAATAAGCCTACCGCCAAGTGTAGCATAAAAGTTGGCCCAGAATATTTACAAACCCAAAATATAAACAAGTTTTTTGCGTTAACAGATTAACGCAGTGTTTTGTGCTACCATTACAGGAGAGGACAGTCAAGGAGTTGCCGCCTTGGTGGAGGTGGTTGAGAGATCCTGGGGGCTGACGCCGGCATCCTTGGGGCTGGCTCCGCCATCCTGGGGGCTGCGCTCGTCAGCTGCGGCTTCGCCTTCTCCGCCTACGGCAGCTTCAGGATCCGCCAAGGAGGGATCGGCTATGGCAACATGTGGATCCGGGTGTTCCTTGTAGAACTTGCGGATGTCAACCATGTTGGCAACCCGGGTCGCATAGCCCGAACAGACCGCAGCACGTCCTGCATCACGATGGCTTGGTTGTTTTCGTCTTCGGTGGGGAAGTACTCGGTGACTTGATGAATATCAGCCTCCGGATACCACGCCGCCGTCATCGCCAATGCCAACTTGGCGCCGCCTCGTGCTGCTGAGCGTAGCGTGCTCGTGTTCGGTTGCCGCCTTCTCCAGCAGGTCCGGCAGGGCATCAAAGTTGACGGGATCGCCGTCCTCGCCAGGGTAGAACTTGGCGGCAAACGCTTTGCCCGCACCGACAATCTGGTTGACGATTTCGCCAACCTTCAAGATACGGGCAAGGCGCGGCGTCGTAGCCATGTCATCACCCAGATTAGCCGGCACTGCACAAATACAAACAGTTACACACTGCAGCTTGAAATTTCAAGAGTGCAAAGTATCAAAGAAGGATGAAGGGTTAGAGACGTACCCAAGACATGCTCGTGGATGGCGTTGACCTCGTCCAGATGGTTTCAAGTGTTTCCTGAGCTAGCTGGACTGCCTGTGACAGTTGTTCCTGCTGCGCTTTGGCATTCTTGTTCACCTGGTCGAGGTTGTTGCTCATAGCTTCAAGTTGTCCCGTCAACTTGCTAACCTCGGCGGCATGGGCCAGCTCCCGCTCATCCAGCTCCTTGGCATGATCCGCCTTCAGCTTTGCCACCAACTCAGCAAGATCTGCAGCTTCGTTCATCAAAGCTTGCATGTCAGTGGAGTTCTTGAGAATATCTTGCGCAGTGTTTAGTAATTCTACAAATAAAAAAAAACGACTAAAATACTTGTCGGAAAAGCAAAAAGAAGTCGGACGAAAAGAAGGCAAAGAAAACTTTGTCACCTTCATCCTTTTTGCGAGCCTCTTCCAAGCTCGCAATCTGGGCGTCCTTCATCTCCACGTCCTGCTGCAGTTGCTGGCATTCTTTGTTTTTCTTCTCTTGAGCACGGAACAGCTCAAGATTGGAAGCAAGAACGGCCTGCATGCACGAAAACAACGTTGCGGTTAGCACTATATAGTCAACGAGACCACTTTGCCGGCTAAATTTTTTTTCAGCCGCCAAAGTGCTCGGGGGCTGGACTATAGTTATTACCTCAAGTTGGTTATGCAGGGTCTCGTGGAGATCATCCATGTGCGCGTACCATTTACGGGTACCTTCACGCATGGTCCTTAGCGTTTGCCGGGGTCTTGTAACCCTTTGCCAGATTGGAGCTCGGATGGGAGGATGATCCGCCATGGTCAGCCGCCATCTGTCATCCATCTCTTGCTTCATGGCAATAAATCGAGCGGCATCACTAGCCGAAGCTTCAGCCGTCTTGGAAAAGTAGGTCCGGCAACTGACTTTTTGCCCGCCATCTTCTCCGTAGCCGCCTCTGGTACCAGCAGCTGTGTACGTTCCCTGGCATACAACCACGGGAACGCCAACTGTGGGCGTTGTCGGCGCAGCGGCTGGAGAAGAACGTGGTGGCTTGCCCCTACCGGCAGAAATCTTCAGGTTGGCGCGGAGCTTGGGCATGGCAGGCTTGCCCCTGTAGCAGAAAAATGCAAGTTTGTCAGTACAAACATATCAAAATGGCTAAGTCAGGGAAAGCAAAAAGATTGCCTACCGCTTGAGTGGGATGTTCTCCCCCAAGGTCTCATCCTCTGCATCAGCGAGGTGGCCGCTTTCTTCCTCTTCTCCAAATCCTTGGTGGAGCCGCTATTTTGCGCTTCTTCGACTTGCTGGCACCGGTGTCGTACCAGTTAGGAGCCAAGTCTTCATCCCCCAAGGTTTGCAGCTGAAAAGGAAAAAGAAGAACGTTAATTCAGTACCCAGTGGACAAAGATGTCAAGAAATGACAAAGTAGCTCTGGCTTACCACTGGGGCTGGGTTGTCATGGGTGAACATGGCGACGCCTTCAGCCGCCTTCACCGACAGAGGCTTCACAAGCTCTCTGAGCCGGTACTCTAGTGCATCTTGGTCAAGGGTGCTGTTGCCGGCGTCATCCGCCTTGTACTCGCACATCTTCAGTGGGCGATGGCGGAGTGGCATTATCTTCCTCGACACCAGCAGATGACGGTGTCAACTCCGTCAAGTTGCGGAGCCTTCATCGTCTTCGTCAAGAACTCGATCCGCCTGACGGCAATTCGAAGCTCAGCCGACAAGCTGCTAAGCGGCACCTTTGCCGTCCAACAGGCCTTGTGGGTTGGCGGACCGTTGACAAAAACAGGCATCCCCTGTGTTGTGCCGGGTGTCGGGATGTCCTTGCAGTAGAAAAAGGTGCTGGTCCAGTGCTTCACCGACTCGATGTATGGGATCTTTGGGTACCAGTCGGGTTGGCGGCAGTTGAAGGTTACGCTACCGCAAGTTGCCAGATGGCCGCCTGGTATGGTTTGCCGGCGGCATAGGAAGCAGTACTTGAATAGCTCTATGGACGCAGCTATGCCTAAGTACCCTTCGCACAAAGCCTGAAAGCCGGCTAGCACTAGAATACTGTTGGGCGCTATGTTGTGCGGCTGCAGCCCGTAGAAACTAAGCACCGCCAGAAAGAAGGCGGAAAGCGGCAAGACATACCGCGGAGGCAGTGCGACGCCAACATGACGCGCTCGCCGTCTTGCGGGTCAGGGACTGCCTCGTCGCCTGGAACCCTCCAGGAGCATTCCGTCTTGGGCGGTATGTAGCCGCCTCCTCCAGCTCCTTCAGATAAGCTGACGTCATAACTGACGGCAGCCAATACCTGGAGCCAAGGTCCGCCGTCTCCTCTTCATCCTCGGCGTCGTCGTCGGCGGCAGCTTCCGCCGTAACCTCAATGCTGGTCGCCGCTAGGGATGGGAGCGGGAAGGTGGGAGTGGCGCTGCAGGTGCCGCCGGAGTTGGGGAAGAAGAGGAAACCTCACCCGCGGCCACGGTGGGGACAGGAAGGGTCTCCGGCGCGCTCGCGGGAACCGCCGCTGCCGCTGGCAGATCCAGATCCAGCCATGGTCGCGAGGTCGCAGCCAGCGCCGCCGCCGAATCTTGCTAGAAGCGCTCGCCATTTGCCGTGGAGGCTCTGCTCGTGCTCGCCGGAGTTGAGTGCGGGGAGGAGAGCTCGAGAATGAGGAGGCCCGGTGGATGCGAATGGGGAAGAAGATCGACCCGAGGCGCCCTTTGGGTATTTATCTCCACCCGTCAAGATCCGTGCGCGAGATTGGGGGGACGCACGATCTCCGCCATGTGCCCACGATTTGCACGTCGTGGCAACGGTGTTGCGGCCTTCTCCCCATTCTTGTGCATAGTGAGAAATAATCATGACACATGCCCAAGTCCAAACTGTCGTGGACTGCATGACGTCATCTGTCAACATTTGACGGACTAGTCAAATGACAAGACTGGTGCCGGGAAGATTCCTGACAGCGGTCAGGCCGTCTTTCCCATGATGGCGGCAAATCATCCGACTATGTTAGGGAGATCGCCGCTTACTTTCAACTTTGGAATGCTTCAAGCTCTTCAGCCGCTTACAAGACAAGACGGACGTTGCCGACAAAAGAAGACGGCGCCTGAAGAACTCGAACCCTTCCAGGGGCTAATGTTGGGGATATACCTACTGGGGGTATCACCAGCATGGATCAATCCGGCTAGTCCAGGGTGGCCCGCAGTGGTGGTGAAGGCTTTGCCTACCGGGCGGCCCAGATAGCTGACGACCAAGGAAGGCGGATGCCGGCAAGGAGGAGGCCCAAGACTGAAGCCCATGAAGCCACCAAGACCAAGACGGAAGGCGGCAGACTTGCCGGCTAGGTTTAGGACTCGTATGCTTGCCGGATACGTAATCTCCTTGTAACCCTAGGTCCAGCCGCCTATATAAGCTGGACCGCGGGACGCCTTTAGGGCATCCAATCAACATACAACCAACTCATTGTAACCTGTATCACGGCTATTGCCTATAGTGAGTTATAGCAGCACGTAGGGCTCCGCCACCGCCGTGGAGCCTGAAGCTGGGTAAACTGCCGTGTACAATCCCGACCTCGACGACGTCCACCTTCTTGCCCTACGTTCACCCTCGGCTAGCAGGACCCCGTCTCCTATCTCAGATGCCGATACGACGACATTTACTCAAATCATCCATTTGAAATTTGAATACATTCAATATAGTAAAAATTTGAAAATGACCAGTACCAAAAGATTCTACATGTCCAGGGCTTACGTTTGATATAAAGTTTGTCAAATTTGAACAATTAAATCAATAGAATAAAATAAATCAGAAAATAGAAAATAGAAAAAATTACAAAAGACCCTTTAGTCCCGGTTGTTGGTTGCAACCGGGACTAAAGGTGGGCTTTGGCGCGCTAATTTCGCAGCGGCCCAAAAATGGACCTTTAGTCCCAGTTCGTGGCTGGAACCGGGACTAAAGGTCCATTAGTACTTTTTAGATCCCGCCCCTTCGTCTCATCGCCCATTTTGCCGACAGGCCCGAGAAGAAGAAGGACGCCGCCAGGCTGCCGTGCCGTGCTCCCCTGCTCCCGTGCCACCGTCGCCACCGCCGCCTACTCCTGCTCTGGTCACCGCCGCCGCCCTCTTCCTCCACGTCGAGTTTCACGAGCTGGGCGGTCGTGAATCGGCCGAAATCGACCCGCTTTTTTGTCCCCAAGTCAGGCGCCGCCGCTCCGGCACCCTCGTCGTTGTGCTGCCGTCTAGGCCACGCCACCGTTGCCGTGCTGCTCGCCGCCGTCGTCGACTGCGCGGCCGTCCCCCAGCTCCCACGCGTACGCCGTCGTCCCCGCACACAAGGTACGGTCCTTATCTCCTCTCTCCCCGCCCTCCTCTCTCGCTCAAATCCCGCGGCGGCGGCCTGGTAACCCTAGATCGGCGGGATGGAATCACGGCGGCGTCGGCGCCGGCTGTGCGGCGGGGACTTTTTTCCTTAATAATATTTGCAATAACAGGCCTAAAGGCCATTACATTATGGGGCGGGCCACAAAAGGCCATTACATTATAGATTAAAAAAACTAAATAGTCACCGGCGCCGGAGGCCTAGTCGTCGTCGGAGAGGACGACGTAGCCCGGTGTGACCCACAGATGGGCCGGTAGCGGCTGCTCCTCCGGCGGAAGGTGCTGTTCCTCCAGCTCCTGCTGCGGCTGCCCCTGGGCCGGCTCCTCCTGCTCCTGCGGCGGCGGCAGCGGCGACCAACTGCCGCCAGTCCATCCCAGGACTGGCCAAGGAGGCCGCTAGGCAGTGGAGCCTCCTGCTCCAGCTCCAGCTCCATCTCCTCGTCCTCCTGCTCCTGCTGCACGTGCTGCCACCATGGCGCCGACAACGGGTGGGCCGCGGCCAGCACTTTCTCCCAGCGCTTGATCTCGTCCTCGACGAGGGTGCGGCGGAGGCCTCATAGGCGGCCTGCATCTCCGGGTCGTCGTCGTCGATGACCTCCTCCCCGAACCACAGGCCCTGCTACTGGCCAGGCGGCGGTGCGGGGTAGGCCTCGGGGACCGGCGGCAGCGCTGTGGCTAGCACGAAAAAAGCGCGGCGGCGGTCGTCGTGCTCGTCCGCGAACCACTGGTCCCAGTTGGGGGACTCCGGCGTGTAGGCGGGGTCATCGTAGAGGTCCGGTGGGAGGAGACGGCAGCGACGCGCAATCTCCACCACCCTGGCCCGGCCACTGGCCGGAATCGGCGGCATCGGAATCCGCGGTGGATTCAGGTGCCAGTCCTCCGGCAGGTGGACGTCGGGCCAGTACACCTGGACCCGCACGTAGCGCCGGCGACATGTCCGTTTCTTCGGTGCCGCAGCCGCTTCACCGGCACGCAGCGCCGACGCCGCTCCCCCGACCATCCGCACGCCCAGCGGCGCGATGCCGAACGCCACCGGCGGTGGCGGCGGAACGGAGCGTCGGGCAGGAGGAGAGGAAGGGCCGCGCGCGGAGGAGGAGGAGGAAGCGTGGCGCGCCGGCCGGAGGAGCTGCCGGCCTCGTGCTGGTTCTTCGGATTCTTGAACCACCGCGACATGGCTCAGGCGAGGGTCGCTGTGCATCGGCTGTGGGGGCGGCGGTGTGGACTGAGGTCGCTATCCACACGGCCGAGGTCCATTTTAAAGGACCAGCCAGGGCCAGCATTGACTCTGGGGTGGAGAAGACGAGGGGGGTGGTGGGTCGCTGGCAGGTAGGCCAGGGCTAGCATTGACTACGAGGTGGCGAAGACGAGGGGGCGGTGGGTCGCTAGCAGGTAGGCCAGGGCCAGCATTGACTATGGGGTGAGGAAGACGAGGGCGCTGGGGCGGTGGGTCGCTGGCAGGTGGGCCAGCATTGACCACGCGCGTGGCCAGTGGGCGGTCACACGCGGACGCGGCCGTGTGGGAAAGAGAGGGCGGTGGGTCGCTGGCAGGTGGGCCAGCATTGACCACGCGCTCGTGGCCAGGGGGCGGACGCGGTACGTCGACCCAATGCTGGCCCAAATTTGGGCTGGAATTGGGTCAGCCCGGATGTTAATTTTTGTAATTGTGTTAGTTACAAAGCTGGCCCAAATTTGGGCTGGCGGGTAGGACAACAGTGTTATTTTTTTAATATAAATTGTGTTAGTTACAATAGTTAGGAAATGTTAGGAGATGTTAATTTTAGGAAAATGTTAGAAAATGTTATGATTTTTTTGAAACATTTGTCGGCCCAGTGAAATCCAGGGTGTGCTGGGCCTGTCCTATACGGCCCTCGACACTTGATGGCGAATTTTCGCTAAGGACCAAGCCTACGGCCTGGAGAGCCTCGCGAGGGCATTTGAGGCAGCAGAGGCCTGCGGAGGCCATATCCACTGCTGCCCCCTCTTCAAGGAAATCTCCCCTGGGGAGAGGTCAACGCCGAATTCTCTACAGGGCGTCCAAGCCCTCGTGGAGATCGCTTCGCTGCAAAGCAACCTCTGCAGAGCGCACATGGGCTCTGCAGCGGCCGCAGAGTGACGCGCGCCCCTGCGCGCGGTGACGACGACGCCGCAGTTGCCATTTTGGTGATTAAAGGGGTCAATAAAGCTGTGCCACCCGCTCCGGACTACAAGGATTTCCTCTTTGGTGATAAGGGGACCGGCCGGCGCTACGCTCCAAGGCCAACGTCACCGTGGGCACCCCCACGTTCCTCTGCGGCCCCAGCTGGCCGTCCTGCATGGACGGTGGGTACTCTGCTACAGGAGTCAGCTTTACGCTCATGGACCGCGTCCATGGACACCGGGCTGCGATGCACCGCGCTCCACCTTCTGCGCCACGTGACAGCCCTACCACAGTGCGAGTGCAAGGAGGGAGCACGGGGCGCCTATAAAAGGAGGACAAGGTGCACCGTAGCAAGGGATCGCATTCTCATTCCAGCATAGCCACTTACGCGCAAGGAAGAAGAAGACCATTGCTTCCCTTCCTTGTACACCATTGCCAAAAGAGAGCCCTCGGCAAGCTCATTGTACTGTAACCTCTACAAGCAGTGCAATACAGACAAGCAGGAGTAGCGGTATTACCTCCACACGAGGGCCGTGAACCTGGGTACGGGCTGGTGTTCATCTCTGTCGTGATGTCCCTCCACTTGCTCGACGAGCACCGTCGCCGTGCAGGTTGAGGGTTGTTTGACCAACGTGTTCAGCCCCTTACACGAACTCTCTTCGTGAGCTTGACTATCCCTGTTTCGTGGGAGTCATTCTCCGACAATTGGCGCGCCAGGTAGGGGGCTGAGGCGCGTCTTCAACCTTCATCGACCTCTGCCATGGCGGACACTCGCGCAGCTCGCGCCACCCGGCGGGCGTCAGGCAGGGCAACCACCGAGCCCGCTGCCAACACCACCAACCCTCGCGGCCGTCCCCGCGCCAGCCGTGCCACGGGGCGCAACACCGCTGAACCGCGGGTGGAGCACCCCGAGGACGACGACGGCAACCACGACGACCGCTTCGACGACGACGTCGACCACGGGCACGGCGAGGACGCTGAGTCCTCGCACCGTCCCAGCGCCACAGCGCCTCCACTCTTGGGCGTCCAGCGCCCAGCCCAAACACCGCGCTGCTCATGGCCGCGGAACTCTTCCGCTACCGTCCCACAGCTGAGGCGCACGACAACTGGCTCGGCCGCCTTCAGCACCTCGTCGACATTGCGGCGGCACCGCGCGCTGCTCCTGCGGCGTCGCGCTCTCTGGTGCACCACAACTCCGGACGCGCTGGAACCACCGCGCATGGCGCACCTCCGCCGCCGCCTCCGCCGCCGCCTCCGCCAGGTCCGCCTCCAGCCGCGGCGCACAAGGCCGCATCCCACGCGTCTTCGCCGCGCGATTGTCAAATCGTGCAGCGGACACCCCCAGACGCGCGGGTGGAAATGGAGCGCCAGAAGGACCTCCAGAAGCGCATCGTCGAGGAAATCGGCCAGCAGGGCGACAGAACCGCCGTGCTCTTCAGGGTGGCATCGCCTCGTACGCCACAGGTTGCGCGGCCTTCACCCGCAACCTGCGTCGCGTCGTCTGGCCACAGAAGTTCAGGCCTGACCTACCCAAGGGCTACGACGGCACGAACAACCCCATCGAGTTCTTGCAGCTCTACACCACCTCCATCCAAGCTGCGGGGGGAGACGACAAGGTCATGGCCAACTGGTTCTCCCACGCTCTCAAGGATTCCGCCTTGTCGTGGCTCCTGAACCTTCCCGAGGACTCCATTGACTCGTGGGAGGAGCTCTGCCAGCAGTTCGTTGCGAACTTCAAGGGCACGTACGAGCGCGCCCTCACCTACAACGACCTGCGAGCTGTGCGCCAGAAGCCTGGCGAGACCCTCCGCAGGTACATCCAGCGCTTCAGCCAAGTCCGCAACAAGATCCCGAACATCCCGGACTCGCACGTCATTGCGGCCTTCAGAGAGGGCGTCACCAACCACAGGATGCTCGAGAAGCTCGGCATCCATGATACCCTCTCCTCCGTGGTGAAGCTCTTCGACATCGCAGACAAATGCGCCAAGGCAGAGAAGGGCTCCTCTTCGTCAAGGTGGGCTCGACAGACGACCCTGTCGAGGGATCCAAGACCCAGAAGAGGCGCGACGAGATCAAACGCAAGCCTACCGCAGTCCTGGCAGCTGAACCCGACGCCAAGCATGTTCGCGAGGACTCTCCAGAGGCTGGCGAGAAAAGGTGGACAACCGCCCGTTCTGCATCTACCACAACAGGCGCGGCCATGCGACGAGAACTGCTATGACCTCAAGCACTGAGCAAGAAGCGTGAGCAAGAAGAAGGCAGCGGTGGCCGCGGCAGAGGCCGTGGTTACCGCAAAGGTGGACGCAAGGGCAACTTCCAGAGGCCCAGGGAACTCAGGCGAATGCCGCCGAGAAAAACAACAATCTGCCCGACGAAGAGCCTGGAGGCTACCAGGCCCCCAAGGGTGCCATGGCATGCATCCTCGGCGGATCCCAGGCGCCCAAGTCGAACAACCAGTTCAAGCAGTTCGCTCGCGAGCTCAACGCAGCGCTTCCCGGGGTCGAGACGTCCCGCCCCCTCAAGTGGTCCCAGTACACCATCGCCTTCGACGCCAAAGATCACCCCAAGTCTACAAAGACTGTGGGCACCCTCCCGTTGGTGTGCACCCCCACCATCAACAACATCGCCGTCGGCAAGACGCTCATTGATGGGGGTGCAGGCCTAAACGTCATCTCTGTCGAGACCTTCGAGACGCTTCAAGTGCCCTACGAGTGGCTCATGCCCTCCAGGCCCTTCACCGGGGTCACCAGCGGCTCAATCTCGCCTCTGGGGCAAGTGAGGCTCGCGGTCACTTTTGGCACGCAGGAGAACTACCGCACCGAGCTAATTGACTTCGACGTCGCGCACATTGGCCTGCCCTACAACGCCATCCTCGGCTACCCCGCCCTCGCGAAGTTCATGGCCGTCACGCACCACGCCTACAACATGGTCAAGATCCCTGGCAGCGGTGGCACCATCACCATACGTGGTCACGTACAGGACGCCACGCGCGCCGTCGAGATCGCCTACAAGGCCGCTGCCATGGCATTCCCCGCTGACGAGGACATGGAGCCTCTCGAGAGGCCCAAGAAGAAGAAACAACTGTTCACTCAAGAGCAAGCATCTACAAAGAAGGTGTCGCTGAGCACCAGCGGCTCGGGGGCTGAGGCTCGGGGGCTAGCGTCACCATAGGCGCTGGCTTGCCTCCCAAATAGGAAAGCGCGCTCGTCGCCTTCCTTCGGGCAAATTCTGACATGTTCGCATGGACTCCGTCAGAAATGTCCGGTGTACCAAGGGAGGTGATCGAGCACCACTTAGCCGTGTGTCCAGACGCACGCCCTGTAAAGCAAAAAGCGCGGAAACAAGCCCCCGAGAAGCAAGCGTTCATCATCAAAGAAGTAGAGAAGCTGAAAGCAGCAGACATCATTCGAGAAGTTGCCCACCCCACTTGGCTCTCCAACGGTGTGGTTGTCCCAAAACCCAATGGAGGAGGCCGGCTCTGCATCGACTACACAGACGTGAACAAGGCTGCCCCAAGGATCCTTACCCCATGCCAAGGATAGACCAGATTGTGGACTCCACCGCCGGCTGTGATCTCCTCTGTTTCCTGGATGCCTTCTCAGGCTACCACCAGATCAAAATGGCCAAGGAAGACGAGGAGAAAACAGCATTTCTCACCCCTTGTGGTGTGTATTGCTACACTTGCATGCCCTTTGGCCTGAAAATGCCGGCGCCACCTTCCAGAGGCTCATGAGGATCGCCTTGGGGGCTCAGATGGGAAGAAATGCAGAAGCTTATGTCGACGACATCGTGGTCAAGTCTCGCGAGGGAGACACTCTCTTGAAGGATCTCGAGGAAACCTTCGCCAGCCTGCGCAAGGTGAACATCAAGTTAAACCCCGCCAAGTGCGTCTTCGGGGTGCCTTCAGGCAAGCTCCTCGGGTTCCTCGTGTCCCACCGCGGCATAGAAGCAACCCTGACAAGATCAAGGCTATAGAAGACATGCAGCCACCTCGCCGCCTCAAGGACATGCAGCGCCTAGCAGGATGCATGGCCAGCTTAGGCCGCTTCATCTCCAAGTTCGGCGAGAGAGCCTTGCCATTTTTCAAGATCATGAAGAAATCCGGCACCTTCAAGTGGACTCCAGAGGCTGACGAAGCATTTAAGGACTTGAAGAAATACTTGGCTAGCTCACCAGTCATGGTAGCCCCCAGGGCAGGCGAGCATCTGAAGCTGTACCTAGCAGCCACTCCACAAACTGCTAGCGCCGTCCTGGTGGTGGAAAGAGAAGAGCCAGTTCTCCCCAAGAAAAGCACTGCCACACCAAGTCCAGAACCTCCCGACGAAGGAACAGTCTCTCCAGACCCAGTGCCAGGCCCACAGCCTCAAGTCGAGCCCTCCACGAGCACCCTGCCGAGGCTCCTCCACAGGCAAACCTCGCCAAAACTCCTGAGGAGCCTCTCGAGGGAGCCGACGCTGCCGCACCATCAACGACCCTCGTCGAGCATCCAGTCTACTTCGTCAGTACTGTACTGCGAGATGCTCGCGAGCGGTACCCAGTGCAGCAGAAGCTCCTCCTCGCGCTACTCATCGCCTCCAGGAAGCTGCGCCACTACTTCCAGGGTCACCCCATCACGGTGGTCACGTCCTTCCCCCTGGAGCAGATCCTGCGCAACCCCAACGCTACTGACCGCGTCGCAGGATGGAACATTGAGCTGCAGCCATTCAACTTGCGCTTCGACACCACAAGAGTCATAAAAGGGAGAGCGCTGGCGGATTTCGTCGCCGAGTGGACAGACCCAACTCCTGAAGAGCCTCGCGAAGAAGAAACCGCGTCATCGGGAGATACAATGCCAAGCCACTGGACCATGCACTTCGATGGAGCTTTCGCCTGCCGCAATGGTGGGGCTGGCGTTGTCTTAACCTCACCAAAAGGTGACAAGCTCTACTACGCCATCCAGCTGTGCTTCACAATAGACAAGATCTCCAACAACATCGCCGAGTACGAGGGCCTCCTCGCCGGGCTCAGAGCCGCAATCGCCCTTGGCGTCAAGCACTTACTCATAAAGGGTGATTCCCAGCTCCTGGTTAACTTCTCCAACAAGAGCTACACGCCTAAGACGACCACATGGCCGCCTACCTTGAAGAGGTCGCAAGCTCGAGAAGCACTTCAGGGGCATGGAGCTCATGCACATCCCGCGAAAGGAGAACCAAGAGGCAGATGACATCGCCAAGCGAGCATCACGAAGGCAGGCCCAGCCGGCCGGCGTCTTTGAAGAGAGACTCTCCAAGGCGTCCATAAAGCAGCCACAAGAAGCAGCAGCCGCAAGCACAGACGAAGTACTCCCACCACCTCCTATAGGTGGGGCACCCAACTGCGGTCCATCCTCAGGGGAGCGTCTGCTGCTGGCTATGGTGCACCAAGAGACAGGCTGGGTTGACGAACTCAAAGACTACCTGCTGAAGGGAGTCCTTCCTGAAGAAGACGCGGAGGCAGAACGAGTGGCTCGACAAGCCAAGTCATACTACATCCTCGAGGGAGACCTGTACCGCAAGCGCCCAAATGGAATTGCACTCAAGTGCGTCCCCCCCGAGGAAGGCCGCATGCTGATCAGAGACATTCACAGTGGAGAGTGTGGCCACCATTCCTCTGCACGCACCCTGGCAGGCAAGGTCTTCAGGAGCGGTTTCTACTGGCCCCAAGTGCTTCAAGATGCCACCACCATCGTCCAGTCTTGCGATGCGTGCCAGTTCCACGCCAAGCAAGTTCATCAGCCTGCACTGGGACTCCAAACCATCCCGCTCTCGTGGCCTTTCGCGGTCTGGGGCCTTGACATTCTGGGACCCTTCCCGAGATCACAAGGGGGCTACCGCTTCCTCTTCGTGGCAGTCGACAAGTTCACCAAGTGGGCAGAGGTTGAAGCAGTGCGCAGCATACCGGCCAGGGCGCAGTAAAATTCATCAGAGGCCTGGTCTGCCGCTTTGGTGTGCCTAATCGCATCATCACCGACAATGGCTCACAATTCACCAGCGGCATCTTCAGGGCCTACTGCGAGAGCCTCGGCACCAAGCTCTGCTTCGCCTCGGTGGCTCACCCACAGAGCAACGGCCAAGCCGAGCGAGCAAATGCTGAGGTCCTCAAGGGCCTCAAGACAAGAAGCTTCAATCGCCTGAAGGGCTACGGCAAGGGCTGGATAGACGAACTCCCGTCCGTGCTCTGGTCCATCCGCACGAACCCCACGAAGCCCACTGGTGAGACGCCATTTGCCTCGTGTATGGAGCTGAAGCAGTCCTCCCCACAGAGATCAAGCATGGATCCGCACGGGTCCTTGCCTTCAACGAGGACGATCAAGCAGACCTCCACAGCGACGACCTGCTGCTCCTTGACGGGTTGCGCCGCCGTGCCGCCCTCAGGGCAGCCAAGTACCAGCAAGACCTGCGACGCTACCACAGCCGCCACATACGTCCGCGCACTCTCGAGACAGGCGACCTCGTCCTCAGGAGAATCCTCTCCAGGGAAGGTCTCCACAAGCTCTCGCCAATGTGGGAAGGCCCCTACAGGGTCTCACACATCGCCAGGCCTGGCGCGGTACGCCTCGAAACGGAGGACGGCATTCCGGTCAAGAATCCATGGAACATCGCGCATCTACGCAAGTTCTACCCGTGATCATAGTCACGCCAGACATTTTTTGTCTCTAGAGGGAAGCACACAACTTCACCTCCAAGCTTCACAAAAGCTTCTCCTCCCGAGGGCCAGCCCCTCTGAGCTCTCCTGATTACGTGCCGCCGCAGGCCGTGAAGAGTCTCAGCCACTGAATGTGGTCCCCATGCCTCGACATGGAAAACTTTATCTTGGTCACACCAAGTGTAATGAACCAATTCGTTTCTCGATGAAACATTGCGCTGAGGCGCCGCTATGTAATATTTTGGTGGTGAGTTTTACTTTTCATCATCTTAGTTCATTTCGCGCTCATATTCTTCCCCATGCGCACCTCGCGAGCGGGGGCTGAGTACGGTGACTGTGCCTCAAGAGCACCCCAACAGCACCGCAAAATCCAAAGGATCCGAGCTCTGAGCACGCTCTCACGCCTGTTACCTCCCCAAAGAGCTCTGGCCCATGGGCTTGCTCCCAAAACACGCCACCTCACCAAAGGACCTTGGTACTTACTCTCCTCGCGAGATACCCATGAGGAAGCCTATAAGCGCGCATGGGTGTTTACTACCATGTGCCTGCTTTGGGTCTGCCTCTCTAACCAATACAGGGAACAAGAAGTCCTCCCCAAGGTCGAGAAGTCACGCTCCGACCCCTAGAAGGGAGCGCACCATCAGGGAAGCCAACGCCCTCTACGAGGCCAAAGTCTCGCCAAGCTAAGTCTAGCGCTCGCTCCTCAGAAGTTTTTCTCCCTCTCACGGGCACCTGTCGCCCCTCGAGCGGTTTTTTCTCTCTCACACTCCATGGACTGCTTGTGCGTCAAAGGGGAGCCCTCGAGCACCGCGACTCGAGAGCCCTTACCTCTCCAAGCCTTAAACACCCCCCGGCCTTGCCGAGTCACGCTCCGGCATACCGTAGCGGCGGTGTCATAGCGCAAAGAGATGGGTCCTGACGACGTAGAGCGAAGAAAGACATGGAACAGGGATAAAGGACCCTTCGAGGGGCACACACACATGTTTGCATACGATCAAAGTATCTTACAAGCCAGCGTGAATTAAAACAAGTCTTAAAACAAAGATAATTGCGCCAAGCGCATCTTGTTGCAGGAGTGGCCTAGGCAGAGGGTTCACCATCGCCGTCCTCTTCAGCCTTCTCTTCTTCGGCGCCTTCATCCTCCTCAGCGGCCTGCTCCGCCTCAACCCTCTTGAAGCGGTCGACGTAATCGTTGACTTCTTCTCGAACCAAGTTGGAGAGCTCCCAGGCCGGATCTCCCTCGATGGGCTCGGTCACTGACTCGAAGTCGAAGCCGGGGTGAAGGCGCTGGAGGTTGGCGAAGACGCGATCGATCGCCACGGTCAAGAGCTTGCGGCACTCCTCATCAACAACGTCGCCAAGTTCCGCCACAGGGCCCTCGAGCACAGAGAAGAGCTGGTCGAAGTAGCAAGATATGTGGCGGCATCAGCGTTCCCATGGACGGGAACAATAGGGCATCCACTCCTAGCTGCCCCGCGAGAGTATTCCCCCGGGCCACTAAGGATTGGAACATGCGCTCCCGTTGCTGCGTCAAGACCTGTGCCGCCTGCACGCGATGCTCAGCCTCTTCGGCGCGCTCCACGACAGGGCCCACCTGAGCGGTCAACTCCTTCATGTCCGCCATCAAAGAGGCAAAGTTCTGTTCCGCGCGCGCCCGAGCCTCCGCGGCAGCCTGGAGGCGAGAGTCGAATCGCTTCTTCTGGGCCTCAAGGTCCTGGACGCGAGCCTCAAGCTCTTTGCGTCTCTTCGTGAAGCGATCCTCTTGCTTCTTGGCCTTATCCGCGAAGTCTTTTCTACAGCTGTCGCGAAAGAGTTCTCCTTCGTCGCAGACTCTTCCGCCATCTTCTCCTCCTTTTTGCGAAGGTTCTCGTTGGTCAGCGCAAGGCGCTTCTGGTAGAACTCCTCGTCTTGAGTGACCTTGTTCTCGCGGGCTTCCAGGTGCTCCCGCTGCGCGGATTGATCCTTCTCGATCTGCTCAACCTGGTCTTCGCGTTTGCGCGCCTCGGCCTCGCGGGCGTCGAGATCAGCTCCGCGCTGCACGATCAAGTCTTCGCGAATGCTCAAACTCTCACGGAATTTCTCCAAACTCTGCCGCACATTTTCCGACTCGGCGACGATCCCCGCCTCGCGGTCTAGAAGCTCTTTGTGCTTGGCGGAGACCGCCGCCTCGCGTGCCGCCAGCTCCTGGTGTTTGGCCTCGGTCTCCACCTCGAGAGCCTCGCGCCTAGCACCCAGGTCCGCTAGGGTCTCCTCGACCTCGCGGACCACGCTGATGCGGATCTCCTCAGCAGAGCGCAGCGCTGCCTCGCGCTGCGCCTGGGCAGCTTCGTTCTTCCGGCGGCAGCTCTCCACGGTCTCATGAAGACAAGCCCAGCCCCGCGCAAGCTCAGCGGCCTCCTCCGCCCTGGAGCGATCTTCCTCGGCAAGCTGGGCCTCAAGCTCGTCGAGAACCTCCCTCGCCGAGCGGAGGACAGCCCCACGGCGGGCTGCGACGGGGCGCCGCCCCCGCAGAACTAAGGCCCATGGCTCGCCGGAGGGCCTGGAAATGCCGGCGCCTGCCGAGGATTCCGGAGCGTCCAACCTTGGGCTCCGAGTGGCCTCAAGGCGCGCCTGGGGGCTCTGGTGCGAGCCCCCCTCTTGGTCCACACAAGGGCCTTCAGGGGGCTTTGATGAGAACCCCCCTCACCCCCGCTGGAGGCCTCCTGGGGGTTCGGGGCATCTTCATCTTCAACCACGTCATTCTTCTGCCCCTGGGGAGCGCTCTCCTCTCCAGGGACAGGGTTGGCCTTCTCAGCTGAGGCCGCCTCCCCAGCGGCCTCAGAGTCCGCTGTGGCCTCTCCAAGTTTCGTGCTCGGTGGGGGCGATGACGCGGCGGCCTCCTCCATTTCGACGTCAGCGCACGCCCCCGCGGACGCCCCTGTCACCGCGGCACACTCCTTCGCCGGCGGCGTGAACCTCGCCGCATCCGCATCCGCCGTCCCCTCCGGCTGCAGGGGGAGACGTCAGGCCGCATAGGTGGAGGCGTCGCCACCTCTGCCTCCCCCTCCATCTCCTTGCAGTGCTCCTCTGCTTCAGGAGGCGGTGCCGCAGCCTCAGGAGATGAAGCAGTGCCCTCGGGAGGCACCTCGTCACTGTACACGCTGCAGGCGCCGCTGCAGCGCTGGGGATCTCTCCAAGCCTCCGAAGTCTCCGCCTCTTCGGCACCTCGGGGCCCCTGGAGAGGCTAAAACTCAAAAACTCCGCAGGAAGCCTACGCAAGAACAAGCCAAACAGAAAAGGGAGTCGGTTCTTACCCTGATGTCTTGGCGCGGGAATCGACCCACACCGTGTTTGACGACCGCCACGGCCTCGGTGGTGCGGCTCCGGCGCCGGACCCCTCGAGAGCGGCCTCGGCTTTCCTCTTGAGGGAGATGCCCGCTGGACTCCCGGCGGCCCGGTCATGAACGGCCTTGGAGCGGGGCTCGCAATGGCCTGATGAAGCTCCGTCATCGTCGCTCTCCTCTTGCCCCTCGGCACGCTGCGAGGGAGCGACCACGAACTGGCCGCTGCTGCCTGAGGAAGCCTCGTGGGCCTCAACCTCAGGCGCCGCGCTCTTCGAGGTGCTCGAGTTCTCCGCTGGAGAGGCAGAGCCTCCCGAGGCGCCGGTTGCGCCTGCGTCGGATTCCACAGGCGTTACCGTCGTCTCCTCGTCGCCCTCAGCTGGCGCCCCCTGCGCCGCGACTCAGGATCTTCGCGGGGCCCCCATGTCCCTTGGGCACCAGGCCCCACCGGTCGAACTTCGGCATCGTCTGCACGAGCGAGACGCGGCGCCCAAGGTCAATCCTGTGGAGCGGGACCGCCTTATCGCCGGGCTGGGGGATATCAGGAGCCGTGAAGAGTGTCTCCATAATGGTGCGCACCTCCTGCTGCGTGAAGAGGGTTGCGCTCAGGCGCATTTTGTCCCTCTGGTTGGAGTAAAGCCACATTGCGTCCGCGTGCCTCTGGAGCGGAGCAATGCGGCGCTTCACGAAGTCCTTGGCCACCATCTGCCCGGTGAGGCCTGCCTCGCGGAGGTCCTTCAAGCGCCTCATCACGGGGCCAAGCGCGGCTCCCTTGAGCGCTTTAGAAGACCAGCTCGCCCTCTTCATCGGAGGCGCCTCGGGCAGGTCAAAGAAGGCGCTCCGGCTGCCGAACTTCATGAGGAACCAGCGCTTGCGGAAGTCCTCCACCCTCTTCGTCACATTGGTCACAATGTTCTCGCCGTTCCGCGCGATGGGGATGTACGTGCCCTTCATGCCCTCGCGATGCGGAAGGACACGCACCCTGACCGCTCCTTGTTCGCCGTGAACCGGAGCGCATAGAAGCTTCGGAAGAGGTCCACCGAGGGTGGAATGCCGATGTATGCCTCGCAGAGGTAGGCGAAGATGGCGAGGACAAGGATGGAGTTAGGATGGAGATGAAGGACCTGGATCTGGTAGCGCTCCAGAACCGCCAGGAAGAAATCGGAGAAAGGAGGCACAAGCCCGGCGAATAGGGTGTGCATGAAGATGGGGTAGAAGTCGCCGAAGGAGTTGTCCGCCGTCTTAAGCACCGTAGCGCCGTGCTCGTTGGTCGCTGAAGCCGCCATGTGACGCACTTTCTCCAGCTGCGCCTTCTTCTTAAAGCGGAAGCCGGTCAGAGCCGGCTCGAAGTCGCCGACCTGCTGCGTCGCGGCAGGTTCGCCGCCCTGCACCACGGCTTGCCTTTCGAGGCCGCGGAAGCTTTCTTGGGCGCCATTGCCGCAGGATTGCAAGGGGGGAGGTGCGTCGGAGACACAGGAGCGCAGGCGTCAAGAGCAAGGAGACGGGCGCGCAAATGATGCAGTAACTGCTGCCTGAACCGGCGCTGCAGGCTTTATTCCCCTCAGAGCAGTTACCGAGACGTGGTGGGACCCCCCACTACGCCCATCATCTCCGAGGAGAACGTGTCGTCGCGGCGTAACTGCCCTGCACGTGTCTCAGGCCGGCCGGACACTTTGGGCCCATGACGATTCGCCTGCGTCCATTGGACTACATCGTGCCCATCATGGGCCCGGGGGCTACTGTCGGCCCAGTGAAATCCAGGGTGTGCTGGGCCTGTCCTATACGGCCCTCGACACTTGATGGCGAATTTTCGCTAAGGACCAAGCCTACGGCTGGAGAGCCTCGCGAGGCATTGCCTCGCGAGGGCATTTGAGGCAGCAGAGGCCTGCGGAGGCCATATCCACTGCTGCCCCCTCTTCAAGGAAATCTCCCCTGGGGAGAGGTCAACGCCGAATTCTCTACAGGGCGTCCAAGCCCTCGTGGAGATCGCTTCGCTGCAAAGCAACCTCTGCAGAGCGCACATGGGCTCTGCAGCGGCCGCAGAGTGACGCGCGCCCCTGCGCGCGGTGACGACGACGCCGCAGTTGCCATTTTGGTGATTAAAGGGGTCAATAAAGCTGTGCCACCCGCTCCGGACTACAAGGATTTCCTCTTTGGTGATAAGGGGACCGGCCGGCGCTACGCTCCAAGGCCAACGTCACCGTGGGCACCCCCACGTTCCTCTGCGGCCCCAGCTGGCCGTCCTGCATGGACGGTGGGTACTCTGCTACAGGAGTCAGCTTTACGCTCATGGACCGCGTCCATGGACACCGGGCTGCGATGCACCGCGCTCCACCTTCTGCGCCACGTGACAGCCCTACCACAGTGCGAGTGCAAGGAGGAGCACGGGGCGCCTATAAAAGGAGGACAAGGTGCACCGTAGCAAGGGATCGCATTCTCATTCCAGCATAGCCACTTACGCGCAAGGAAGAAGAAGACCATTGCTTCCCTTCCTTGTACACCATTGCCAAAAGAGAGCCTCGGCAAGCTCATTGTACTGTAACCTCTACAAGCAGTGCAATACAGACAAGCAGGAGTAGCGGTATTACCTCCACACGAGGGCCGTGAACCTGGGTACGGGCTGGTGTTCATCTCTGTCGTGATGTCCCTCCACTTGCTCGACGAGCACCGTCGCCGTGCAGGTTGAGGGTTGTTTGACCAACGTGTTCAGCCCCTTACACGAACTCTCTTCGTGAGCTTGACTACCCCTGTTTCGTGGGAGTCATTCTCCGACAACATTATAGAATGGCATTTTCTTGTTACAAAATTGAAAGTATATATAATTGATTGCAGGGACATTGAGCTATGGACGGCCCCTACAGAGACGAGGAGAAGGAAGACCGAATGCAGCAGATTATATGCGAATGCCCGTGGAGAAAATGTCGGTGGAGAAGAGGCCAGTGGAGAAGAGGCCGATGGAGAAGAGGCCGATGATGCTTTCAGCTCACAATTTCTGAACGACTCCGGTGAGGGACTTGAGTCTGAAGAAAGAAGAGACGACGAATTGCCCTTAACAAACTCCGGCGAGATATATATATTAAGGCTGTGTTGATCACTAGATGCATTAATTAATTTTTATTGCACTTATTAACGAATCATTTTTCTTTTAGCCCTCCGGATCGAGCAAATCTGCTAAAAAGCAAGGTCCTCGAGGCCGGACAAAAAGGATGTCGAGCGAGGGTCCAAGGTTAACGGTCGAGGAAGTTGCTGATAGTGGCGAACCGCTGGCACCCGTAGAGAACTGCCGTAAGTTTCTCAATCAAGCTGGAGTCGTTGTTAGGGACATGCTCCCGATCACCATTACAGATTGGCAAAAGCCGAAGGACGCCAACGATGAAACTAGTTATGTCCGCGAACATACAAAAAATTTGCTTTGGGAATCGCTCATGACACATTTCAACCTACCGCAAGGTCTCACAGAAGGCAAGAAGGAGAAAGTCAAGCAGTGGACTCTTAAGAAGATGGCCACACAATTCCAGAGCTGTAAGAAAACATTATGGAGAAAATATGAAGATGAAGCTCTAGATTTCACTGGAACACTAGAGAAGATAAAACATGACTGGCCCGCATTTGTGGCGTATAAGAAATCGTCTACCGCTGTGTCCCGATTGGCCATAAATAAGGTAAATGCTGGGAAGTAGCAATATCACCATAGGTTGGGGACAGGTGGATACAAGACTGTCATTCCTAAGTGGGAAGCCTTTGAAGCAGGACTGCTTGCTAACGGGATCACTCCACAGACAGTGGACTGGCCCGAGAGGTCCAAGTTCTGGTTGTTCGCGCATGGGGCAGGGTTGGACCCACAGACAGGGCAGATTGTTGCACAGTGAAAATGGAAGGATAAAATTGCAGATATCACTGTGCAGCTTGTAGATGCAATAAATAAAGTTCGAAGGGGAGAGTACCATCCCGAGAGAGAGAACGATGAGCTGACACTCGCCCTGGGGAATCCTGACCACGTTGGACAAGCTCGAGGCCATCCCGACGGTGTTACGTGGAAGCAAGCGTGGCCGGAGTGCGCTGACAGTTATAGAAGCCGTGGAGAAAGAAGAAGAAGGAGTTAGACCGGTTATCGGAATTGGAACGTCAGGTGCAGCGGCAGCAGCAGCAAATAGACTCCATTAGTCAGCAAAGGGCATCTCAGCAACTGCAGCTAGAAGATCCTCAAGCCGATGCCGCCCCATCTCAACAAAAAGGCAGCGTGGGTTCCACACAGCTAGAAGCATCTGCATTCGAACCGCCGGCGGCTCGCTACCCCGTGGATGATGTCACGGAGAAGACAGATTGTGTGCTACATATGTCAATGAGGAACATATCCTTGAAGGTGGTGGTCGGCTATGCTTTACCTAATCAACCTGGAGCAAGCTACCATCTTGGTGACATTCCAGCAGGCTATGCTCGTGTCGGGGTGGATGAAATTGTGCCGGGATTTGAAACAATGGATCTTGAGATTCCTGGAGGTGACGAGGAGAAGACACTGGGAGAAGTCAAGCGTGGTTTCGTCCTATGGAACAAGAAATACATCGTCTTTCCAGGCTCCTTGCCAAGGCCACCGACTCCTCCTTGTAGCAGTCCACCTCAGCATCAAAGTCCACCCCTACCCGAGAGGGACCCTAGCGTGAGTCCATCTCGATCTCCACCGCGTGAGGAAGCGCCCTTTAAGTCGATCCCGAGGAAGCGCCACACCGGTTCGCCGGTTAGGAAGAAAGCTAGAAAGGAGAAAACACCGCCGCCTCTTGAGAAGCGACCTTCGCGAGGAAAACGACGCCATCGTTAAGGCCTACAATAAAGAGTTTTTTGCACCGAAAAAGCCCGAGCCACCAAGGGATAAAATAGCTCAGGAGGTCGTTGAGCGCACCCTCGCTGCCTTATGGAACCCTCCACCAAACCCGCCATCAGACTATGTGCGTTTTATTGGAAGGTCATATGACAATAAGTCGGAGGAGCCGAAAAAAGGGAAACAAGTTCCCTAGCTCGGAGAACAAGACACACAATCGCTCCCCCGCTCAAGGTGTTTGACGACAAGGTCGCTCAAAGTTCTCAACAACACATAGGTTCGACAACTGATTACCCCATCTCCGAGCTAGCATATCAATATGTTGCCGGGGAAAATTTGGTCGAACGGGTCAAGTCCCTAACAACAAAAATGCGTCATTTGCATAACTGGTACAAGAAAGCCGCAAAGAAAGGGACAATCAGTATCATGGTGGGAGTTAAGGAAGAGCACTACTTCCAAGAAGACGCTGTGTCCGTTGAGTTTACCGAACTTTTTCAGTTTTACAATCTCCGGGCCCTCAACAAATCTATCATCAGTTGCTACTGTCTGTAAGTGATTTATTTATGTAATTTAAGTCTTTAACTCAGCTCGTTCATTGTCTCTAATTATCCTCACTATAATCTTTTGTGCGCTATATTATGCAGAATGAAGATTCTCGAATGCAAAATGGATGAAATCACGGACACTGGGTTCATTGACCTGGATAAAGTTCATGAAGTCACCATACAAAATCCCCTTTATAACAAGGAGACACCAGGGATTTTGCTAAGATTTTTGAAGCGACAGCGTGACAAAAAAGAAATATTTCTTCCTTACAACTTTAAGTGAGTGTTACTGTCTTGGACACATTCTATTTTGCTCACCAGATGTTAAGTTTTAACTGATGAGTTATACATGACTGCGTATATAAACGTGCGTAGGTTCCACTTTATTCTTCTCGTCATTAACATTCACGCTGGAGAAGTTGAAGTCCTTGACTCATTAAGGAGAGATCCTAAAGAATTTAAGACCTGTTTTGATATGCTCACAGAGTAATTTCAATTCTTATCGCCTCTTCCGTTCATTTCCTGATATCAATTAATTAATAACTCATTTGTTCATTTTCTTTGTCGGGCAGCGTTTAGAAGACGTTTATCAAGGGAGAACCTGGTGAATGGAAACCGAAGCTGACATGGCGTTTGAACGACGTAAGTAGTACTACCTAGGTCCACGCACCATTATCATACTTGATTATTATTTGATTGAATTCTATTCTTGTACAGACTTTCCTTAAACAGCCACAGGGGACTGATTTATGTGGATTCTACGTTTGCGAGTACATTCACATTAGGACCAACGAGAGATTCAACAACCGAAAAAATCAAGATGTACGTGAACATTATTCACAACTTTATTTTGTTACCATCAGTTGTGCTGAGTTTCATTCATAATTGTTTTATTATGATTTGATATATATACACACAACTCATGTATTCATTTTGATCTCATTCTTTTAAAGTTGGCAAGAAAGCGAAACGCGCTCCCAATAGAGGACCGCTTCAAAGCAATTGCGGAGGAATTGGCGAGATTTTTCCTTGCGGAGGTCATACCTAAATTCGGAGAGTACCACTATGATGTAAAATAGTATGCCTCCATATAATAGTGATCTCTATGTAATTAAGTACTTTATACGAAAATGTGATCTTCATGTACTACTTAATTTGTATGTGTTATATATTCATCAACGTGATCTTCATGTAATTGTATGTGTTATGTATATATGCATCAACTTGATCCCCGTTCGATGGAAACTATCCGAAACCCCTCCTAAACCCTAAACCCTGAAAAATAATCGAAAAGAATAAAAAGCCTCACGAACCGGCACTAAAGGTCTCCAGCCCCGCGGGCTCCTCCGTTGCCACGTGGGAGCGCCTCTTATCCCGGTTCGTGGATAACCGGGACTAGAGGGGGGGGGGGGCTCTAGTCCCGATTGGCTAGTCCTGGTTGCCCAACCGGGACTAGAGGCCCACTAGAACCGGGACTAGTGCCCTGTTTTCCACTAGTGAATTGTTACCGTGGAAGGTTATTGTGAAGTACTCCCTCTATTTCATACTAACTGCCTCCAAAGTTAACGTATCTAGACATATTTTAGTGCTGCATACATCTATTTTGGGTACGTAACACGCACGAATCAAGTAGAAGAAAATTGAGATCAACACAAGACCAATCTAGCCCAATAGGTTTCATCTGATTTCTTGAGTCGTAGAGCCAACAGGTGCATCCATCTCACGCTAAGATAGGGGAACACTTCACGTGATGAGCAGTTCATGCTAGCATCGCTCTCACTCTCACAGAGTCACAAGCCCCTTAATTCCAAACAAACAAGCTAGCTCCATCGTCTACGTGCTCCAGCATCTCTGCTGATCACATACGATCTTGCGAATCCAGGCTAAGCGTGGCACCCCAGGCACTACAGTTCCCGTTCTCCACAGTTCCAGAAGCGAAAAGCACGTACTCCTAAAGATGACTCCAACGGGGCGACCCAAACGGACGCGGGTTTGGTCCGCGTTTTGTCCGTTTGGGCCGGGAAACGGACGCGTGTCCGGCCCATGTCCGCCCCTTTCTAGCCAGTGCCCCCAACGGGACGACGCATCGAGTCCGCCCGCATGTTTTTTTTAGTTAAACAGGCCATATATGGGCCATTTTCATTCATATATAGGGGGTGGGCCGACGCATCGAGTCCGCCCGGCCAGGGTTTTTGATCATTTTGATCATTTTTATCAATCCATACAAAACAAGTATATATGAAACAAAATAAATTATACAATCCAAATAATACAATCCAAATGGTTCATCACATAGTTATTACAAGACCAATACAAATTGTTTCACAAATAACAAATTGTTTCATGCATAGTCTTACAAACCAAATAAAAATAAGACCAATAGTTCATCACATGGAACTACTGGTTACCGTAGTGCTGCCAGACATGATCCACCAAATCATTTTGGAGCTGGTTATGAGACACCTTCTCACGAATGTCACGGTGGAAGTCGAGGAACTGATCAAATATGGACGGTCCCTGGGGCTCAACCAACTGACCCTGAAACTGCCAAGCCTGATCATGCATACCCTCGTCGCGTTCGTCCTCCACGATCATGTTGTGCATGATCACACAAGCTGTCATCACCTCCCAGAGTTGGTCCTTGTCCCATGTCCTAGCGGGGTGGCGAACAATAGCCCACCGTGACTGGAGGGCACCGAATGCACGCTCCACATCCTTTCTAGCACTCTCTTGTTCCTTGGCGAACCTCTTCTTCTTCTTCTCATCATTAGGATTGGAGATGGTCTTCACAAAAGTAGTCCATGTAGGATAAATCCCATCAGCAAGATAATAAGGCTTGTCATACTCGTGACCATTGATCTCATAGGTCACCTGGGGTGCGAGGCCATTGGCGAGCCTGTTGAACACCGGAGACCGCTGCAGCACGTTGATGTCATTGTGCGAGCCGGCCATGCCAAAAAACGAGTGCCAAATCCACAAATCTTGTGATGCCACGGCCTCAAGCACGACCGTGCATGCCCCAACATGGCCCTTGTACTGCCCCTGCCAAGCAGATGGACAGTTCCTCCACTGCCAGTGCATACAATCTATATTGCCAAGCATCCCAGGGAACCCACTGGCCTCGTTGATGGCCAAGAGCCGGGTCATGTCGGCAGCATTGGGCTCCCTCAAGTACTCGGGGCCGAACACCTGCACCACGGCCTTGCAAAACTTGTACATTGCTTCTAGGCACGTGGACTCGCTCATCCGCACGTACTCGTCCACAAGATCACCAGCAATTCCATATGTAAGCATGCAAACGGCGGCGGTGCACTTCTGGTATGATGAAAAACCGAGGGCACCACATGCATCTGGCTTGCATATGAAATAGTCATCAAAATGCATCACCCCCAACCGGATACGGTTGAACAAAGATCTTCTCATCCGGAAACGGCGCCGGAAAATCTTGGAGGATACATGGGTCTGTGGGGACGAAAGTAGTCCCCCCAGAGCTGGAGTTGGCCAGCTCTCCGGTTCCGGTCCAATGCAGGAGAACGGCCCGGCAACGAGCCTCGGAACACCGGCCGCATCCTCTCAATGTACTCATTGACGATGAGGGTGGCAACCAGGCTGTCACTCTCATCGTCCGAGGAATCATCCGATGATGGTGCACACATGATGTAGTTCTTGTAGTACCATTCATCGGAGCTATCCATGGCCGAGTTCGTACCTGCGTTGGTGCCGGGGCGGTGTTGGTGTCGCGGGTGCTCCGAGAGATGTGGCCGCAAGGTTCACCGGCCGTGGTGGGAGGAAGCAGCTCCGGTGACCGTCGAGGAAGAAGAGCAGCAGACGGCGTCCCCTGAATGGCCTGCAGTGCCAAATCGAGGGAGCGAAGGTGAGGTGGCGGCGGGAGGGGCGAGAGAGGCGGAGGAGATTGGGGTGGAGAATGGTATGACGTGCGGGCCAGGGGCGGACTAGGGCAGGACACGCTAGCGCTCCGCTCGCGTCCGCGCCCGACGCATCGGTGGCCCAAATTTGGGCCAAGAATGGGTCGCGGCGGACAAAAAAAAACGGACCACGGTCCGTTTGCGTCGCCCCGTTGGGCCGTGTTTTTGGCCCCCGCGGGCAGGAACGGAGGCGCGCGGACTCGATGCGTCGCCCCGTTGGAGTCATCCTAATCCTAGGACTATAGGTTAATTAGACTCTAGAACATGATGGAAATCATGGAGTCTTTCTAGGGGGTCTTCCCTGACGTGTAGAAAGACAGCAAATCACTAGCTGGTGATCGCCGTCTGCCTCCGTGTTTTCGGTGGGGGTTCGGCTTATTTTCTGCACGGAGCGGGCACGTGTATTGGCATAGCTGGCTCTGTGGCTTCGCTCACAATATGAACACAAACACGCACATCCTAATCTTATGAGGACCTCCGGAAGATTAAGCCGATCGTCGGGTCTTGAAATTGACGAAATCATCATATGTGTATCGCTATTGACGGAAATGTAGCCTCCTAGTACACAATAATCAGGCTTTAATGAGAAACAACAGTCAAACCAGGGTTTAAACTTTAATGGGCTAGGGTGCCATCACCATACTAAACATCCAACCACAAGCTAATTCTCTGAACAATAATAGCTCACTGCAAGATTTACCGATGCAGACAGAAAGTCAAGGTAAAATTTAACGGCTCTTTTAATGCATATATAGAGCATGAAGGAAAGTTCGCAGAAGAGAAGACCTAGACAATGTTGGTTTGACAATTTCTTAGAATCCAGCTATTAATCTTAGTAGGGAACGTAAAAGCCCTGTATTAGCTTAGTTCTTTGTGCTGGCAGCTTCGTACTATTTTTTATTTTATTTTTTGTACATAACCTTGGCAAAAAATATAAAGTACATAGTAGGAAACCTATTGTACTGAGCTTCAACAAAGGCAACTTTTACAGTATCTTTTATTGGTCTCAAAATATGACCAGTATGGTTTCATCCGACGGCTAAGAAAGATTTGGCCCAGGAGGCCCATTAGTGGTATTCGATTGAAAAAAAACCAGCTAACAGCCTCCTGACAGTTTTCATCATCAACGAACAAACAAGCGACCCAACAAATAATCCTCTCCGCTCGGGACGTCTTTGTGCTCTGGACGCCGCCACCGCCGCCTACCCCTCTCCACAATAGACGGCGCCGCCGCCGCCGCCGCCGCTCCAACCCCTCTCAGCTCTCGACCCCGTCGCCTTCAGCCCAAACGCACGCCGCCGCCACAAATCCATCTCCTCTCTCCACTTCTAACTCGCTGCCGCCGTTTCCACACGGGAGGTCGCATCTGTCAGCGGCGATCCGGCGAGGCCGTGACCCAGGATCTCCTCCCTCTTCTCCGAAATTCTTGCTGGTACCCGGAGTCCGGAGGTCGCAGCTGCTGTAGTTCCGTCTTTTCCGAATTTCCGCATGGCACAAACCAAGTGACAGGTAATTTATTTTCCCCAATAACTTCAGAGAAAAATCATTGCATCTTAATTCTCTACACAATCTCAATGCCAATTTCTCTAGTCTCCATGCCTTTATGGTCTTCGTATATGTACATGTATGATCTGCTTGATTTTCGCACAAACCAACTGAATCTTCGTACGGTTGATTTTGTTTTGGAGCAATTCATATATGTACATGTATGATCTGCTCAACCAAAAGTATTGAGTATTGACAGTTGGCTAGTTGCGTACTGAAGTATAGACATAGAATTGCGATTCTTTGTGCTCTACAGGGCTTTGTAATTCGTAGTAGACACCATCTCTGCTCATGAAAATATGTCAACATATTTGGTATACTGCTCGGTGTAAATTGTCCTCTGAATATTTTGAAATTGGGTTCTGTGTTGGCAATGTTTGACTGACTTAAGATTTGAAAAGTTGTGGTATTAATTTATGTATTCAGTTTGGTCTTCATTAGTAAAAGGACTGAAAACCGTGACTTAAGTTTTTGATTCCATGCCTTCTACAGTTCTACTGCAGGTCTGGACGAGCGTTCTCTGAACCTTCTGTTCCATGCCTTATACTCCCTCCGTTTCAAATTAATTGACTTTCATTTGTCCACATATGGATGTACCTAGACATGTTACACGTATGTATACATCCATATTTAGACAAATGGAAGTCATTTAATTTAGAACGGAGGAAGTACTTCAGTTCTAATCTTGGTCTATTTATGCAGCGAGGAACGAGTACCAACAGGTCTAAGCTAACCAACATCTCCAGAATACATGCGCATGATGTAGTGGTGAATTCTCCAAGGTAATATGTACTCCCTCCGTTCCAAACTAGTTGACACATATTTGTGTAGAAATGAATATATCTAGACACTAAACAAGTATAGATACATCCTTATTTGTACAAATCCAAGTCAACTAATTTGGAACGGAGGAGTACTTCTGTCATGGTATTTTGCGATCAGGTGTGCAGACGATGAAGATGGTAGAGATGGAAGCTTTGGAAGAGGAGGAACATTGTTGATCGTGACACCGATATTCTGAGTGATTATCAGCGAAGATGTACGGTTAGTAGCACTGTCGCCTTGTGCTGCGGGATATCTGCCCCTCTCCCATCACGACGTCAGACGCCATGAAGCCGGACAAGCCCATGCTGGTCACCCACGACCAGGAGAACGCCACAACATTGGTCACTCACGACGGGGAGAGCACCACAACATGATCATCATGATAATGTTCTGTATTTTCTAACGGATGTGTAACTCTGTGTTAGAGATGTATGTTTGTACGCATTGTTAGTTGTAACAAATTGGAAGAAAATTCTAAGCAAAAAATAAATTTAAAACCAGTACTGATCATAGCTTCATCTTGACATACAAATGTTCAACTGCAGAGAACTTTAACTACAAAAGGCGCAATAAATAGTACCATGATCACTACACCACTTGAACCATGTTCGACGTCAACTACCAAAAGCACGTGTCATTACATAAAGTGGTAAATTATTCCTGAGTGAAGTCCATTGGTGCGTTCTAGGTGGTATGTACTTCATGATCATCTGCAAACATGGTACTCCTTCCTGTGCATGCTCCTCTTCTTCCCCTGCCTCTGCCGGTATTATCATCTTGGGGTGCATCATCATTTTGTACCCTTGCTCTACCCGATCCTGTTGATCAATAAAATTTGTTGTTCTTTCTCATTGAGAAGATAGACGGACGAATCCAATGCATCTTTTAGACTATTGTTTGAAGCCGTTGTGTAGTAGTTGACCGTGTCTTCAGCATACTTGTGAGAAGGTCCTCTCATATTGAGATACTTCAATCCTGCATACATCAGTACATTTGCAACATTAGACAAAATAAAAATTCGAAATGGGTCCTTTGGTTGACATATTCAAAATCCTTCGCCTAAAGAGAACCATGTAGACAAATAATTCAACCAGTTAAAATCAGGCGGTATAGAACAACCTTCACGGGGAAGAAGACATTGAAGGAGAAAAAAACGAGATCATTCACTTGCACAAACCAACAGAGGCATCATGTGCACTTGCTTGCTTTATCACGCACAGCAGCTTTGGGTGGCCTGAACAGTGCTACCTAGCTAGCCGCCCATTTGGTTAAAACAAAATTGGACCTTGATTAGTAATTAGCTTCTGACGATAAATTGAACTAATTAATTACAGCCTATTTGATGGATCAAGTGAAACACGTTCAGATGAAGTAATTTGCGGTGTCCCAACATGCTAGTATCTATCAGTACTTTGTAGTGAGTTCCAATAAGTGAACATCAGTACTCTGTAGTGAATTCTCAACCAAGACTAAAGTATGATAACTGCTAAGAACCCTTGCCATGTTTATGGTATCCCCACTTGCAATTAAGTAAATTACTTCCTTGGGCTAGATAGACAAAGTGAACAGATGTCAGGTTTGGTACACTGGTGAGTAACTACTTCTTAGACTCCAAAATTAAATTAGATCGACAGGATACCTGAATTCCGAAGCGATTCTGCGGCATAGTCAAGCTGTTTTTTCCCGGCCAACATCCAGGAAACTTCAGACGCTGCACCATAGCTCCCGAAATCAGCCCAGCTGAGCTTCCTCCGGGCTTTATATGGATCAGAGACATTCTCGGAAGCCAGCAGGTTGTTGTTCTGGTTGAGATCGACCTGGGGGCTCTACACCCAGGAAGAGATGGAGGACAGCTCGGACAGGACTAGAACGCGGAGACCTGCCGGTGCAGTTTGGCGGCGGTCCCCAGTACCACGTGGAACGCGGCGGCGATTGCCCACTTCGCCTCGCCCGACAAGGGCGTCGTCGCCCACTCCGCGTGCGTGGACGAGGTTGTTGGCCATCGCCGAAGCGTCCACCTCGGAATCCATCGCGACACTCGACGCGCGCGAGGCTTCCATCCCCGTGCGCCTCGCCGAGGCCTCCGTCGCGCGCTCCGCCGACGTCGCCGTGGCCGAGTCCGCCGCGCCGCCTCCGGCCGACATCCGTGGCGCGCTCCGGTGGATTTGCGTCCGCATGGACGGCCCCCGCTCTGGCGCTTCGTGGCCGCGGGCCGCAGGGAGCACACCGCCGTCCGCAAGGAGGTCACGCCCGCCGTCGCCGCATCGGTCAACCCACCCACTACTAGGAAAACAGCTATAGACAGAATCACTTTTTGCGGCGCACCAAATAGCCATGCGCCACAAAAATATTTTTGTGGCGCATAGTTTTGCATGCGCCACAGAAATTTTGGAATTCTGTGGCGCACGAAAACCACATGCGCCACAGAAATGTGTACATGCGCCACAGAAATGTGACTTTTCTGTGGCGAATATGGCCACATGCGCACCGAAATCTAATTAAAGATAAGAAAATGATAAAATCTTCAATAAATAAAATCTTTTGAGATATAGTTAGGTATTAGTGTCTAGTTTGTATAGAAATTTTGAAATAAGAATTTTGACCTTTTTTGCAAAAAACAGAAACGAAAAATAAAACGGCCATACCTTTTGCATACTACGTCGAAAAAATGCGTTTAATATATCTAAAAAAACTAGAGAAAAATTCGAGCTCGATTTCACCCGGGTCTACCCGATGAACTTTTCTCAGATGCTCGAAATTTCAAAAGGAAAAAAGTTATTTGAAAAAGAAGATTCTTTCCTACAAAATAAAAATAATAAAAATAATAATTTTTTTTGGAATTGTTGAATTTTTTCGATTTTTTTTTTTTTTGGATTTTTCGAAGTTTTCAGGATTTTTGAATTTTTGGATTTTTTAAAACTTTTGAAGTTTTTGAAACTTTTGAAATTTAAAAACACACATACCACACATAAACTATACACATACAAGACTTAAGAGGGTTGATATGATACTTATATCAATAAGAACATTAGTAGCATAAGGGTGGCTGAACTGAATAGAACTTAGAAGTTAAGCGTGCTCGGGGTTGGACCAATTTGAGGATGGGTGACCTAGCGGGAAGTCATCATCTGAGATAGGTTAAAAAAAATCAAAAAAAGTCAAAAAATCCAAATATTTAGGTTTTCCAATTTATTTCATTTTTCGTTTTTCCTGAATTTTTTTTAATTTTTTTAAGTATTCTGTGGCGCATATCTTCTGGGTGCGCCACAGAAATGTGAGAATTATGTGGCGCATGCAGATATGCGCCACAAAATCACAATTTAGTGGCGTGATATCTGTGGCGCACCCACCGTGCGCCACAGAATTCCAAAAAGGTGCGCCACTGATAGCCTATTTCCTAGTAGTAACCGCGCCTCCTCGACGTGCTCAGTGACTTCGTGGTTGCCGGAGAAGGAGCCCGTGAGGACCAGTGCTGGTGCTCTGCATGCTGTTGCGCTCGTTGTCGGTGGCGTGGACGATCTAGGGTTCATTTCGTGGAAATTTTGGGGATTTCTGTTTGACGAACCCTAGCTGCACCTGCGCGATAGCCTTTTTGGACTTGGACGTACAATTAACAATTTTTTTACTGGGCTAGTACCGTTCTACCTTATTGGGCCAGGGCCCATCTGCGGGAGTCTTCGATTTTACAGTAGTACGACTTCTACTGGTCACCGTTTAAGCAGTAGTATGAAACGTTTTCAGCCTTTAGATGAACGAAAATTAATGGTTGTGGTTCATTTGAGGGTACCACAAAAGCCCTCTCAACAAAACATAGATATTGTGGTGCGGGACCTGTGGATCGAAATATACCTAGTGATCCAAGCTAATCGTAGATTTCTTTTTGAAATTTTCATTGTCAAAATCATCGCGAACCTTTTAGATGTCAGTTCTGGACACCAACTCCCACTCCAATCCAAATCACATTCATCATTATTGAGTATAATGTTTGGTCTTCTCTGTTAATTCGGACTTATCGTCAACTGGACAGTGTGCATGATATTCAATGGTTCTCTGGCTCTCAGTCCCTCCCAGTGGCGGCGCCACGAGGGGGCGAGGTGTCGCCCCCCTCAGCTCGGGCGAATTTTTTACCTATACGTATTCTGGGCTCAGCTATACGTTAATACGTGAACGGAAGGGAGAAAAAAAGGAAAAACTAGCAGAATGGAGCACGACCGTGCGTGACTGCGTGTCGACCACGACCAGGACCTGCTCGCTGCCTCGCTCCCCTCGCTCGGTCGTTCCCCTCGCTAGGTCGCGATTCCCCAATCCCAGCTCGCTCCGCGCCTCCGCCCTGCTCCCTGCTCGATCCGCCCCCGGCCGCTGCGGCGCTACAACCAGTCCCCCGCTCCTCCCCGCTCGATTCCCCAATCTCCTCCCTGCCAATCACCAGACTGGTTCGCCCCCTGACTCGCGCGAGCTGCGCTGCCGCCGGGCGTCGGCGACGGACGGAGAGGTGGAGCCGGATTGGGAAGCTCTTGTAGAGGAGGTGGAGGCATTTGCGTTGGAGAATGAAGAGGAAGCTGCAGAGCTCGCAGCGGGAACGGGGGCAGCCAAAGCATCCGCTCGAAATTGTCGGCGGAGACGCGACGACGCCAACGACCAGCAACGTCAGGGAGGGGAAGAGCAGGTTATTTCTCCATCTTTTACATGTTTCATGTCGATTGTTGTCGGGACTGATTGTTGTAGACTTGTAGCAAAGATCTCAATTTTTGTTGTCTATTTTTACAGGCTAGTGTTCTTGTTAATGAAGTTTTTGATCTAGCAAATGTTGTTGCTGATCCTGCACTTCGGAGACCAATTGAAGAATTTGGTACTCAAGAAATCCGGGATAAAATGAGAAGGGCATATTTATCGAGCGGTTCGAGTCATATTGCAAGAAGATACTGTGAAGATTTTAGAAACCAAAAACAAAGTGTGTCACATGCTATTGCTTGTCATGATGAGAAATCACATATTGACTATGAAATACGGTTGAGGGATGTGCTTGGTATTGTAAGGTTTCTTCTTGAGCAAGGTCTAGCTTTTCGGGAGCATGATGAGTCCATCAATTCCATCAACTGAGGAAATTTCCTTCAAATGTTGGAGTGGTATGCCTCAAGATGTGAGGAAGTAGCCAATGTGGTCAATCTAAATGCTCCTGGCAATCTCCAACTGACATCTCATGAGATTCAACAACAAATGGTACAAGCATGTGCAGAAGAGAAGTCCTGAATTCTTACCTTGTGATACTCTGGGTGATCTTGCTCTCAAGTTGGTTCAAACTAGACAACATTTGATCTTTCCATTGGTCTACCGCCTCATTACACTTGCGTTGACATTGCCGGTTGCAACAACATCAGTTGAGAGGGTTTTCTCGTCCATGAATATTGTAAAGACAGATCTTCGAAACAAGATTGGTGATGACTGGCTCAATGATTTGATGGTTTGATATGTTGAGAAAGAAATATTACAAAAATTGATGACAGACAGATTATGCTACGTTTTCATGCCTTACGGAATCGTCGAGGTCATCAACCTCGGAAGTTCCATCTTGCTAGCACAACTACAACTTAATGGTAAGATACTATCCAAAAAGCTAATATTGTTAGTATTCATGTGCTACTATTTACACTCACAAATTTGTCATGTGTTGTAGGTATCTCTTGTATGGGATCATATGCTGGCTGCCAATTGTCCAATTCAACTTGAGGAGTCCATGTTAGTAGTTTTAAAGTTCTTTTTATGTTTATTTTGTTCAATAGACTCGTTTTTTCGGCAAAAAAAATTTAGACCTTATGTGTTCGCCCCCCCCCCCCCCCCGTCTCAATTCCTGGCTCCGCCACTGGTCCGTCCTGACATTGGCCGACTAATCCACAAATTGAATTTAATCGTATATTCTCAAAATAGACCTGGAGACCACAATCACGAGGATAGTTTATCTGTGTGCGACTTGGAGACCACAATACTTACCAAGTGGCTATAGCATGGATCTGCACTATTCACCTTGTCATTATTAGTTCGTATATTTTCATAGCACACAATCCGGCCATAACATTTGAGTCCTCATCATACCCCACTATCAATACCATTTTGCAGTCAGTAGGAATTGTGCATGGAAAGAGCTCTAGTTGAATGGTTTTCTGCAGAAGCAACTAGCTGACAACACCATCATGGTTTGATTTCCCCTCCCATAATTTAATGACTAGTTCCGACAAAACGGCTAGGCCAAGTCCACCATCCACTGTCCATAAGAGCTGAACAGACCGTTAGTTGGTAATATGAGCATCAAAGCGTAGGGCAGGTTACCAACGAAACAGTTTGTACGTGAGGCCGGAGAGGAGGCGATCGTGAGGAGATCCTAAAACCTATCTAGGGTTCTGTCCCCCTCATCGGCGACTGACGTGGTGTGGAACACGGCATATGCCACGGGGTGGCTAAGATCGGAATGGGGGCAGCGTTCTGCAACAGCGGCACCCCCAGGGATTGCGCCGGGGCGCGGACACGGGAAGTACCCAGGTTCGGAGCCCTCCCGGAGGAGGTAACACTCCTACTCCTGCTCGATCTCTCTATCAATGGTGGACACAGTACAGAGTTGCTCCTTGAGCTGTCCGGGGAGTGTTCCATGGTTCGGGTGTGAGGAGGAAGAAGTATTGGGCGACCTTTCCTACTTGGGCACCGGACAGCGTTATATAGGCCTGGCTGTCCGGCTTACAGGCGGGGCCGGCTGGTCCGTGCCAGCCGCCAGGTGTCGGCTACAGGGGTGTTTCTCCGTGACGCCAAATGTCCGCGGCACAGTGCGCTACGCTTCGCACAGTCGAACTCCATAGCCACGTAGGAGATGTCGGGGTAGGCCTGTCGTCGTAGAGGGCTGACCGGCTGTGATGCCGGACCCCGCCGACCGGGCAGGCGGCGCCTGGGATCTTGTTGGGCGCGAGGCAGCGCTCCGTGCCTCCCGCCTGTCGGGGCTGCTGAGCACTGTGGGAGACGTAGGGCTAGGCCTCGCTTTAGCCCACGCCTGGGCGACGTGGAGGGAATACCGGGCACGGCCCCGGCACCCGCCCAACACGGGCCCTTGTCTTCCGCTCGTCGTGGGAGAGTGGCAGCCGGTCATCCGGCTGGCGAGCAACCGAATCCGGCTGCTACCGTTGACCTTGGTCGCATAAGGCGGGCGTTGCTTGTCGTTATCTGCTTGTCTGAGAACTATGCTGATGACGAGTCTGCAGTTCCTTTTGCCCGCGCCGCTCGGCTGTGCCTCGACTGGCTAGGCGGAGTCCGGCTGCACTCGGGGCAGACGGGCTCGGCTTAGCCGGACAGCTGGAGGCGACCGGGCACCTGAATTTGCGTTTCACTCGGGATCTTCTGTGGGCCTTTGGGTACCCGGGTTTTATCCCCATGTCACTAGCCCCCGAACACGTTGGAGCGATGTAGCCGGTTATGGCGAGGAGGGCTTCTGCGTGTTCAACAAACCAAAGAAGTTCATCCGGTCAAGGAGGCGAAACGTCGGGCGCTCCGCCGGCCGGGTGCTGGTGATGACGCGAGGGATGACGCTGGCACGTCCCATCCGCCTGCCAGGCGGTCGCCCGGCAGTCGAGACGACGCCTCGGTTCCTATTGCGGGATCTGATGCTTTTCTTTGCAGAGAGCGACGAGGAGCTGCGCGCCAAACTGGCTAGCTACCAGTTCAGCGACCTGGCGCAGGAGGTGGAGCGCCTCAAGAAGCGCGACGAGGAGCGCCAGGCGGAGCTAGACAAACTGGCCAAGGCTAAGGAGGCGGTGGAGAAGGCAGCGGTGGAGGCGCGGGAGCAGTTCGAGAAGCTGGAGCAAGGCTACAACCAGACGGAGATCACGAGGCTGAAGGACGAGGTCACCCGCATGACGGCGGAGGAGGGGTCGGCGCGCAAAGAGCTGGCTCGAATCGACCTCGCTGTTCGAGGTAATCTTCGTGACGATGTCCTTGTCTTGCTGAAGATTTTTCTTGTCGTGACTTTTTTGTCCGGCTGCAGGCTACTATCCATCTGCGGGCATGGAAGCGGCTAGGGCTCAGCTGGAAGCCCTTGGGGTGGAGCCGACTGATGCCGCCATTGCCGGCTGCTCGACCTCCATGGCGGACCGGGTGGATCGGCTAGGGGTCGACGCTTGCGCGCTGGCCTTCGCGACCGGGAGGCTCTGCAGGTACGTCTGGCCCGGCCAGGGAATTCCCATTGTCCTGGCCGAGCTAGCATGTCGTCTTGCTCTTGCGCCGGCTGCGGTGCAGGAGCTGCAGGAGTCAGCCGCGCGCGGCGGAGCCTTGTGGGCCGTGTCGCTGCTCAAGTCCTGGTACCCGGCTGCTGACCTGGAGCTGCTCACGGTGGGCTCCCGGGATGACTGTCGTGGGTTTGTCACGTCAGGTGTCATAGATGACTTCGTAGGTGTGGGATTACGCGAGTCAAGCATCTCCGAGCTTGGGATCGCAGGAACAAAGATCAACACAGATTTACCCAGGTTCGGCCCCCTCAATGTGAGGTAAAAGACCTACTTCCTGCCTACCCTAGATTGGTATTGATATGATAATCGAGGTGTTACAATGGAGGCGATCCGATCTGGTACTCGCCGTATGAGCTAGGGTTTAGGGCTTGATAGCTTGACCCGCTCTAAGTCCTGCGAGTCCTCTTTATATACACAGAGGCTCGCTAGGTTACAAAAGGAAACTTCCCCATAAGGAATACATCCACAGAGGCCTACTCGGAGACTACTTGGTCTTCACGTCCTCCGGGATATGTCTTCTAGATCTTTCCCCTTATGGCGGTTCAATATTGGGCTTGCTCCCAAGTGGGCCTTTGTCCGTGCGAGTAAGTTAAGTCGCACTGGGCCGCGGGTTAATCCAGAAAGTATTCCCCCGACATTAGCCCCCAAGATTGGTTAGGACTTTACGGTGAGAATCTTCTGACCTCTTGAAATGGTCTCTGAGCCGCACTGCAAACGTTCTGACCAATCTTCTGACTTATGCGATTCAGAGCTGTGACTCATCTGCGCGACTCATCTCCCTTCTGGAAATATTCTGTTTCCTTTAATTGCGGACCGTTACTCGTTTTGCGGGCGCAAATTGTGCCGTTGGTTGCGAGCGCAGATTGTGCCGTTAGTTGCGGGCCCCTTCAGTTATAAGCTGCGGCCACCTAGGTCATTATCCACTTGCCCTTGCAATCTCCTCATCCCTAGCCGCGCCGTCTTCTTCCTCGACCCGAGCCTAGTTCCCCAATCCAATCTCCCCTCGCAATGGCGCCCAAGGCGAAGCCATCTGACGATAAGCGCAGATCTCCTGCAACTGGGAAGGATCCTGGGTAACGGAGGAAACTCTTGCGGATCTGGCCGAAGCTGGCTTCTTGCCGCCGAAGGAGGACGGCGTCTGGCGGGCGCCAGGCGATGAAATCGAGCCGCGCCCCAAGCCCAACGAGCTGGTGATGTTCGTGGAGCACGTGGAGCGTGGATTCACGCCGCCAGGTTCTCCCTTCTTCCGCAATCTGCTGCAACGCCTAGGCCTCCGTCTTCACGACATCGGGCCCAACTCAATGCTCCAGGTGAGCAATTTTCATGTGTTGTGCGAGGACTATCTTGGCATAGCCCCCAACATCGATCTGTGGCTGGCCTCTTTCACCTGCAACAGCCAACTTGTCTCCAAGGGTGGCGCCTACGTTCAGGTCGGCGCCATCTCTCTTCAACGCCATAGAAACTCTTGCCTTCCCAAGCTAGCCCTGGCGAATCGACCCAGGGCTTGGCAAAAATCTTTCTTCTATTGCCAAGATACTTCACCGGAGGGCGAAACTCGCCTTCCCTCCTGGTCTAACACCCTCTTCGTGCCTACCGAGGCACTGAAATCAAAACCTCGCGACTCGGCCATGCCTTCATCAATGAGTCGCTGATCAAGGTCCGCGCCTTAATAGGTCATGGTCTTACTGGCCTTGATCTTCTCTCTTGCTGGACCAAATGGCGCATTCAGCCCGTGAGTCCACGACAGCGATCCTTCCTTGAGTGCACAGGCACCTCTGCTGACGTCGATCGTATCAAGGCTTCGGACTGGAGGCCTGAGGATTGGGTGGAATTCGTCACCCGCGTGACTGAGGAGAAGGACATCTCCTTCGATAAGGTGGGGCTTGCCCCTTTCAGTGTTAACAACAAGCCTTTTGAGGTAACTCCTCTTCTCTGTCTTTTCGCCTTCGTAGTTGAGTCGCATTCCTTTCTTAATACTGCAACTTATATCTTCCTGATCCAGGCTGATGAGAATTACTGGTCGCTGCCTGCGACCGTCGCCGGCACTGCTGCTCCCAAGCGTGCCGCACGAAAGAAGTTGCTGCCCACTCTAGAGGGCAGCGAAACTGCTGATATCCCCTCTGTCGCCTCTGCGGCCTCAGAAGGTGAAGAGACTGAACTGGACGAGGATGACAGTCCAGTGCCAGCCGCGAGTTCTGTTGCCGCGGCTGGACCAACTCCCCGTAGAGCCTCCAAGAGGCTATCTCGTGAGGAGCCAGAGCTTGATGCTCTGGAGAATCCTGAGGCCACGAAGCGTCGCAAACCTGCTACGGGCGCGACCTCCTCCGCTGCCAGGCGTGTTACAAAGCCACCGCCTCAACTGAAGAAGACATGGGTCCCCACTCTGGTAATTTCTGTTGTCTTGTCATCTTGAATGCTTATTCTTTTTCCTCTATTGACACGCAAACTTCTGCTCGTAGATTCTGGGACCCAAGGCCTGTCCTCACCGTCAAGTGGCGAGCTTATGGCCTTCGTGAAGATGGCTCCAGAGTTAGTGATTTTCCTTGCGCTCATAATACTTTTATTCTGGCTTATGTGCTTCTTCTTTACACAATGCCCTTGCTTTTTGCAGAAGTGCGGCTAAACCGCGCTGATCCTGGAGCTGAAACCGCGGTTGAGCCGCGTTTATCACCTGCGGCTCATACCGCCATGGTAGAGGGCGTGGCCACCACAGATGACTTGGCCACGGTCCCTGTTCTTGACACAGCCCAAGAGGTGGCTTTGGAGGATAGAACGGATCCCCTTACGATCCAAGACGTGGAGAAGGTCAACCCCTCCTCCATAGATGTAATGGCCAAGGATGCTGATGCGCCAGTGATTGAGTCGCCAGCGGCTGACAGCCTGCGGTCGCCAATTCTGCGTGCTGAGGTTGCTTCCTCCTCCTCCATTAGCCGCGCTGAGAAACTGTCAGAGGCCATCATTGCCTCAAATGACAAGCAAGCCATGGAGCTCCGCAAGGCACTGTCTGACCTGTCTGCGGCTTATAAGGTAAACTTCTATCTCCAGTTATCTGTCTCTAGCCCCCAAGGATCAAGTTTCTTCTTTGACTTTAAAGGGAGACTTGATGCTTCTCTTTTAGCTGTTGATATGTACTTACTAACTGATGTACTCTTTATAGGAGGAACTAAGCTCCATAACAGCTGCCAAACTCGCCTTGGAAAAGCAGTTGGGGGATACTCCTTCTGAACTGGAGAGGCTGCGCGAGCTCCTTGGCCAGCGTGACGCTGAGCTGAAGAAAAGGGAAACCAGGATGGGCGAGCTATCTGATGAAAGCTTCAAGTTATCTGAACAAGCCAAAGCCACCGAGCTGCGGCTTAAAACTGTTGAAGAGAAGTTTCAAGAGAGGGTCCAGCAACTGGACCTCCAAGTCAGTGCTCAGAAAGACGCCATCGCTGATGCCAACGAGGACGCAAGGCTCAAGGCTGTTTCCATTGGCGAGCTTGAGAAAAAGTTGAAAAAGTTTCTGATGCCCATAACCTTGTCCACGCCAAAGTGTGCATCATGACTCAAGAGTTAACTGGTATGTTTGCGACTCATATCTGCATCTGTTTTCTCTACTATCTTTGCCTGTATGTTGTAGAGCTGACGGAGACATGCCTCGATGTAGGTGAAGATGCCAAGGTGCAGCGCGGCAGTACTCAAGAGCAGCTGGAGTATATCCGCGATTTTTCGCGAAGAACTTGTGATGCCATGAAATCACTGTCTAAGTGCCTGCTGCCGACCAAGCCAGTCCCCGGTGATTCTGAAGGGTTGCTAAAAAGACTGCTTAGGGCGCCTCAGTTCTTTTTGGACTGGAAGGAGTCCTCAGCTCGCACCGGCGCGGCTCATGTTCTTGCTTTGGCCAAGATATACTATCCTTCTTTTGATGCTGCCAAGGTTGCAAAAGGTAGGCCCTCGAAGAAGGTGGATGGCACCGAACTGACGGCCTCAGAATATGCGGCGACTTGGAAGGATATGCGCGGCCACGCGACTGAACTGGTGGAGGGGATAGATCTTGCGACCTATATGGGCAAGTATAATGCAGATGGAAGCAAATGGGAGAAGTTACCCGCTCCGTCATCCAGTGCGGTGATTCCGCAGGAAAAGAACCCCTCTCCAGGCGTATCCAGCTCTGCAGCCCCCAATCCCGCGACTGAAGAGCCCTCCAGCGATCCTGCGATTGCTCCTTCTGGCAAGCTTGGCAAGCCGCCTGTTCCTCCTTCCCGCAGGTCAAAAGCTGCGCACAAATGAAGAATAGAAACAATGTTTTTATGATCTTGGCCCTTAGCGGCCTGTAATAATTGTTAGAATTTATGTGTCATAAGACAATGTTCAGGTTCTCAGTTTCCTCCAGAGGTGTTGGTTTTCTTGTTAACGCACTCAGATCTTATTCCTGCCAGCAGTTCAAGTGTTTCTTTCACCTGTGGGTCTCTGGAGGTCCGAATTGGGTTCGCGAGTTTGACTCATGGCAGAAAGAGTGTAACCAAGAGTGGACATTAGTCAGTCCTTCTAGCCGGAAAGCTCAGTTAGCTTTCAAAGCCATGACTGGGCCAAAACCAAAATCTGCTATCCGGTCGGCTAGGAAGGAGACAAAGAGTCTTAGCTTTGCGTCGGTTCTGTATATGATGCCTGCAATGGTTACAAGGCTGCTTGCTTACAGCAGGAAAGTTCTTTTTCAGGAAATATTCAGAGTGGTACATCCGTTGATGAGCAAGCTACTGTGTCTGGCCCTTTGCTTCTTCAGAGAAAAGAAACTATGCCTTCGATTCAATTTGGGACGGTGCCTGGGATTATTAAAGGAAAATCCAATGGGGACATCGAAAGCAGCGAGAAGCAGTCAGGTCCAGTTGCTAAGCCCTCAGATTCAGCTAGGCGTCATGGTGGGCTGGCCCAATACAAATCTGTTGGGCTATCCTCGGAGCCGTCTGCTGGGGGGTCGGAATTTGATCGTATGATTGAAGATATGGCGTACAAATTTTGGAAGTGTGGGCATTGTTTAACATTGAAACACGTCACCAAGGACTGTAAAAATGATATTAGATGCAGAGATTCTTTTCGTTACGGCCATATTGCAAAAAACTGTTTTAACAGATTTGCCAGAAAATCTCAGCGTTGGGTTCCTAAAGTTGTTTCGACCGGTATCGAGTGCAACTCCTCCCCAATAAACCCTGTCGATTCGTCTCCTGCTGCACAAGAAAATTCCTCTGCAACTCCTCCTTTCTCGCCAACCTGCAACCCGCCGCCGACCACTGATTGTGCTTTGCCACCTCCGATAGCGGTGTACGAGCTTGATCCCGAGCCTTGGCTACCCCTGGGACGGCACGTCATAGATGGTGGCAATACCAGGCTGCCGCGCACCTTCTACACGCCGGCGGTGCGGCCGCTGCGGCGTCACGAGGCCTACTGCATAGCTACTCTGATGCCAGCGCAGCCCAGCGAGGAGGATCCATTTTGGCGTGGCAAGGTTAGCGATTATGTTACCAATCTGGGCTGGGATGTGATTGATTTCCAACCGTTCATCTTTGGCCTCGGTCTGCTCCGTACGCGAAGTCCAGATGCTTGCAATTCACTTGTCAATCATCAGCCTTTTGAAATTCACCCGGGACAGTTTGTTGGGTTTAGTCGCCATAATGAAGGAGAATATCATCGTGGTACCATGGGTTTTCATAGGGGGTGGTTAATGTTTTTGGGCATACCCCAAGATTATCGGAACGATTTTGATATCTCCAACGCGATTGCCACGTTTGGGAGATACCACCACTGGCACTCGGATGATCCTCTTGAAGCAAGAACTCTAGTGTATGCATCGTTCCCATCTCCACAGCTTGTTCCTCGGGAGGTGGTTTTTGGTGACTATGCAGATGTGGGTGGAGCTCGACAATCTTGGACAGCTGCGTGTTACATACTGTCTGCTGAATTTGCTGTACAAATGCCAGCGGATGATCAGATGTAGGAAAATCAGGAGCCTCAACCTCAACCTCAGCCTGTTGATGAAATTCAAGTGCAGGGACCAATGGTGCTCGATCCATCTTTGGATACAGAATCCTCCTCAGTTCAAATGATGCAGGAGGACATTAATGATCTTACTCATGTGGACCAACAAGAGGTTATGCAGATTAACCATGAAAGGGCTATTGTGCCTTTTGTTCCTTTGGTTCCACAAGATAGTTTACAGCACATTCTGATCACAGAAGGGATGCCACTTTATTTGCCAATTTATGGCCCTGTTTTGCCCCCGGAAATGATTTGGCAACGCATGTTTTCCTCTTTAATGCCAGAGCTCCTCTCTCGACATGTTCTGGTATCCCTTCAGTTCGCCCCAATGGCTCCAGTAATTCTCTCCATGAGGAATTGGTCAATTGCTTTTGATGAAACTGCGAGCTTTCAAATCTGTTGGAAGGAGCCAGCTAGGAGCTCACCACCTCGTCATAGGTCGGTGGTAAGGAGCCTAGGCTTTGAACCAGAACACCTTGAGAACAGTCTACCACCGGTTTTTAATGCATCACCTCTGCCCTCGGTTGGGAAGAAAACAAGGAGAAAGAAGGATGCGTTGCTAACCGTCGATCCTTCAGCCCGAATGAGCACAAGGAGCTCGGTCAAAAACAAGGGATTTAGGCCTTTGTCGCCTCTGGCTAACACTCGGAAGCCGAGGAAGCGTGCACGCAAGCAGAAGAAGGTGATCTTAACTGGGAATCAGATGCAGGAACACAATAAACAATATGACCAGGATCATACAACTGAACATGAGCAGATGGAGCAAGATGAGCACAACACTTCCGATGGAAACACTGCAACGCTGCCAGAAACCCCTTTGCACGTTATGCAGGATGTCGGAGTGAAGCTGGGTATTGACCCTGCAAAGCTGACCAAGGAGCAACTTACAGCTGCACCTAAATCTGCGAAACCTACCGGGAAGTTTAAATGATTAATGTCAGTCTATGGTTTTTAGCAGGTTTGGAACACTCAGTTTCAGTTTCGGTCAGTCTTTCACGGCAATATTTTGAGTCTATGTCAGGTTCGGTTGTGGGCAGTCTTTTCTTGTGTTGCTGTTAGCCAATCTTGTGATTTTGGTGCTTCTGGTTCGTGGACTTGATGCTATGCACGTTGTCCTCTCCTATATTTATAAAGATGGTTATTTATGTGTCTAACAAGAACAAGAAAGTGGCGGGTTCTATGTTGGAATGTACGTGGTCTCAATTCTGAAGATAGGCAACGTGTAGTTCGTGCAAAAATAGAAGAAAGTGAATGTGCAATTGTGTGCTTGCAAGAGACCAAATGTGATTTCTTTGACCAGCGCTTAATTAGAAAATTTTGCCCTCGCCGGTTTGATTGTTTCGCATACTCGCCTTCAATAGGAGCATTTGGGGGGATTTTGGTCCTGTGGAACTCTTCCATTTTTGCTGGGCAACTCATGCAGATACAACGTTTTGGTATGGTAATGAAATTCACCTCAGTTCATAATAATGCCACTTGGAATATGGTGAACGTTTATGGGCCCTGTCAGGGAATTGAACGTGATATGTTTGTCAGTTGGTTATATAATCTTGATGTGCAGTCCGATCAGAACTGGCTATTGCTTGGAGACTTTAATTTCATACGTTCTGTGTACAACCGTAACAGGCCAGGTGGAAACACACAAGACATGTTCTTATTCAACGAGATTATTGCTCACCTTGGCTTGATTGAGCTGCCTCTGAAGGGACGATCGTACACATGGTCCAATATGCAGAGTTCTCCTTTGCTTGAGCAACTTGATTGGTTTTTCACGACCAACAACTGGACTTTGGACTTTCCGAATACTGTTGTTCTCCCTCTTGCCAAGCCAGCATCAGATCATGTTCCATGTGTAGTAAATATTGACACTTACATTCCGAAAGCCAGAGTCTTTCATTTTGAGAATTATTGGACTGAGCTTCCAGGGATTTTGGACTGTGTGAAGAAATCCCGGGACAAGCCTTCTAACAAGAAAACTTCTGCAGCTGTTATAGCTGATAAGCTGAAAACGTTAAGATATGACCTGAACTTGTGGAAGGTTGGACTGTCAAAGCTAAAATACCTGATCCAGATGTGTAACAAGGCGATTTTGCTGCTAGATGAATTAGAAGAGATGAGACCTTTATTCACAACTGAATTCAATTTCAGAAATGTGGTTAAACTGCATCTGGAGGAGTTGTTGTTGGCTGAATGCAATTACTGGAGGAAGCATTGCACCATCAGATGGATAAAATTAGGAGAAGATAATACCAAATTTTTCCATGCTATGGCGACTGATAGATACAGAAAAAATTGCATTTCACTGTTAAAAGATGAAGATGGCAGAGAGGTTTCGGATCATCACCAAATGGCTGGCATGTTATGGGCTTGTTACAAGGATAGAATGGGAGGCAAGGATAACATTCAAATGCAGTTTCAACAAGATAGAATTATTCAGAGAGTGGAAGGTTTGGAGGTTTTGTCTCAGCCTTTTACAACAAAGGAAATGGATGATATAATTAAATTCATGCCACCTAATAAAGCACCGGGTCCAGATGGCTTCAATGGCAAATTCCTCAAGACTTGTTGGCAGCTTATTAAGCATGACTTTTACAAGTTGGCGCAGGATTTTTTTGAGGGGAAAACAAGATTGGAGAATATTAATGGTTCACTCATAACCCTTATCCCCAAAAAGACAGCTCCAGAGGATGTGAATGATTTCCGGCCGATATCCCTAACCAACGTTTGTTTGAAGTTCATCACAAAGCTTTTGGCAAACCGTCTGCAGGAGCATATTCTCCGGTGTGTGCACAAGAACCAATATGGTTTCCTCAAGTCGAGGGCCATCCAGGATTGTGTGGCATGGGCATATGAATACATTCATCTGTGTCATTTGTCTAAGAAACCAGTTATCATAGTCAAGCTAGATTTTGCAAAGGCATTTGACACCATATCTCATGAGGCCATTATTGAGATTCTGAAACATAAAGGTTTTGATGATAAGTGGTTGGGCTGGGTCAAGGAGATCTTGTCCTCTGGTTTCTCCTCCATACTATTGAATGGGGTTCCTGGTAAACAGTTTTATTGCAAACGTGGAGTCAGACAAGGAGATCCGTTATCGCCTCTGCTATATGTTTTCGGTGGTGACCTTTTACAGTCCGCTATCAATGACTATTTAAGCCAAGGGATACTGAAAATGCCAATACAGACGAATGAAACGGAGTTTCCAGTTGTACAATATGCGGATGACACGTTGTTAGTAATGGCAGCAGAAAGGGGTCAGTTAATTGCATTGAAGGAATTATTGCACAAGTTTTCGTTGGCCACAGGTCTAAAGGTTAACTATCAGAAGTCCGCCATTTTCCCGATTAATGTTGATGCCCCTTTGGCGGCTGAGCTGGCTGAGGTTTTGGGTTGTCAAATTGGTGTGATGCCATTTCCTTATCTTGGTTTGCCCCTTGGCACAACAAGACCATCGATTCAGGATCTATTGCCCTTAGTGCATAAACTTGAGTGGAGGTTGACGGCAACCTCGGATTTCTTGTCTCAGGGAGCTAAACTACAGTTGGTAACTTCAGCTCTTTGTTCCATGCCTATTTATTTTCTCCTGTCTCTGAAATTGCCCCTGGAATAATAAAGCAGCTAGATCGAATTCTGAGACAATGCTTATGGAGAGATAAAGATGGTCCCAAACAGTCCTTAGCAGCTTGGGAAATGATATGCAAACCCAAAGACAATGGAGGGTTGGGAATCGTCAACTTCAGCAAGAAAAATGATGCTCTATTGATGAAGCAATTAGACAAGTTTTATAACAAGTCTGAGGTTCCTTGGGTCAGTCTAATATGGGATGCGTACTATGCTGATGGCGTACCTCTTTCTCAGACTATAACTGGGTCCTTTTGGTGGAGAGACATATTTAAATTGGAAGAAAAATTCAGAGAAGTGGCAATTATTAAACCTGGCTCGGGAGACACATTTCTATTCTGGAGTGATGCATGGGAGTTCTCGGGATCCTGTCAGCCCCTGTACAGTCGTTTCCCTAGGTTGTTCTCATATGCTCTGGATTTCAGGTTGTCAGCAGCAGAAATATATGGAACACAGGATCTGGCATCGCTGTTCTTCTTGCCGCTGTCACCTGAAGCTTTTGAGGAGTTCTGTCTCCTTCGTGGTGCCCTGAACAACAATCCTTTACCTGGTGGCAAGGACGTTTGGACATATAAGTGGGTTGACACGTATAAATCAGTGGAGTACTACAAACTGATGCATGCCCATTTGGTAGTTCCTGCGGTCTACAAATGGATATGGAACTCAGCTTGTGTTATGAAGACAAAAATGTTCGCCTGGCTTTTGTTGTCTGATCGACTAAACACTAAGGATATGCTCAAGCGGAGACATTGGAATGTGACAGAGGAAACAAACTGCGTGTTATGTGTAGCCAGAGCTCATGAGGAAAGGTTTCACTTGTTCTTTGCCTGCAATTTCAGCCAACGAATCTAGAATTATCTCCAAATAGATTGGTCTCAGAGTGATGAGATGCACACAGCCATGTCAGCGGCTAAGCGTGAGTTCAATAGACCTTTTTTCATGGAAGTTGTGATTACTGCTTGTTGGCACATTTGGAAGATGAGGAATGGTAAGATATTTCAGCGTGAGAGGCCCACGTTTGGTAGATGGAAGAGCAATTTCATGCATGACATGAGTCTGCTGACATATAGGATTAAGAGGAAACACATTAGTAGCCTGAGAGCATGGATTGACAGTCTCCACTAATTTTATTTCTGTCTGTACATTCTTTCTCATAGGTAGGTTCTACTAGGTAGGCCTTCTACTTCTTTATGTTTCTTGTATATATTGTACTCTTTTGTGGACTGGTGATGAGAAAATAGAAAATTGCTGTGGGGCGGTTGTCCCACTTTCGCTTCAAAAAAAAATGTTATGGTTTGCTTAAGTACTCTCAGCAGTACATGTTTCGACCAATAGGCTGGTCCTTATGATTTGTCTCGGTTTTTCCTCACTTAGGCCCTTGCGCGGCTCAGTATTTCCCAGGTAAAAAGTGTGTGTTCAGGGTCGAGAGCGGCCATGATAGGCAATCAATCTCGATTGACGCCGCACCCCAGTACTTTGGCCGCATAGTGCAAGTTGCATCCAAGAGAGGTTGAGTATAATCACGATAAATTCCACTTGTTTGGCGATCCCTAGGAATAGGCCGCGCTAAAAAGCTGCCGCACCCCCAAGGGACCAATGATTAAAAAATAAAAGACTCACAACTCAATTGGTAGTTTGAGATGCTTTATTTTAGAATCATTATATGATACATAGGGTCGGTCGCGCCTAGGTGGCGACCAGAAGTGATGCTTGGGTCGGTTGCGCCTAGGTGGTAACCAGAGATGTCACATGGGTCGGTCGCGCCTGAGCGGCGACCAGAAATGATGGTTGGGTCGGTTGCGCCTAGGTGGCAACCAGAGATGTTACATGGGTCGGTCGCGCCTGAGTGGCGACCAGAAATGATGCTTGGGTCGGTTGCGCCTAGGTGGCAACCAGAGATGTTACATGGGTCGGTCGCGCCTGAGTGGCGACCAGAATTGGGTCGATCGCGCCTAGGTGGCGATCAGAAGTGTTACATTGGGTCGGTCGCGCCTGAGTGGCGACCAGAATTGGGTCGATCGCGCCTAGGTGGCGATCAGAATTGAAATTTTTAGCCCTGAGTGGCCAGCTTGATGATGTAAACTCTTAATAATTTTGTTGCGGCTGCTGATGGCAACTCGCGATGCCTGGGATGTGTCCTTATTGGCAATGGCTTGTAGCCTTTGACTTCCTTGCCTCCTTTGCGGCCGTAATCTGAAGTCGCAAGTCAGGCAGGTGCCTCTTAGCCTTCACGATGTCATCAAAATTCTCCTGCGACTCGCGCATGGGCGCGCTTTCTGCGATGCAAGCTGCTCTGGCCATGGCCTTGTCGCCTTCTTCGCATTCTTGAGCTATTCTTTTGTCGCCATTGATGGTGATGACTCCCCTGGGGCCTGGTATTTTAAGCTTTAGATACACATAGCACGGCCTAGCCAGAAACTTTGCGAATGCTTCTCTGCCAAACAGCGCATGATATGGGCTCTGGAAATCTACAACCTCGAACCAAATGTACTCGCTCCTGAAGTTGCTTTGTGTCCCAAAGGCGACCTCCAAGTTGATTCGCCCCAATGGCTGAGCTGATATGCCTGGCACGACACCGTGAAACGTTGTTCTTGATGGGTGTAGCTGTTTTTCTTGGAGGTTCATTCTTTTGAAGGTTTCATAGTATAATATATTGATGCTGCTGCCTCCATCCATCAGTACTTTGCTCAACTTGTACCCTGCGACTTGATGGGCAACCACCAGCGCGAGTTTTCCCTCTTCATTTATTTCTCCTGGGCGATCTTCGCGGCTCCAAACTACTGGCTACTCTGACCACTTTAGCCACTGTGGGACGGCTGGTACTATGGCGTTAACAGCCTGATTGCGTCGTCGCAGCTTTTGTTCCCTTCTTGAAGTATTCACCACAATGGTATGATACTGACCCAACTGTTTTGGGAACTGTGGCTGATCTGGCTGCGGATTTGGGACGGTGTTGTTGCTGTTGTTGCCTCCGCCGTGGTTACCTTCCTCGTTGTTTTGATGATTGTTGTTTGTGTTGAGTGGCTGTCCATCCTTCCACTTTTTGTAATGATAACACTGTGCCTTCGTGTGGTTGGGTGGTTTCCCATCTTTTCCTATATGGATGTCGCAGGGACGGTTGAAAACCTCTTCCAAGTTAACTGGGTGAAAATTCCTTCCTCTGCCGCTGCTTTGTTTGTAATGAGTGTTCGTATTTGCGACTAACCCTGAGTTTCCTTCCTCGTTTTTGCGCTTGTTATAACTCGCATTGGCATTGCTAGCTTGCTGTTGTTGAGGCTTGCTACTGGCCTTCTTTCCCTTGCCAGTGTTTTCCTCTTCCTCCCCATCAGATGCGTCCCTGGTTTTATCCGAGCTAGCATACTTGTTGGCCGCCGCCATTACCTCGCTTAGGCTCTTGACTTTATCCTTCATGCGACCTAGTTTGTGGACTAGCGGCTCAAATTTGCAATTTTTCTCCATGACAAGGACTGCTGAACTGGGTGGTATGTTATCTGAGGAGTGTATTATTTCTTCCACCCTTTTCATCCAATGGCGACTTGACTCGCCTTCCTTTTGGACACAACGCTCCAGATCTTCTATATTACAGAGTCGTTTGCAAGTTCCTTGGAAGTTCTTAACGAAAGCATCCTTCAGTTCCTCCCAAGTATTTATAGAGTTGGGAGGCAAATTTTGCAGCCATATGTGCGCTGCACCTTCTAGCATCATGTTTAGGTAGCGTGCGCAGATCTCTTCGGATGCGTTTAGGATGCTCATGCCCATCTCGTAATTGTTGAGCCAAGTGGTTGGATCCATGCTGGCGTTGTAGTTTGCCACCTTGCGTGGCCCTTTGAATCTTCAGGAAAAGGTTCCGATCTGATCCTTACAGTGAAACACGCCGGTCCCTTGAGTCGCGAGGACAGGGCTGTAGGCGCGCCTACAGGGTTATCTGCGGGCCGCGTTTGCACCACTGGCGTATTCGCCTGCGCTTCTGCGACTTGCTCCTGCTGCCTCTGTGCGACTCCTGACACGTTCTCTGGTGGCCTGCTTTGGACGCTTCTTTCTGCTGCAATCCTGTGATTGGCTAGTACGAGGGGCAGCTGTGCTTCGGCTTCCGCCCTATTGGCTTGTTGCAGGACTGCCGTACTTAGCATCTGAATCGCACGCCGCGCCTCAACATTGACCGGGTCATCGCCTGTTGGTACCATCTGAGTCAAGATATTAGCCGCATCATACATATTATCAACAGGGTTCTGGTAACGGCCCTGCGGGGTGTGAAACCTCCTTGGTTGTTGCTGGGTCTCTTGATTTATTGGTACCCTTCCTTCCGCAGTCGTCTGGATTCCCGTTCCTGCGGCAGGAGTGAGCGGGATTTCCACTGTTGGTTGAGTCGCGCGCAGCTGTGTTTGCGGGTCAACCTGTCGTTGAGTCGCAGCCAGCGCGGCTACTCTCTGCCGCTCCTGTTGGATTCCTTGGTTTATCTGATCGAGCCTGCGGCGCTCTTCTTCCATCCTTCGAACCTCATACAGGAGCTCGGCCCTGGCGGCCTCAATTTCTGTTGCACGGAGGGCGGCGTTCGTGGCTGACACGGGGACAAGAAGTGGGTTGCCTGGGGGTGCCGATGCCTCGGTTTCTCCAGCAGTTCCTGATGCGCCTGTTCCTCCGGCCATGTAAACCGCGACTTGCGCCATCTCTTGATCTGGTGATAATGTGATTTCTGGTGGGTAACCCCAGCAACTTTCTTCAAAGGCAGGTATGATGGACCCAAACTTTTGCGAGTCCATGCTTTCCACGGATTCTTCCCCATCATCGGCGACTTCTTCTACTGAATCGCCTTCTTGGACCGATCTAACGGACCTGCCACCGATGAATCCGACGAAGACGTCGATGGATCTGAACGGGATGATGTGGCCGGTCTCCAAATAATCTGCTTCCGGCCCCCAGCTTGAATCGTCGATGAGGGGTGTGCCATTGACCGTGATGATACGGCCAACAACAACATCTTCAGCTCCTTCATGGATCCTGCCTGGAATGTGACGCTCTTGACCGCAGGCCCCACGGTGGGCGCCAACTGTCGTGGGTTTGTCACGTCAGGTGTCATAGATGACTTCGTAGGTGTGGGATTACGCGAGTCAAGCATCTCCGAGCTTGGGATCGCAGGAACAAAGATCAACACAGATTTACCCAGGTTCGGCCCCCTCAATGTGAGGTAAAAGACCTACTTCCTGCCTACCCTAGATTGGTATTGATATGATAATCGAGGTGTTACAATGGAGGCGATCCGATCTGGTACTCGCCGTATGAGCTAGGGTTTAGGGCTTGATAGCTTGACCCGCTCTAAGTCCTGCGAGTCCTCTTTATATACATAGAGGCTCGCTAGGTTACAAAGGAAACTTCCCCCCATAAGGAATACGTCCACAGAGGCCTACCCGGAGACTACTTGGTCTTCACGTCCTCCGGGATATGTCTTCTAGATCTTTCCCCTTATGGCGGTTCAATATTGGGCTTGCTCCCAAGTGGGCCTTTGTCCGTGCGAGTAAGTCAAGTCGCACTGGGCCGCGGGTTAATCCAGAAAGTATTCCCCCCACAATGACGACACGTACGACTCGGAGGCTGAGTACGCCGAGGAGGATGATGGCGACGAAGTCGAGGAGCCGGCGAAGGACTCGAAGGGGAAGGCCGTTGAAGAAACCGGCTGCTCCAAAACTGGCGACGTGGCCAGCTCCTCGAAGGCCGCCGAATGAAGACCTAGGGATGTCGGGTTGCCGCTTGTGTTCTCGTACTCTTTTGTGAACTTGTCTTATTTGCCCCCGGGATGCCGGGCGTACTTGTTTAGAACTTCTGCTACTCGTGTCGTGACTTGTGTGGAGCTTTGTCTCCTTTACTTTGTTTCGTGTTCGAAGTTTCTTGCAATTGCCTTTGCCTCTTTACCCTCACTAGCCCCCGAGATTCGGCTCGGCTGGCGCAGCGAGTCGAGTTGAATTTGAAGTGTCTTCGAATGGTTTACCCGGCTGCCTCGGGGCAACCGTGTTTTCGTGCACTAGCCCCCGAGATTCGGCCCGATTGGCGTAGCCAGTTGAGTCGAATCTGGACTAGGATCTTCGGTGGTTTGCACGGCTGGTCGTGACAGCCGGGTTTTCGCGCACTAGCCCCCGAGATTCGGCCCGACTGGCGTAGCCAGTTGAGTCGAATCTGGACTAGGAATCTTCGAGAGTTTGCCCGGCTGGTCGTGACAGCCGGGTTTTCGCACACTAGCCCCCGAGATTCGGCCCGACTGGCGTAGCCAGTTGAGTCGAATCTGGACTAGGAATCTTCGAGAGTTTGCCCGGCTGGTCGTGACAGCCGGGTTTTCGCGAACTAGCCCCCGAGATTCGGCCCGACTGGCGTAGCCAGTTGAGTCGAATCTGGACTAGGAATCTTCGAGAGCTTGTGAGGCCGACAAAAATCGACACATAGAACATTCGTTAGATCGTTAGTCCTCAAAATCGAAAAGGTTGGCATTTTTTAGCTTCGGTTTTTATTCGATTAGGGGCCGGCTCGCCCTTGTTTTGCCCCGTGCCCCTTCCCTTGTCTCGGCGCTGCGGCCCCTGCTGTTGCCGGCTGAACTCTGCAGCCGGATCCGAAGAGAGGGCCGGCTGGCTGGGCGCATGGTACTGAGATCTTTGAGAGGCTGGACGCAGGCGAACGAGAGCGCGGTTTTTTCTGTCGCGAGCCGGAGACTTTTTCTTTCTTACGAGTTTTTCGCGTGTGCCCCCTAGCCGGTTTCTGCCCAACGTGTCAGCCGGGTTGCGGTCTGCAGCCGGATGCGAGAGTAGGCGTCGGGGTCGAGCACGGTACTAAGCTAGCAAGCGAGAATCGGTAGTCGGCTAGCCACAGCGAAGGACAAAGAAACAACACTGAACAACGGCAGCCCCCGAGTGTGCGCTCGGGAGTGCTAACTTTTACTCAAAAGAAACAACAGGGTGTTACACTTCTTCTAGGAGTAGAACGGCCTGAGGAGGCTGGCGTTCCACGGGCGTTCCCCCTCCTCGTAAGGGGTAAACGGCTTGTTCTTTTTCTCCTCGCGTACGTCTGTGAGATAGTACGCGTTGTTGCGCAGCGCTCTGCTGATGATGAACGGGCCCTCCCAAGGGGAGGACAGCTTGTGGAGTCCCTTGGTGTCTTGGATCCACCGGAGCACTAGGTCTCCTTCGCGGAACGTGACCGGGTGCACTTTCCGGCTGTGGTACCGGCGCAGATTCTGCTGGTATATGGCCGATCTGGACAAGGCCAGTTCTCGCGCCTCCTCGAGGAGGTCCACGCCGTCTTCGTTTGCTCGCTTGGCTTCTTTCTCGGTGTAGAGGATGGCTCGAGGGGAGTCGAACTCGATGTCAGCCGGCAGGACTGCTTCCGCGCCGTAGACGAGGAAGAAGGCGTGTAGTTCGTCGAGTGGTTGGGGGTGGTCCTGAGGCTCCAGAGTACATGCGGGAGCTCTTCGATCCAGCATCCGGGTGCTCGCTCGAGTGGGTCGACCAGCCGGGGCCGGATTCCGGCTAGGACTAGGCCGTTTGCTTTCTCCACTTGGCCGTTTGACTGGGGATGAGACAGAGGCGAGGTCCAGCCGGATTCGCTTCTCGCGGCAGAAATGCTTGAAGACGCCCTTGGCGAAGTTCGTGCCGTTGTCGGTGATGATGCTGTGCGGGTAGCCGTAGCGGTAGATGATGTCTTGGAAAAGGTGATGACCGTCTGGCCGTCCCACTTCTTGACTGGCTTGGCCTCGATCCACTTGGTGAACTTGTCCACCGCTACGAGGAGGTGAGTCATGCCGCTTCGCGCCGTCTTGAAGGGACCGACCATGTCGAGCCCCCAGACGGCGAATGGCCAGGTGATGGGGATGGTTTGCAGAGCTGCAGCCGGCGTGTGTTTCTGCTTGCTGAAGCGCTGGCAGCCGGTGCAGGCGCGGACCATCTGCTCGGCGTCAGCTAGAGCAGACGGCCAGTAGAACCGTAGCGCAAAGCTTTCGCTGCGATTGACCTGGACGCGGCGTGGTGCCCGCATTCGCCCTTGTGGATGTCCTCCAGCAGGCGGCGCCCCTCTGCCGGCTCGACGCACCGCTGAAAAACGCCTGTCGCGCTGCGCTTGTAGAGCTCGCTGTTGATGATGGTGTACGCCTTGGAGCGTCGCAGAACTTGTCGTGCTTGCACCTCCTCCTCTGGGAGCGTGCCGTGTGCGAGGAAGTCGAGGAATGGTTGCGCCCATGAGGGAACTTCGTGGATGGTGAAGACGCCGGCTAGCGCCAGCTGGCGGCTTTTGGATCCGGCTGCGCAGCCCCCGGGTTTGCGCTGGTCTTGTCGATGAGCTCGGGGACGGGTGCGGCTGGCGCCTCGTAGCCGGGTGGGTCCAAATGACGTGGTGGGGGGACAGCCCCGAGTTTGCTTGTCCGGCTGGTGGGCTGCAGCCCCCGGGTTTGCTTGTCCGGCTGGTGGGCTGCAGCCCCCGGGATGACGATGGATTCCGAGTCGGGTGACGGTGTGATGGATGGCTTGTAGACGTGCTCGAGGGAGACGCCGGGTGGAATGGCTCGCCGGGTGCTGCCGAGCTTGGCGAGCATGTCAGCCGTCTCGTTGTTGGCTCTGGGCACGTGGTGGAATTCGCACCCCTCGAAACATGCGCAGAGCTGCTGCACGAAGAACCGGTAGGAGGCCATGTTGGCGTCCTTGGCGTCCCAATTTCCTGAAGTTTGCTGGATCACTAGGTCCGAATCGCCGAAGCACAGGATGCGCTGGATGCTCATTGCCTTGGCGAGCTTGAGGCCGTGGACGAGGGCCTCGTACTCGGCGACGTTGTTGGAGGCTTTGAAGTGGATGCACGGCGTACTCCAGCCGGTTGCCCTTGGGCGCGGTGAGGACGATTCCGGCTCCCAGGCCTTCGTACATCTTGGAGCCGTCGAAGTGCATCCGCCAGTGCGCGGAGTCGGGCACAGGCGGCAGGTACTGTGTTTCCGCCCAGTCGACGATGAAATCGGCGATGAGCTGGGACTTGATGGATACTCTTGGCTGGTACAGGACCGTGTGCGGGGCCAGTCGACTGCCCACTTGGCGACTCGGCCGGTTGCGTCTTTGTTGCCGATGATGTCTCCGAGTGGAGCCGTGCTCACCACGGTGATGACGTGCTCTTGGAAGTAGTGGCGCAGCTTCTTCTCCGCCATGTGCACGCCGTACACGAGCTTCTGGTAGTGGGGGTAGTTCTGCTTCGACTGCGAGAGGACCTCGCTCACGTAGTAGACCGGCCGCTGGACCGGGTGCTCCTTGCCTTCCTCTTGGCGCTCCACCACTAGGACGATGCTGACGCACCGGTTGGTGGCGGCGATGTACATGAGCATGGGCTCCTTTGGAGCAGGCGGCGCCAGGACCGGTGCCTCGGACAGTGCCTTCTTGAGCTCGGCGAAGGCCGCGTCTGCTTCGTCCGTCCAGACGAATTTGCCGGTTTTCTTCAACAGGTGGTACAGGGGCAGGGCCTTTTCGCCCAGCCGGCTGACGAACCGGCTCAGCGAGGCCAGGCAGCCGGCGAACTTCTGGATGTCTTTTAGGCCGGTTGGCCGCTCCATGCCCTCGATGGCGGCGATCTTGTCTGGGTTGGCCTCGATCCCTCGCGCGGAGACGAGGAAACCGAGTAGCTGGCCAGCCGGTACTCCGAAGACGCACTTGGTTGGGTTCAGCTTCATCTGGAACCGGCGCAAGTTGGCGAAGGTTTCTCTCAGGTCGTCGATGAGGGTGCGGCGCTCTTTGGTCTTGATGACGATGTCGTCGACGTAGGCGTGGGCGTTGCGCCCGATCTGGTCGCCCAGACACTTCTGCATGCACCTCTGGTAAGTGGCGCCGGCGTTTTTCAGGCCAAACGACATGACCGTGTAGCAGAATGCTCCGAAGGGCGTGATGAATGCGGTCTTCAGGTGGTCATCCGGGTGGAGCTTGATCTGGTTGTAGCCGGAATACGCGTCCAGGAAGGACAGGTAGTCGCAGCCGGCGGTGGAGTCTATGACTTGGTCGATGCGTGGCAAGGCGAAGGGATCCTTGGGGCACACTTTGTTGAGGCTGGTGTAGTCGATGCACATGCGCCAGGTGTTGTTTTTCTTCATCACCAGGACTGGGTTGGCAGCCAGTCCGGGTGGTACACTTCCATGATGAAGCCCGCGTCGAGTAGCCGGGCGATTTCTTCTCCGATTGCTCTCTTCTCCTCTCCGAAGCGCGGAGAGGTTGCTTCACCGGTCTAGCATCCGGCTTGACGTGTAAAGAGTGCTCAGCGAACTCCGTCGGTACACCTGGCATGTCTTTTGGAGACCATGCGAAGATGTCCCGATTCTCACGGAGGAATTCGATGAGCTCGCCTTCCTATTTGTCGCTGAGGGTGTTGCCGATGGTGAGGAACTTCCCGTCCGGCTTGCTTGCGTCAAGCGGAACCTGCTTGCTGTCTTTCTTGGCTTGAAACTGCGTCTCGCCCGACTGCTTCTTTGCAGCCGGTACTCGGGTGCTCGGCCGCTACGGCGCGCCTGATCTCTTGAACTCTTCAGCCGCTACCAGCGACTCGGCGAGCTTCGAGCCGGCCGAGGCGCATGCCATGGAGCGCTTGAAGTCGCCGGCTACGGTGATGATGCCGCTCGGGCCCGGCAGCTTCATCTTCAGGTAGCCGTAGTGGGGTACGGCCATGAATTGAGCGAGAGCCGGGCGGCCCAGGATGGCGTGGTAGGGGCTGCGGTGGTTCACCACCTCGAAACAGATGCTTTCACGGCGAAATTTTTCTTGTCTCCGAAGACGACGTCCAGCCGGACGGTGCCGATTGGTGTGCAGGACTGCCCCGGCACGATGCCGTGGAAGATCGTCCGGCTGCGGTTCATCCGGGCCTCGGTTATCCCCAGCTTGTCGGCGGTGTCCTTGTACAGGATGTTGATGCTGCTTCCTCCGTCGATGAGCACTCGGGAGAAGGTGACGGCGAACTCTTGCTCGGTGACGAAGGTGGGGTCCAGGAGCAGCTGTAGCCCCCGGGATTTGGCATGATATCCGGGTGGTCGCCGGGTCCGAAGGAGATGGGCTGGTTTGCCCAGTCCATCAGCTGCTGGACGGCGGGGACGACTGCGTTCACCTCTGCGACGCGCAGCCGCTGGCTGCGCTTGTCGTTGCGCTCGATGATGGAGATGACGTACGCGGCGTCCTTGTTGGGGTACATGTGCGAGATGTGCCGGCTGCGGCAGCCGGCTGTCTTGGGCGCTCATTGCGCTGGTTGTTGCCTATGTTGATGCCGCCTTGGGGAGGGGGTGGGCCGGGTGCTGGAGGCGGCGGACCCTCTCCGCGCTGCAGACGGAGAGTCCAGCTGCAGCGCGCCGTCGTGTGGCTGGCGGCTTCCCGGTCACGCTGTGGTATCGGCACGGGCCGTTCATCATGTCCTCGAACAGGTATGCTGGCTTCGCCCACTGGCGGTCCTCGTATCGCCCTTCTGGCTTGTTCCACTGGCGGGGATTCCGGTTCCCACCGTCGTCGCCAGCCGGTTGGCCGGCTTCGGTTGCGTTGACGGCACGGTTCTCGTACCGCCCGTCTGGCGCGCCGCTTCTCTTCCGGCTGTCTCGATCTCGATCGTCGCGGCGGTCGCGGTTGTCGCGGTTGCCTCCATTGTCCCGGATGTCGCGGTTGCCTCGGTTGTCGTTGCTGGGGCCGCCTGCTCTCTCGCAGCCGGCTTTTCTTGTGGCCTGCCGGCTCCATCTACTGCATTGGGATTCTCATGGCGGAGTCGGCCGTGGCGTACTTGTCTGCTATGGTCATGAGCTCCGCCATGGACTTTGGCTCGTCTAGGAGCAGCGCGTGCTTGAGCATCGTGCCCTCCCGGCAGCCGTTGATGAAGAAGCCGACCGCCTGGATGTCGTGGACTCCCTCGCAGGTGTTGCGCAGGGTTGACCATTTCGTCAGGTAGTCGCGGTCGGACTCGGTTTTGCCCTGGGTGCAGCTGGCTAGCTGGCGAGGGCGAGCCGGGCGCTTGTAGGTGCTGGAGAAGTTCCTGACGAAGACCTGCTGGAAGTCCAGCCAGGAGTTGATCGATCCATCCGGCAGGCTGTTGAGCCATGTGCGAGCTGAGTCCTTCAGCATGAGTGACACGTAGCGCACCGCTACGCGCTTGTTGCCGCCTGCGATGGAGACGGCGGTGACGTAGTCGGATAGCCAGTCCTCTGGCTTCGTGCTTCCGTTGTACTTGGGCGTGTCGCGCGCGAGGGAGAAGTTCCGCGGGAAAGGCTCTCTTGCGATGCGAGGTCCGAAGCACCGGTGGACCTCGCCCTCCTCTTCTTCGAGCCGGCGGGATTTCTCCAGGGCGTCGAGGCGGTCACGGGCGTCGGGGCCGAACGTCGGGCCTAGATCTCCCAGCCGGTCGTGGACGCTTCCCCTGCGGGCAGCCGGCGGGTCGGGGTAGTTGTACTGGCCTTCGCCGGCAGCCGGCGCGTTGTAGTTCTGGCGCCACCGGCAGCCGGCGCGTTGAACGGCTTGGTCTGGAGTTGATGCTGCGTGCGCGATTTCCACCCGGCTGGGGGGCTTGTGGCGACGACGCCTGGCGGTCACCTCGAGTTGCGCCGGGTGGAGGGGCTCCAGGTGGGGGTGGTGGGAGGGACGGCGAGTTCATCGCGGACGCGGCCTGGTTCTGGCGAAACTGGTGGTCGGCGGTGTCGAGGAGGTCCTGGACGCGCTGTTGCTGCGCGCGTAGCTCGTCCCCCTCCAGGTTGGGCAGTTCTGCTGCGGCGGCGCGTGCTGCCTTCATGTTCTTCGCGGGGGAGCTGTAGACGGGTCGACGAGTAGGCGGCGCTCCGGCTCTCCAGCCGGCTCGGCGTCGGCAGCCGGTCCTCCTGCCATCTCGTTGGCGAGGTTGCGCCTGACGTTTCCCCGCGGGTTGGGCTCGACGGCGATGGGGGTGAAGCCGTGGGCGAAGTTGTACTCGGGACCTGCGCTTCCATGCGGCGATGCGTGGCTGCGACGCCGTGCGCGCTGCTGAGGAGGCGCTGGCGTGCTTGCTCGAGGATGATGGCGGCCTGCGCGGGATCCGCGTCGGCGGCGATGGTGTGACCAGGCCCTGGAGCATAGCCTGGACGGAGTCGACGGGGCGTGCTGCTGGGTGCTCGCGACGTCGGACACCATAACTTCCGCGTAAACGCGGGTCTCGGTTGCTCTCGCAGCCGGCCGTCTCCTCGGGGAAACGGTCGACACGGCGCTGGATGTTGGCGGGGTAGGCGGGCGCGAGGGCGATGTAGCGCGGTGCTCGCCGAAGTGCAGGACAGTGCCATCCTCGGGGAAGGCGGAGCCGGCGAAGCAGTTCGCGTTGTCGTTGATGAAGTCGATGGAGCCGAACGTCGAGACGAGGCCGGAGGCGACTCGCTCGCCGAGATGGCTGCGGGATCCCTGGCGGAATGTGACTCCGGCTGCTGCCATCTGCCCCACGGTGGGCGCCAAATGACGTGGTGTGGAACACGGCATATGCCACGGGGTGGCTAAGATCGGAATGGGGGCAGCGTTCTGCAACAGCGGCACCCGCAGGGATTGCGCCGGGCGCGGACACGGGAAGTACCCAGGTTCGGAGCCCTCCGGAGGAGGTAACACTCCTACTCCTGCTCGATCTCTCTATCAATGGTGGACACAGTACAGAGTTGCTCCTTGAGCTGTTCGGGGAGTGTTCCATGGTTCGGGTGTGAGGAGGAAGAAGTATTGGGCGACCTTTCTACTTGGGCACCGGACAGCCTTATATAGGCCTGGCTGTCCGGCTTATAGGCGGGGCCGGCTGGTCCGCGCCAGCCGGCCGGTGTCGGCTACAGGGGTGTTTCTCCGTGACGCCGAATGCCCGCGGCACAGTGCGCTACGCTTCGCAAAGTCGAACTCCATAGCCGCGTAGGAGATGTCGGGGTAGGCCTGTCGTCGTGGAGGGCTGACCGGCTGCGGTGCCGGACCCCGCCAACCGGGCAGGCAGCGCCTGGGATCTTGTCGGGCGCGAGGCTGCGCTCCGTGCCTCCCGCCTGTCGGGGCTGCTGAGCACTGTGGGAGACGTAGGGCTAGGCCTCGCTTTAGCCCACGCCTGGGCGACATGGAGGGCATACCGGGCACGGCCCCGGTACCCGCCCAACACGGGCCCTTGTCTTCCGCTCGTCGTGGGAGAGTGGCAGCCGGTCATCCGGCTGGCGAGCAACCGAATCCGGCTGCTACCGTTGACCTTGGTCGCATAAGGCGGGCGTTGCTTGTCGTTATCTGCTTGTCTGAGAACTATGCCGATGACGAGTCTGCAGTTCATTTTGCCCGCGCCGCTCGGCTGTGCCTCGACTGGCTAGGCGGAGTCCGGCTGCACTCGGGGCAGCTGGGCTCGGCTTAGCCGGACAGCTGGAGGCGGCCGGGCACCTGAATTTGCGTTTCACTCGGGATCTTCTGTGGGCCTTTGGGTACCCGGGTTTTATCCCCATGTCAGCGACGCAGTCGGCTGGTGGCCTTAGGGCCTTGGAGGCATGGAGGATCATGGCCTCTCGCCTATGGGAGGGTTTTCGTCCTTTGTTTAGGTTTTTTCAGTGTCTTTTTCAAAATAGTGAGACGGCAGCTACATCTTGAAGTCAGAATAAGGTTCTTCCCGTCCTATCCTCGCTCAGGCGGTGCGTCTAGCGCCAGCGAAGGGCGCGTGGAGGCGTCTATCTGGCGGATCTCCTGGGATCCAGTCCGTTTTCGTGTTCGTCCGTGTGGTTGCAGGTGTGACTTTTTCGATCTATGGTTGTCATCGCTGGCGATGGTTGTTGCTCTGGTGCGCTGGCCCGTTGGGGGTTTAGCACAACGACTTCCCGTCTATGTACTACAACAAACTCTACTACGTCAAGCTTTACCCGACTCTGGTGAGGAAGGGGTGAAGATGGCGGCACGTCTTCGGCTCGATTCAGTGTTTGTAGTCATCGCTAGGTGGTCCGAAGACCTATTTATAATTTTTTATTACTTGTGGGATTTTTTATATCTCTATTGATGATCAATAGATTGGTTGGTCTTCTCGCAAAAAAAAACCAAGAAGAGTAAATCGGATGGAATAAATTACTGTAAGAAAATACACGAACCAAAGATATAGTTCACGTTATTGGGCCGTGCTTGATGCACGCCATGTTGAAAACACTTCAGGCTTCAGGCCTGCAACGGGCGTCCAATAGGAGAAGATGTCTTCTTTCCTTTTCTCACGGGCGTCCAATAGAAGTGAGAGGCAGCCCGGCCCCCTGTGGACTAAACAGCAAAACCAGAAATGGCCCATGCGACTGTTCACGCGGCGGCGGCCACCAATCCGGCGGCGGCACGGCAAGCGCGGGCCACCGCGGCGTACGGGCTGCGCCCCGCGAGCTCGGCATGGAGATCGTCGGCACCTCTTGTCACGGGATCCGCAGCCGTGTGGGAATGGGATCGATCAAGCACGCCACGGTGCTGCATGCTGTCCTTGGCCGGCCGCTGATTGAGAGGGCATGTCATGTTGGATTGATCGCAGGCGTCGTTTTCCCTCGTCTAGACTTTCTACTTGTCTCGTAGAGCGTCTCGCGGAGTGCCAGCACGTGGTGACGTGCTCTGGACGCCGGCCGGAGTTGGAGTTGTATCGTCGGAGCAGGTACGTACGTCGCGCTTCAGGCAGCGCGAGCTACCTGACCAGGTGCTTCAGAACAGAACATAATACTTTTCAGCGCTGCAAGGGGCCCCTCGGATGGCACTTGTGCCCTATGTGGTGCCGGGGAGGATGTCATTCTCATCTTTTTTAGCTGCTCTCTCGTCAAGTTTGCGTGGAGCGTGTTGCGGGCGCTGCTGGGTTGTTCTTGGTGCCCATCAAATTTCGCTGAGTTTTTTGCAATTCTAGATTCGCTCTCGGGTCAGCACCGTAGGGTCGTGTGGACTCTGTTTACTACCCAGTCTTGCGCGCTTTGGGGTATCCGCAATAAGTTAGCTATTGAACGCAAAGTCATTAACCATCTAGCTGATTATATCTTCAAATACATCATTTTCTTGCAGTTGTGGTCCTTAAGTGCCAAGAGGAGTGACAAGCCAAGGCTAAGAAGTCTTGAGGGAGACCTAAGGAGGTTATATACACAAAATCGACCTCCCCTAGAAGCAATGGTGACTGATCTACTGCTGAGTTTGGTGGCGGCTGGTTTCGTGTGTAGGCCTTGATCTAGGTGTTGTTGTTGTGGCGTGTGCCATGGTTCTTTTCCTTTCGTTGGTGTCGTTAGGTTTGGTCTTTTACTTCGGTGTGTTTGGCTAAGCTGTATGCCGCAGCATGTAATCTATTATGTTTGGCCTTATTAATTTAAGGTTGGGCTTTGTGCCTTTTATCTAAAAAAAAAGGGACGTCCCGGGAGAGAGCGCATGCTCCGGCTTAATTCAAGTTAGACCATTACTGGCAGTTATGAGCTTCTTCAACTCATATGACGCCCAACCCATATCTCGGCCATCTATTTCCGTGATTGGTCAGTCCGGATTTGTCGTTGAACGAATTGAACGTTCAATGCATTCAATGGGAAATCTCATCCGTCTCAGCCGTTCAATCACGGAAATGCATGGCCCGAGATACAGGTCGTGCGCCATATGAGTTGGAGAAAATCCGTTTTCCAATACTGACGGAAAAGATAGGAATGGCACCAGCACCATGATGGTGTTCCCCATCAACGGGGGATTGGTGCAACTGTGAAAAAGATGGCCAACGGAACACTATGCTATGGTTAGGGCATCTTCAATTGGCCACCCCCACCGCGCAGAGAGGACAGGTCACAACGGAGCACCCCAAACGGATAAGATGTCGCGGACATGTCCATTTCTCCCATTTCGATTCCAAATTTGGGCTGGTTTTAGGGTTAGAGCGGGCAGTGTCCGCGTCTACCATTGTCCTCCTCTTGTCCTGTCCAGATCCTCTCGTCAGCGGCACACGCATAAACCCTGATCTTGAGTCCCTCTCCACCGGGGTGCTGTTGTCCGTGCCGTTCTTCACCGACGTCGTCTTTCGAACCACGGCGGCCGATGCTACCCTTCTCGTCGGAGTCCCGCATCTTCATGCCGGCATTGTTTGGACGCATCTAGCGTGTTAAACTCTTTTTGTTATTTTCATAAGTCCAACCATTCTTTGCTTTTTTTTTTCATATATGAAGCCGTGTTAAACTCTTTTTGTTCACCGGCTGGGCACTGTCGTGGTTTTGATGCTCTGTGAATTCCGTAAAGGTTTCGCTCTTGCAATGGAATTGAAGACTAAAATCCCTGTGTTTTAAACAAATCTAGAAATGGGCAGGCCTGGCCAATATTTCCCGTATTTACCACTTTCCCTAACCCATCGTTTCTGTCAGTCACATTGACATTGCAAGAACAAACAGGAAATTTGGAGTCGGGGACTTCCATCGGCCCAAACAGCAAAGAAACAAAGAGCGGTAGCAGACCTCAGAGCAATAGATCTCTTTTTTTTTTCTTAGAAGAACACTAGTACACGTGCACGTGCAAACGCACGTCTCATAATTTATATTATATATTATATAGACATGTCTTTTGAAAAATTTATTTTTCACTGAGTTTTCTTACCGAGCCACTTAAATACATCTCATATACAGTGTCGCATTGCCACAGCCCACGGAATCATATTAAGTGCAGTGAAAGTTATATCATTTGTATACCAATATCATTATATTCTATTTAAATAAAATCCGTTGCAAGGTTTACCTGTCCACATCCATTTATCTAGTTTGTAAACAACAATTAACTACCAAAATTTTAAATGCTGCCAGAATAAAAAGAAAATAAAGCACACAAAACGTAATACATATTTATCTCGAGGAAAGAACGGTAACACACCATGATTGTGGGAGGAACGCTTGTGATATGAAATATCTTATGTGATTCTTTTGGCAAAGCAGCCTTGTACAAATACAATGACGGAAATATGATCTTGAATACTTAAAAATATATTTTTATGCAAAAAAGGTAAGATCTCAGATTGATAATTGTTGTAATTACATGACATGGCTCTAAATCATTTGCCATTTAAGATCTAACAAGGGGCATTAAGAATGTAAAAATACCTCTAGTAAATCATCTGGAATATTATTTATGTATCCCTTCTCCACCAAATTACTTCTTTCTTCATATTGTACTAATTCAGTTGGAGCATTCTCAATATTAGCACTTTCTTCAGAATTGTCAGTAGAGATGTCCCATCAAATGTGATTTTCGGATGTATCACATGGAAGGCCTTCTTCGTTTGCTGATGGAAGGCTGAAACGTCAACACCATAATTTTCAGAACCTGCCCATTTTACGTTTGCATCAGTAGGTTCATTAAGATCCAAAACCTTTGCCAGATTTGTTCTACATCACCAATGCCCCATTCAATATCAATATCATCTAGATTTGTTCAACATCACCAATGCCCCATTCAATATCAATATCATCTCCAGAAACATTGGACTCAATGTGCTCTACTCTGTCCATAGACCCATGAGCTTTTGATGTGTCTCCAAGGGAGTTATGCACCTCTCTACATACTGAGATATGCAGGGAAGCTCGGACCTGCCAAGGTTTCTGATGAGTTGCACGTCCACATCCACTATCTGATAAGTTGCATGTAGTCCTGTTTAAACCTTATTCTCGGTATACCAGTCCTGACAAAAGTTGTATAGTACTCAATTCTTGTGAGACAGTATCACTGCAGAATTTCCAAGATTTTGCTAAATGTTAATTTGCAGACTCTATCACTGACGATATTTAAAGCAAGCAGCACATCAGTAAAACACATTAAGCAATATAATCAGCCATTGTCATATAGCAAATCTGCAGGTGCACAGCAAGGGAATCGGCAAACTCGAACTCTGAAACAACTAATCTCACACACGCACTGACCCGATGCCGGAACTCCACACAAGCTGGAACAATTTCGACGATCTGCATTAGAATAGGAGAGCGAACTTTTTATCTAAAAAAAATAGGAGAGTGAACAGAGCTAGTCAGTGAACGGCCAGAAAAGTGAAACGTACAATCGATCCCCAAATCCTTCCAGTTTTTAGGTTCAGCGGTCGTGCGAGGCCGGCGGGTGTGTCATGTGTGTGATGGACGCCGTGTGATGCGGTCCAGCAGTCGCGGTGGGCGTCGAGCGCTCCTGTCGGCCGTTGACGGCAAGCGTGAGATCGAAGGCGGCGGCGTGAGCTTGGGCAGCAGCAGCGCGGCTCTGCTAGCTGTGTAGGGGCGGAGCTGTTGTCCCCCTTGTGAGGGAAGAACCATGACGGCTTGCGGGCAAGCAGGGGAAAAACAGGGACACTATCGATCCCGAATCCTCTGTCGGGGACTCAGGGGTACCTGCCGGCCGGTGAGACGCCGAGGAGCAGCCGACGACCTTGGAGTGGATCTGGATGGCCTGTGACGATGGCGGTGACTGTCCCCGTCTAGGAACACCCGAGCGGCACGCAGGTCCATCCCATCGTGTGCCACCGCGTCCCTCAGGCCTCGGTACGGGCTAGTCGCCAGCGAGGAGTCCTGGGGCTCGGCGCCGGGGACCAAGCCGCCGCCCGCGAGGAGCTCGGCACGCGGCCTCTGCCATCCCTGGTGTGTAAGCCGAGATGGTCGCCATGGCTTTCCGCATCGCATCTCCTCCCCGCACCGACCGCGACTGCCAATTGCGGCATATAGAAAGGAACGTGTTTTGTTTTTTGCGGTGGCAAATTCCGTAATTATCACGAAACGAAAAGATGTGTTGAGTTGTCAAACATTGGAGCAATCTAGACCGTTTGATAAATATTGAAGGGTTCAGATTTAATGTATCAACACAAGTTTGTTCTTTTAATATTAGTATAGATACATCAATAGATTATTCTGCGAAGCTGTTACTACACAAGGTCCACCGTCACAAACAAGCTGGATACTTTGTCGATGCATATAGGTGGACACAAATGGAAGCGGCCTAATGCCCATACGAATTTGCGGTAGTTCCATTTGTCAAATGCTCAAACTTAGCACTGCCTGACAGTATTTCCTCAACGGCTTTCTACAAACAGAGCATCGAATCAGTGATATCCATAGTTCCTCCTACCAATCAGAACTTCGGTGATAGAAGAAGTTTAAACAAATATAAAGCTTTTTATACCTCGATACATGTCAATGCATGCTGGACGTCACTATCTGAAATTTGATAGTGAATGACAAGTCTCATGCTGCAAAGTGGAGGATTAGAAGTTATGAAGTACGGTCATAAGGATGCATATACTTTTAGACGTAATATTTATTTTTGGACGAAATGGAAGGTTGAGCTCAAACAAACAGAATTAGGCTTCTACTGAGAGTGTGAGGGGGCAGCGAACTGAAATGAACCTCGTCGAGCTTGCAGGCATTGCAAGGACATTGTGCTGTTCCAGGACTTGGCACAGTTTATCAGGTGATATGCGTGGATCCGCAATATCAAAGAATACCTAGGAATTATCAACGCTAGAGGTTATAAATATGATATTTAAAGGCTACATATTTGAAAACTATCAAACTAAATAGATGGAGTAGCAGACTAACCATATTGGTTTCCACTGAAGTTAAATCAACTGTGAACTGTTTAATTTTCTTTAGTCCAGCTAAACAGGTAGACAAGAAAAACAAATTCAGGATTGTATGCCGTTAAGGACTAGCATAGATATATACTAGTTAAATTTTGCGCGGCGTCACGCCGCGGCCTCGCTGAGATTAATTTGTGGTAATTTGTGTTTTTTTTTAAATCGTGGTATATATATCGTAAGGAAAGTCAGTAGTTATAACGTGTATAATGTAGTTAGCGCAAATTCAATTTGAAATCATCCTCAAATGTGCATGTAATAAAGTGTTATTTAAATTTAAGTTCATATTTAAAGAGATTTAAGTTTACTTTAAGCATTTAGTAAATTGAATCGCATAATTGGAGCGAGTTTAGGTATTTTATTTGTAAATGTTAACCTAGTCGGTTTGGTATGATATGCTTGTGTTTTATCTTACATATTAAATTTAACTCAATATTCGGAGGGAATTTTAATTGAACCCAATATTCGGAGGGAGTACATTGCTTGAGCATTTTTTGAATTTAATTTTAAACTCATAATATGAGGAAAATGAATTTGCAGGAAATATTTTGTATAAGTATTTATTAAAGTAAGTCCATAATTAGCTGAAATGAGTTTGTATTTCCTACAAATATCCAACTAATCAAGCATTTTTAAATCTAAATAGAAATTAGAGAAAACTTAGCCATATTATATCTAATATGTTAGCTAAATTGAAATGATAAAATTTGTTTCCTATTCTGACGTAAGTAGTTCATTTAAATTCATAATTAGAGGAAATACATTATGATTATATCGAAATATTCACCAGATTGAGCATTTATTAAATTTAATTACATATTTGGAGAGAGATTAATTATATTATATCTAAATGTGAAATATCTTGAAATGTTTGTATTTTGCTTTAATCATTTATTAAATTAAGTCTATAATTAGAGGAAGTGAATTTGTATTTACTTTAAATATCCATCTAATAAAGGTTTTTTAAAATTTAAGCATACAATTAGAGAGATTTTAGTTATATTACATCTAATATGTTAGCTAGATTAAAATGGTAAAATATGTTTTCCTTTGTGACATAAATATTCTATTTAATTTTATTTTAAGAGTAAAAATATTATGGTTATATAGAATTATTAACCAATTTGAGTATTTATTTAGTTAAATTGCATATTTAGAGAGAGTTTTGTTATGTTATCTTTAAATGCAAACTGGTTTTTAAATGGTATGATATGTTTTTATGTTGTCTTAAATAGTTAATTAAGATACTTAAGTAGAGGAAATAAAGTATATAATATTTTTTTAATTCGAAATCAGCTTCATTTAATCAGAAGAAGTGCATTTTGGTTTTTTTGTAAATGTTTACCGATTTTGAAATGCCCAAAAATATTTGCATTATGGTACAATTAATTGGAATTTATTTTTCTGGTTGTTGCGATATATTTTGCATAATTTTCTAGTAGGTAGATTCTAAACCATTAATTTTATAGTATTATTCATTTTCTGTAAATTATTTAAGTGAGTTGGGTCCAATTAAAAAAATGTCAAAAAATGTTTGTACTATGATATAAGTAATTAGAATTTGTTTTTCTGTTTATGCTGATATATTTTTTACATTTTTCTGGTAGATAGTTCTTAAACTATTGATTTTCTTAAAAAAATTCATTTTCTGCAAATTCTCTAAGTGAACTGGACCCACTTGTCAGGGTTTTAGTATTCACGCCGCGGCCTTTAAGAGAAATTTTATGTATGAAATGTTTTGTTATAATGACATAATAATTGTCGAAGGAGATTCGAATTTGACGAAATTCGTGTAATGGCTGTGCGAATTTGGATCTAAAAATTGCGGAGTTAGAGTCGACCAAACTCGAAAGCGATGACGGGGATGGAACCTACTTGTCGACGCGCATATATTTCATGTATGTAATTTTGGTAAACGCGGGGTTTTTTTGCGAAAAATTTGACAAAATTCGTCAACGTTTGTGCTAATTTGGATCCAAAATCGAGGAGTTAGAGCCGACAAAACTCGAAAACGTTCACGGGGATGGAACCCACTCGTCGACGCGCATATATTAAAAAAAAATTGACAAAATTCGTCAATGTTTGTGCGAATTTGGATCCAAAATCGAGGAGTTAGAACCCGACAAAACTCGAAACCGATCACGGGGTGGAACCCACTCGTCGACGCGCATATTTTTCCAAAAAATTGACAGAATTCGTGAAATGTTTGTGCGAATTTGGATCCAAAATCGAGAAGTTAGAGCCGACGAAACTCGAAACCGTTAATTTTTGGAAAAACATGAGGACTTTTCTGCAAACAATTTGAATTTTTTTTGTCAAATGTTTGTGTGAATCTGGATCCAAAATTGAGGAGTTAGAGTCGACGAATCTCGAAACCGTTCATGCGAATGAATCCACTTGTCGACGCGAATATATTTCATGTATATAAGTTTTGGGGAAACAAAAAAAAAGCTGAGGAGAAAAAGCGAGGAAATTGGATCCAAAATCGAGGAGTTAGAGCCGACAAAACTCGAAACCGTTAATTTTTTGGAAAACGTGAGGACTTTTCTGAAAAAAAATTGAAAAAAATTTGTCAAATGTTTGTGTGAATCTGGATCCAAAATTGAGGAGTCAGAGTCGACGAATCTCGAAACCGTTCACGGGGATGGAACCCACTTGTCGACGCGAATATATTTCATGTATGTAAGTTTTGGGGAAACAAAAAAAATTTGAGGAGAAAAAGCGGGGGGAAAAATGTTGGAAAAAAAAAAAACCGCTACAGTACCCGGGCAATGTAGAACACTGTAGATGAACAGTGCATCTACAGTGCCCGGGCCGCTGAGAGCGCGCCGTTTTGTCCAGCTTTTATATACTTAGTAAATAATAATAGTAGAAGTGAGAATACACATGGAACAGGATTATGTTAAACCTGCTAGAACTTTAGCCTTCCGATGGTCATCGGCAAGCTTCCCTACAGTCTCGCGAACTCCAACATGCGCAGCAGCACAAAGAATTCCCACCTGCCTCATTCCACCACCTAATGTCTTCCTAAGAATTTTAGCCTGAAAGTATTGTTCAGATTATTTATGACATGTTCTCTCAAACAGGCAAGCAGCTTAAACTCAGTAGAAGAATATCCATCATCACCTTGCCTATGAAGGCCTTAGAACCAACAATAACTGATCCAACAGGAGCACCCAACCCTTTCGATAGGCATACCTGCACTTTGACGTTTAATGGAGAAATATAGTCAGCCCACATCATGTATTACGTGATAGCCCATTCATATTTAGTTTTTTTTAGAAGGGCATTTTTATCAATGCATCAATGTGATACAGATATCCATATGTGGGTTGCATAGTCTATAGCAGTGTCGTAAGAAAATTGATACGTACCGAAACCGAATCAGCAGCTCTCACAAGTCTATGAACAGAAACTCCAAGTGCCTGACAGAGTAATAACAGTGATCTGAATTTGAGGAGAATATGTGCATGCTTCGTACATAGACATGCCGGTGAACTGATCCCACACTACTTACCACGGAGGCATTAAAAATGCGAGCCCCGTCGATGTGAAGCTTCAAGCCATGACTTTTAGCAATTTCACCAACCTTGTCGGTGTATTCTACGGACAGGCACTTTCCACCACAACTGCAGCAAACGGCAAGGAGCAATCGGGTAAGAGAGTTAGTACCGCTAGTTTCCTGAAGAGTATCAGAATTTGGAAACGTCAGCAAGATCCATGAGGGCAACTCACTTTGCGTGCGTGTTCTCCAAGCAGATGAGCCTAGTGGTGGGATAATACAGCGCCCCTTCCTGATGCCTAATGGCGGCGACGATCCTGTCGACGTCCATGGTGCCGTCAGGATTGTTCCTGACGGTCTTTGGGTGGACGCCGCCGATGGTAGAGATGCCGCCGTTCTCGTAGATGTGGATGTGGGAGTTGTCCCCGAGGATGACCTCGCTGCCCCTGGTTTCGCAGTGCACGAGGACCGAGATGAGGTTGGCCATGGTGCCCGAGGGAACGAAGAGGGCCGCCTCCTTGCCCATGATCCTGGCCATCTCCGCCTCGAAGCGGGAAGCGGTCGGGTCCGCGCCCAGGACGTCGTCGTCCACGTCCGCCGCGGCCATGGCGGCGCGCATCGCCTCCGAGGGCTTCGTCACCGTGTCCGACCGCAGGTCCACCACCTTGGTCACCATTGTGTGCTCTGGTTTCTGAAACTCACGCTGCTGCAGCAACAGGAGTGGGATTAGGATGGTCAGCACAGCTTGAATTGACACGGGAATGCACGTTCAATCGTTTTGCTCGAGCCGTGCAGGGTAACTACAACTTTTTTGTTGTCTCTGCTTATCGCGTGTCTCGCCTTATCATGAAAGCTGTATCTTTCTTTTTTTTTTTTGAAAAAAGATCCGATCCACGTATATTAGGTAGCTCGAGCATATTACAAACAGGTCCACAGAAGAAAAGAAATTACAAACGGACCCAGGAATATGCAAGAAACACCCCTAGCCACCGAGCAAGATCACGATTGGACCCGCGCGCCGCGCGCCGAGCACCTAGCCGTCGCCGGAGCCGCCGTACCACCAGCCGCCGAGGAGAGAGCGCCTCCACACATTGTAGAAGACCGCGGAGTCGTCCGCCGCGCCGCGACGGAAACCTATGCCGATGAACGCGCACGGCCAGAGCGCCATCCTCCCCGCACCACCCTTCTTCCCGCCGACTCGACGCCGACCAAGTCCACCACCAGCAGCACCCCGCAACTTCCCGGCGCCCGCTCCCCTCGCCACCTCGGCCGGCCAGAGCAGGAAACGTCGAAGAAGACCACCACCGCGACCACCACCAAAACGGAGCGCCCTCCGCCACCAGCTTCCCCCCTCGCCACCACAGCCGGCCGGAGAAACAGAGGTGGAGGAGCGCAACCAACAAGCCTTCACTACCTCCCCGGCGACGAGGCCGGAACGGGGCAAGGAGGGGAAGGACGAAGCCCAAAGCGCAGACGCCATCGCCGCCGTCTTCGATGGCACTGCAGGGCACCACACACCTAGACTACCTCTGTACACGCACAGCAAGATGCCGGAGCTCCCCCCACCTCACGGTGCCGAAACGACAGCCGGAGGCAGAGGGGAGCGGCGGGATCGCCGGCGAGCGCAGGAAACTTCGGGTCGCCTCTCGAGTCGCCTCACAGCACTGTAGCGAGGCGGAGAGGATAAGGAGAGGCCGTAATTCCGCCACTAAAGCTGTATCTTTCTCTCTCTCTGAAAATTCTACAATTCTTCCTCACTTTTAGGGGCACCGGACGTGTAGTTTTCAACAAAAACATTCGTGCGTAATGCACAGTCACGTGTCACAGCACAGTATTAAAAACGACTTTACTGGCAGTCTGGAGCAAGAAAGCCGTCTAGGCTTCTTTTCTCCCTCTATACTGTCCGGATGCAGTGAAAAACACGATACCAGATCGGCGTTGCAACCTGTTAACTCCAGCGGAAGAGGGAGAAAAGAAGCTCCAGCACGGAATGGGGTATAATTTGTCCTAAATGGCACTTTTCAAAAATTTCGGACATTGATAGTTGTCAAAAAACTTTCAACCAGATATGCCCCTCCTAATAACACCACCCACAATGGCTTTTCTGAATAGATAGATACGCCATTCGCGTTAACAAATACTAAGTCATTATGAATTTAGTATTTTGTGTTTTAATTTTTTTAGGAAACATTAATGAAAAGTTTGTAAAAAAGGCAATTTATGACAAATATACCGGAAGGGGAGCGAAAGGGAAAACCAATTTTACATCGCAGGAGAGCCGTCCAAACCCAATACAGGAACAGGAGTGTCCGGAGCTTGGCACGCAACGGACCCAAATGTGTGCACAGGAGAGAGGGCTCCGCTCCACGAAGGATACATGGTACAAACTCTATCCGTCCCAAGGTCCAACAACGACTAACTTTGGTGCCTTTCCGGGCCCAGGACACGCATTTTCCCAGAGATTTTCTTTCGAAAGCGGCGAAAGGATAAACGCATGCACGGCTCCAAAAATAACGGGAGATTGGAACTGAATGGGAAACAATCAGAGGAGCGCGCATCATTCAAGATCATACTACAAGCGATTTTGGCAAATCCACACGGTTAAGACAAGGACGAGAGGAAACGAATCCCATCGCCATTTGGTAGTAGAACAACAAGAGATGAGACCGAAAGAAACGAAGGATTTGCGCACCAGAATCCAGAGATCAGAGGATGTCGCCGGTCGCCGGAGGAGGGCCGGAGCAGATGCCGATGGGAATGGCCGGATCGGAGTAAACGAGAGGAGTGGACGACTGTAGTCTGGCTTTCGTGGGCGGCGATTGCAGTGGGGGTCGTGCTTTATAGACGACGACAGAGGGTAGGCGCCGCCTGGGCAAAGAGGAGCTGGAGTAGACGAGGTGCCCTCGCGTGCGTAATCAATCCACGCCTGTTCCGTGACCACTCGTCGTCACGTGCGCGCCTGCGCCGCCACGTTGGATAGCGCTGGGCCGTTGCTTTTCTGGCGTCCATCCAGCTGGGGTACACTTTTTTTTTTTTTTTTTTGACGGGAATGCAGACATTCCATTAAACTTGAACGGTAGAATCACCATACAAAGCCCTGCTAACAACGTCAGGGACATGATCCACCCAAACTTGGCGGAAACCTATACTTCCCGCCAGACCCAAGGCAGCTAGTTCATGGGCTGGTTTATTACACAAACGAGGCACATAAGAGACTCTATGGTCTATAAACTCAGAACTTAGCAGGAACTTCATTTCCAGGAAAAGGGCACCCAAGGTTGAGAGGTCATACGCAGTCGAAGTGATAGCCCTCTGCAGTACTTGACAGTCTGTAGATAAAACAATACGGCCACAACCCAGGCGCAACGCCATTTCTATAGCCTTCAGTACAGCAATGCTTTCTGAATGTAACGCTTCAGAGGCATTCGGAATACTCCCCGCTTCAGCAGCGATAAGCTCTCCTGCACTATCTCTTGCCACCACACCCCATCCACCTTTCCCAGTTTGTGCTACATAAGCTCCATCTGTGTTAAGCATTACCCAATCTGTAGGTGGTGGTGCCAGCCATGTACTCCCGCATCTACATGCTTGGGCATTTTCTTCAGATGCGTGGCCCATTCATGCACATGCATATTCACCGAATAGCACAGCTCTTGCACAGATAATCTCTTTTCCCCTCTATTTGCTTTATTTCTTTCCGTCCACCAGCACCAAAGGAGAGCAACACATTTCATCTTCTCAGTATATGGAAGATTTAGAATATCATGCAGTACCTCCATTGCAGAATTTCGAGTGAGTAAGTTGTGCCTAATTGTGTCCATCTGTAGTCCAGACCACACTTTCCCAGCTTCCCGGCACGCAACAAACAGATGTCCCTCACTCTCAAACATGGTATTGCATACAGCACATCTGGTGTCCAACTCTACATGTTTCTTTTCAATATTCATCCGCAAAGGCAAACTGTCACCTCCAAATCGCCACAAGAAATGGTGAACTTTCGGTGGGCACTCTAGCTTCCAAACCCCTCGCCATATCTCCTTGTTCCATTCACTACCAGTACCACCAGCTGAAGTTCCGGCCTGGCGCTCATCGTTCAAGCATTTGGCATATAGGTGGTAAGCTGATTTAACTGTTAAGATTCCTTTCGGATCAGGGTGCCATGCAACGTGGTCATCAAGCATGTCGCAAATGGGGATCTTCATGATCTCTTCGGCGTCCCTTCTCGCGAACAGTTGGTGAACAAGGGTTTCATTCCAGCTCACGGAGTCATGATCGATTAGATCCGCCACTCGTGTAACTGTGGCATTCCCTCTCAGATAGCTCGGGCCTCTAGTCGTGTTGGATGGGATCCAAGGATCTGTCCAAACATTTATGCTCGATCCATCCCCAACTCTCCAGATCACCCCCTTCTTTAGGACTTCTACCCCTTTTAGGATGCTTCTCCACACGTAACTCATTCCAGCAATAGGTTTAGCATTGAGAATGTCACCATCGCTGAAGTATTTAGCCCGGAGCACGCGTGCACACAACGAGTCTGGCGCTTGGAGCAACCTCCAGCCTTGACGAGCGAGCATAGCTAGGTTGAAAATGTGGATGTCTCTGAAACCTAGGCCTCCCTCCTCCTTTGGCTTCATCATATCTGGCCAACTGACCCAATGAGCCTTCTTCTCATTATCCATTTGCGACCACCAATACCGACATATCATTTTCGTAATATCTTCACAGAGACGTTTCGTGATATCAAAACATGACATCGCGTAAGTGGGGATCGCCTGAGCTACAGCCTTGATGAGTGTTTCTTTTGCTGCTTTTGATAGGAAACGCTCCTTCCATCCAACGATCCGCTTCCAAATTCTTTCCTTGATATATTCAAAGGCCTTTTTCCTATCCTTCCCAATATATGTTGGCAGCCCCAAATATTTTCCACCTTGTGCTTCTGAGTTCAGCCCCAAGATATGCAGCACATCATGTTTTAGTTGCCTCGGCGAGTTTGTACTGAATAGAATAGACGATTTCTCTCTGTTTATGACCTGACCCGATGCAGCTTCATAGGCATGCAAAATTGAGTTAATTGCTTGTGCACTTCCCACCGTAGCTTCCACCAGCAGCAACGAGTCGTCTGCAAAAGCAAATGGTTCACCGACGGAGCCGTTGGCGCCAATTTGATCCCTGTGATTTGGCCCTCCTCCTCCGCTTTGTGAATCAATGCCGAGAAACCCTCAGCACACAGCAAAAAGAGGTAAGGGGAGATTGGGTCTCCCTGTCTCAATCCTCTTCCCGGGACAATTGTATCAGTAACGTTGCCATTGACCTTGAATCTATAAGTTACTGACCTCACACACTTCATCACATTCTGAACAAACTGGCTGCACATACCAATCTTGATCATGACATTTTCCAAGAAAGACCACTCCACTCTATCATAGGCTTTGCTCATATCTAACTTGACAGCCATGTATTTCTTCTGGCCCAATCTTTTCCTCTTCATAAAGTGAGACATCTCATATGCAAGTACGGTATTATCCGAGATAAGTCTACCTGGGACAAAGGCACTCTGGTTTGGTGAAATGATCCCATCCAAAATACCTTTCAACCGGTTGGCCAACACCTTAGAGATGAGCTTATAAACGACATTGCAAAGACTAATTGGGCGAAGGTCTTTCATATTTTCTGGGGTTTGAACCTTCGGGATGAGTACAACAACCGTTTCATTCCATCCTTCAGGTATACAGCCTCCTCGCAACACGTTCAGAACCTCATCTACCACAGTATCACCCACCGTATCCCAGAACCGTTTATAGAAAACAGCTGGCATACCATCCGCACCCGGGGCTTTTAAATCACCAATGCTATCAAGAGCCAATTTCACTTCTTCCCTATTGAACTCGGCAGCAAGAACTTCATTCATTTGTGGAGTAACTCGAGGCTGTATATTCTCCAACACATGACTTGCATTAGAACCTGCCATGGGGGTAAACAAGTTAAAGAAATAGTTAGTGACGAGGGTCTGCAAACCCTCCTCCCCTTCTACCACCTCCCCATCGCCCCCCTTTAGCCGAGATATAGTGTTGTGCTTCTTCCTTTCCGTTGCACACGAATGGAAATACATAGTGTTCCGGTCTCCCTTCTCCAACCAGTTAACATGTGCTCTTTGCTTCCAAGACATTTCCCATTGATCTTCAAGTCTTTCTAGCTTAAAACGGAGCCTCTTTTCCTTTGATATATTTTGTGCCGTGATAGATCCCTTCCTGCACTCCTCTAACTCTTCCTTCAAAATTTTAATTCTGTTTTTTAAATCGCCAAGCACGTCCCGACTCCACTCATGCAGCTCCCTGGACACTGTTTTCAATTTGTCCCCTATTTTCTCTTCACCACGGGCCCCTGCCAGACCCCATGCATTTTTGAAAACAGCTTCACATTGCTCCTCCATAAGCCATCTAGCTTCAAACCTTTTATTGAGCCCTTTTGTCCCTGTCCAAACAGGCCAGTTCGAAATTGCCATGTTGATCACCACCGGCCTATGATCCGAGTGCTCAGGGTCACCGTTCTTCACCCCAAAATTCGAGAAACGAATACGCCACGATGGTGAAGCTACAGCACGGTCAAGACGCTCACGAATATAACCTTCAGCTCGCCAATTATTATTTCTCCATGTGAACATATCACCCTCGAAACCTAGGTCTTGCAGATTACAAAACTCTAAAGCTTCACGAAATCTATCCATTTGCACCTGGGGTTTTGCTGCACCTCCTTCTTTTTCAAAGCTATACAAAATTTCATTAAAGTCCCCTACGCATAACCACGGCAAAGATGACTGATGATGTAAGGTGCGTAGAAGCCTCCAAGTCTCTTCTCTCTTTTCCTGTCGAGGTTCGCCATAGATACCAGTGAGCCTCCATTTGAAACCATCGCTTTCCACAACATCCACATCAATATGCATCCTCCCCATCCACCTCAAGCTCACATCAATTCCTCTCTTCCAGAACAAAGCCAGACCACCACTCCTGCCCTCGCATTTCCTCACAAGCATGTGAGGCATGCCAAGCAGCCACCTAAAATTCTCCATCCCCTTCTCATCGAGCTTAGTTTCCGACAAGAAAAGGATATCCGGGTCCTCCCTCTTCTTGTGAGCCTGAAGACCACGAACTGCCCGGTCGTTCCCCAAACCCCGGCCATTCCAAGCGCTGATCTTCATTGGGCTTCGTGGAGCTGTCCCTTTTTTCTCACAATCTCAACAGCTCTCTGACGAAACGCAGCTATCTCCGGATCAAGACGACCGTCCTGCAGCACACTGCACTCAAGAGCTCGCAGCGATCTAGGCTTTGCAATAGCTTTCTTAGCAATACTCTTGAGGCGAAACCGAAAGTTCATCCCCTCCAACAGACCCCCACACGGGAGAGCATCTTCGCTGCATTCCGAACTCACCTTGGTAGCCGAACAGTCGGCTTTCCTAACCGCCACAGCGGCGTGCCCGCCGCCAGGGGCGACGGCCGTCACAGTCTCACAGAGCGGAGACCCACAGCCAGGGGACCAACAACTCCGACCTGCCTTCGACAGAAGCAGCGAAATCAGCAAAACTTCCGTCTTCTCAAGCGCACCCACCAAGAGAAACGCCTACTGCAAGCTAGGTTGATTTGGGGATTTTTTGGGGTCGTGGAGAAAGCTGGAATAACAAGAAATTGATTTGGTGGAAGAGAAAGATCAGGTGGTAGAGAGAAGGAATCAAGATAAATCAGAGAGTCGATCTATCTTGGGAGAGATCGGATCGGAAGAATCAAGCAGAAGAGAGAGACGGCAAAAGTCGCCAGACGCCACACAGGTCAACGCTTGAATTTAGGATTCATTCAGCTGGGGTACACTTAACCTAGAGGTGTCACGTCACCTCCTCCAGACGTACCGGGAATAGAACGCAACCAAAATTAACAAGGACCAGCTCACGCTGTGGCTGTGCAAATTAACCAAGTCCACGTCTGGTTGGATTTGCACAATCGGCGGCAGAATATTCACTCCTCAAAACCGGCAGTACACATCGATGCCGAGGTGTTCCCGTTGAGCCTTCTTTCTGTGGCAACGATGACGAGAACGAGCGATGTTCGAGACGTGGCTTTGATTGAGCTAGTCGGCTCTTCTCCGTCGTATCTGTGGGGTTGCCTTGTCTTCTTTGTTGCTGTGAAGTCGAATCTGCTGTGGTGGGATCCTTGTGGCGTACGATGACCGGCGACATGTGTCTTGTTTTGTGATCTCTCCCGGAGTCGGCCAGCCTGATTCTTTCCTCGTACCTCTTCGTCAGAGTCGAAGCTGCGCTGTCTTGTCGTAGGGGCGCGTATATTCATGTGCCTCCGCAAGGCCTCTACAGTGGTTGTTGGTTCGAAGATTGTCTGCAGCAAAGTCAGAGTCGCATGCTGAGAGTTTCGGTTTGGCGATGTTGCGGGTAGATGTGATGACGATGACGCCTTCATGCTATCTCGACGAGAACCTCTTTGGAGTGGTGTGTGTGGCGTATTCTTGGGTGTCGCTCAACGGTTTGTGATGGTTTTGCCGGATTTAGCCGACGATTGGTGCGTTTGTGTTGTATGATTTTCGGTCGGTTTTACCTATAAATTAAAGAGTCCAACTCTTTTATGTTTAATCAATCATGTATATTGCCTAGGTTTGAGGGGGAAAGCGCAAACCGAACGTGCAGCTCTTGGTTGAACTCTTTTGCTTTGAAAACATTCTCTGAGAGAGGAACTTGGTTCGGCACCGGTCAATTCAGAATACAATTTGGTTTCGCCGGCCTCACATGGGAAATCCTACCGGCCATTTGTCTTCCACTCAGTCCCGAAAGTAGCCGTCAGGTATGCGAAGGAAACTACCTAGTAACCATGTGCTACTGTGTAGCGTAGCTCATGAAGCATGGTTCTTCTTCTCTCTTATGAAACGGACATAAATCATAGTTTTCACCACGCAAAATAAAAAGTTATTTGAGAACTTGCATGTGGCAAGATGGTTAGGAGGGTGGTTGTATCCCAGCCCACCAGAGTTCAAACCCCAGGTTTAACGTTGGTGTTTCTCATTTAGTAGGAATATTCTTCAGTGGGAGGCGACGTTCCCGTCGACAGCGATGCGCCCGTGGTGACTTCGTCAATCTCAAGACTCTGACCCGCCGGCTCGGTATTACAGAGGTGCTCATAGGGGTAGGGTGTGCGTGTGTGCGTTCATAGGGGTGAGTGTGTGCACGTGTATGTGAGCGTCTGTGCTGTACTATGTTTCTCAAAAGAAAAAGTTATTTTTTCCTTTCTTTTGCAGCTCATGGAAGTTATCTTGACGATGCGTGCTGGATCGCTGGTGCTGAGTAGCTTCAGTGCTGGCGGATAGAGTCGGATGATCCATGCCCAGCGGCCTCCACTTGCAAGTCCAGTACGGAATGCAGCCTTTTGAATCAGCATGCCAAGCCCCGCGTTCTTGGCTGGTTCCTCCATCGTTTGGAACACTCGTCAGTTGTGACAGTGCCGTCGGATAAGTGTTGTGGTAGGTCCACATGTATACGTGGCCGCTTCTTGATCCAATTTCAATGTACGTGCCCATTGGCTGGGTAGGGATGTAAAAACGGACCCGTTTGTCCTAGTTTTTCTTTATTTTATACATAACTAATACAAACGACGACGAGATCTTCTTCTCGACATTAATGGTGGTGCTGTAACATTAAATTTGTCTAGGTATGCAAAGTTGCAAACCAACCTGTGGTTGGATGGTTAACAGGGTGGTTGTACCCTCATCTCACCAGAGTTCAAACCCCAGGTTTGACATCTGTGTGTTGCATTTAGGCGGAATATTCTTTCAGTGGGAGGCGATGTTCCCGTCGACAGCGAGACGCCCGTGGTGACTTCGTCAATCTCAAGACTCGATCTGCCGGCTCAGTATTTCGGAGGTGTTCATAGGGGTAGGGTGTGCGTGAGTGTGTGCGTGTATGTGAGCGTCTGCGTTTGTACTGTGTTTCTCAAAAAAAAATTGTCTAGGTATGTTCTTTCAGATCTTGATTCGCCAGATCGATTTTGGATTTTTTTTCTCATGGTTGCCGCGAGGATTGTCCTCGCAATATTTATCCCGTCTGCTACGTCCTCGACAATGGTGATTCATACTCTCGCCTCCCAGCGACATCGACTAAGCTGTTCGGTTGTTATTCCCTGAAATACTGGTGTTGGTAGTCTTGCCGATGTTGGTTGATTACTGGATGCGTGCGTGCACGTAGCCTTGCCATTGCGGCTCAAAATTACAATTATGGGAGAACCCTCGTTAGTATTCACAGGTCTGTGGTTTGACATCTGTGTCGTTCTACGGCTGCCTTCAGAAAAGTACAAGATTGTGTCATGGAATAAGAAAGAGTTTGAAGATCTCGAAAATTTGCTCCTTTCTTTTAGACTTTATTTTGTAATCGTTCTAGTCAGCTCGTGTATCTCTACCAGCTACTATAATATATGGTATTGATTGTCAAAAAAATGAGTAAAAGTGGGACAAACAGGTCCCATTTGGGCATCCTCATGTTCGGGTGAAGCCGGAGTAAATTTGGCTAATGTGAAATAAGAAAAGGTACTGCTAGCTTTTTGAAGAATGGAAAGGTGGTAAATGGGACAATTAAAATTATTTGGAACAAGATGTATAACAAACAATTTCATCTCAGAACTTGTGGTTGGGAAACGAAGGATCATATTACTGTGTGGCAGGCACAACAATGGTGACTATTGCGAGGCTTGATGCAATAGAAGGTGAACAACTTTCTAACGGGAAGGGCTAGCTTGCGCACGCGCGAGCCGTCGCGCTGTTTCGGACAGGCGCACATGGCCGGTCCGACACCGCCGCCGCCGCCGAAGACGAACTCGCCCCTGCCGTTGAAGACGAGCTCGACCCCGCCGCCGAACACGAGCTCGTGCCCGCCGTTCCGGCGCCGCCATGGCTGCCGTAGCCGTCGAAGACGAGCTCTCCCGCCTCCTACCGCCGGCCGAACCGCCTGCTACCGCCACCCGCGGCCGGCGGCGCTCCCGCGACCGCCTCGCCGCCCCGCCCTACTCGAACCACGGCCTCCGCCGGTCCGGCGCCGCGCCGACCATCCCTCTAAAAGCCCCCCCACCCCGAAGCTCGTCGCCGGCGAACCCCACCCGCACCCCCCAAGTTAAGTCTTCTCCTCGCCTCCGCCGCCTCCGCCGCGGCCAGCCGCGGCTCCGACTCGGCCTGGCCTCATCGGAATCGGTGGAGAATTGGGTACGGGAGCGCGCAGGGAAAGGAAGGAAATGAGGAAGAAGAGAGGAAGAAGAAGCCCACGTGGTGGGACCCACCCACGCGACCCACCCACGCACGCGCTCGCGTGCACGCGTCGCCAACCGCGCGAGCCGTCGCTCGCACAACAGCTAGCCATTTCGCTTTTTAACGTGGACTAGTGGTTGACGGCGCTCCATTCCACACCCCGACCATTGTGCAAAGGTGCATTGTCGACGCTCATGCTCATGACACGGTGGATTTAGAAGCACCACAGCACGACCTTCTTTAACAACGCCCGGCCCTCCTTGAACGTTATGCTTGACACGATCAAAGTTGAGGCAAGTTCGTGGGTAGAGCCAGGGGCCTAGGGCTTGCGCCGGATACTCCCCTAATATAGTTTTTTCGGGTTAAGTTGTACAGTGGGGTGAACTGTCTTCTTTGGACTGTACATGAATCTTCTTTATCTATCAATGCATTGGGTGGATGAAAGCCACTTGTCATATTGGTATCTATACACTCTTAGTTTGACCTACTTGTATACGCAACGGAATAAGAGAATACGGAAGCTGATAGGGGATGTCAACATTAGAGTTGATAGCATTGTTCAAAAGTATTTTAAATTTATTTTCAAATCATATCCTGCCTGCTATGATGATTTTAAAAGGTCAACACAAAAAGTCAACACTATAAATGATGACCAAAAATATTTTTTTTGAAAATTCTGAAACCAGTTATAAATTGTGGACCAAAAAACTGTTGTCTACTAAAAACAATTTAAACGGGTATATACGACTTAGATCGCCATATAATGTTATGATTTGTAGGTACCTGCGTGATTAGCTAGTGGCGTGCCAATGACATGACACACCACCGACACTCTTCACCTGGGGTGGGTACGCAGGTCCCACATACTAGTGGTGTCTAGTACCTGCTCACACGTTGCTAGTACACGAATAAAAGTGGCGTGCGTGAACTGGCACGCCACTGGTATTAACGACCAAGTGTTAAGTAGCATGTCTACTCTATAAGATTTTTCCTACAAGTGCGGGCGGCGCTAGTTCCCCGGCTGGGTCGTCATCAGTCGCGTGCACTCCCGTGCCGCTGCTAACACTTACGAGTGCCGTGTACGCTGCACGCCACTGGGTAACACTTAACAGTGGCGAGCACACAACATGACTAGTAGCTATTATCAGTGGCATGTGCAATATATGTCACTAAGGGCAAAATTGACATGCCACCAGTAGCGCCTACTAGTAATTTGGCTATAAGAACACATATAAATATCATGCCGTTGGTATGATTCTCCTCTAGAAGTTACTATAATATAATATGCTTACTCTATAATGCACAAAAGACGTCTGTTAGTTCTTAAGACTATAATACACCTATCTTTCATAAATACGTATACAATACCGTGGACAAAGCTAATTCAAGAAGGATTTTTTAATACAAAATACAATGAAAATTAACATGAAACACGTGTATTTTTAACAATCTAAATTACAAATAATATATAATAAAAATTTATGTGGTTTAACCATGTCAAATAAGTAATTAAAAATTATATATGTTAAGATGGGAGGTCCTTACTACAAGTTCTAGAGAAGTATACAAGTTTAGTGTAAATCATATATCTTTTAACTCGCCCTGTCCGAAAATTTCTTGCATTAGCCATAGATACGCAGAGCCATATCCAACAAACCAAAGAAAATAGTAAAATTTTAAAGTAGCCATTTACTCGTCGTCGAGTCCATCTTCATTATGTCTTCTGAGTGCAAAAACTTTCCCAACCGCCGATCAACACATAAAATATTAGAAAGAAGATCGGATAAATAATCATAAGTTTTTTATTCTTATTATGTATAGCTTAGATGTATATAATATTATACCATGAGGATGCAAAAATCGAACTATGAGAAACTAAAGCTTGTAGGAAATAATAAGAAACTAAAATAGTAATAACCATCAAACCCCTACAATGAATATTTACGTGGCAAGATATGTATCTCCTCAGCTTTCTAGTGTAGTATAAAGAAAAAAAAATGCTCCTCTAAGCTATTTTTTCATTAGTCGGGACGGTAATTCACAAAATCCATAACACAACAAACATTTCATTAGTCGTCATAAAAAGGAAAAAAATGCTCCCACACGCCCACTAACCGCTAACCACAGGTCAGAAAAGACTTAATACCACAACCATTTAATTAGTTCCATACCCACAAAAATTATAATTTCTATGCTTTAACCCAAAATAATACCATCAATCTAACCGAAAAGGTTAATATATTGTTCTTAACTCAACTTCTTAGTCTGTACAGGCTGAAGGGGGTATTGTTTTAGGTGAAACACATCAAGGCAGTTGAACTTGAAGGATAACCTACATAACTCTATCATGTCTTTTGGGAAGATGTAAAAGAACTTGTAGATACTTTTCATGCAGGGAAGTTGGACAATATTAAAAGGTTGAGTAATTGTAGTACTCCGTTGATGGCTAAAGTTGTAGAAACGGATGTGGTAAAACATTATACCAATCTGTTTACTAAATGTCCGTTATAAAACACTTAGAAACATAGTAAATCAGTTAAGGGAATATGATGATGTAATGAATTATTGTAAATTGGTCACATGGCCTGGTGAATCTGGGCTCGCCTCCGGACTGAAGATTACTGGGCTCAAGTCCCGGCCCATCGTGATCGTTGTTTTGCTTGCTCTCACAACTAAACCCTATTTTCTTTGCTAAAAAAAAACTAAACCCTATTTTCTGGTTTACGAACTTGCGAGGCAATCGGAGAAGAATCCTAATGTTTGTTAATTATCAAGTTTTCCTTGTGAAAGAAGAATTCAGCGTCTCTCGCAAAAGCTTGTCCTCAAATCTACTGTTCCCGAATCCCCTCTGTATTCGTCTCTCTCTCGATCTAGTATCATCAACCATCGGAGAGTTCGATACCAACTCCCCTAAGCTATCAGCCCATATATACACGCAATAACCCCTTTCTTTCGCACCATAACACTCTCGATCCCGTACGTAAGCAAGCGAACCCATCTCCCGCCGACTCGCCGTGATCGATCGGCGTTCGCAACGCGCCATGGCCGTCCCGGTCTCGCTGCTCGTCTCGTCGGGCCTCTTAGTCGTCGCATCCGCGCACGGGTCTGCGCTCCTCGGGTTCGTCGTTACGGTCGTCGTCTCCCTCCTCTTCCTGGAGCGCGTCGTGCGGCCGGAGCTCGTCGACGGCTTCTTCCATGAGGTTGACGCCGTTGTGCTAGGAGACCTGCGCCGCGTCCGCGAAGCCATCAGGAACGAGCCCCTGACGGCGCCCATCTACGCCGCCGCCGAGGAGCGCGTGCGCCAAGCCCGAGCGTTCCTCGCGGACGCGATCGTTTCGTTGGATACGGAGGCGGAGGCGGAGCTGAGCCGCTTCAAGGATGCCGCCGTCGCGGCGTTGCGGTGGCTCCGTCTGGCAGCTGGCGTGGCCAACCTGGTGGCGACCGCTCTGATGAACACTGCTTTCGAGGAGGCGAGAACCCGAGCGCCGTCGGTTCTGAGGTGGAGGGGCGTAAAGGAGCTCAGGGCGTCCCCGCCGAACGAGGAGGAAGCGGCGCCTGTGTCAAAGCCGGGGACCATGCTGCTCGTGGTCTGGATCGCGGCGATCTTTGCGCACAGCGCACAGGCGCTCACCGTCGGCGTCATCAACAAGTACAGCATCTTCCAATTGCTTCGTGTGTGGTTCCCGTGCTTCGCCGCGCTGTGCGGGTTCGCGCTCATGGAGGCCGAGAGGGTCTACCTGTGGGGTTCCTACGCCACCACCACCACGTTTAAACCAAAACGGCGAGCCGGCGATGCGGCGGGTGGAGTCAAGGAGAAGAAGGATTTGCAGGATGCTTGGGAAAGCCTCTGGTTTCGTACCATCATGATGCACTACTATGATGCTTCCTTTGTCTTCATCTTGTTGGGAAATCGGCCGTTCGTGATCGTGTTCTTGGCCATATATAGCCTCATTGGCCTCAAGGCGGCCAGACAGGATTACCTGACGGCCGACGACGCCGACGGAGCACAGGAAAACGTGAGCAAGTGGCGCCGCGCTGCGCTGAAGGTGTTGGCGATAGACATCGCCAAGGTCGTCAGCGCCTACATCCTGGTCGACTTTTCCCTAGGTGCGATGTTGTTCTCGTCTCTCTATTCCAAGATGCGGAAACTCGCCCAGACGGCGTCCTTGCTGGACAATGCGTTTGATTTATCGGATGAGGGTGCCACGGGGGACAACGACGACACTCAGCAGGGTGCCGGGCCTGCTGGCCTCGCTGGGGAGGTCGCTGGAGCTGGCGAAGGTACTGACGACGATAATCAGGACGATGCTGGACTCGTTGGGGACGTCGCTAGAGATACCGAAGGTTCTGACCACGATAATCACGATGGGGCTGGTCTCCCTGGGGATGTCGCCGGAGATGCCGAAGGTTCTGACGACGTTCGTGCAGAGAATTCGAGTGATGTTCGTGGAGAGAATTCGAGTGACCATGAAGAGGAGGAAGACTCGGCCACGGAGGAGCAGTCCGATGTATCTGACGCAGAGCAGCAGCGTCGTGAAGAATCAGACTACAGCAGTAGCAGCAGCTCTGACGGCTGGAGTTTCGTAGGCGTAGATCCGATTATGTCGACCAATGTTAACGGCAGCGCCGGTCGAAAGTTCAGGTTTTTTACTTAGGTGACGATGATAAGGGTGTGATTCCTCAGTGGTCCACTATACATCTGTAGAGAGTTGTAAGTTCTTTTCTTAGAAAACAACTAGTTAACGTGCACGTGCAACGCACGATCTTCTCCACTATTTATAAAAAAAATCAAATATGGTGGGATACAAATAATATTGTGCAATGAATCTTCCTCCCTCCATATTCTTCTTCATCGTTCGTGTATCCATTTACTATTTTGTTCAATTGAAATTCATTCGATAAATCTAAATTTGACAATCTTTGCATATATTAAGTATAAATATGCAATCTATGAATATTTTAGTGAACTATTTTAAAAATAAGTACTCATTCTGTTCCAAATTAATTAACAGAACGGAGATAGTATGTTTATGTGCACATGCACACCTACTATATACGAATTCAGGGTAGCAAATTATCATAAGAGCCAGTGTACGCCATTATTTATCACTGTATCTCATCAAATACACTAAATCATTGGGCATGTAGTGTTCAAAATTAGACTGATTCAAAACTCACACTGACCTAGACCATCCAGCCCAGTCCATCTTTAAACCCCTTAAAATTTTAAAATTTTCCTGTGGTTCATGCTCTTGAAGCACGGGGGCTGCAAAAAGGGATGTGGTAAACTCATTTTCTTCATATTTATCTACAGATGTATAGCTACCAAAAAAGTAAAATAAGATCTAAATTGTGCATGTGAGCAAAGTACAATCATTAATAACTAATGTACTCGTAAAAAGCTAATGCATTAGGCATTACTGGATCACGTACCTCGGCAAATAATATGCTGCCTATTTCTCTGGACGATGGAACGGACGCGCGACAAAGCGGCACTGGCGGTGAGCGGCACCCGTTACCCTCGCAGGCTCGCGACATTGCTGAGTTCTGGAGTTTAGACTCGGGGAGGAGACAAAATTATGGCATGTGGCAGCCACTTGTGGACGGTGGCTCAGGGTAATGCCATGGCGGGTCGAATGTTTGCCTACCTGCGGCCATGAATTCATAATCGTGCGATAGAGCTAGTTAGGCCATCCAATTAGTGTGCATGCTGGATTTTGGGCCATGCAGCAGCCATGTTGGTAGTCTAATGGGTAACTACAATTAGTACTGCCACTGCCATACTTCGTTGGGGGTGGCCGATCGTTGTGGCGGTTTGGCATCCACATACTGTCCGAGGTCCTCCTGAGACGCGCCATCCGACGGCGGGAGCTCTTCATGTCTTGCTCGCCGGGCATGCATGTTGCAGCAGTCGCTGACCTTGGTGCATGTTTACGGCGGCGGGACGCCGTTCTCGTGCGTGATCTCGAAGCTCTCTCGCCGTTGGAGCTGATTGGCGTGATCATATTTTCTCTACTCGTCGACGACCTCGTAGTCTCGTAGACTTTGATTCCGTCCGCTGCGGTCGTGTCGCCATGGTTCTTAGTTGATCTCTCGATGAATTGCTAGCTGATAGTTTGGAACACACACCTTTTCGATTGGAAGCGTTGATTGATCTGACGCAGGGCAATTGATCACTCCTATATTTAAAGGAACGTAGAAGGCTAGAAGAGGACGACTCAGGCCTGGTCGGGGTACTCTAGTTTGCATCGGTCTCTTGTTTATCTCCGAAATTTATTACTACACGTTTGAACGAATTAGACGTGGTGACGAAGGAAAGGCTCCATGGACGGAAACCGGTACTTGTTGGTTTTCTTGGTTTCTTTTATTTTTCCATCGAGATTTGGCCTTTTTTTCCTGTACGTGCGTGGACGTGTTTCTTGTTCTTTTTCCTCTACGGATCGAAATAACGGTTGGACCGGTCAAACTTAATTTCTTTTAGCGGTGGCAAATCTCGTAATTATCACGAAACGGAATAAAACGAACCGGTACGATGGCATTAGCAGTATTATGTGATTTGGTGGGAGGGTAAAACGGGCAAAAGTGGATTTGTGTTGAGTTGTCAAACATTAGAGCGATCTGAACCGTTGGCCAAATATTGAAGGGCTCAGATTTAATGTATCAACACAAGTTTGCTCTTTTAATAGTAGTATAGATGAGAATTTGTATTTCCTTTTCTTAAAGATGATTAGTTTGCTTTGTTTTCATAAAGCTGAAGAAACGTTTTGTTGAATCAAGCATCTCGGAAAAGGTTCTGTTATTCATAAGTTTTTTTATATTCTTCCTATTGTGTAACCAAACAAGGTTTCATGTCAATTGCTATGGTTTTCAATATTGTGATTGAAGATGACACACCATTGCAGTTATATGGATCCAACGAGCACAGTTTGAAGTCTGTACCAGAAAAATCCAATACAAAAGTGCTTGAGTAAATGATTTGAGCAACTCAAATTCTGGAAACGTCACGGATATGTATCTGAGGTGACGATTCAGTGGTAACCTTCCACTAGGACTTTCGGTCTTCATTGGCCTCTGTCACTGGCAGTATCCTTCCCCTCTGTCCATGTTCTTCGTCGACTTCTTTGTTTCCCCATTAAAGCTCTGCTCTGTCCCCTAATCCATTTCCACCTCTCCTGGATTACATCCGCCTCTGCATTCGAGACGTTGGATAATTGGATAGAACATTGTTAAGAAATTTTCTGATGCAATAATTATCCTTCGTTTATGTCATCTCCATATATTGAAGAATGAAGATAGTATTCAGTGCTCTTTTATTGTTCCATGTTGCAGGTGCTACTAGAAGGTAGAACATGCTGCCGGAAGATAAACTTAGGTTATTGGCATATTAAATTTGTATTCCATCGTGGAGGATGAATTGATCTCGAATATTGCAGGATTCACCAAGCATTTTGGAGCGTTTCACGTGAATGCTCAAATTTAAAATTGTTTGCCCACATATTACAATTTTCCCTATGTCATACTAAGTTGTCGGTTGTCAACTTGCCATTGTATGACATGCGACTTCAGTTTAATGGCCACCACCCTAATCAGTTGCTACTTACTGATTTGCAACATTGTATAAGAAAAGTAGCATACATTGTATGAAAAGTATCATATGAATTAGTATGTGCATTATTTCGTTGGCTGGTCCATGTGGTCACTTTAGCCGACCCTTGATGTAACAAGTGAATCATGATACTTTGCTACACTTTCTTTTAATATAAAATAGATGTGTGCATCGTCGTTATGCAGAGTCTGGGGATCTGGTCCCATTTAGCAAAATAAGTATGCGCATTATTTGTTTGCGAAAGATGCATTTTTCTATCTAGCACTATGCATTATCAAGATTTGTTGACCGAGTTGTTTTCCTCAACAACAACAAAAGTTGTTTATGTAGTACGTCAAGGAAATCATTCAATTTCATTCCTTGATTTTTCCATTTTTGTTAAAAAAAAAGACTCTTAAGGATACTTGGCAATGATCTAGGTGATGCAAGCCACAAAAGAGTTGACACATTTCTTCGAAATTCTTTCACTAAACATTCTGCAATAACGCGCGAGGAATCGTCTAGTTGTATAAACCAAATAGCCCGGGAGTGTGCATGGGTGCTGCAAAGCTCGTTCGAGCAAACGCTCATGCGCCGTCCGAGCGTTGGCGATTTGCTTGTCGTGGTGCTGCGCAAGCAGACAACAACGTCATGTACCTCATACGTTTTCCCTTTCCTATCTCGACCACATTTGACTATATGGAGATACAACACCTATGAACACCAAAATCTAAGGCCATCGTGTATTGATTTTGTTTCAATTTATTTTTAAAACTAACTTTCAAATATAGTGTCAATATTACTATTCATTTTCACTTTTTAGATCTTTTGCGATAAGCTCTTCAAAACCAGAACATATGGTTATATATCGACATTTCTTTTGAAACAACTTTATTATGATACCAATCAATTTTACCAGCTTCTTATTCTCACAATACTGTAAAGTTGACTATCACTCATGATAAATTGTCAACCTCTAATACTAAGTTGCCTACCAATAGTACTAAGTTGGATAGGATTGTTGTTAAGTTGTCCACTGGGTTATCGTGAAGTTGGCTACAACTACTTCTAAGTTGTCTACCGTTGTTCCTTTATAGTCTGTGAAGTTGTGTATAATTGCTACTAAGTTGTGTACCTTGGAATCCAAGTTCCCTACGTTATTAGAAAGTATTATAACTAACTGATAGTGCAAACTTGATATCATATTTGATTTTGCGAAAAAGTTTTTTGCAACATTTATAAATGTGATCTAGTTGGATAACTAATCGTGAGAAGCCCAATTGTTAAAACGGATTGTAATTCTGACGCGGATTCAAGATTATAGCCTTTTGGTTTATCTTTTCAAAGTAGAGTTGAATGCACATGACAAGACACGCGAGAGACTACGAAATGATCTTTGGGTTTAGTTATGGGAGTGTTCTTTCCGTAGTCCTTTTCTTCAAGATGGAAAGATCTGTCTAACCAATAATGAGTCACAAGGGATTTTTGAAGGTCTATTCGATTTATTTTATAGATTATATTCTAGAAAAAATCCATAAAACATGCCAAACATAGAGAGATAAATGTCATGTTGCATTTATTAGTAGACCAATCAATAAAAGTTATAATGATTGGCAAATGGCAAAGAAAATATGCAACAAAAAATCAAAAGAAAGGGATGTGTTGCCAATTTGTTGTATAAGATAAAATAGAGGATACAGTACAGATCTCTTTTTTAAAACACTTGTCGAAATATAGTCGATAGTGAAGAAAATCATAAATCAAATATTACATGGACATAGTATTAAATACTTCGAAGCTGCAAATTTCTAAGGAATACTGATGACATCATATATTTTGCCTCTTAATGTGGGTATATAAAATAGCACCCTACTATGATGAGAACAATCACTTTGCTTGGGAGTGCCTATCTGGATGGCTAACCATGTGGTAAGAAGAACTTCTTCGTAGCCATGTGGCCAGCCCAGAAGTGTGAATCACCAGGTTTTCAAAAAATCTGAGATAATGCTTGTGAGCCCACATACTAGGTTTGGCAAACCCCTTTTTCAGCAAGAAGAGTGAAGATCCATTTACCAAGTAGGGCCCTACTCTTGACCTCTAGGTCATGAATTTCAAGTCCTCCTTGGTCTTTGGGACAACAAACCACACTCCACTTAGATACATGATGCTTTACCTTTACTCAGTTTTCTTAGATTCATATGCATCTAGACGTGTTTATATTCACTCATTTTATTTCTTATGTACCGTTCACATTGCAATACATTTTATAATCAAGAACGGACGGAGTAGATGTTTTCACGTGTGGCTGCAGAAAATTAAACATGTGGGTCTATAGTAGTGAATAGTACATCTTTTATGGAGGTCTCATTTTTCTTTTTGTGTAGCTATAAACATATGTATTTAATGAAAAAATACAGGTACTTATTTGAGTGTATATACATGTGGAAACATCAATCAATTTTGAAAACTAGAAATGTGCTTCACAACTTGAAAACAGTACCCTAGGCACTCGTGTCATTTTTGCATATTCACCTTACAAAATGTTCTCATGTATCTCGTCTCGCATATCGCGCTATAAAAATACAGTGCGGGACTCTCTAACTAGCCAGTGCATTAATGGTAGATAGCCCAAATTGGCTTGTGGTTGTGGCCCATTAACTCTATCAACGTTGAGTTTTTTTTTCTTGAGTTACATAATACTTTTAAAAAAAAGGACGCGACTACACAGTGCCCGGCACTGTTTAGCGCTACGCGGTGCTCTCCCCAGAAAAGGAAAGTTTAGTCCCCCCATGCCAAAATCGGAAAGGACCACCTCCCACCAGCTTTCTGCGTGTTTGCTTTGTCGTGACGCGGGAACCATGCGCTGTGGCCCAGCTTGCCCAGACCCGGACAACAAACGCTCTAAAATACATATGGGGCGGAAATCCCTAGGAAACCCTACCTGCTACCCCTTCCCTTCTCTTCTTCCTCCAGCAGACGCCATGGAGCTTTGAGCAGCCAGCATGTAAGATTCAGCAATAAAACACCTTGCAAACTGAGAGCAAGGCAGGAAGACACAGAAAAGATCAGCACCCTCCACTCGGCGCCCCAAAATCTCCATCAGCAAAAGAAACATCAGGGCTAAAGATCCACTCCAGCAAAAACATCCACTCCAGCAAAGCAACATCCCAGGAGGGTAGCAGCTAAGAGATTTACATCATCCACTCCAGCAAAAACATCCAGGTAAAAAAGCAGAAAATTAGTTCTAATTCGAAGTACCATGTAGTTCAGAAAAACCACTCTGGTTCAGGGAAACACTCTGGTTTCAGGAACCCACCATGGTAGTTGATGCAAGAACTACAGTCTAAGAAACACTAACTAGTTCTAATTAAAAAAGCAGTAAACTCGATGCCATTGCAGTTATGATGCTGCCAGGTGATCAAAAGCAGGGACTTGCAGCCCCATAGACATGTAGTTTTCTCCCCAAACCTTCTTTACAAGTACCCAAACTGCTGTTTATAGAACTTGTAGCTGATTGAACCTGTGCAAGTAACTTTCCTGGTGACCTGAAGGGATTAATTCCCCATGTTGGCTGTAAAAAAAGGAAAAAGGATCTAGTCAGTTGCCATATATAAATGAAAAGAAACATGAAAGTAAATTGCAGAGAGCAACATTTGTAGAAAAATAGAAAGAAGTACTTGTAGTTTTTCATGCTGACATGTGTACTGGAAAAAAAAATGTAATCTTGCTTGCAGATATGGACGTGGACACTAGAGCTGGTGGTATCGACCTGAACATGTCAGCATACTAGTTGTGGGGCTTCATCATTAGGTTGAACAGCTGAGGCTTCATCCTGTTGTGGAGGTGGAGCTTCAGTTGCAACAGCATGAGCATCCTCTATATGATCTTCTAGTTGTGGATCTGTAGGTTCATCTGGTGCTCTAACTTTCATTTGCAGCCTTTGCTTCATTCTTTTAAACTTGGATTGTACAGGCTTGGGCAGACTCTTAGGTGTCCGGGAAAGTCTCTTAGGTACGATTGGAAACATCATGCAAGTCTTTGGAAATTCCCTGCTGAAACTGAAAAGTTAAAAGCATGTTAGTGAGACTACATTTTCATCTAAAATGCTATAAAAGTAGTAAAAATCAAAAAGGTATGGAACCTACACATGGAGTTTTCATCTAAATTACACATTATGGGTGAGAAAACTACAAAACTAAAATTTAGAAAACTATCAAGTTGTCTGATAGCGCTATGTATTTAAAACAAAAAATACATCTACATGCCAAGTTAAAACATCTAACGACACCGGAAACTACAGAACTAAAATTCAGAAAACTATTAAGTTGTATGATAGTGCTATGTATTTTAAACAAAAAAATACATCTACATGCCAAGTTAAAACATCTAACAACACTGGAAACTACAGAACTAAAATTCAGAAAACTATCAAGTTGTCTGATAGTGCTATGTATTTTAAACAAAAAAATACATCCACATGCCAAGTTAAAACATCTAACGACACCGGAAACTACAGAACTAAAATTTAGAAAACTATTAAGTTGTCTGATAGTGCTATGTATTTTAAACAAAAAAAATACATCTACATGCCAAGTTAAAACATCTAATGACACTGGAAACTACAGAACTAAAATTCAGAAAACTTTCAAGTTGTCTGATAGTGCTATGTATTTTAAACAAAAAAATACATATACATGCCAAGTTAAAACATCTAATGACACTGGAAACTACATGTAGGCTGTATACATGTACATGTGCATAATATACCAAAAATTAGCTCAGATACAACATTCCATGAGCTACATCAATTATGGCTTAGAACTTACATGCTACCCAACAAAAAGACTGAGCAACAATATAGTAACTTACGTGCACATCCAGGAGCTAGAATAGAAGATAAGAAGATGTGTTTAATATGATATGCACTATCCAGGAGCTACATCTAGAAGCAAAAAACTATACTAGCAAACAACGTCTCAGGAACTTTAGTGGATGCCATAGCAAATGTACTTTTTATGGAACCACACCCATTTTAACTTCTCAATGTACATTTCAAAAACTTCGGCTACGACTGGAACTACATGACAGATTTCAAAAACTACATCAGGAAAGCTTTAGAAATCAACTAGTTATATAAAGCAATTGTAACAAGCTGAAACATCCCGGACTTAAGAAAATACATCCAGAAAAAGTTCAGAAGCTACAAAGTTATAAAAAGTACATGCAAGGAAGCTGAAATAACATCTCAGACATCAAAAGGAACATCCCGAAAAAGCTCACAACTACAAACAGTTGTACTGATCTTCAGATCATGGATGTAAATACCAGTCTACTAACAAATTTCACATCAGATAACTACAACTATAAACACCACGCCAATTTGTGTCGAATATATGCAAAACGCAAAGATGCATCTACCTAAATTACATAACTACTACAAAAAAAAAAAATCCTATTCAACCATTTTGCAGGGCAGAACTATATCTATCAGGATGCTAACAATTACAAGTTACATATAGAAATCACTTTTGTTATCCTTCCATCGTTTTGGATGCAGGAAAACAAGAAAGGATGTCAATTAGCCATCTCGCACACCAATGGTAGTCACGCAAAAACACTCAATTATCATGGCGAAGGGAAATCACCTTCGTGCAGCTTGAGGTTGTAGTAATGGAGGAGTACCCAGAGTGATGCAGCCCAGCAGCACAGCGATGCCCGACCACGCGCCGCCAGCAACCCGACGATGATGCTCCAGCCCCTTCTCTTCCCACTCGTCCATCTACTTCAAGCTGGGCTCAGAAACGGGAAAACGTCCTCTTGCCGCTCAGAAACGGAAAACGTCCTCTTGCCCCGCCGCAGATCGCGCCTCCCATCGCCATTGTCATAGGATGAGGAGGACCTGGCTCCACCGTCTTCGCCGTTGGCGCCAGCAGCAGCAACGGTTAAGATGGCCCCACGCGCCCTACACCTTAGGAGCAAGGGGGGCGTGATTCCCCCTCAGCCCGCACCACCACCAACTCCATGGACGCCGACCTTCGCCTCGGGAGCGCCGACGCCATTTAGTTGCCCCAGCCACACCAACGCCATGGCCGCCGCCCTTCGCCTAGGGCGTGCAGGCGACGCTCGATCCGCACCACAACCGCCTCCCGTTCCTCCTGCGCCGACCTCGGAAACTCTCGATCGGCGCGTGATCCCCTTCTGTCCGCTCGAGCTCAAGTTCGTGGGGTTGGGGGTGGAGACGGGGTGGGGATGTCAGGACTCACGAACGGATAAGGAGAGTGAGTTTTTTTGGTGGAAATGTAGACTGGTTATACCGCGTGTCGGACTCGATCACACGGCGTGCGTGGTGAGCACTTTTTAAGGACGAGACGGTGCCCGCGCACGGAATAGATTTTGCGAACAAAAAATAGGAGAAACCTGCGTGGACAAACGACATGGTTGGTGAGAATGGATTTCTTTGTGGGTAAAGAATGAATTTCTTTCTTAATAAAAGGTTATAAACAATTATATTATGATATAAGCCGAAACTGTAAATAGAGGCTGAGCTTTAGAGAACCATTTATTTCATAAATCTTATTTTAAAGTTACAAAACTTAATTTAGATGTAGTCTTTGACGGATACTATGAAAAAATCTCGGTGCGAAATATTTTATATTCTAGACTACACAAAAATAACAAAACTCTAGTCTGAAACTTGTAAATAGTATTTTTAAAATTTAAAAAATAAGGGGCTCCTGGACCTCGGCCGTCCACCCTCAACATAATCTACTATATAATATTGTTAAGCGACCGTGGCCGTGGCCGTGGTACGTCTGGTACGTGTACCCCTATTTTTCGTCGAAATTACGGGCATTACCACCGCTTAAGTGGAAAAACGGTTTGACCAAACTGGGCCGCCCTTCTGACCTTCATCCCTCGAACCGAAAAGCGCACCCGAGAGAGAGGGGACGGCGGCAGAAGAGGGCTCGGACAGATGGGAAGGAGCTTGAGAGGAAACGGAGGCGCGTCGAGGTGGAGGGAGGCACGGAGGGAGTTGAGGTCGCCGGCAGAGAGAATTGAGGACTTGAGGTCGCCGCCGCCGCAGCGGTCGATGGCGAGGGAGTTGAGGTCGCTGCCGGCGGAGGGCAGGGCGAGGAGCACGTAACGCTCCCGGCCTTATTGTGCCACGCCGTCTCCCGCGAGATCTGCCGGTGCCCGTCCCGTCTCCGCCGCCGCGCCAGATCAGCCGGTGTGGGAGCCATGGCCGGGAGGACGGAGCAGGCGAGCAGCGCTGCAGCCAGGAGAGATGGGAAGGAGAAGACAAGGGAGAGAGCAGGGGTGCGGCGGCGGCGTCAGATGGGAAGAAGATAAGGAGGCCGGAGGAATCGTGCGTGGCGTGTGCGTATTGCTGCTATGTGCTGTGTGCGACCATGGTGAGCGCCACGAGCACGGGATGATGCAGCATAAGGAATAGCTGAACTGATCTTGTCGACTTGAGCATCTTGATGCGTGGATGAGCCGCGAGCGATTTGAGCTGCTGTGCTTCGTGCCTGAATCCAGTATGAACGAACAACTATGGAAAAGTGAGAGAGATGGGGAAAGTGAGAGAGAGAGAGGGGGCAGTGGGTCCCACGGCATACTGCTTCCGTGGGCTGGAAATAAATCAGTTGGCTCTGCTTCACTGTACAATGTTTATTATTTACTTTTTTTTGCATTGATCATGTTTATTCGGTTCTATCAGTTAGACTGGACATTGCTAGCGCTAGAGGGAGTTTGTGAAATCACGACAAATTCTTCAACCTGAAAAAGACAACAATGTGTTTTCACGAATCGATAAAATTGTAGGAACAAATAAATTGGTGAGACAGTTCAATTTCTCTGAAAACTAATACAAGAATTTTACTTTGACATAATGATGATGTATTCATTTGGAGGACATGTGCTATTTTTTGTTTCCAGTTTATGCTATCTTGGGATGGTAGCGAAGTGGTTCGTCCAATATATACGTTGTCGCCAATTTAATTTTCCACCTTAAATCTTCGCGGTACCGACATGCATTCAGTATTACCTATGCAAGATGGTTAAAACAAAGAAAACCCCATGGTACAGTATAACTCAAATATTTTCCAAAAGAATTATGAGGGAGTAGAATCTTAATGATTTATGTATCTATCTTTTTTATACATTTAAATGTGCATTATGTTTACATGTGTGGTGAAAAAACTAAACTCGAAATGCTCGTAGCAACACAAAGGCAATCATCGAGTATCATGTTGTTGGAGTGACTACGGAATACAATGGTAATGTTGTTGGAGTGGGGTTAAAACACAATGTCGGCTAGGAAAGAAACATAACTGCCCGTGGCAACGCACGGGCATTCAACTAGTAAATCACATAATACCTGTAACTCTACGGGTACTGCTAAAAAGAAAAATGAAACCGGCACAGCTTTCTGCATAGTGCAGATGTTGAGGCAGTTCGTTTCATGAATCCATCGCTCCAAAGCGCTGGCCAGTGCAGCAGTGTCAAACCACTGCATCTGCAAGCTACTCCTTGGCGCGCTTTGCATTTTGTAGCAGTTGGCAACCACTCCAACTCGGCCACTCCCATAACCCAAAACCGAACCACAATGCAGCACCAGCACCAAATCCTCCCAACCTCTGCAGTCTGCACAAACTTCTCCACTCCATGATAGTCTCACTCATTCACCATATCCAACTCATCCCAGCAGCCAGCAGGTCATCTCTGCCTCTATAAATCCGACCCTCCCACGAAACCAATCAAATCAAACCAAGAACATCCCATCTCAAAAACCACATCACTCGAGCTCCTCTCCTCCTCCCGGTCCATTGATTTTTTACACAAGCATCAAACATGAGCACCAGCGAGGCCGCCACTGTCATTCCTGTTTACGATGTCGCCCCGGGCCAGGGCGAGCCCTCCAAGGGCCCGGCACCTTCCGCGCCTCCGGCCGCCGCAGCTGCCGCCCCAGCCACGACCACGAAGACAACCGCGCGCAAGTTTCCGATGCGGCTCTTCCACCGCAGCGACCGCGGCAGCCGGTGCATGGCATTCCTGGACTTCCTCTTGCGCATCGCGGCGTTCGGGCCCCTGCTAGCGGCGGCCATCGCCATGGGCACGTCCGACGAGACGCTCTCCGTCTTCACCGAGTATTACCAGTTCCGCGCCCGATTCGACGACTTCCCGACCTTCCTGTCAGTACCCATGCATCATCGTTCATTCGCCATGCTCAAAATTCAGTTAGTTAACGGCGAATGGATTCGGGGCCTCATATATGCGTGCATGTGCAGGTTCCTCCTGGTGGCGAGCGCGATCGCCGCGGGTACCTGGTGCTGTCCCTGCCGTTCTCTGCCTTCATCGTACTTCGTCCTCAGACCACCATCCTGAGGTTTCTCTTGCTCGCCTGCGACACGGTAACGAGCTCCTTCTCGCTCACAATTCACACTCGCACGGCGCCATGTAAGCATATTTGAACGCGACGACTGGCTAAACGGTGCATGTCTAAATGCAGATAATCCTCGCGCTGCTGACGGGGGCGGCAGCGGCGGCAACCGTGATCGTGGCCCTGGCGCACAACGGGAACGAGCGCGCCAACTGGGTGCCCATCTGCATGCAGTTCCACGGCTTCTGCGAGCGCACCAGCGGCGCCGTCGTGGCCTCCTTCATCTCCGTTTTCATATTCGTGCTCCTTGTCATCCTCGCCGCCTGCTCCATCAGGAAACGCTGAAATCAGCCTTGCTCCAGGAGTCCAGCTGCTGCAACTGCAACGCCGGCTTTGTTCAGTTAATCGTGCCCATGTCTTTTTTCTACGCTTTGCATGCATTCTCAGTTTCTCTTCTCGTGTTTGTCCTACTACTTCGTGAGTTCGTGTAAATTGTGAGCATTTGCGAGTAAATAGCCAAGTGGAAGTCTACTGTTAACCCCTGCATTTGTATCATCGGTACCTCTCTTTGTTCGAAATACAAGGTGTGATCCACCAACGTGTTACGAAATGCTAAACCTCTCTAATTTTTTTTATATTTGTTTAGGTTGCTCACCACATATGCCATGTGGTTAAACCTCTTTACTTCAGTTGAGCCAAATCTTGTGATTCGAGCGTGTGGCAGGTGTGGTTCCTCCTCAAACAGATTTCCGCCCCGCTTATAATAAAGTAACATGGCTGAACGATACAAAGTGGAGAGAAAATCCTCAAGCAGGTCAACAAGATAAACTGACATACGAGATGCCGGTGCTCCACCAAACGGAATCCAAAAAGGTAAAACAAGAAACACCACACCTAGCACGAGACGAACTGTACTACCAAACAAGCCGAAGTCAAAGAAGCTTCACTCAAGACGATGAGTCCAACATGCTGCACCCGGATGGAACCTGAGCTTCTCGGCGACATCCCAAGAGGGTAACGACATGAAACCAGGCTACTTCTTAGTTCTCATTTCTCTTATTTTGGCCTTTATTCATTAACTAGTGCACCGAATTTGGAAACGAACAATTGGGTTCAATCAAATAGGTACTACATGCAGCAATGCAATGTTTCTTCCAGGATAAAAAAGCAACAGTAGTTGCATGGGAATTTCTCTTTTATGTATATGTAGTAGCCAGGAGCAAAATATTTAAAATTTTAGAAATCTGACGAAGAAGTCAGCAAGGAGCAAATTTCTTGACCAGCTCCTCTAAGATGTAGGGGCAGCTGCTCCTTAGATGCGCAAAGCCCTCACTAGCCACGACTGCCTTCAGGTTGTCGACTGAAGCGAGAAATGTAAAGCATGCCTCTTTGAGCCCTTGACAGCCATGTTGCTCAGCCAACGCCAACGTGATGCCTGCTGTGCTGTTGCTGATGTAGTTGCACAACGTCTCCTCACAAACCAATTTGAGCCTCTGCAGATTATATCTGTCCGCCGCTACTAGCAGATGTTGTGCCATCTCCATAGTCTCGCCCTCGTCAATCTCGAGCAACGAGTCGGTGTAGATAAAGTGTAGCATGGCTTTGAAAACTTTAGCTTCCATATCATCGATCTGTACACGGCTTGCCGCCTTCTCTTACATTGGACCAAAGAGCTCTGCCCTGAAGACGGTAGACCGAGCAGCAAGCATGTACCTATGCGCCGTGAAGAACTCGCCGCCGACCTCAAAAGTGACATCCCCTGCCTGTCCGCTTGTCAAAAAGTGGAGCAGTTGCTGGTGCAAGTCGGATGGCGGCACGGCGACAAACTGCGCAGGGCGTGTCTCAGTGGAGACGGTGCGGATCGCCTTTGTGACAGTGACATCACACTTGATGCTGAAGCAGTCGTCTTTGAGATACGTTGATTCCTCCAATTCCGTCCTCCTGATGAATTTATTGAATCCCCAGCGTTGTTTGGGACTAATAAATGAACATACTAGGGCACTTGTGTGGGTGTGCCATGACACCGGCTGGCCATCCTGGTCGAGCAAACTGAACTTGAATATTGCCTCGACATCCTTACCATCGGTGTTATCATCGCGCCATAGATTGTCGAAATCACCGGAAAATCTCTCCACTCGCCGGAGGGAACAGGGGAAGCTTCGTGAGTTTTCTGGCTGTCAAAGTACAGCCTCACGTTTCTCTTCTCTCTACATATTACTAGTAAATTTGCACGTGCCATGCACGTCTCATTATATTGATATCAAATCAGCCATTCATGTTGCTGAACACCAATAAGATTCTCCCATGTTGGGGAAATATATTAATTCTAAACATTTCTCTGGGAATACCAGATCAACATCAACTCATCTCATGCATATATATGAGCTCTCAAAATTACTCGTTTCAGTTTCATTAAATAGATCACCTAAAAACAACAAATTTATCAACCACATATGTAATGGTGAAGAGACACATGATATGCGGTTTTTATATATTCTGTATTGTAAGATGGTGAGGTTCTAATGAATTCACAATGCAATATTTGTACTTCAAGAAAAAGCTAGGCCCCAATCAACATTGTGAGAGAATAATAACACCCACAAATAAATGCCCAAAATGTGGACATCAAATAGGTGATACTATATTTCTCACAATATAAAGACACAAATAAGATACACCCGAGAATATATCTACAGAATATGATGTCACGTGACTCCTGAAATCACTTGTTGCCGGACATGCTCATATATAATTTGGCCTTCTCGACAGCTTTATCATGTAGTGAAGCATCAACAAACATACATAACAGATGTTTCAGTCAAATAAAAGAAAAGAACAAGTTGAAATGATTCAGAAGTAACCAACCAGTACATCTTGTATACTTTCTCGAGTATTAAGCTTGGGTACTGTGGCGGGACTCCGGCGGCGAGGAGGAGCTTCTGGACCTTGAGGAAGTACTTTTGAGCGTGGCTACGCATCTACACACACCACATGAACATAGATATATTGCAGATGTTTCCGTCAAAGAAATAGAGGAAAACAATAGAGCAAGTGGCATGATTCAGTAGTAAACAACCAGTACATATTGGATACTTCCACCGAGCATTAACTTTACTGAATGATATACAAGCGAGTTTTCATTTAATATAGTAAACTTGTTAGCTTGCATAACTCCAAAAATATATAGAAAATCCAAAAACTACTGTTATATGAGATGTTACAAACATTTATCAAGATGCAAAGCCTAGCATGCATTACTCCAAAAATATATAGAAAATCCAAAAACTGTTCTTATATGAGATGTTACAAACATTTATCAAGATGCAAAGCCTAATGGCACATACCTGTAGGAATTTTTAAAAGATCAAAGTCATGGATTGCATTGAACAACAGAATTGATGTTGAGAACACCTTGACCAAAAAAAACTGTTCAAGAATGGTACTTTGTATCTCATCTTGGTTAAACGCCTCCATGGTTCATCCAGCTGAAGAAGTGCCTACCAATACCAGGTTCTTCATGTGTGAAGAACATTCAGAGCACACTGTCCTTTTACGCCACAACCACAAACCAAATAAAGTTAATACGAAAATGAAGTTGCACAGCGTTGAGAAGTTCATAGCACTTGGCACTGGAGATTGTCAGAAGGCAGAGTCACTTGCTACTGGAGGCAGGAAGGACACCCGGAGAGTTCCAGCCAATGGCACTCTCAACGACATTGTGTGGACACTGCTGCGAGTGACCTGCAGCATTGTCGTCGCAACCGTGCCGATTCTGACGATCTCTCTGACGGCGGCATGGTGAGCGTTCGTCTTGGATACTGCGCGGGAGTCCGGCCAGGAGGCCGAGCTTCTGGAACTTGAGGAAGTAGCCGTGAGTGTGGCTTCGGCAACACAACACATGAAGATATATAGATTGATAGATGAGTTAGTAACCATAAAAAATTCTGCATTACGATCCCTGGATTCCTCAGAACATTGGTTACAGAATTGACCGCGAGTCTCCTATTCTCCTTCAAGCATTTCAACAAACGCAAGGCGAGCAAGTTGACTAATGTACTGCCTTACCTAGCCGTGAACCTGAAGCTTTACCAATCGATGAACTGAACAAGTTACTTGCAAAGAACCGGTGTTCCTGTTGGATACAAGCGCATAATGCATCATCTCAAAGAACCAACAAGGCACATCACCTACGGAGGACATGGCGTCCTCTGGCGGGCAGTGCGGTGGCGTGGTCGTCCTTTCCCGGGAAGTGGAGGCGTCCTCGTGGATAGTATAGCGGCGGTGGGTCCTCCCGTGGACGGTTGCGGCGGCGGCGTCGTCCGGACAGTGCGGAGGCGGTGGCGTCCACCGGCGGGGTAGTGCGGTAGCGTCCTCCGGCGGGATAGTGCGGCGGCGTGGTCGCCCTTAGCCGGGCAGTGGCAGCGTCATCCCGCGGGATCTGGCGGCGACCTCCTCGTCGTTTGGCAGTGCGGCGGCGTGTCTGGTAGGCGGTGAGACCGGGATGGCCTCGTGCGGGGTGACTGGTGAGGGAGGCGGCGGCGTGGTTTGCGAGCGGGAGTTGCTTAGATTAGGGAAGCATCTAATTACGGTGGACGGGGGCGCGGACCTGGCAAAGTTTTCGTCCGCTACCTGAAATTGCTAAACGTACACACGGTAGGGCTAGTTGTTAGATCTGAGTTAGTGGGCCTGATCGTGAGGCTGTAGTTGCTCCCTGTTGTTCTGTGTACATTTGACGGGGTGGCCGTAGAGATGAATATGTTTGCTTGTTTAATAGTAGTAGAGATACATACAAATTTACACATCAGTCCTCTTGTACATCTAACAGTTACAGATATATCCTTCTACACTCCCCCTCAAGATGAGGCAAAGATGTCACACAACCTCATCTTGTTACATAGTTTCATAAAGGATACACCATCAACGCCCTTGGTTAGAATGTCAGCTAGCTGATCGGATGACTTAACATATACCACTTGCAAGGCTCCCATTTCTATCTTCTCTTTAATGAAGTGTCTATCTATCCCAACATGCTTTGTTCTATCATGATGAACAGGATTATTCACTATATTGATGGCAGCTTGATTGTCACAGTATAATTTAAGTGGCACACCGTTAAATAGTTGCAATTCAGAGAGCAATATTTTCACCCACATTAGTTCACATATGCCCAGTGCCATTGATCTAAACTCAGCTTCAGCAGTAGATCTAGCTACCACGCTTTGCTTCTTGCTTCGCCAGCTAACAATATTCCCACCGACAAATACACAATACCCTGAAGTAGACTTTCTATCATCAATACTCCCAGCCCAGTCTGCATCAGTGAATCCTTCCACATTCAGATGTCCATAATTGGAGAACATAATTCCTTTTCCCGGACTACCTTTGAGATATCGAAGGATTCTATTTACTGCATTCATGTGGCTACTCCGGGGATCATGCATATATCTACTTATTACACTGACCGCATATGTGATATCAGGCCGGGTATGTGACAAATATATCAGTCGACCCACTAATCTTTGAAACCTCATTTTATCCACCGGTTCTCCTAAATCAGCTTGTATATTATGATTTTGTTCAATTGGTGTGGCAATCGGTTTACAATCCATCATTCTAGTTTCCTTCAATAAATCCATAGTATACTTTCTTTGAGAGAGATAAATACCTTGAGCACCATATGCCACTTCAATTCCCAGAAAATAATGGAGATACCCCAGATCTTTGACTTCAAACGACTTAGCCAAATCCTTCTTGAGCTGCACCATCTCTTGTTCATCACTGCCTGTTATTATAATATCATCAACATAAACAATCAGGATAATAACATTGCCCCGGTGATGCTTGTAAAATAACGTATGATCAGCATTACTTTGTGAGAAGCCCTTGTTACAAATCTCCTTTCTAAATTTTCCAAACCAGGCTCTAGGTGATTGCTTTAAACCATATAGAGATTTCTTTAATTTACATACTTTTCCTTCAGTTTCTTTAGTGTTAAAACCTGGGGGAATTTCCATATAGACTTCCTCTTGTAAATCACCATGGAGGAAGGCGTTTTTAACATCAAGTTGAAATAACTTCCACCTTCGGTTTGCTGCTATAGAAATTAAGGTTTTGATGGTACTCATCTTTGCTACGGGAGCAAATGTTTCATCATAATCCACTCCGTATGTTTGACTGTAACCTTTCGCCACTAATCGAGCCTTGTACCTTTCAACTTTCCCGTTAGGTGTATGTTTATAGTGAAAACCCACTTACACCCTACTGCTTTCTTACCAATAGGAAGCGCAGATAATTCCCATGTGCCATTTTTATCAAGAGCCGCCATTTCCTCTAACATGGCCGCTCTCCATTGAGGATACTTCTTGGCTTCCTGCCAGTCATGTGGTATAGGAACTGTAGAGTCCAAGGCTGCAATAAATGCTTTATACATAGGACCAATAGATGAATATGACACATGATTTGACATATCATAGCAACTTAAATTTGGAGGCAATTTTCCAGCAGTAGTGCGTAATGGTCTTCTCAATGCAATGGGAACATCCAAATCATCGCAGGGAGACATGAGATTACCAGTGTCCGAGGTTGATGGAGCATGTTCAACGACTGGTACCACTGAAGTATCTTCTGAACTCTCTTGATTCGGAACCGGTTCTGCATCACTTGATCCCTCTGTGAAAAGTTCATGTTCCTCCCCCTGTCCTGGGTCTTGGTCAGCTGCTACATTCTTCTTGAGTATCATTTGAAACACCCCTTGGTATTACACCAACAATTACATTTTCACTTGTATCTTGTCCATCCGTTCCTCCTTCACCTATCTCATTACTTAAACCTGGAGCATCATCAGTAAATAAGTCAGGAAATACATTAGTCAAATCAGGAGATTCTCCATAGAATGTTTCATTTTCCCGGAACGTAACATCCATGCTCACAAACATTCTTTTCTCTGTTGGGCACCAACATTTATAGCCTTTCTGAGTCCCGGAATAACCGACAAATATACATCTCAATGCTCTAGGATCAAGTTTCCTACAGAAGGTCTATGATCTCTCACGAAACATACACATCCGAAAACTTTGGGTGGGACCACATATGTTGTTTTTCCTGTTAAGCACTCTATAGGTGTTTTGTAATCAAGTACTCGAGTTGGCATTCTATTAATTAAATACGCTGCTGTCATAACAGCTTCACACCATAAATATTTAGGAACATTCATAGTCATCATCAAGCATCTAGTGACTTCCAAAAGATGCTGTTTTTTCTCTCGGCTAAGCCATTTTGCTCTGAAGTACCCGGACAAGTTGTTTGATGGAGAATCCCAAAACTTGAGAGATACTCATCAAAGTTCTTGTTCACAAACTCAGTTCCATTGTCAGTGCGCAATATTTTAACACATGCATCATACTGAGTCATAATTAATTTATGGAAGTCCCTAAAGCATTCAAAAACATCACTCTTGTGTCTCAGTACATAAACCCATGTGGTTCTGGTGCAACAATCAATAAAAGTTACGAAGTAGCGATATCCATTAATTGAGTAAACTCCACTAGGGCCCCAGACATCAGAGTGTATGGTATGAAGCGGCTCCGCACTTCTATTGTCAGATAAAGCGTAAGAGCTCTTAGTAAGCTTCCCATACTCACATGCATCACACACCAACTTAATCTTATCAACTTTCTCATACAAGCTAGGATAGAGTCTACTCAGATTCACAAAAGATAGGTGCCCTAGGCGGCGATGTTGCAGTAAAAACTCATCTGTAGGAGAAATGATACACATGCTGCTGCTACATATGGTAGATCATCATCTAGGTAGTACAGTCCTTCACGCATGCTCCCCGTCCCAAGCCGCCTTCCAGTCCCAAGTTCCTGAAATATACACCCGAATGGGAGGAAGATAGCAGCACAATTTAATTCATTGGTCATTCGACTAATAGACAACAAGTTGTTTGGGAATGAGGGAACATGTAGCACGGCTGGAAGAATTAATTTATTATTGCACTTGACCATTCCTGACCCAAGAATATGTTGAGTGGACCCATCGGCAAGTTTAACATTCTCTCCTTTAGAGTATGGGATATAATTAATGAAGTGCTTATAAGATCCAACCATATGTTGCGATGCACCAGAATCAATTAGCCATAATGAATCGCCACAATTAAGCTTACGAGTTGGGATTTATTACCACAAAGACTCGCAGATGCTGCTTCAGTTCCTGTGTTCTCACCCATACTAGCTTCCTTGAAGTGACGCCATTTCTCGAGGTCATCAGGAGTCATTTGGACATTGATTGTTTGTGACTCTTCTCTACTATTCACTGAAATATTGGCTCTCCCAATTGTCTGAGTACCACGTCCACGATTATTACCACGTCCATAGAAAACGCGTCCTCGTCCTCTGCCATAGCCATCATGTCCGCGTCCACGGCCAGCACTTCCAAACAGTTCAGGGCATGAAGCTTTCAAGTGCCCTGGCTGCCCACACTGAAAGCAAGTTCGTCCCCCCACATTCATCATGTTTCCATTTGAACGTGTGATCTCACCAGCAAATAATGCAGAGCGTCCATGACTAACACTTGCACCTCCAGATTCCTCCAACTTCAGTCTTGTTTCTTCACTTATAATAGCTGATATCGCCTGCTCTAAGCTAGGCATCTTGCCACTGCCATACAGTGCCGCCCTTCTTGGCTCAAATTTTTGGTTGAGACCATTTAGAAAATCTCTAACATGTTTTCTCTCCATCCACTTATGGTACTTCTCAATACACTTACCACACTCCATATCAATAGGATCGTAAAACTCCAAATCACTCCACAGCCTCTTCAATTCAGACACATAATCTACTACTGTTTTCTCCCCCTGACTCAAAGCTTGTAGCTCCTTCTGAATCTTACAGGCTAACATTTCATTACCAACACCTGAATATGTGCCCTTCAACAATCTCCAAATCTCTGATGCTTCTTTAATCCTTTCAACTTGCTTAGCAATTTGTGGAGATATGGAACTGAGTAACCAAGCTCTTACCAGAGCATTGCTTGTCTTCCACCTCTGACCTTCCTTGGAGTCCTCCTCCGTTGGCTTCTCAACTGTGCCCAAAACATAGCCCTCCAACTTCCTAGAGACTAGAATAGTCTCAGCATGCTCTGCCCAACTTGAATAATTCCCAGCCCCGTCAAGTTTCACAAGCGGCATTTGTAATGGATGAACATCTTCCTTGGCTTCAATCTCAGGTCTTGAATTCTCACCCTGCTTGGATATAGCATCAAACAGCAATCTGTACTTCTCATCCATGGCTTGAAGCAAAGCTGCCAGCTCCTTGGTTGTCACCCCAGAAGCAGACCCAGACTCATTATCATTACCCATCTCCACAGATTAATTTGTATACAGCCTACCTGAAATTTCCTTCCAGCAACCTGTAGCACGATGTGCTTCACAAGCCTGCACAATCCCTACGCCAATCTCCTCCTTTCCCTTCTTCTAGACCACACAGCTCCAAGCTCCTCTTATCACCAGATCGCCTTGCAGGCTGCGGCCAGATCGCCCCTGCAGCCCTCAGATCGGATCGATCTCCCGCTTCCCTGCACCGCCTCAACACCACCCAGCACCGCCGGAACACCCGCCGACGGCCTACTCGTCCCCAAGCTCTGATACCATGTCGAAATCACCGGAAAATCTCTCCACTCGCCGGAGGGAACAGGGGAAGCTTCGTGAGTTTTCTGGCTGTCAAAGTACAGCCTCACGTTTCTCTTCTCTCTACATATTATACATACAAATTTACACATCAGTCCTCTTGTACATCTAACAGTTACAGATATATCCTTCTACATAGATGAACGGCTATCCAATCAGCATCCTCCTTGACCTTACCGTCAGGGTAGTATTTGATACTTCCTCCGTCCTAATTTGTAGGGCACAATCTCAAAAACAATTTGTTCTACCTCTTAGGCACAATTGCATTTTAATTCCCTTTCTATGAGTGGGTGGTTGCCTCTCCCACCAATGCATGCAAGACTTTACCTCCAATCAATTAGCACCTTGGTCCAAGAGATTGACAAATTGAGCCTTACAAAATAGGACGGAGGGAGTACACCAGTCATGGCCACTAACGACGAACATCTCAGACGTGATGCATTTGCTGATGCCGATCCCCTTAGTGCGGGAGTAGCCCTTTATCTTGAGGACGTGCGAGCCGGACACGGCCTCAGCAACAATGGCCGAAGCAGTCCGCGACGGCGTATCACCATCGACGGCACCGACCACGAGTTGGGCATTACAGGCCAGCAGGGCAAGCCTAATGAAAGCTACTGCCAGAAAAGTTGGTAGAGAATGGACAGAGCTCGTTGAAGTGGCAATGTCGAATGGAGGTCACAAGGTGAGGTCGTTAAATATGGTGATGCGCTGCTAGAAATCTTGCATATAGTGGCGCGCTTCGATCACACCAGCGGTCGCCGCGCGTATACACCGAGGAGTCGCATGGGTGTACATCATTGGGCGTAGCGGCGGCCGGTGCATGCGCAGAACGGGAATCGCCAGCATTGCGAGATCAAGTCTCTCCCCTCCTTATCTGCTGCTACAGGAGACAGGCGATTTTTGGACTCGCCCACCCGATCCACCGCGTCCGCGCCGCCGAGGCGTGGGATCCCCCTCCTCCGCCGCCGCTTCGGCGGCGGGAGGGTGGGGAATCCCCGTCTTCGGCCTGTACATACGGTAGGATAGGGTGGGGTTTCGCGCCGGCGGCTTCTCGGAGGAGGTGGAGTTGGCGGCGGTGGTTTTGGTGTCGGCGGGCCTTCTCTGGCGGTGGTGCTCTCCGGAGCTCGCCGTCGCCGCGCTCGACTTGGCGGTGCTCGACGCCCGGCGCGGCGCTCGAGCGGTGCAGCTTCTCGTCAGATCCGGGGCGACGGATCTGGCGGCCAGATCTCGGGGTGCTCCGAGCTCTTCTTCTTCCTCCAGCGACGGATCCGGAGGCAGCGATGGCAAGGTGGCGTCGGCGGGCCAGGGGGCCGTCCGCCACGGTCGTTCAACGTCCAAGGTTTCGCCGCGGCGCGGCGGACACTCAAGGCGGCGTCTTCAAGGGAAAATTTCATCCCAGGCAGCGGTAAGCAGGCGGATGCTGCTCTTCTTCTTCGTCGCCGGCGGAAGCGTCGATCTCAGAACTGGTTCTGGCTCCTCCTCCTCGTGTAGGTGTTCGTTCTTGTGTTTGATCTATGTACTTTGTATGTGGATGTTCTTGGTGAATATATGAGGATGTTGGATGTGTCAAAAAAAAGAGGTCGAGGATGCGAGGAGTCGAAACAGCGTGTACTGCACAGCCTTCCTCGTTTTATGTGTGTTTTTTTCGCCGACCTGCGCGACGAAATCGTAGGTCGCCTCGAGCGGGAGCACTCAGGCGCGCAACCACGCGTACAGGCCCAAGTCGGGTAGGAGGCCCAGTGGCATAGCTTTGCACTTTTCTGGCCTTATTTTAGTGCGTGGAAATAGTCCAATCGCCTAGCTTAGCTAGCTAGCACTGCTTACTATTATTATTTTTTTTGGATTTTTCGAGATTGCAAACATTCGTTAAATTTGTAACAAAATGCGCAAAAAGTTGTTGTGAACGCACACGCCTGACTTTGCAACCTTTTCTAAGTGATCTCTACAAGTTTATATTCACTTGACCTTTTCGATGTTGCGTACGTTATTTAAAAATTGTAACAAACACGTATTTTTGTTTATTGCGAAATCGCACATGTGATGTTGCAACGTTTTCTGAGCGCTTTGCAGGTTTGCGCGTTCCCCAGTTTTTCGATGATGTTCTTACGTGCTTTTTCAATGTTGCAAACACATTTCTTTTTGTTGCCATCACTTTGGCTTTTTGTTGAAATAGGTGATGATTTTTGTTACAAAATGAACCTATGGCAAAACATTGTTGCCCATCGATTAAGGTTACTTCGTGTGATTGAGTTATGCTTCTAGGGCTGAAGCCTCAAACAACTCTCTACTGGTTCTATTCTTACGGCCCACCTTTTAATTGGTTCAAACACATGTTTTTGTTGTAATCGTTTGCGATTTTTGTTGACATTGTTGGTAATTTTGTTGCAATTTTTTTATTGTTTAACCACATTTTTATAACATTATTTTTTCGAAATGTTGCAATAATATAATTTTTGCACACGAGCCGAGTAATATTGTTGCCATACTAATGTTTTTGTTGCAATAGGTGGGATAAATCACCGCAGTGGCATTTAATTTTACTGTAATTATCTGGAAGGTCAGGGGCAACGTGACATACCCCTTTATTTAAGTGTGGCTGGTGTCTACTGCGGGTTGTTTTCCACAAAATAGCGCTCAGCCACGTCCAATACCCGCGCGCGCAACCTTGCATGCAAGCAGTACCGGGCGCACACGTTCCAAGTGGGTGAAGCTCTTTTACCATGTTTCACCGTACCTCCTAGAGGGTACTAAGAGGGATATGTCATCCCAGCCGTCTAGTCATGGAGGGTATACTTGACCATGTTATTTTTCTAGGCAATTGCTAGTAAAATGGAAAGGTTTCAAAAATGATTTTTTGCTCTGTTTTCTACACTAGTAACTAGTGTGCACGGACAATGCATGTCTTCCTAATGCAAGATGATCCAACATGTAGCCCATAAGGTTCCCAAATCTACGCAATCACTACATGATCAAAATTTTCATCTGTTATTTCTCTTGATCAAGCTCACCCCTAATTCAAGGTTATATTAAAAGATAGCTCAAGATAAAATCTTAGTATCCTCTCATGTTATAAAAACACCCTAGAACAAATATCACGGTGAGTAACTGAGTATGACATGTCCCTAAAAAAATGATGAGATAAAATTATCAGCAATGACACGGAGCTCTCTTCTCACCTTGGAAATACATGACAAACTAATGATATAATTACTTATCATCTCCTTGAAATGTCCACTGCAAGAAAAATAAATTTTACCAACTATGTCCTTGACCTAAATAAGAAATAACATGTGAAAATATGCAAATACAAGGAGTCGAAGTGACCAAGTCTAGAGGTTTCTCACCTCCGCGCCACCTTGTGGTGGATTCATCTCATCTTAATGCGGCACCACACCAACAATCGATTTCAGCTAATATGGTCTTTTGTTCTCTACTCTAGACTTTTTCGATACAATGGTCTTTGCAACGACCATCTCCATATATAGTTACATGCAAGCGCCAACTTCAGCCACGTGAACATGCTGTGATAATGGCCGCCAAAAGTCTATCATCGGCACAAGGCTGCCGATGAATAAAGAGATCAAATATCAATCAGCTAACCATCATTTCCCACAGATGTAGCAAAACTTTAGCCTAGTGTTTCAAAAAAAAAAATCAGTAGATGTATGTTCATATGTTAAGTCGGTACGATAATCGGTCCCTCTGTGTGGCAACTTTAGCGGTTTGCACTTGAATTAGGACTGAGGGAGTATTTCGGTTGTGTGCCGATTCAGTGACAAAATTCCTTCTCTGTAGTTTAGAACGAGTCTAATCAAGCGCCAGATGTCTACTGTTCTCTGAATTAATGTTTGGCATCTTCCAGTTCAGCAGTTTCAATCAACTGAGACTCCACTCACCACAGCCCATTTCAGTGTCACATGGAATTGCACAAACCTCTGTCCAAGCTGGGAGCTTTTACTACTCCAGCATGAATGCCTTCACAAGACAGCGTTAATGCGGTGCTTATGAACCCAATTTCGTGAGGCTGGTGTGTTGTAGGAGTATATATTTTGCGTATATGTGCGGTATGAGCTGCGAACTCTTAGCTGGCTCGTACGTACGCAGTATCTTTCATTGAATCGAAAGTGGCCTGACCTCCCCCATTCAAGTGCTGCCCACAAGATAAAACAGTGCTTCATTTATGCCCGTTATTAAGTTTGCTTAGCTGCATTGCTTTTCTTCATTCATACGCGCCATAAAGTTCTTACAGGGTAATCTTGATTGTAGTTGCAGTATTTATTTTTCAGTAAGTGACTTCACGTTCTTTGGATGCTCAGCTCAGAAGATATACTCCCTCCTTTTTCAGGTTTGCAAGGTCCACTCGAATTTAGAGCCCAACTTTAACCATAAATTTAATAATAAAATATAAATTATATGTCTCAAAAATTATACCATTGGATCTCTATTTAAAAGAAATTTCTAACTATATAATTTTTATGACAAATACATCATATTTTGTTTGTTAATTTCATGGTCAAAATTAGGCTCTATTTGGGACTCTCTCGAACGTACGAACAGAACAACACAAAAATAAGATATCATATAGTACAGATTTCTACATGATCTAAAATGGGCAATTTTAAACATGCTAGTGCCTTTTAATGGTTCACGGAGAAGAATAACATGGAGAGAGAGAATGAAGTTTGAGCCCATCTTGCTTTTTACAAGGATTCTGGCGAGAATGCATTCACCCAATTCTGATGATCCTATCCTTTATAACTGAGACCACTACTGGAAACATACGTAAGCACTCGAATTCTCTAAGCCCGCTCCCATTGCTCCACCGTAGCACCGTTTCTTAGTATACCTTCTCAATTTTTTGTCTATTTTACAATTAAATAACTAGAATAAGGATGAAACTGTCACTTATCTTAGATACAATTTGTTCACGCAATGATGTGCATGGTTCTGAATCTTGTAAATCATCCAACTAGACTTGAACAATTTTAATAAAAGTGTGGTCAAATAAAATAAATATTGCGAAAATCTGAGATACAATACATGTAGTTATTTCTAAAAAAATCTAGCATCTCCTAGAAATCGTGTTAAGAGTCAACAGAGTGCTCTAAATTTATCCGAAGATCCTATGATGCAAAGAGGCCCTAAATAATTTTCGTAATATAAGTTTTCTCATTTTCCTTGTGACTATTAGGAGAAAAGGTAGGCCTAGTTTCATGAAGTTTATAGAAGTTAGATGCATCTAACTATTTATCACTATTCATTGCTGAAAACTTTGATACCTCTTAAATGAATCTGATTTTAAACTTCTAATTACATCAGTTAGAATAATATCTTTGTGACACACTATGCTTTATTTAGTGTTTCTGAAACTTCAAAACATGGTTACCATGAAAATTTATAATAATTTGGTTTCCATTAGATGCTTTCTCGTAATTTTTTTTTTAATTTGAAGCGGTTCTAATGAAGGGTGTTACTTTCGAGGGGCATGTTTTCATGTTGTTTCCCTTTTTTTGTGTCTTTTTATGTTGACGTTATTTTGTTGCATAGCTCGGACTTACGTAATTGGTGTCTTTAATTAATATATTCCCTTTGTCGAAAAAGTTACTTTATGATTAAATGTGAACTATATTTTCTGTTGATACATCACAGAAATCCAATCCTAGAAATAATATTTAATTTTATTAATCCATACAGTTCCCGAACTACTCCTACACAATTGTCTTTTTTTTCAGAAAGGCCGGCGAGTACTTACTAAAACCATTTATTTCCTCTGGTTTTCTTTTTGCATTTATTTGTTTTTCTCGTGAAGTGCAAGTGTTTGTGTACTTAGATACTTAGATACGAGATAAAAAGTGGTAAAGTTCTTAACTTAGTATGGAGTGTGTTGTATCAATACGCCGTAGTTAAGACGATTTCCTATGGGAAAAAAAGGCTACCTATGATGGGTATTTTCCACCCGTTAGTTCACAGAGATGTCTCCTAGCTCTGAGTGTATATAAAACAAGTAGTTGGGTTTTTTTCCTCTGTTCATGGACGCGATTTTGCAATTTGACCCGACAATTACTTACTAAACCCATTTATTTCCTCGTTCATGGATGCGAATTTGTCATCTTCTTATATAAAAAAGTAGTTGGGTTTTCCTGCAACTTTGCCCGTACTGAATTTCAGTGTACTTCAAAGTAAATTAGCATCTACTCGAACTCTCGGTTCGTCCATCCTTAGGTACAATCAATTCAGTTTATCTCAAACTGTTACTTATACGATTTTTTGGTGTATTCAATCCTCTGTTGTACGCATTCATTCTCTTTGTATTTATTTTTGAAAAACAAATCGTGTGTTTAGATCATTGCGCTTACAAACTGGTCCTTGACAGAAAAACAACTAGGAAAAGTAAATCAAGTCCAGCGAGACAGGAGCGGAGGCATAAATTGAAGACCTTAGCTGTTCTTGCATTCAAGTGATCGCCATGCCGTCCCCTCTTTCCTCCCCAGGGCACAACACTATATATAGCAGGTTGCCCCATTCTCCCGCAATACAAACATAGCTCCTCTCTTCCTGTGCGCGCTCACCGGTGCACGGTAGCCACCCATAAGCATATAGGTGCAGTAACACCATCAGTGTGTTGCACCAGCAGACCAGCTAATCTAGCTAGCTAGGTAGGGGAATTCATGGCAAGCATGGTGGATTCGCCGACGAGCTCGTGCGTGTCGTCGGACACGGAGGAAGAGGCTGCGGCGGTGGCGAAGCCGATGGTGGTGGTGGGGTGCACGCGGTGCCTCATGTACGTGATGCTCTCGGAGGCGGCAGAGGAGCAGACCAGGTGCCCCCGGGCAAGAGCCCCGTGCTGCTGCACTTCCTCCATGGCGCCGCTGCCGGCGCCAGCACTAACAGCAGGCTAGCAAGAGCTAGCCAGCTGCTGCTTGCTTTGCTTACTACTTGTTGATCAGCCGCTGGCTTCTCTCATCGATTTCTAGCATGATGTTGTAAGTTACTCATGTATGTTGCTGCGCTCTGTTGTAGAGTATTTTATTCCAATATGAGTTGTTTTCGCGAAAACGTAAAATCTTGCGTTTCGATGCATTGATAGAAAAGAGGTTATGTATCAGTGTTTTTAAGAACTAGCTAGCTTCCAAAGCTCGGAAACAGGATTTGGCAAGGAAAACACGCAAGTATTCGTTACCAAATCTTCCGCTTCCTGGTGCAATTGGTTTAGCTATTAATCCGCGTGCGTGTCAGTCCATTCCTGCTCCGCTGCTACTCTGTGTGCTGTTAATTCATTTCCAAGAACTTGATGCTGTATCCACGTGTTCTTGAATCTTGTGATATTTAAACTTGTCAATCTACAATTGGAATTAGATGTGATAGATTCAGAAGGTCGTTTGCAATGTACCGTGCGGCCAGGGACTCTTCTCGTTCATCTCTTAATTAAGCAGCATATCATGTGGACGATTGGAATGCGTGACTACTCGCTACTTTAATTTAATATTTATTAATGATGGTTTCCCGGCCGATCTCAACCATCAGCTAGCTATATAGAAGTATAGCCCCGATGGTGACTGGAAAAGATCAAAAATAAAGAGGAGATCGACGACTTATTATGATAGATGGATGCATGGATCGATCGGCCGCTCATGGAAAACCTGTGTCCGTTTTAATTGGGCACCATCAAGAATAGTGGGCAATAAGTAGGAGCAGTTGAGGGGAGGAATCAAGCTTAACACGCACATCGGTTCGTCATCAAACACACATTTATATCTGCCGTCCTCCGTTGCCTTATTTCTCTTCGCGTGCTTGTGATTCCCGCGCGTGTGTGTTGTCCATGGAAAGGCGATAGCAACTGGAGTCGGCGAAATTCATCAAGATGTGTACTAAAAATTTCCAAATGAATTATAAGTTGGATCTCACCTACACATGCTTAGATCACAGGATGAAACACTAACAAATAATTTGGTAGCCTGCATGGTGCAACTCTTGGTCGTTTGGTTGCATGTATAAGTGGTTGGGTCAGGTTCGCACATTTTTTCAAAGCAATGCTCACTCAGGCCAGTTGGAAACACTTGATTCAATAGTTTTTAGATGGTGAGGGAAAATTCAATATCCGTGTTTCTCGCGAAAATGGATCAGCTTTAGCGGTGACTCACTTATCATTGGTGAGATATCCTCATCGTGGCTCACACTAGTAGAACCCCCCCCCCCCCCCCCCCCCCGGACTAACAAATCGGGACTAAACGTCCCCCCCCCCCCCCCCCCCCCCCCTAGTCCCGGTTTGTCACGCTTTCCCAACGATGGCACACTCCTCTCTTGCTAACTCTGTTGATGTCGTTGTAAATCCTATTAAACTAATTACTACGAAATATGGTTTGCGGCTTGGGGTTTGTGAAGGGTTCATCTAAAACCATATTGCATGCATGTTTAGGTCGGGGATTTTCATCCCATGTTTCTTGACTTTGGTTTGGGCGGGGGTCTTGGTCTCATGCATGGATGCTTGATTTCTATTTGGATGAGGATTTTCATCTTATGATGCTAGAGTTTGACTTCTATGTCGGTGATGTCCAGTGCTTGATGTAGGAGGGTCCAACGGTGAATTTTGATCAGAACTTGCTTCACCCTAGCTTCCTCTTGGACCACCCGGCCCTGAGGGCATCATTCAAGACACACTTGTAGGTTAATAAGATGATGATGTGGGGCTGGCAATGGGCAGTAACAAGAGAGAGGGAAGCGCCAAATTCGTAACATCCAGATAAAATAAAATTTGGGAATGTTAATTAATTAATTAAAATGATTAATTTTCTAGATTTTTTTTTGAAGCTTCACACGAAGTAAAAACTCTTTGAGGACTCGTTTAAAATATTATTAACCTTCATTTCGAAACATTTCTATATGAGTGGATTATTATGACTATAAAAATTACATATCTTAGTTGGCGAATTAAACAAATCGAACTTACATTTGTTTGATTTGTTTTCAAAAATTCGTATTTGAGTGACATTTAAAATATTTATGCAACCATGCTTGAACTATTACGAGAGGGAATAGTACGGCTTTCCCAAATCAAGGGAAATGTGTGGAAAATATTATATTTTTACTTCCATGCAAATAAATTTAATATTTGGATGTTTAAAATAAGATATAATTTAATAAGTCTTAAAATTATTTTTTGGGTTTTTCTTAAATGTATTTAAACTTTTTATAAATAAAATAGTTATGTAAAGTATATATTTGGGTTGAAGATACTTTGCCCAACATATAATATATCTATTTTATTTACTGAAAATTTCTGAGATTGTTCAAAAAAAAAGATTTGACAATTATATAAGACGTGATCAATTTCCTACAATTTTATAAGAAAGTACAGAATTTGGAAATGGGCCTAATCTCTCCAACCAGCCCAATTTTCCTTCTCCCTGATTTCCTCCAGCGAATGGGCTTGGGCCATTATCCCCTTCTCTTTTCTTCCCTTGTTATTTTTCCCTTTGGGCCAAAATTCTTGGCCCAAATTCATATTTTCGTTTCCCGTTTTCCCCCTCGTGGGCAGCATTTCTTTCAGCCTATCAGGCTGAACAGGCCCATTACATGAGCAGCAAACACACCTCCCCTAAATAAGCAAACAAAAACAAGCACATACACGCGGGTGTCGCTAGGGCAGGAGAAATTATCCACTGAAAATCCCGATAAAATCATATTTAAAAGTTTTAAATTCTTAACAAAAATGCATTATAGTAGAGTTACATAACAATGTAAATTTGCCTGCTTAAACTCGAAATTTATTAGAAGCTATAAAAATGATAAATTTAGTAATAAATAGTAAGGTTTACAAGTATTATTTATTTACTACTATTCATTGCCCAATTTGTCATATTCATAACTCTTTAAAAAATAAGTTTCAACTACAAATTTACGTGTCTATAGAACTCTACCTTGCCAATGTAATGCTTTTTTTGTTAAAAAAAAGTACTTTTAATATGATTTTTTTTATTGTTTTCACCGGTTGCCACCGGATATTCCTTTAGGGGAGACCGACCTTCGTGAAGATCCAATTGCGAACGACACGCTGTTCCAGCGGGCCTGACATGTGGCGCGTGATTCACATGTTTTTTTGTCCTAACCATTGTTTTGACAAGTGTCTTGTCTATGTTCAAAATTCGAATACAAAATTTTAGAAGTATAAATATCAAAATCCAAAATTTTCAAATACGAAGTTTAAAATCTCAAACTACAAAGTACAAATTTTTTCAAATAGAAAACTCCAAGTGCTAGTACACAAAAGGTCGAAGTACAAAAGTACTACTCCCTTTGTTCCTAAATATAATCTGTGTTGTTACTCCAACTGGACTCACAAAACGGTTTATATTTGGAAACATGGGGTAGTAATATATTAAAACCTAAAGTACAAAAACACTACCCAAACAAATGTCAAAATTCCCACGTGAAGTACAAAAGTAAACTAAAATCCTAAAGTATAAAGACAGTAGAACCTGAAGTGCAAGTAAACAGTTTTTTGAAGTACAAAAAAGGTTAATCAAAATCTATCCAAATGGGATTTAGTTTTGAATTCTTGGCGTGAGGTGTCTCCTCGCCATTACGGCACGAGACCGACGGTGAGTATCCTGGTGTCATGGATGCCACAATGGCATTGGCACAATCGCGCGAAGCGAACAACCCTGGCTTGATGAACTCCATCCTCGCCTCAACGTAAGATGCCTCCTCGCTGCGCCGCCACGCCTCCCGCTACGCCTCCTCCTCTAGCTACACCTACTCCTCCAACTAGTCCTCGACAACGAGGATGACGACTTCGACTTTAGCGACTATGACGACAAGAATTTGGGTTAGGGTTAGCAATTTAGGTTTAAATTTCTTCAAAACATTTAAATATATGAAAATCGAATTAACATTTAACCATTTTCCATAATTTGATGCCTAATTTTCTTTAGAGTATTATTTTTGGGCCGAGGATCAAGGTCACCGTTTAACATTGTGTCCAGCACACCGAAAATTATTTCCGGACTGACACATTTTCACGCACCCGGTGGGATTTTCACGGCACACCGAAAACCATTTCTTGCTCTTTATCGATGAGTGTATAGGCGTATTTTTTGCCAAATTTGGCCCTTTTCGCGAACTAATAACGTATCTGGCCGCTCGCGGAAACTATTTGCAAATCTGCCCCTGAGGTCGGCGCCAACGCAAATGGAGCCGAACTTATGCAGTTCGGCGCCAACAAAAATTTCAATTCTGATGCCTGATGGGTTCGGCGCCATTGCCATTGGCGCCGACCTAGCTCGGCTGAAATTTTTGCTGGCGCCGAACTGCACAAGTTCGGCTCCATTTGCGTTGGCGCCGACCTCAGGGGCCAGATTTGCAAATAGTTTTCGTGAGTGGCCAGATGCGTTATTAGTTCACGAAAACTGTCAGATTTGGCAAAAAATACTGTACAGGCTGCCTCAAACGAATTGCGACGAATAATGTTATTCATTACTTTTCCAGCAGATTTTCGAAATCACAGAAAAATGTAACCCCAACCCGATATGTGGCCAAGAATCTCACACGGATGAGTAGTAAATACAGCAGTCTTAGCTTGGGCCCCCTTGCACGCGCATCCCAACGAGAGCATTGCACAGTGTCGTGAATCGTCGTTTCAAAATTGGGCTCCATTTACTCCAAAGCCTGCAGCAAGCAGCCAAACACACGCACTGAGCCGCAGAGAGAGAGAGATGGGTTCCATGGCGCTCCTCCGTTCTTCGGTCTGCTTCCTCCTCCTCTGCTCGTCGCTCGGGGCGGCGAATGGGATGTATCGCAGGGCTGGCGGGGAGGCCGACGAGGAGGGGGCTAGCCGGAGGGTCACTGACGGCGCCCGCGGAGCCAGGAGAGCGTGGCCGGGGTACCTCTACACCAGAGCAGTTGGGCGATGCACACCCCAGTAAGCACACTCTCCCCATTCCGTTCTTGGATCGATTCATGGCTTCCCGTTGCAGAACTAAAAAGAAGCTTACTTTTTGTTTCTTGATTCTTTTAGTAGCACCACTACTGGCTACTGTCCTAAGTTAGGCATCGAATCTTGGTTAGTACTAAGCAGAAATCGCTCGCATCTACATGCCGGAAACGAGCAACGCGACTGCGACGAACTGTGACATCTCTGGGCTGGGCGAGGAGCGCCAAGATTGTAATTTTCAGATTTACAGTCCACGCAAAAGCAACCACTTTTAGCCACTGGGTAGATCTAAAAATGGCGTTTCATCCTAAAAGGTCAGCGGAATCTGCACTAGGTTGCAAGAATGGTGACCACAAACTTTACTAATCTGCTTTTATGAAATCCCTTGTCGTACGTGCAAAGTCAAAGTGTTCAGCTTACAGTCCATGTAATCATCCTGTCAAAGTTCTACAATGTCTGGCATTAAAGTGCAGAGTACATTTTGAGTATACTAGATTGTTTTCATGTTCTATGGTAATGCACACCGCATAGCCAAGGTGGCTGGTAAAACATGTCAAAAAGCAATTGTTCTGCTAGTCTTAGTATATTTGCTGCAGCAATCCATGTTACTCCACAATCCATATAACAGTTCGTCTGAACCTTGAGTATATGCTAGCAGTTTTGTTTTCTGAATATTTACCTCTGCTGAACTATCATAAATACTTTGGGGTTTGTTTTGTGAGCATCAAGGCAAGTCATGCCACCTTTCATTAATCGAGTCGATTTAATTCTGTTTGGTGCTTTACACGCTCTGGTTGTTGACGTTGTGCTCCTGTGGGTCATTCTGTTATGAATAAGTGTTGTGGCCGTGTGCCTTGTGTGTCATTCTCTGCTGAGGATGCATGTTATCGTAGCTTCTGAGTCAATTTAAGCTCCTTTCTTTGGTAGGGAAAGGAATATCATGTCTAAAAATCATGGCATAACATGTCCAATGTCTTTTTTCAGTAATTATATGGCAAGTTTCTGGTAATAGCATTGTAATAAGCCATTGTCTTGCTTCCTGGTGGAACTCTGCAGGTTCTGGAGCAGTGGAGCTGAGCAATGGCCCAACATCGTCCCTCCAGAAGCAGCTGTGTGGAAGGTATTCGGCTCCAGGTCCATCGACAAGTACGGGCCACGCCTTACCATGCTTGAGGCTACCATGAGAACCGACGACATCGGTGGCAGCCCCTTCGTCAAACTCGTGAAGCATGGAAGCGCAGCCCTCGTCAATGCCTACACAAGGACAGGCTTCCCTTTCGATTCCTGGGAAGTGAAGGCATTGTTGTTGGAGGCACTCGTCTCCGAGGATGCTGCGGCTGCCCAGGCCGAGCGGTTCGAGCAGGCAAACGAGTCATGTGTCTGAATTCTGAAGGCTGACGGAAGCCGTGTTTGAGCGTTGTTGGAGGTCCTATCATCAGCAGAATGGTAGAAGTATGGCAGTATTACTACTGTCTTCGTAGTAGGTCACTGCTTTTGTGACTTGGGAGATCTGAAGCAATGTTCCCTGTTGCTTGTATGCTAGTTGCCTCTAGCTGTATGCTTAGGGGGTTCCTGAGATGTAACTTGCACTAATGTGTTAGTGCAATGTGTGTAGCTTGCATCTGTGTGTAATTGTGCCACTGAACCCTTTATTGTGATTTGATGGAAGCATTTGTTCTTAGGGGATGTCTGAAATGTCGCTTGTTTATGATCAATACCGGCACTTATTACCACTTTGTATTGGTTCGTACGTAAAGCCGGATGTGGTCCGAGATTTGTGGAGTGTGTGGGGATGGCACTGGAGGTGGCACGGTGCTGGCTGGTATGGGCTCAGAGCCTCAGAGACGGCACGACCAGGGCGCAGGCGCAGGGATGGACCGCCCACGGCTAGACCACAGGAAAGGCAATACTTCTTGTCAGCACCGGTGCACGGCGATGGGGCCGGCCGGCCGGCGGGGGTGATGGCACGGCGTATCCAAGAACCGATCTGCTCGACGTCCAGATCTGCAGCAGCTTCCCAACTCGCTATCACGCCGAGTGGAAGGCTGTGGACTGAGAGCAGGTCGGGCTATGATTTGGGATTTGGGCGTTACAAGGGAAGTGGTGGGCTGGGCTGTATGCGGGCTAAGAGGCATTGGGCCGACCTCTAGCACCGATTTGTAGTGCATCCGACAAAATGAAGAACAAGTTCTTATGATCCTTATTCGAAGACGACGAATCCTTCCTCCTAGGTCAATATCGGCTTCTGCAATGTGATCGTGAAGATCATTTCAAAGGTACATGCAAACCGGTTGAAAGTTATTTTGCCTAGATTATATATGAAGAACAGTCGGTGTTGGTTCTTCTACGTCTTATCACTCATAACATAATTGCGGCCTATCAATGTCTACATTTTATTATAAATCAAGGGTAAAAAAAATAAATGCCACAAAATCTTATGATCGGGATGAATGGCGTATCTGCGAGCAAGTATGATTAAATTAGGTTTTCATCATTTTGCGCTAGCAAGATTATAGGTTGTGTCACATCACTATCATCTCGGTGTTGTTTAATACACTTCGTTCTGAATAATAACCCGTGCTAAGTTTTTCTGAAGCTCATGTATATAGACGTCTTTTAATGTGCATGTTCACTCATTTTAGTTTATATGCAGTTCACACATTAAAATATTCAAAATATTTATAATTTGGTAGAAAGGGAGTAGGTAAGATTTGGAGGAGTTCAACCCTACAAGAGGTATAATACAAGGTGATCCTATATCTCCATATCTATCTCTATTCGAGAAGAAAAAATATCTTGAGTTCTTAAATCTAATGTTTCCAACGAAAATCTTGAGTGGCTTAAGCCTGCTCCTTCGATACTAGCATTGAGCCAACTCATATTGGTTGAGGACGGAAATCTCTTTTTCCAAACAATTAGAGAAGGATCTTAGGGTATCAAGAGATCTCTACAAAGTTATTCTGACGCTTTAGGGTAAAGGACAAGTTTTAGCAAGCCATGTATACATTTTACCAAGGATTTTCATGAAGAAGTTAGGGAGGAGATGTATGTTATCTTGGAAGTACAACATGAAGCACTGAGTGAGTGGTATTTGGGCGTGCCCATAGGAGATCAACAAATGGTATTTTGACATATCTGAAGGATAGATTACGTAGTAAAGTTCAAGGTTGGATTGAGATGACTCTCTCGACTGGTGCTAGGAATTTCTTGATTAAGTTGGTCACCCAAGCGATATAATTACTCTATGTCACGAACCGGGAGAAAAGACAACTACATTTCTCTCCTGGGATAAAACAACGATTCCTAAGTGCATGGGAGGCATTGGTTCAAGAGATACCTAAATCTTCAACATGGCCCTGTTAGCATGGTAGGTTTGGAGAATAGTGCAAAGGACGTAGAGTTTGGCTTTTCACACTTTATGATGGGTAGTAATGTATTATAAGAGACAACCACCGTAATGGGTTGTCTCTTAAGGGTTGTACTCATTTTGTTAAGCATTATAATGGGTTGTGCTCCTTTTTTTAAGGTCGTAGGGCCTATTCATTTGGACCAAAGAACATAACTCACTCGCGTTAATATTGCACGAGAGAAACCACATGCATGGAAAGAGGAAGGGGAAAAGGAACATGTTGGGGGAGAAAATCACATGCACTCGAGAATTGAGAACAAAGAGTTAACACATTAATTACTCACATGAGTTAAGTGCAATATTTTTATTAAAATGTAAGGGCAATAAACTAGATAGGCCTTACAATTCTTAACAATCTGAAAATGTCGAGAGGCATTATAAACCCTAACAATCTAAGTAACATTTAATACTTTGGGCTCATGCATGCGTGAGTGTGGGCTAACAATTTTTTCTTAGGATGGTGTGCAAGAACCTATGTTAGCAAAACCCTTTCCCAATGTATTTATTGTTTCGTAGCACATATCATAAGAGTTTATACAAATTTAAGAGATAGCTAGCACAATGCATTGTATATTAAAAATGTTGTCTCTAAGCGAGGTTGTACTAATTAATTTAGGGCCATACGTCCACGTGATTGGCCGGGTTGTAACTTTTTTTTGTCTATGAAGGCCTGCAAGAGCTGTATGTTAGTTAAACCATAATTTTACTCTCTTTCTTATTTTAACTCCGGTGCAACATCAGCAATTTGTTTGTAATACCATGCTAAAAGATTTGTATTGGGAGGGTCCTAAGATAAAACACCAATCGCTTTCATCATTAACTGCGCAACATTGTGTCTGTAGTATCATGGTAAGAGTCAATCATTGATGAATGAGTTGGTTACGAATCTTACGATCTCCGGTCCTCTTAGATTGGTGCTCCAGAATTTGTAAACCCGAGGGAGTATGTGTAATGTAAATTCAATATTCTCAAAATGAGAAATAAATAATATATTAGTTTGAATATATATTTTTCCCAATGCCAGCTCCATACCACTGCATTTTTGTCATAGCAATGCAAATTCGTAACGCGCCTACGTTGTCATTGACGAGTCCAACACACCACATTCAGTAACATGAATAGACAACTGGTGGGGTGTGTCTACTCCTATTTATCTTTGATCTGTTTTGCAAGAGAGTTGTCTAAACAATTTGTATCGGTTCGGTCATGTACTTTTATTTAAAGTGGAGCGAAAACCTATTTTGAGCAGGAAGCGTGAGCAACAAAAATCCAAAACTGTGTTACAGGCCTACAGCTTAGATCAGTATGGACACACAACCACACAATGCATGGAATGTACCTAGGAATCTACCTTATTTTAGTACGCGCGTCGCCAGCTGCGGACGTGTTAATTCCCCCGTCTTCTTCTTCCGGCCTAGATCACATCGTCCCCACTGAGTTATGTAGCCATCATCCATGCCTTTTACCCCCATACCTTTCTGCGTTGCACGGTCACAACCTGACAGGACGTAACCGCATGACCAAAAATAAATATGTGTGAACAAATGTGCCATCTCCGTCGGCGAGCTGTTATAACTTTTAAGTCTCAGCACCAAACAATATATCAATCAAGCCAAGCCATAGGTACGATGGCTATGATGTTGCCTAGTTCAGGTTAAAACACTCGGAACAGACAGGTTTGAACTCGAGAAAGTGCTACCAATGACCAAATATTTGGAGAAAGAAGCTTCACAGCTTACCAAAGTCGAAGAGTCCTCGCTGGTCCACATGCCAACAGTGCGGATGGAACATACTCTGATGCCATTCGCTTTGCCCCACAAGTCTTGTACCAATATGGAATTCTTGGCTCAAAGCAAGGGGTTGTCTGGGACAGGAAATTGTATGTGTCGACTGCCTTGGAGTATCGAAATTGTACTTGTATGGTTCTTCTCAGTCTGTGTTTTTTACTTATTTGAGTGACACACACACACACACACACAATTTCTTCAGCAATTCTACAAACATCTGTGCTCTCATCACTTCTCCAAGTTCAGGTACTGTCCATCTCTCACTTGGAATTCCGAATAATTTCCTGAAATTTGGACGTAGCAACAGGGGCGGAGACAGGGGGGCTAGCAGGGGTCCGACCCCCCCCCCCCCCCCCCCCCCCCCCCCCCAAGGTCCGGCCCCCCTCAAGGTAAATAGCAGGTATGTATACTACTAATTGCCGTAGATAACCCACCAATTAATTTGTATTAAGCCCAGTCATTTACGTGAAGACGCACAGCAGCCCAACTGGAAAGAAAAAACATCCCATGTGCGTGAATGCCTGTTTTCTCACCGATCGATTGTGGTCATTAGTGGAAACCTAGCTCGTTTAGCTCCTATTTTCTCTCGCCTAATCACATGAATCGTTGATACCTGCCGCCCTTGGCTAATGGTGCCGTCGCCGACCTTAGACTAGATTAATGGCGATTGCATCCAGCGGAATAGCGGTGACTACGGCAGCGCTGTCGATGATCGTCGTTGCCTGCTTGCCCTCCGTACATATCACCGCCCCATCAACTCGCTACAAATTATGAATCAAGGTACATGAATACTTACCCGCAAAAAAGGTACATGAATACTTCTGCCATATGTTGTTAGTTCAAAACAAAGGAACGAGTGTAACATCTAGCTTTTCCATGCCAAATTGCCTCAATCTCAAATCGGTCCTAATGCTAATTCAGATTCAGATTAAGCAGCTGGTAATAGTATTCTAGAAAATGAAGATGTAGTGTAGTTTCTAATTTGTATTTTTTTTCAAACGCTCGAGCTGTTGCATCCTGTGCTTAGAGTACCAATGTAGCTATTTTAAACTTATGAACAAGAAAATAGCTATGTTGTTAACAAATAGATGCCAGATTCTTCATTTTTTCTAAGGAATTTTTTTTTTTTGCCTTGGATTGCCATTGCTCGCCCCCCCCCCCCCCCCCCCCCTATGTCTCAATCCTGGCTCCGCCCCTGCGTAGCAATTATGTCAGGTAAAGCTTCCATTTTAAACTGTTAGGACGCACCAACTAAATGTGCACAACATGCATGATCGTGCTGTTCCTATATTAACATCAACTAGTGGTACAGCGACACCTCCTCTTTTTTCAATTCAGGTGTCGTTGTAAAGTAGCAAACTTTCCGACCACTTAGCCCCAGGCATCTTTTTTCTAATAAAAATAAGAAAATAAATAGACTGATAAGATGTCAAATTAATTTGTTTTTTACAATGATACGTGAGATATTTTAAGACGCGACAAAGTTTAGCATCCTTCATCATGGTTTCATGTTGATACTTCTAAAAACACACTTGATCAACAGCAGAGAAACGGACAAATTAAACAAGTGCCACAACTGTTTATAAGCGTTTCTAGCGCAAGGAGAGCGCGATAGCTAATCAGTGCACATGGAGTGCTGCAGTGGCTGCTTACACTGAGTAGTCTTCTTCTGAAAAAAGTAATGGCTGCTTGCATTGAGGTACATGTTTTTAAGCTTAGTGGTCCAAATCATGTCATCATTTCGGCCTTCCTGACCAGTTGTTCATGCACATGTAGTGCTGTGAACCACATTCATACTCCTGGAGATGACAGAGACGTCGGTATTCTACACTGAAGCTGACTTCAGCTATCGCTGTAAAACTTCATCTTACTTCGTTTTTTGGGAAGATAAATTTAAGTGTAGGGTTTAGTTACTTATGAATCTTGAGAACTGCTCAAACCTTATAAATTTAAGCACCCAACCTAGCATTACAGAATCCACTATCCTCTCTTCGCAAGCTTTCTTTGCATCTTCTCTGCTAGAATGTATATATGATGGTGCAACTGTTGCCAAACCTTCACATTTTACTTTTATTGATGGCCCCTAATAACCTTCCTGGGTCCATCTTGACTTAAACCTAATATTAGAGATTCCTCCAAGATTTTGTTGGTGGAGTTGATCTAATCAGGGTAGAAATTGTATAGCATACTTTTGACTTCAAAGTTTTTTTCAAGAACACGCAAAAGGCTTATCATTGAGCTAATAGCAGCCACCTCCACTAGTTCTCTCACTAGTTGTGTACTGTCTGCTGAAAATAGAATCTGACTAGGAAAATTTCGCGCGGCGACACCGCCGCGCCCGTTGCATTGCTTTGTGTAGTGGTATTAGATGCATCAATGTAATTTTTTCTTGCAATTGGTTTCCTTAGTATAGAGTGTTTCTATGCTTAGGTATAAATACATGCAGGGATGGAATGTATACATAGGATTACATAGATAAATGTGGTTGCATTATTAAAAATGATACATGTAGAAGTATATCATATATAGTGGCACATTACAGGAAGATAAGCTCTGGATGGTAAAACTGCTACAGATAACTTCCTTACTATAAAAGGAGAACCAAATACTAAAAGGGCAACATCAAGTGGCAGGAGTACTGCAGCTTAATGTCTACATCCGTGATGTTTTTCTAATGGTGCTCCGTTGATGTATTTGGTGGCGGTGGAAGATAAAAATCCAAAAGAAGCAACATGAATGTATTGTGAGAACAACTGCACTTTTTGAATAGAACTGCTGCAATAATTGTAAAAATATGTCCAAAGTTGAAATTTACATGCTCATTTGTGGGTCCTCTGGACATAAGAATATCGTCAGAAAAATATACGGACAATCGCACACAATGATAGACGTGGCAAGGCTGAGGTCAGGAAAATACATCTATACATTTAAAGAACAACCATTGCACTAAATACATATGAAATTATGTGGTGTTATAACCAAACAAAACATATAGTGGAGGTATATGGCAGAAAGTTGAAAGCGCTCTAAATCATAAATGGCAATTGTCTATCTATATACAAAGTCTAACTATCTTGCCTTTTGCGTATTCCGGGAAAAGAGATTTACTTAGTTTTATCCAATGTTGACCGGAAGAAATAAATTTACAACATTATGAAAGTAAATATGTAAGGGAGTAAAAGTAGAAAAAAAATATAGTACGGGATAATTAGGGAGTAGAAATAAATAAGTAATTTTGAAGTCCCTATTTGTGCGCAATGTAGACCGTTAAGAAGTAGTTAAAAAATATACGGAAAGTAAAAGTTTTTTTAAAAAAAAAGTAGTGGTAAACCGTTAAGAAGTAGTTAAAAAATATACGGGAAGTAAATGTTTTTTTTTTAAAGTAGTGGTAATTTGAATATAGAGAAGTGGGGAATTAAGATAACAGGATCTGCAAATAAATGAGTAATAAATTTTAAGTTTGCAAAAATAAATTTATGAGGGAAATAAAATAAAAAGTAAAAAAATAGAGTAGGTGAAAATGGAAAAATAGGAAGTAAGCGAGCAGTCTTAGAGTAATAAAAATAAATATATAAGTGAGGTAAAAGTAGAAAAAAAGATATAGTAGGGGATAATTAGGGAGTATAAATAAATAAGTAATTTTGAAGTCGCTATTTGTGCGCAATGTTTGTAAGAAGAAACGTGGAAAAATAAATAATAGGGGAAAATTAAAACGGAGAGAAATCTATTAGAAGCCAAAAAAAAATCTGTTCATAAGGGACAGGGACTAGTCACACATGACTGGAAAAATAGATAATGTTCGTGAAAAGAAGTGCGGGGAAAAAATAGGTTTAAACTATAAGGGGACAAATATATTAGGAGGGGGAAAAATTGTTCAATTGTACCGGAGGACCGATTTGCAATTTGGAAAAAATGCGGGGACTTTGCTGGAAAAGTGTTTTATTCCGGGAGGCCGGCTCACATTTTTTGGAAAGCGTGAGGACTTTTCTGTAAAAAAATGAGACGCGGGGACTTTTCTGTAAAAATGTTTTATTCCGGAGGACCGATTAATAATTTTTGGAAAACGTGAGGACTTTACTGCAAAGAAGTGGTACATCTATATGTCCGTGGAAATAAAAAGGTTAGAACATGGAAGTTGTTTGGTAGGGCGATATACATCTACTTGCGAGAGGAAAATTCGAACGGACATGTGAGTGCGACGAATTTGACAAAATGTGCCAAATGTTTTTACGAACCTGGATCCAAAATTGAGGAGCTAGAGTCGACAGAAATTGAAACCGATCACGGGAATGAAACCTACTCGTCGACGCGCATATATTTCGTGTATATGTTTTCGTCAAAATGTTTTTTGGAAAAGGATTTTTCTGGGAAAAACAGGAAAAAAAAAATGCTACAGTACATGCGGGGTACTGTAGATCTAATGTAGCTCGCTGAGGAGGTCAGCTTATATATTGTATAGATATAGATAGTATTTATGGGAGAACAAAAAAAATTTCAAAAAAAAACTTTAAAAAAATTCGAAAAAAAAAAAAAAACTGCTCATGTAAACAGTAGACGGCACTGTAGAAGTGCGAATACTGTTCACATGAACAGTACCGGTGACGTGGCCAGCTGTGGGGAGAGCTAAAGGGGTGAGGTTTGATATATTGACTAGGAAATTTCACGTGGCGACACGCCGCGCCCGTTGCATTGCTTTGTGTAGTGGTATTAGATGCAGCAATGTAATTTTTTTTCTTGTAGTTGGTTTCCTTATTATAGAGTGTTTCTATGTTTGGGTAGTAATACACACGGGGATGTAATTTATACATAGGATTACATAGATAAAGATGGTTGCATTATTGAAGAAGGATGCACATAGAAGTAGCTCATACATAGTGGCACATTACAGGAAAATAAAAGATAAAACATAGCACTGGATGGTAAAACTGCTACAGATCACTTCCTTATTATGAAAGAAGAACCAAATACTAAAAGGACAACATTAAGTGGTAGGAGTACTACAGCCCACTGTCTACATCCGTGATTTTCTTCTAATGTTGCTCCGTCGACGTATTTGGTGGCGGTGGAAGACAAAAATCTTCAATTAGTGTGAAACAACTCTTTCACTTGCTTTTCTTTGTGAGGTAGTGCATTGTGAACAGCGATGGGAATGAAAAGTATATGAGTCTCGACCATATTCTTCTATATGATAAAGATGTATACCGATTATCTTTTCTTAGCTGATCTAGTAGTAGTTCTAGTGGGTCTTCTTTTTTGTCTGTAATTGGCTGGTTCAGGTCCTGTCAGCAAAAATTAGAACAAAATGATTTTATGAGCAACCATAATCGTATATAAAAGCTTGCAATTCACATATTTCATGGAAAAACTGAAAGACAATCTGCAAACCTGGAAACATACATAGCTTGTGTCTCAAAGAAGCAAAAGTGGTGTTATTTTGTTGAAAAATAATTAGAGAGAAATCAATGTTCTCTTGTCTTATAGTAAGTAGGCATGATTTCTATATTTTGAAGGCAATCCATGTCTTAGTCAAAAGATTGTTAATATATCCAGAAGATTATAGTTAAGATAAAAGTTGAGGCATTGTCTGTGCAGTGATAATTTTTAGAGTAAAAAAAACGACTGTTTTTTTAGCTGAACAGAGCATAACATTGCAGAAGGTCGTAGGTTACGGACCTGGAAGTAAGCAGGTGCTCAAAACACCCCTGCCCTGCAGCCTCTCATTGCCGACACCACGGACCATTTGATGCCTTTGCACTTCTAAGCCACAGCATACCTTGGGAACACCTGTACAGCTCGAGCATGACGCATCAAAGCAAACAATGGATATAATAACATGTGGTTTGAGGATTGGAGGACTTTAACCGTGTTGTCTTAGATTGGCAGGGAGAATACGTGCATCGTGTTAAGAAAAAGAGGTGGGAAAGTTCAAGAATAATGTGGCTATCCTGCAATTGGAGGAAGGTAAAATCATTTACAAATTTGACATAAATATTATAAATCTGATTTCTGTAAGGGTGTTGACAGATTTTGTTGGGAGCTCTTATTGCAGACTACGTCTCGGTGAACTCATAAATACTCTAAATCTTATAAATTGATGAAAAACAATTTAGTATACAACTATTTGCAATTTTAACCATTCACAAATAAAAAAAAATTCTTAAAGAAATACATCTGAAAACAACTAAAAGGGCACTCATATATCATAGCTAATAATACCTTGTCATATATGAAATCTAAATATTAGGACTGTACGATGCAGATAAAACATATTGCTAAAAATATACAAAGGAAAACATGATTCTGTTGCTTAGGGAAAATATGCACGAATGTTTGATACATCTTGGTATGTTTGAGATTCAATACAATTAACTCAATACATATAATGTCAACCTAGTTTTCTTACCTAAAATTTAACTTATTTTTTAGATTGACAAATATGGTATAATTGTTTTTGAGATGTGTACTGCAAATAAGATTAAGCAACCTACATAGGAATCTACATATATATATGTTTATTGTGAGCTTGATTATATAAAATCCGTACTTCTTTTTTTTTTTGAAAATACATCTCCTATATGATTTCGATGGTAAAGTATTATATGCCAGCAATTAATTTGACTAATTGCACAGACATGCACATAGCTTCAATGTCACAGGACTGCAATTAGTTTTTACGAACAAAATTAGGCCACCAGGTCCGTCTGGAGTTGACCCTGCTGCTATTTCTCATGGCCTGAGAGGAAGTCGAAGAAGCGCGCAGCGAGGAGATGGAGGCGCGATGCGGTGGCGACCTCCCTGGGCCCCCGCTGCTCGCCCGGTGGACGCGCGGCTGGGAGCTGGGCGTGGAGGTGGTCGCCGCCTTGCCGGCCGGAGGCAGAGGAGGCGGGGCGAAGAGGAGGGAGCCAGCGTCGGGAGGAGCCGGGGTGGGGAGATGGTGTGTTCGACGGGCTCGCGGTCGACGCCGGCTTGAGCAGACACGGGGAGGGCGGCTGGGCGGCGACGCGAGGGCGGCAACGGCCGCGTCGGGGCGGAGGCGCCCGTGTCGGGGAGCTGACGGTGTCCTCGACGGGCTCCGCGCCCTCACGCGACTCGTGCGGCGGTGGCGGTGGCGGGTCGGGGAGGGCGCGCCTCGTGTGGCGGCAGCGGCTGCGGGTCGGGACGATGGTGGGGGCGGGTTGGAGGTGGTCGTCTTGGGGGGAAGGGAGAGCGCCGGCAAGAGGACGTGCCGGCGTGCTGGCAGGCTGGGTGGCGGCGGCGGCGTCGGGCCGGAGGTGGGCGAGTCGGGGGAAGTGGAGATGATTTGGGTTCTAGGGTTAGGACTTCTATATATAAATGAGGACCTAAACACAATTTAGGGAAAAGGCAGGGGTTTTTCTGCAAGAACGCCGCGCGGACCGTTGGATCTAGATCGGACGGCGTGGAAGCGTACGTGTCCTGTAGAAGTGGAATCACTGTAGCACGATGACGTGGGTACCTTCATAGGAGGCTGAAACGGTGAGGTTTGATATATTGTATAGATATATAAGGTGTCGTTTCAAAACGAGTTACTGGTAAGGTGACCTGAACCTAGTCTATCCATGAACATTTCTGAATCTAACGAGTTACTTAGATCAATAATTAGGGATCGTACTCAACGCTAGCTTACTAGCTAGTAAGAGGACCATTGGTGATGTACTGATGCTTCCACTCCTATTAAGGGCGACTTCTTTTCAGCTTCCAAACCAGATTCGGGGCGCCAAACCGCTCAAACGGAAAAGAACTCTGCAGCTCCTCGATAGCTTTTCGGAACCGCGAAACTGATATCCTTCACGTTTGGAGAAGCTGGTGGTGTGGTGTTTCTGAGCAGTTTCCCGCAAAGGGGTCGAAGGGGTAAGGAGGCTTGCCCCTCGGTTTTGTTTTATTTACAGGATACCTGCCACTGTAGGGAAACACACGAAGAAAACGGTCAACTCCTCCTCTCTCCCCGACCCGAGTCGCAGCTCTCTCTCTCTTTTCTTTTTTCTCGCTCGCTCGCCCGATGGGATCAGCGAAATAGGGTTCCGCCGGCGCGCCCCTGCCTCTCCACGCCGCCGCCGTCCACGGCTCCATCCCCGCCCCCTGCCTCTCCTCGCCGCGGCCGCCCTCCTCTCCATCCCCGGCGCCTGCCTCTCCTCGCCGTGGCCGCCCCATCCGCATCCCTGGCGCCTGCCTCTCCACGCCGCAGCCGTCGACGGCTCCATCCCCGCCCCCTGCCTCTCCTCGCCGCGGCCGCCCACGGCTCCATCCCCGCCAAGCTCGTCCACGGCTCCATCCCCGCCAAGCTCGTCCGGCCGTCCACGGCTCCATTCCACCGCCGGATCCAGCCGTCCCGGCCCTGCATCGCCCCGCCGACAAGCTCATCCACTTGCTCGTCCTCCCAACGGCGCAAGCAGCTACCTCCCCGGCGTGAATCCTGCTCTGAATTTTCATGCACAGAGAAGAATAGTTACAATGGTGGTCTAAATTCCTGCTCTTTTTTACTCTGAATTGGTGTTTTGGTGCTGTGAATTGGTGCTCTGAATAGATGTTCTGCTAGTGAAATTAATTGCAATGTGTGCTTTGAATTGATCTCCTGCTAGTGAAAATTATTTGTAATGTGTGCTGTAAATTGATCTCCTGCTAGTGAAAAGTTATTTGCAATGTGAGGGTGTAATATAACCTCATGTTTCATATTATTTTTATTTTATTTCTAGCTCATTTTCTACTAAAAATTATTTGCTGTAGGGACATTTCTTTTATTACTACATGTACTGAATTATAACATGATACAATGTTTTTGCCTTTTCATTTTCATTTTATTTAATTTTTTTGCTCATTTCTCACACTCAACACAGCAAATAAGCATAGGTAAAATCATATATCAAATCCATGGGCATTCCAGACATCTCACAACAAAGCACATCAAATAAGCCAAATCTGCAGAAACCCAAAAGAAGTGTCCAGACAGTTACTACTAGTTTCTCCCCACAACAGTTTCTCCCCACCGGAATCCAGAAACCGGTTTCTGCATAAGCAGAAACCCAAAAGAAGTGGCCCTAAGATCATGAATATAATGTGCGACGGGTTCAGAAACAAGAAAATCATGCACGCATACAGAAACTTGGTCGATTCAATGAACCATGAGGAGAAGAGAAACAACACAGAAGAACACATGGGCAAAGAACAATTCCAGACTCCGATAGTTACCACTAGTACTAGCTTTGTACGTGATTGGCCGCCCCGCCGCGGCAAATAGTTTTTCTTCTCAAGCTGCAAAGTGTAGATTGGGGACTTCAAATATTGTAATTCTGAAGGCAGTGACAAGTTCAGGCTTTGCAACATCAACCGCTTCAGTGTTAATTTTCTTACTCTACTTTTCCGTAAAGCTGGTTACCGCTGGTCAATTACTTATGCGGATAGATTGGCACACTTTTGTTTCAAAACAAAGGTTTGGACGAATTCCCCATGCGAGCTTGACTTCATCAATCTACATTGAAAAAATTGGCAAAGCTGTCATAGTTTAGATATAGATAGGAGGGGTACGTCACATTGATGCTTACATTACATACACCATGAAGCATGTTAGAATTTAGATATGTTCTGTAAACGAAATTTTCTCGGTCTACATGAAGATGGTTCTTTATGCATTCAGAATGTTCTCGAGGGTTGTATGCCTTTGTAAACTCTGCTTGTCGACTCGGGCAACTCTTTTGACTTGACGACAAGTGTTCACAACTTCTTTTGGCACAAATAAACATTGTTTGCTATAATTACGTAAGAATAAAAGTAGTTTATACGATTTATCAAGGACAGACTGTTGTGATGCTCATAAACTGTCGGTGATACAGAGCAGTGTTTTCTACTCGTATCGGACAGCTAAAAAGATATGGTCGACGATACTGAATCTGAACCCCGGCAGAAAAAAAGTGCGATTATATAGTCTTCGAGTTGAATACTGTTTGCACAGCTTAAACATAAGTGGCACAAGTTGGAAAAGAAAATCGATAATATTTCTGTGGTGTGAATCAGTATGGCACATGTTCTTCGTTTACTTTTTCCAGATCAAACAGGGGTGATACAGAATCCACGACAAGACGGCCAGATCTGTCCGTGCCATTATTTAAGGGTCCATCTAGCGCTCAGCTGACTGAGAATTAAGCTAATTCTCAGTCAGCTGACGTCACTCTCGTAGTTTTATAGCGATACAAGTCCTATCCAGTCATGCGCACCCAATACGTCGCTCTTGCTCGTTTTTTTTTTCATCCGAGGGTCGTCGCTGTTGCTTGCTTGGTTTCCGATTGATTAGTTGGCCACGAAGTGGCCTGGGCCTTGTCGCGCATGTGCTGGGCTATGGCTCTAGTAGTACATGCATCCAGCCATTTTTGTTTTTTTTAGATGTTTTCGGATCCTTTTCTTGCCATATACCGTGGTACAGTCCTTTCCTTTTTCTTCTCTAACACAAGCTAACAGCGCACACTAGGGAAATTAGAGAACAAAAGAATGAAACAGGAGAGGATTCTAATTTCTAAAGAAATAATCTAGTGAGTGGGTGACAACTGGGAACCGACATATTTCAGTTGCATGGTGTTGAAACTAAGATATTGTCAATTGCGAGTTGGATTGAAAACAAATCTCGCAGGAAACACGACTTTCGACCAAAAAAGGGCACATATCAAATTTATATAACCGCACCGCTATAAAATATAACTATATAAAAAATAATCAAGACTATAATATAAAAAATATACAAAAAGAAATATATTTGAGTTGAAACTGGGCTTCCAAACGAGGAAAATCTCAGTTGCTAGTGCAGTTGCAACTAGATCTAAAAAAATCAAATTGCAAGTGCAATTGCAAGTGGCTCAAAAATATCCCAGTTGCAGTTGCAACTTGCTTATATATTCGAGAAAGCTGAGTTGCAAGTGGAGTTGCAACTGGATAAACCACTCAATTGCAAGTGCAGTTGCAACTGACTTATAGAATTGAAAAAATCTCAGTTGCAAGTGCAGTTGCAACTGGCTTCCAGACAAAAAAATAAATAATAATTATAATAATAAATAAAAAAAATTAAAATAATAATACAAATTAAAAATAAAAGAAAAAAATACATCTCTGCTGAAAAATGGCTTCCAAAACTCAGGATTCTCAGTTGCAACTGCAGATGCAACTCGCTTGAAAAAATAAGAACTATGTTGCAAGTGTGGTTGCAGTTGGCTTATAGGCTCGAGAAAATATCAGTTGCAAATGCAATTGTAACTAGCTTAAAAAACTCAATTGCAAGTGCAGTTGCAACTGGCTTTTAAACTTGAGAAAATCTCATTTGCAAGTGGAGTTGCAACTGACTTCCAGACAAAAACAAATAAATAATAATAACTGAACAAAATAAAATAGTAATGTAAAAAAATAGAACAAAAAACACAAAAGAGAAAAATATCTCAGCTTGACACTGGCTTCCAAAACTCGTGGAGTCTCAGTTGCAACTGTAGATGCAACTCGCTCAAAAAAAAACCCGGAGCAGAACGAGCCCAACACCACACAAATCGGGCCAACTCATCAAAACATGGATTGTAAAGCTATGGGCAGATCCGACGGTTGCAGATGTGACTGAGCGCTAAGCTAAATCTCAGCTAGTTGAGAATTAGCGAAACCGATGGAAAAATTCTCAGTTGCAAGCCGACTTGCAACTAGGAAAACTCATTTAACAACCACTTGCAACTGGAAGATATTCTCAGTAACGACTTGACTTGCAACTGGAAAAAACTTGGTTGCAACCCGACTTGCAACTGGGAAAAACTCAATTGCAACCTCACTTGCAACTGAAGAAAACTCAGTTGCAACCCGACTTGCAACTGGGAAAAAAAATCAGTGGCGACCCCGCTTGAAACAAGAAAAAAAAATCTCAATTGCAACCCGACATGCAACTAGGACTCAGTTACAACTCGACTTGCAACAGGGATAACTCGGTTGCAACCCCACTAAATACTCATTTTTTAATAAAGAAACCCAACTCTAAACGGATATACAAAAAATATCACACAAAAAACTATAAAAATGAATCTCTCGCACACTTCATTGTCATCCTCTCCATCTCACACGTTCTCCGTCCACTTGAAAAACACAAAATTGTCCAGACAAACACAAGAGAAAAAATAACACACAAAAACAAGGGCAAGTGCTCACCGCACAAAAATGCCAAAAAGCCCATGCAGTTGGATAACAAAATAACAGAAAAAACCAACATAAACACAAACACACACAACGATAATCTTGCCCGTGTCACACATTTGGTTGTGCACATGGGAAATAGCACATGGAAAAATTCTCAGTTGCAAGCCGACTTGCAACTAGGAAAACTCATTTAACAACCACTTGCAACTGGAAGATATTCTCAGTAACGACTTGACTTGCAACTGGAAAAAACTTGGTTGCAACCCGACTTGCAACTGGGAAAAACTCAATTGCAACCTCACTTGCAACTGAAGAAAACTCAGTTGCAACCCGACTTGCAACTGGGAAAAAAAATCAGTGGCGACCCCGATTGAAACAAGAAAAAAAAATCTCAATTGCAACCCGACATGCAACTAGGACTCAGTTACAACTCGACTTGCAACCGTGATAACTCGGTTGCAACCCCACTAAATACTATTTTTTTAATAAAGAAACCCAACTCTATACGGATATACAAAAAACATCACACAAAAAACTATAAAAATGAATCTCTCGCACACTTCATTGTCATCCTCTCCATCTCACACGTTCTCCGTCCACTTGAAAAACACAAAATTGTCCAGACAAACACAAGAGAAAAAATAACACACAAAAACAAGGGCAAGTGCTCACCGCACAAAAATGCCAAAAAGCCCATGCCGTTGGATAACAAAATAACAGAAAAAACCAACATAAACACAAACACACACAACGATAATCTTGCCCGTGTCACACATTTGGTTGTGCACATGGGAAATAACACGAGGTCTAACTTGTTGTGCAATCGAATAATGTTTTAGGAATATTAGACAGAATTTTTTTTGCAAAATGCATGGCCCTACACAAAAGGCCAAAACAAAAGTGATATACAGTGTGAAAAAATAAAAACTACAAAAAAATAAAAAGGCCACACGCATATGCCTAAGGGCCTAGTGCAGAACACTACAAGAAGAAGAAAAAACAAAGAAGCCCATGTACGAACCCCACGTACAAAGATGTCGATGCATGCATCAAGCGAACGAGCGCCAGTCCGCGGCAAACAACGAAGGACGGGACAAAAAACGACAAAAACTCAGCACGAATCTTGACACACGATCTGATGGTTATCAACTTGACTGAGCACTAAGCTAATTCTCAGCTAGCTGAGAATTAGCAAAACCGATTATTTAACTCTAAACTCTGCCGAAAGAGATCTTTTCTCCGTTTTTTCCAAGCTCGGACACATGTTTTTCAGGCTCGGTTTCCGCGCAGCCGGATGGCGTTTCACGGCAGCTGCGGCAAGCGTGCACCTGGAAAGAACAGATGGCAGGACAAAAGACCCGTACACTGTTCTGGAAAGTTTCACATGATGTGATGTCTTAACCGAGATTAAGCAACATGCAAGACATTCCACTAATTTCATTGAGCAAATGAGAAAAGCAGAGTTCATTTCAGATAATCTCTCTCAGAATGCTTGTGATACTAATTTGGTTAAGCAAATGCGAAGAGCAGAGTGCGTTCCAGATAATCTATCTCCATGGTACAGAAACATTTGCAGCTTGTGCAAGATTATCTCTCTCAGAATGCTTGGGTTCCGATCGCTGATCTCTCCTCTTTCTATACAACAAGGAAGGTAAACAAGATGGATCAAACAAAGCTACCGGGCGTTGATGATTCGCATTCTTCCTGCCTAATAATTCTCAACGGCACACTCTTCTCTGTTAGCAATCCCTCCGATGCAAAAGATGGCGCCGTGAGAGAGAAAAGAACAATCAAATTAGGAGCAAAGAAACCTAAAGCCCTCTCCTTCCTAAATCTGCGGTAAATCTAGCACGTCGTCGTTGTCACCGCCGCCGCCCTCCATGAACACTCTGAGCCAGTAGTCCATGTCGCCGTCCGACGACTTGCCGAACGTCTCGTGCGGCTCCATCGAGACGACGACGTCGTTGATGTCGTCGAGCGGCATCGAGAGCGTCTCCGACCAGAAGCTCTCGTCGATCTGGAACTCCTCCGACTCCGAGGTGAAGCTCTCCTCCTTGACGGAGACGGACGCGGAGCTCCCAGCTGAGTTCCCCGAGTTACCGCCGTGCTCCGTCGACTCGGTCACCGTCGACGAGACGGACCGCTCGGGCGACACCGGCGCCGCGGCGGTCTTCCTAGCCTTCTTCTTCCCGGTCTCGCGCTTCGGGCGCGGCGCCGCCGGCTTGCGCTTCTTGGCGGCGCTGGCCTGGTCGTGCTGATCCTGCTCGCTGGGCTCCAGCCGCTTCTTGAGGTGCGTGTGCCAGACGTTCTTGATCTCGTTGTCAGTCCTCCCTGGCAGCCTGGCGGCAATTGCTGACCATCTGCGCACAAAACAAAGCTGATCAGCACACTATTTTGAAAGAAGAAAAATCAAAAGATCAGCAGTGATATGAATTGTTTTAATGTTTGATCAGATCTTGACGTGATTCGATTCCACCAACGGAACGGAACCACACGGCGTTGTTTAATGACAAGTGTAGGCGGCACTGAAATCAAGGAGGCACAGGCGCACAGCTCCTTCACGGAAGGGCCAAACAAGATGGAATCTTTTCAAGATCTCGCGCATCATCGGTGATGCAATTTAGCGATGGCAAAGTGGCACCACACTTGCGATTTTTTTCTTTATTTTGCCTAGAGGAGGGACCCATGGGCCATGGGATAACATATTGTAGGATACTATACTATGCCCCCACAAGAAAAAAGAAATAAAAGAGGGAATGAACCTCCCTGTTTTGCAATTGAAGCAAGGATCAATGATTGCTCCAATTTTTGCAAAATAAAATGAATGTAATTAAGGAGGAGGAAGGCGACATGGATTAGCAGTAAAAGCAGTACCTGTTGCCGAGCAGCTGGTGGAGCTGGATGATTGATTGCTCCTCCTCGTCGGAGAAGTTGCCGCGCTTGATGTCCGGCCGCAGGTAGTTGATCCACCGGAGCCGGCAGCTCTTCCCGCAGCGCAGCAGGCCTGGAACGCAGACAAAGATTAGATCTTTCATCAGCCCCTGCTGAATCCGGCCGGCGCCGCGCCATGCGCGCACGAGAACACATCTAAGAAGGGCGGAGTCGCAACTCACCGGCCTGCTTTGGCAGCGCGCGCCAATTGCCATGGCCGAAGCTCTGGATGTGGGCGACGAGGGTCTTGTCCTCCTCCGGCGTCCACGGGCCCCTCTTGAGCCCCATCTTCTCGCAGCACGGCGCCCTCCCCATTAATTACTACTCCCCTCCTCTAGATCGCGCCGCCCGGTCGGAGAGGCGGAGGTGGAAGTGTGCTGGATGCGCGTGTCCTCTTTGTCTTTGGGTGGTGGAGGGAGGAGTACGGCTGGGAGCGAGCGCTGTGCCTCTTCGTGCCGCGGAGTAATGCCGGACGTAGTCGCCGGGGCGTCCAGGTATTTATGCCTGCCGCGGTGCGTGTGTGCGGCGCGCTTGGCTGGCCTTTGGGAAAGGAAAAAACGTGCAGCTCTCACGCAGCTTCGTGGAAAGGTGGTACACGAACACGAGGGGGAATGGTTTGTTTTTCTCCTTATTTTTCTACGTTTCATCTCTTTCACTTTGGATTTGATCTGTCTAATGCTCATTGATGGGCAAGTTATGATGGTTTTTCGATTCATTTTTGGATAACATGATGGTTTGTCAATTTGTTAAGCTCGTGCGGTTTAAAGTATTTTCACATAAGGGGCCAGAAGATTTGAGTATCTAGTGATGGAAATCTAAAGGATTGCGCTTGAAGAATTTTAAGGGAAAAAATTATTGTACCGATGGTCAATATGTTGGAAAAATTGAAGATGGAGATACGGAATATATTTAGTGCGTTTAAATAACGAATAAATATGTACGAGCAAGTCAGAAGTTCTCTCCCGTGAAGTAGCCGATATACGAGCAAGTCGGAAGCTCTCTCCCGTGTGGATTGATGTTGGATTTCTCACAATGTGTATACGACTATACCACAAGTGATGGAATCACAACAACGAACACTAAAAGGTGTACAAAACCCGACATGGTCATTAATAAAATAATGTATGCTTATTTCACTTCAATAATGTGGCAAACACGGTACGCATTCTTCATTTCTTACCTGTTTTCGTCGCTTCTACGCATGTTTTTTTTCATTTCTCGAGATCTATGCAGGTTGTGGTGGTTCATTCATTAATTTCTCGAGAAATTATAAATTTTCAATTTATCAAGATCGTGTGGTTAAAGTAATTTCAGGCGAGTGGTTAGAAGATTAGAGTCCCTAGAGGAATGGTTTGTTTTTCCTCCTTGTTTTTCTACGTTTCATCTCTTTCACTTTGGGTTTGGGTCTGTTTTTCTGTTGTGATCTGATAGCCGATAGGAGAGGGGAGGTGTCCGATGCTCATTGATGGGCAAGTTATGATGGTTTTATCCATTCATTTTTGGAGAACATGGTTTGGCAATTTGATAAGGAGTAAAGTATTTTCGGGTGAGGGGTAGAAGATTTCAGTATCTAGTGGTGGAAATCTAAAGGATTGATCTGGAAGAATTTTAGGAAAATAATAATTCCACCGATGGTCAATGCGCTGGTAAAATTAATGATGGAAATATGGAAAATATTTAGTAGGTTTAAAAAACGAATAAATATATGACCATCACTTCACAAATTTTGAGGCCTGATTGAACAATTATGATCTACGAGTAAGTCAGAAGCTCTCTCCCATGTGGATTGATGTTGGATTTCTCACAATGTGTATACGACTATACCATAAGTGATATGGAATCACAATAACGAACACTAAAAGGAATGGCTATTTCACTTCAGTAATGTCATAAACACGGTAGGAATTCTTCAATTGTTACCCGCAACGGATTTCGCTCCCGTGCGCTCATCCGTTGTTTGTTCTTTCGGACCCGCTTTTCATAGTTCTATGGATTTTTTTTTCATTTCTGGAGATCTATGTAGGTTGTGGTGGTTCATCCATTAATTTCTCGAGAAATTCTATTTTCAATTTGTCAAGTTCGTCTGGTTGAAGTATTTCAGGCGAGGGGTTAGAAGATTAGAGTCCCTAGTGGTGGAAATCTAAGGATTGTACTAGAAAATTATAGGGGAAACTTTATTGATGGTCAATGCGTTTGTAACGTTGATGATACATATGCAGCCAGACATTTAGGGTCTCTTTGGATTGCAAATTTTTTAAATGGTGGAATAGAAAAAACATGAGATTGAGATGTCATGACTAGGATTTTAAGAAGGTGGAATTTTCTAAAAGATGTCTTTGCATGGTGCACATGAAACAACATTGAACAACAACATAGAACAAAGGAGAAAGTAGAGAGAGTAGAGTATAAACACATTGGAATTCTCAAAGGAAAAGTAAAATGAGGCTCGATCTTGTGAGCTTCATACGCAATGCAGGGCATATAAATGGAATCAATAAGAATTGGGTCGAACCATTATCTTTTTTTGTTCAAAAGGTTCTATAGTGTTAAAATTTAATTTTTAGCTCACAATTGAAACAAACTCCCCTTCGATGTGCGCCTCGGCACCGCAACTTGTGAAACAACATTACAACACCCTACGGCCTAATGATCTAGCTCCTGGTGGTATTTAGTCTTACTATCAATAATGCAATATGCATCGCAGGCGACGCAACATGCCATGTTTGATACCGCTTTGGTCGATAGCTCAACGCTTGGTAACAGGGCCAGTCAGAAAAAATCCGGGCTTGTGGCGAATACAGTTTATAATGTACTTTTAAACTTCTCTGTTTTTTAAACTTGTTATAACATTACAAGTATAAATATATGTTTGTTCACATAGTTTAACCATATAACCTGACAATGCTACTAAATGCTCGTTTTTTGATACCATGGCCGGTCGAATAAAAATACGGGCCCGTGGCAAATACAATTTATAATGAAATTTTATACTTCTCATTTTTTCCATGTTATAGCATTGCAAGTATAATTATATGTTTGTTTGCATAACTTAACCACATAACTGGTAGTGTTAATAAATTTTAGTTTTTTTGTAGTGAATTCAGTGTTTTTTTGTAACAAAGTTTATTATAGATTTATATTTTCTACAGTGCATAATCTGTATAATTTATAAATACTTATGTCAAAGATCTCTAAAGTATATGATCTAACAAATGTCTCAATAGCAGTTTGAAGTGTATGATTTGGTAAGTATCTTTATAGAAACTTGTAGAGTATAAACTGAATCAATTGCACTAATTTTTCATGGTCAAAATTGTCTAGCAAGAAAAATTTAACAAATTATGCATGATTTGTACTTGGTATTGAAACAACATTGTTTAGAATAACGCCAATAAAAAATGTGGATTATAGTATGTATATGTATATAAATTTATTATTTGATATTCTCTTATGCAATGTGCTTGTTATTATCTTTTGCACATAAGTCTCCCGCCAGTTTATGAAAAATAAATTTTTTGCACAAAATTTAACAAGGAAATCTATAGTTATGTAGAATTCCGTAAAACCTGCATGACTCATCAGAAAGCGAATAACATGGTAACTAAGATTTTCGTCGGCGGCCACATTGTTTTGTTCTTACATTTCAAAAGAACCACTTCGTGTGTTATTGATTCAACAAATTAACCATTTTATTATGTTAAGATATTATCTCCGTTCCAAAATGTAAGGCGCATAATTTTTCACCATATTTAATTCACGTCTTTGACCATTAGTAATTCCAAATTGTACGGTTAAAGATTGTATAAATGTCATCGTTGCACTTTATCTTGTGGGATACTTTTTACTAATATGTATATGTACTATCTTTAACACATATTTGAGTTACAAAAATACGGTAAAAGATGTCCGTTGTTGACCCAAAAAGTCATTCATTTAATTTTTTAAAGGGAAGTAATGGATATATAATAACATATTGAGGGTCACGCTATTTGACTCCTCAGGGAGTAGAATAGTTATTCTTCACCCATCCCGTATCTTCTCAACTATGCATGATTTTTAGGTAACGTAATTTTTTCTTACTTTATAAGCCAATAAGAACGTAAAAAAATACCAACATGACGTAAATCTTTTATTATGTGACGTACAAAAAATATGATGCAAAATACACATTTTTTGTTATATTTACACTATTATATTTTTGGTAACGTAAATTTTGTCTTACTTTATATTGCATTTCTTAAGTTGATTTTTTGTTGTTGTGTTACAACATGATTACATGAATGTAGTTATTTTTATACACAACGTAAATTTAAATTCTACAACGGAATAATCCTTGGGTTCAAAATAACATATTCTGCACTCTGGGTGCTGAATAGGGTGTCTACATATATACTTATTACTATTTACATCATTTTAACCCTTCTCTTTGCCCGGCATACGAGCCGTCTGTGCTTGGTACGTCGAAGAAGGTGAGACTCATTACCGTTGATGAAGGGAGAAGGGGCATGTCATACACGATCTCCTTCCTAATTGTGGTGGCACGTAGACCATTATGTTGAAGTTGTTTTAGATGCACTTGGGAGAAGGGAAGTACCCCTACCGCACAGGCGTAGCCAGCCGGGGGTCGAGGGGGGTCAATCGACCCGGCTCGATCGGGGCGAGAAAAAGGAAATTTTGAGTCGTAACCCCTCGTCCTTCCCGAGTCGTGCGAGGGAAAATATCCCCGCTCCATCCGCATCCGCATCTCACGAGCCCACGGCCCGCCGCCACCACGCCTCGCCCAGCTGCCCAGGCCGTCCGCCGCCACGCCCCGTCGGCGACCTGCGTCTCTCGCCACGCCCCGCCCATCCCCGGCCGCGCACCTGCCCCGGTTGCCCCGCCCTGTCACCGCCCCGGTCGCCCCGCCCTGTCCTCTTCGTCAGGTCGGACGCAGCCGCCCCGCCCGGCCGGCCGCACACAGGACAGGCAGCGCCCCGGCTGCCCCGCTGCCCCGTCAACCAGTCCTGCCGTCAATGTCCCGCTGTTGCCCGCCTGCCCACCACCGGTTGCCGTGTAGGAAGAAGCTCAAGCTGCAGCGCTTGCTCACGCGGAGGAGGAAGAAGAACAGCAGGTTGATTTCCCCATTTTATTTCAGATTTCAGTTCGATTTTTTATGTGTATTTTGTCTAGTAAGTAACTAGTGTGTAGAAGTTTGATTTCGATTTCAATTTTGTAGGACAATGAACAAGCAAATGCTCCTGAAATATTTGATCTAGGAAATGTAGTTGCTGATCCTGGAGTTTGAAGTCCAATTGATGAATATAGTACCCTGAAATCAGAGATAAAATGAGATGGGCATATTTGTTTCGAGAGGTCGTAATCGTTTAATTGGTCATAATTTTCCCAAAACAAAATTTGGTCCAGATATACGGTCATTTCTAGATGCATGGTATACCAAATATGATTGGTTAGAGTATAGTGTGGAGAAGGATGCTGCATATTGTTTTCATTGTTTTCTTTTCAAATCTTCAATCAATAGTTCACACTTTGGGCATGATGTTTTCACAAAGACAGGGTTTCAAAATTTAGTGCTTATTTCTTCGACCCGGCTCAGTTCAATTCCTGGCTCCGCCACTGCCCTACCGAGTTATCCTTTTGTTATATATTGTCCCTGTTAATGCACACGCAGCCTGAGAGGTGAGTTATCTAGCCGTTGTTTTCAAAATTCAAACGATCCAACGGTAGGCAGTATCGAGCTGCTTGTTTGGCTCGTACAGGAATATACTTATCCCGTTGATTAAGACACGGATGACTGATCCAAGTTGTACAGTCAATATAAAACTAGTGACCAAGCCTGCGAATCCACGACTGCAGGATCGAGCTAGCAGTGCTACGACGAAGAATAGAAAATTAGCGAAGAAATATGGAGCAAGAAACTAAGCATGCATTCACCGCATGTGGCCGCGAGAGGTCCCTAGCTCGGCGAGCGACTTGTCCCCGGCCGGAAATTAGTCAAGCCGGAAGCTTGAAGGGGACGTGGTGCACTACGGACAGATCAATCTGGTTTCGCTCCGTCGGCTCAGCTGGCGTACGTACGCGTGGAATCCAATCCAAGCACTTCACTTTGCTCTCCCGGTGATCGCCGCACGTCGGGAGCGAGCGAGCCGGCCGGCGCCCAACTTTCAACTCTACTCTACACCGGCCGGCGGCCGGGAAGAGGTCTTCTGCTTTCTAGTAGCCTAATGTCGATAGACTAATGTGTGTATGGTATTTTAATTTCCTGCCGCCTTCTGGCTAATTTTTCTGTTTTTTTTGGGTAAAGGGACTTTAGTTGGATTGCTGGTATTCCGGTGACGCGTCTAAACAGCTAGCTGCTTGATGGATGGGGTGCCGTACTTTCAGGCGAGTGAGTCGATCCGGCTGTGATGCCAGCAAACTAGACCGCGATGCCCACACGGTCGGATCACTTGAACAGCTGGCGTCAGATACACACGACATGGCTCCATCGAACTGACGGAGCAGAAGCTCCACATTGCAGAGAGAGAGAGATGAACTGGCTCGGCCGTATTTATATCAAATTGACGTTTGATACGTACGACTTTCGGAATTCCACACGAAATTGCAGATAGAGATGAACTGGCTCAGGTCGACCTTTTTTTCTTCTTTCGAAAAGGCCAACCAATTTATTGACCCCACAAGTAATAAAAATTATAAATAGCTCTTCTGACCACCTAGCGGCGACTACAAACACTGAAGCTAGCCGAAAGCACGCCGCCGCCCTCATCCCTCCCTCACCGAATTCGGGTAAAAGCTTGTCGTAGTAGAGCTTGTTGTAGTAGACATACGGGACGTCGTCGTGCTAATGCCCTGAGGGACCAGCACACCAGAGCAGTAACCATCGCCAATGATGACAACCGTGGATCTAAAGAGTTTCACCGGACACACGCCTCCACGCGCACTCCGCTGGAGTTAGGTGCACCACCAGAGCGAGGATATAACGGGGAGGACCTTATTCTGACTTCAAGATGTAGCCGTCTCAAACAAGACGGAGCGGACCGGTGGCGTCGTCGACGAGGGGGGCGGAATCCCAGATGGGTTTTAGGATCGCCTCCTCTCCTGCCTCACGTACGTGTATTTATATACTACTCCATATGTATTTATCCCTCCATTTCTAAATATAAGGTGTATGAGTTTTTGAGGAAAAATCCAAAATATGGGGGGTACTGTTTTCTACCACTCATCTGAATAATTTGTTTTAGAGTTTTGATTATGTTTCCTTATCTCATGCAAACTTCTTTTTCCCCACGTTAACTAGGCAGAGAAAATTCCGTCCAAAACTAGTGCAATTTTTTCCTCCATAAGCATTCTTTAGGTTCCGTGCTAAAAACTATACGCCCTAAATATAGAAACGGAGGGAGCAATATATAAGACGTTTTGTCAAGCTAGTTTAGCTTATCAAAACGTCTTACATAACGAGACAGAAGAAGTACTTAGTATTGAAAGCTGCACAGTGTGCAGGAGTGCCGGCGAAGTTTAGAACCGAGGAAGTACAGATGCAAGTGCGTCAACGGATTGACCAAACGCCCGAAGGGCACGTCTGCTTCGCGTGGTACGTACGCGGACGGGGTCAAACGGTCAACAATAATTCACGCGCGGGTGGGCCCCATCGCTCGCCAAGTCGGCCGCCGCTATTGTTGGCCAATCCAATCCGACTCCGAGCGTACGCTTTGCCATAAGCAGCTAGGGATCCGGAGCAATTTGCGGTTCGGTCGTAGGTTGTGTCAAGTCAGCCATGGCCGTTCAATCATGTGTGAACTACTGTAAGTGCGTGTGGGATTTGTTCATACTACTGCTACACGTAGAAGAAGAAGAAGAAGTATATAGTGCTCCCAGCTGCTGCGAGGACCAGTGTGTCTAGTAGTGTGTTTTTTCTTTGTTTGAGCTCAGATAATTAATGGACCATAACAAGTCTGAAAAGTCACCCTAGTTTTCGACTTTTCGTTGCACTAAAACTTGACATTGAGGTGACGCCAAAAATCCAAGGTTCCACACGAGCTCCCTGCTCCGGTAGTCCTCCGCATCCACGACAAAGTCAGATGGTAACTAAGCTAGAGGACAGATCATCGTCATGAAAACATACGCTGTCAAGCCGATAATTCTTTGAACACGCGCGCAGGCACGCACCGTGACAAGGAACAAGTGCATGGAGATAAATGAAAAGGATAATGCGTCGGTAGCTTTTAGGCATGCATCGTCGACGTCACGCCGCCGGCTTTCTTCCACGCATGAATTCGTCGTCAGTCCAGCACTTAGCCGGATACCACCGCATGCATTGATTAATAAGTTTTCACTGCGCTAGGTAGGTACGCCCTAAATTCTTTTATACGTACTGGCTGATATACACAAATCGATCGGGATATGGTGCTGTCCGTCCGGTCCGGCCCGAGTAAACGTGTGGCCCATCGTTTGGGGTCCGTCGTCTCGGAATTTCAACGCTCCTCGTGGCCGGACTTCATCCGCCCTCGCATACCGATCTCACGTGCCGTATACTTGATCAGTTCATCATGTACGTGTATGTATTCTCAAACAAAGAAGATAGCTACTGTACTACGCGCGCGGAACAGCAAAAGTTAATGCATGCATGCATGCATGTGTTCAGACGTAACTTGAATTATCCGGTGATATATATTTCTCGGACCAGCTCGTCTTTGACCGGGTAACTTGAATTATCCGGTGATATTTCTCGGGGTTTATATTCGTAAAACGTATGATCCGCTCATTAATATACCCTAAGACCTTGTTTACTTTTAGGGTACTATTTCAAGTGTAAGAGATTGGAGACGATTATCCTGGATTCTGAAAAAAATTCCGAGTAGCCTGTTTACTAAGCTGGTGTTGGATGTGATAATCTCAAGATATTCCCAACAAACCGCCTCATTTTGGTGTTGATTAAAAACTCTACCTCATAATAGTGTATTTGAGTGGAAGGGTAGACCCCGCCGCGGCCAGCCCGTCGTGGTGGCCCTCGGCGTAGGCATTGCCGTCGGCGTAGCACCCTCGGCGTAGACCTCGCGCAGGCCATCGGCGTACGCAGGGCTTCGGCGTAGAGTTATATTGGGCTTTTTAAAATCTTTATTTTTTATGTATATAGCTACGCCGACGGCTTTAGCTATGTTTTTTTCTTTCTATTTTTCATTTAATATGGAATAATTCATATCTTTAAATCCGTAAATCAAATGTAACAAATAAAATGTCTAAATCGATTAGAAAAATGAGACAAATCCAAATATGACAACTATATCATCTTTTGCATCACAAAAACTCATTTAACTAGGCGAAATTAATTTCGAAAAATCGGTATAAACTTATTTAACTAGGCGAAAATAGGTAGAAATCAAGAAAATTCCTAATACTTGGGGATTATTCATCAAATATGGACTACTCGTTGTGAGAATTAGATGGGTGCCATTTTGCACCATATATTTTGTACTTGGTTCACAAAAAAATCATTTTTGCCACTAAGAAAAAAGAAAATGATATTTATAAAAATAATTTGAGAAATCCCTTCGGAACCATTGTTTCCTATACCAAGATACACCTATTTGTCGAATATGAGAACTTTATCACAAACTATGCCGTGGAAATGGTGATAACTTGGTCATTTGGCTTGAAACTTATATATGTTCATACATGATAGACCTTTTTATGAAGATTTTTTTTGAACAATTTGTAAAAAATCAAAGTTTATCATTTTTCATGGCAACTAGTACACATAAAATGACTTCATGCCAGAGAATATATTTTTTGAGGTTATTTTCACTTTATTTGTTTTTTTTCAAAAAGGTCAAAATGGCCACCATGACTATTCATCGAAAGAGGTCAATTATTTTAAAACTATCGATTTTTCTGTGATATAACCACTATTTGTGTACCTTAAAATGATTTTTAAAAATCAGACCAAACTATCAAACACTTGTAGTTCAAATTTATATTATTTTCAGAAAATCAGGATAAACTCATTTAACTAGGCGAAATTAGATAGAAATCAAGAAAATTCCTAATACTTGGAGATTATCCATCAAATGTGCACTACTCTTTGTGAGAATTAAATGGGTGCCATTTTTCACCATATTTTTTGTACTTGGTTCACAAAAAAAGACATTTTTGTCACTTAGAAAAAGGAAAATGATATTTATAAAAATAATTTGATAAATCGCTTCGGAACCATTGTTTCCTATACCAATATACCTTTTTGTCAAATATGAGAACTTTATCACAAACTATGCCGTGGAAATGGTGATAATTTGGTCATTTGGCTTGAAACTTATAAATGTTCATACATGATAGACCTTTTTATGAAGATTTTTTTGAACAATTTGTCAAAAATCAAGTTTATCATTTTTCATAGCAACTAGTACACATAAAAGGGCTCCATGCCAGAGGATATCTTTTTTTGAGGTTTTTTTTCGCTTTATTTGATTTTTTTTCCAAAAACGGTCAAAATGGCCACCATGACTATTCATCGAAATAGGTCAATTATTTTAAAACTATCGATGTTTGTGTGATATAACCACTAGTTGTGTACCTTAAAATGATTTTTAAGAAAAAAACAAACCAAACTATCAAACACTTGTAGTTCAAATTTGGATTATTTTCGGAAAATCAGGATAAACTCATTTAACTAGGCGAAATTTGATAGAAATCAAGAAAATTCCTAATTTTTTTAAACAATTTGTCAAAAATCAAGTTTATCATTTTTCATAGCAACTAGTACACATATAACACTCCATGCCAGAGGATATCTTTTTTTTGAGGTTTTCTCACTTTATTTGCTTTTTTTCAAAAAAGGTCAAAATGACCGCCATGACTATTCATCGAAAGTGGTTAAATTTTCTAAAACTATCAATATTTCTGTGATGCAAAAGATGATATGGATGGCATATGTGAATTCCTCTCATTTTTCTAATCGATTTAGACATTTTATTTGTCAAATTTCGATTTATGAATTCAAAGATATGAATTATTCCATATTAAATGTAAAAAGGAAAAAATAAAGTAAAATTCATTTTATTGTTATTTATTCGAAATATGCTATTACATAATCATTGTTACTTTACTCAAACAAAGTTTTAAAATGTAAACAATGAAAAGTGTAACATCGTAACCGAGAGATTAATATGATTGATAGGGCACTAATATCAGTCAGTTCTAATTTCTCATTTGGAAGCTAATTTGGGAGGAACTCAAAAGTTAAACGTACTCGGGCTGAGAATGGGGGACCGAATGGGAAGTTTGACCAGGGTAAGTATTTTGACCTATGATGAATTGTGCAATTAAGGTTTAAGTATGTGCCTAAGTGGGAAATTTTGAAATACAAATAAAAAAGAATTAAAAAAGTTCAAAAAAAGTTTAAAAAACACAAAAAAATTCAAAAATTAAAAAATAATTGGAAAAACTATGCCGACGGTAAAGTCGTCGGCGTAGGGGGAGCGTAGCCTACGCCGAGGGTAATTGGGCCTAAGCCGAGCCCCTCTAACGCCGACGGCGGCCGTCGACATATACATACGCCGAGGGTAATTGGGCCTATGCCGACAGCATGTGGCCGTCGGCGTATGGGCTGATTCGTGTAGTGACGTAGGCATTTGGTGAAGAAAAAGATTTCACCAAATAATGTCCCATCCCCAATCCCTTTTGGATGAAAATACACACCCACCATAATAAGCAAGGCCTCATATCCCTAGAAAAATAAGCAAGGCCTCAGGGATCATGGATCGATCTTAACGGAAACGAATGCACATTTATTAAACTTATTAAACATGGATACTACTTGTCTTCCTCTGTCCATCTTTTCACCCTACGTCGGCTCGTCGCCATGCGTTCGTCATGCACTTGTCCATCTTTTCACCCTCGGCTGCTGCATGTATATCTTTCTTTCCGGTATTCTGGATACGGATTTTGGTGGCGGCCGTGTCCGTGCATGGCTAAAGCTAGGAGTAAACAAATGCAAATGCAGAGCGACCAAGACGCGCCTGGACGTCTCCCTCCGTTTCACTGTAGCGGTGAGAGGCGATTTTTAGATCTCCTCCTCAGATCCACCTTCGCACCGCGGATCCGCCGGATCCCTCGCCCTCCGGCGGCCGCTCCGGCGGCGGGAGGGTGGGGGATCCCCGCCTCTCGGTTGTACATAGGGTAGGTTCTGTTGGGGCTCCAGCCGGCGGCGCCGTGGAGGCGGGGGGGTCGCCGGTGTTGTTTTTGCTGCAGGCTCGCGTCCTCTCCGGCGGCGGTGCTCGTTGGAGCGCCGTGGTGGCGCGCTTGCTTCTCTGGCGGCGACGGATCGGTGGATCCGCGCCGTGCATCGATCCTTCGCCAGTTCCAGCGACGCGGTCTCCGCGCTGGCGGCGGATCCGGTGGAGGAGGTACGAGGTGGCTGCGGTGTGGGGTAGCGGCGTGCAGGCGGTGGATCTGGCCACCTCCGGTGGAGGTGGGGCGGTGCTGGCCCCAGATCTGGCGCGGGTGGAGCTCGGGGTCTGTGGCCCCGGCCGACGGGCGTTCATCGACAATGGACCCAGCTCTGCGGAGCTGGTGATTGTAGCGGCTCTCAGACGCCTCCGGGCTAGAAGTTCCTCCGCTCCAGGGTGCAGGTCGCCGGGCTGCCGCGTTCTTCGTCGCCTCCGGTGGTGGAGTTCGTGCTGGCTGGGCTTCCTCGTTGCGGTTGACGGCGAGACTCGGCAGTGTTGCCTCTGTATCCTCTTTCTTTTTCCTCGTGTATTTGGCTCTGTAATTGTTCTCTTCGTATGAATACTAGTATGGAAAATGCAAAAAAAAAAAAAAAAAACAAATGCAAATGCTGGGAGGGGGCCATTTGTACTACTCCGCCGTGCGAGATGCTTTATTACGCTTTCGATCCAGCGTAAACAAATGGATATGACAATCTGCACCACCTGCCAGCAGCAGTGGCCGGGCCTGCATCACGTGTACACGCACAAACGGCAACAGATTACGAGGAACACGCAGGATCTGTGCCCTGATTTCATCCCCAATAAATTATTCTCCATCGTGCGCTTTGCCTTTTCCCAAATGTTCAGACTCGTGTTGCCTTCAGTATCTTCTTTTCCGGGCAAGGAAAACGCACACAGTAGTAGTGCTCCATCTGCATTCCAAACGTGGCTGGATGGATCGACACTTGCTTCCAACGACGGCTGGTTCCAATATAACCGCGGTGTCCCATCTTTATTGACTACGCAAACGCAAACGCAAACCAAACCTTACTTCTCCGATGATCCCTCGCAAATCAAACCTTACTTTCCTCCCATATCTCTTACTCTTGAACGGCCTATACGTGAACGCTTTGTGCTTTGCCGTCTACTCGCTACACACAACTAAAATTTCCTCCATTATTCGTTCCGTGCCACGACCAGTCTCCAGCCAGAGTAAGTCGACCAGTCACTAACTCACGACTGGTTTAGCTTGCTAGGCCAGAGAAAAGATTATGACTAATTTGGTCTCAAGTACAGACTATTCACGTCTGCAGGCTTGACGTTTATCCTTGTCTAACTTTTGACTGTGCTCGGCCATCGACCGGTCATGCTCACCGATGGGGCACAGCCTTTAATTTGGCTTGCTCAGCGAGAACTCTGAGAGCAGGAAGAGCCGGCGTCAGTCACACTCTGGAAGACGACGAGTCGACGGCGTGGTTCGCCGCCACCGTACTGTGATCTGATACGAGTACCATACGCCACCACCCTACTCTCATACAGATGGCTTTGCCGTAGCATACGCCACCAGCCGTCACCTTGACTAAACATTCACCCATTTTCCGTGCTGCATACTACACTGCATTCAAACTAGGCTACAACAGCGACACTAAGATTGACATCTAGGCACAAAAAATGTACTCCAGTTACAAACAAACGTGAAGTGAAACAAAATTTATCTGTCCATCCCCGCGACTCTGAAACCGTAGGTCGAATCCGCCGCCTGGGGGTGACCCGTCGTGCTTTTCACGCAGCAGCTACTTACTGGGATTTCGCGTACGCGATTCGACTGTGGTTTCCATCCAAGAACTGGCCCGTGTACCACCCTCTGCTCTTGACTTCGGACACGAACATGGGGAACACGCTCTCCATCTTCTGGTAGGCTTCGTTCAGGACCGTGTCGCGTGATCCTGCACCTGATCTCTCCATCTCCGAAGCAAAGGCGGCGACCAGCCACCCCCGGAGCGCGTCCTCTCCGGTTGCGCTCTGCTCGAGAACCATGTACGCCTTGTCTCCTTTCTGGCGGAGCAAGAATTTCTCCTTCGGGAAAGTAGCTCTCAGCCGTTCGACCCATCCTGGGCTCAACACCCTGCGAAGCGGTTGTCCGACTTTGACGCTCCCGCCTCTTCTATTAACCGGTTAGGGAACAGAAGGTCTTCTCTGTATCTTAGCTCAGCTGGGCTCGAAACCTTTCCACTCTGCGGTGTAAGAAAACACAATTAGCTTTGTAACTGGGAAGACGGCAAGTGTTTACAGTTATTACAGGTTAAATAGAAGAAACCTTGATAAAATCAGCCACCACCATTGCTGTTCTTTGTGGATTAAGTGTGTTTATAGGAGTGGCTCTCATCTCTTGCACAACTCCCCATATATGTACAGCAGAAAGCAATGGGCAAACAATTAACTGAAAGACAACAATAATAGTTAATTAGAACCTTTTATCGAGTAGAAAGTTCTTGCAAGTCTGATGGTATGCAGCAACTGAGAACAGAGTAAGTGAAGACAACGAAAACAGCCATCAAAACACTGTAATTCTCTTCTCCAACTTCTGACAGTGTGCAATATATAGTTCCAAGTGTTAGATGTGGTCTGACCAGAACTTAGATACATGCACTCAGCACCACGGAAGTGGATTAACAAAGTCATGCAGTACCACATATTAGGATATTTTTTATCATATAGGCAGCAACAGGAATACCCTCAGTCTTTGCTCACAAACCCTTTCCCTTGAAAAGTTCTCCTTGTCTAGTAAAATAAAATAAAATAACCCCATTACAAGGATTTCCATCATACTGCCTCTTTCATGCTAAGAGCAGGTGGATGGACCATATCCAACAGAACAAGTTCACTGTGCAAGCAACTCTTTAAATGCTGTGTTAGTTTCAGGGTATGTAGTAAACACACATGATGCACAGAAACAACATTAGAGGCCCTGACAAAATGTTCTGGGAGTATAGAAGACAATGGTAGTACAAAAAGCTAAAAGCAATTCTGGACACTACTGAATGCCAGATAATGCTGGGCGAAATATCTCATGGATAACCTTTTCTTTTTGAAAATCAAACCAATTATCTTCTGCAAGTTCAGTTAGCATACAACATATGCTTTATGCTACATTTCTATAACTATAGACATAATTCTAGTGATGCACAGTTTTTACTTCCTATATTTCCCTGACGAAATGGAAGAGTAACTGAACAGGTGTATTTTTGTGAATATGTACCTTCCCTTGAGTTGTTGAACATATAGTAGATGATAATCCAATGCCAGCTCCTATGCCCATAACATTGAAAAGTGTTGAGATGGCCTCCCCTTTAGCAAACAAGTCACTAAGGTTACCTTCTTTTGCAAAAGAGGAATATATTGGTAGCCTTGTTGCTCTCGCAGCAACAACAGCCATTCCCTACAATGACAAACCATAACTTATTTCTGTGCTAACCCAATTTTCAGGCAGAAAAAAACTGGACCAACGTGTTAATATGCTGTTCTAGAATCTACATAGTTATTTCATATAGCATCATGCGTAGACACACTCTTTATTTCTGAATAAGCCCTCAACACATTGTACATGAAAACGCGAACAGAAGATTATATCTCAATAGATATGCCATTAAGTGAAGCATGCAAGTTAAAATCTGCACCTTTGCAAAGTTTCCCAAGCCTGCTACTTGAAGAAAAAGTTGTGGACACAATGGTGAAATGATGTCCAAGGCAGTACCAAAATCATAGAGAACATCGGCTGACACACCACAGAAACAGGCATGAATAACGTAGCTTAGAAAGGATAACTCAATATAATAAGACAAACAGCTACAACTATCAGAAAAGTGTGACATGATTGATATAGCTATTACTCACCAAATATCCTCCAACTCTTTGGCTCTGAATCCATTCTTGCCCCCATGCCGCTACAGATGAGCTTTCCTGCATGCTGCATTCCATCTTTAAGAATCTGAAATGTATACAGAAAATCAGCCGAGATGTTTGGTTGTACTACCTGCTTTAAATTTTAGCATCTCGGTTAACATATGCTTACCCAACTTACAGCTGTTGCCTGAGCAGGGGTAGGTCGTAGACCTGCAGCAAACAACAAAGACTGAGCCACAGCCCACATTGACAGTCAGTTGAACGGTGCTATGTTTCAACATCAAATAAAGTAATTAAAATAAATATAGAACAATTCAAGGGTTCTAAAAACTGGCTACAGTTCATGGAAATGACAAAAGTTATGAAATGATGACTTTCTTGCTAAGAAAAATATAGCGAGAAGCAGAATTGACCTGGGTTGATAACACATGCAGCATAGCACTAGAAAAATGCTGGAGTGCTCGGAATTTGGTGTATGTTAGGTAACCCTCGTTCACACTGCATGATCGGTAGAAAAACGTATCAAAGAATGTGGTCCATAAGAGAGTCAAGAATATCTACAATTCCAGAAAAATCGTACCTGTATGGATAACCTGACGGAAAGAATTTGTTCAAGAAAGAATCAACCAACTTATCATGAACCAGTCTGTTATCCTGGATAACTTTAACCTACATGAAAATACGAGTTATAAATTTTACGACAGCATATAATTTACGCTGAATTATACAATTATCACGAGAGTAACATTCCAGTACTTCGACTACGGAATTATGCTTCCTCACACTGAGATTATTTAGTTATCTAGGTGAGCATTAAACATTAAGAGGTCATTTTGCAGTTTGTGAAAGCTTAAATTTGTAAATTAGAGAAGTGCAAGAAGGGGGTTAAAGCAGCTTGCCGGCACACAGGCTCAAACAACAATTTGCAAGGGCGATAGTGCTACAAATTTGAAGTGAAGCATCCTAGCATCGTCGTTGCTATTTATACCTTCTTTGAATTAGGTACAACAAGATTTATTGTTCAACTAGGTACTGTTGAAATTAATGCAGTATGTCGATAACTGTCTAAAGTTCACTAGTGAAGACAAATCCCAACAAGCAAATTGATTTATTCACGCAGGTTCATTCTCTAACAAAATGCAACCCGTTGCCACTCCAATTTCAGATGCTACACGGTCAGGGGTATCTAATCTGATGCTAACTGAAGACAAAATTTCCTACTATCTCGCCTCCGGTTTTAAAAACTGGGAAACCCTAGCCGCCTCCGGGTCGCTCCCAGGCGACCCCGAGGCGCCCCCCGCGCCGCCGCCACAACACCCACCTCCACCTCGCCCCCAGCCCTCCGTCCAGCCGTACCACGGCGTACGGCGGCGGCGGGGGCTCTCCTCCAGCCGTTTTCCCCAAAAAATCCAAATCCCCACCGCCAAATCCGCCCAATCTCGACCCGGTGCAGCTCCAGGTTCGACCTCGGCGTGCGCGTCTGCCCCGGCGGCGCCACGCCGTGCTCCGTCTCGGTGAACGGCTCCGACACCACGGCATCCGCGCCGGCGGCGACGGTGCCAGGCCGTGCTCCGCGTCGGAGGCTCGCATCCGCGTGGCTCGGCCACCATGGCCGCCGCGCGGCGGGCGCGTCGCTGGTCCTCCACGCGTGCCCGGCTGTGGATGCAAGCATCCTCGGCCGTCTGGCTCCACCATCCATGGCCTTCGGCCGGCCGATGGTGCTCTCTGCAGCTCCATTGCGGCTCTTGGATCTGGGCCTACGTCTGGAGGCGGCCACGGTGGCCCATTGGGTTCGATGCGCACGGCTGCAACCCTGATGGTGTGGCGCTGGTTCTCCGGAGGTGCGCACGCCGCCAAGACCTGCTCGTCGCTTGCCTGCCGTCTGTGCTCTCCATCCCGGCGGAGTCCTTCGCCGACAAGGTACCTTACCCTATCTCCTGGTACAGATTTTTGGTGTGCGGGTTTGGAAGTGCGGGAGAAATCCCTGCTGGTATGTCCGGCACTGGCGCGGCGGCGCCTGAGGGCGTCGTCATCCTCCATGGAGGGCGTCATGGCAGCCCATGTTTCCGCACACCCTGAACGCCGGGGGAAACCCCAGGACCAGCTCGCTGGTTCGGGTAGCAGCGGCGCCTAGCGTCGTAGTCCTTCCTGAAGGTGCTACCTAGATGTTCAGTGATCTGTGCTGTCGATGTGAGATAGTGGGACGATGTCAGACTCTGCCTCGGACGTGCACTCACTCCCGTTCTTGTTCTGCTGTGAAAGCTCCCGTGCCAGCGATTGATCCGAAGACGATGGACACTGCCCTTGTGCTATTTCACTTGCTGTGCTTGCTCAAGATCATCCCATGGCCGGTACTGTGTTGAGGAAGCTTCGAGCTTTTGGTGTCGTCTCGGCTCATCTTTGCTCAATGACAACGCAATGAGGCCTCCCCAACCTGTTAATCGTCTCAACCTCCCGTGGCGGAGCTCCTAGTCAAGGTTCGTGCTCAGTGCTAGGCTTAGCACTCGTTGATTGGTATGCTCCTCAGTTGTGCCTGGGATTCGATACGCACGCAGGTGCGGCGCGCTAGGCTGTTTGCTGAGTCTTGGTATTGTGATCCTCGACAGCACCCCTCTCTACTTGTGCCTCATGGTGACGGACCTTCTGCCTGCTAGCTTTTCTTAGATAATGGGCTCTAGGTCTTTGTTTGTTCAGTAGTGCACAAACATCAGATGGCCGCCTCTCGCAGGCGAGACCCATCTTTCCCCTATATTTTCTTATGTATCCTGACCGATGTCAACCCGCTGGGGTGGACAGGAGCCTGGTCTTGTAACCGATTTTTGAAGTAATAATATTCAGGTGGGGATTCTCTCCCCCCGGTGACCGCTTCAAAAAAAAAAATTCCTACTATCATCCTAGTTTTATGATAGGAGAAATTATGTTCACCACAGGAACGAAAAAAAAAACAAGCTGGCCCTCAAATGTCAGGAAAGCCAGAGCGAAAAGAGTAAGAGTAGACGGATTACAGATACGCCGCCGCCACCGTTGCCGGCGTCGAAGGTGCAGAGCCGCGAGACGGACTCGGAAATCTCCACCCAGGACTCCAGCTTCCGGGGCATCTCCACACCCGCCGGCTTGTCGCCGCCTCCGCGTATCCTCTCCTGCGACAGATTGGCGTACACAAATCAGAGGGAGTTTTGCCAGGGAAGAACTGCGGCGGATTGCACGGTAAGATAGCTGCGCTTACGAGTATGTTCATCTTGAGGGACAATGTCGCCGAGAGGACTCGCCGGAGCTCGTCTTATCCTCTTGCTCTGGTAGACAAGACCGAGACGGCTGCCGGCGGCGAGGCGGCAGCGGAAGGTATTTCCAACGCCTTCGTGTCACGTGCGGGCGTGCTTCCGCGGCGAAAGCGGGCTGCGTTGGGCCTGAGGCCCAGCCCGACACGACCGGCCCGTCCCGGCCCACGAAGGCTCATTTCCTCGTCACTGTCGCCTCGCCTGAGCCGCCTCGAGAAGTCCAAACTGGACGAACTCATTTGACCGCATACCAATCTGCATATGACCAAATCGCCATAGCACTGGAGAGCCAGAGAGGAGCCACCTCACGAATCCTGACAGCAGCTCCGATACGAAGCGCCTTCTCCTGCTGCTGCGTTTACCGCCGCGCTGAGATCCCGAACGGGCCGGGCCACGATGGATCGCCGCCGCCGTCCAGGCGGCCCCTCCTGGCGGCCCTCGTCGCGGTGGCGCTGCTCTCCGGGGCGCTGGCGGCGACGGAGGAGGCCTACGTCACGCTGCTGTACGGCGACGAGTTCGTCCTCGGCGTGCGCGTCCTCGGCAAGTCCATCCGCGACACCGGCACGCGGCGCGACATGGTCGTGCTCGTCTCCGACGGCGTCTCCGAGTACTCGCGGGACCTCCTCCAGGTTTGCGAAATCACCCGCATCCACGAATTTGGCGAAGATTTAGTGCAGTGCTTCGGTAGTAGCTTTAGCGCAAAGTTGCGTGGGGGTTGAAAACTTGAAAGAGAGAGGCGAGGAGGATGTTGCTGCTTACTGTGATCTCAGTGTGCAAAGTTCATCACGATCTATGGTAGGTTCGTGTAGAATGGTGTGGACCTGGTGAAAATGTTCTCCTTCTAGTCCATATTACTTCAGAAGATTCCTTAAGAGTCGAAGCTTACTTCAGAAGATTGCACACAACAATGACCATTATTTATTAATCTTCTTACCTGCGAAGTAGTTTCGGTCTATGTCGACCTTGTTTCCATCTAATCTGGATTGAACCTAACCTTAGATAAATTCCAGGCTGATGGTTGGATCGTGAATCGTATAACTTTACTGGCTAATCCTAATCAAGTGAGACCAACGAGGTTTTGGGGTGTCTACACAAAGCTAAAGATATTCAACATGACAGACTACAAAAAAGGTATATTTCATTAGTACTTTCAGGCTTTTGTTTTTCTTTCTGCCACGAGTCTACCTGTTCAAATTCTACCTTTTGAACTGAATGAGCAGGCTTCTGCCATCTGTTTCGAAATGATAATAGTAGTTTCATATTTGCTAAAGTATTTTGTTTGTCATGTCTTTCATATCATATGTTTTTTATAATTCTAAAACGTTGCTTTTTCCCAGTTGTTTATCTTGATGCAGACACTATAGTTGTAAAAAGCATCGACGATGTTTTCAAGTGTGGGAAGTTCTGTGGGAACTTGAAGCACTCCGAAAGAATGAATTCTGGAGTGATGGTTGTAGAGCCATCTGAAACTCTTTTCAAGGATATGATCGGCAAAGTAGGCCAGTTGCCTTCCTACACTGGAGGTCAATTCACTTCTTTTCCTATTCTGTAATGTTCATTTTTAGACTAGTTCTTTTATGAGAAGGACGCACTAGTAGTTGTTTATTCCCTTCTATTCAGGCTTTTGTTTGGGGAACACAAGCTGATTAACTATAAACAGCTTGCTCATATTTTTTGCATTTTGGTACATGCTAGTGCATATAGAAAAGACCTTTTATGTAATGAACTGGAGACTAATCGCAAACAAATGTGTTTTGTTGCATACCAAGGAATAGCTCCTCCCCAAGGGTAACTTGATGAGTGCTGTTAGATACTTTGCTCTCACACTTTCAAAATGTAAATAATTATTCGATTCAATCTGTTACTTCTCATAATTTGGTCGTCCTGAGCAAGTCCATCCGCAACAATCAAAGGGGTAATTATGTACAGTTACAGTGCTTGTAGAAGCCCTTGAATTCCATAGAAAAAACCCCTTGAATCACACATGCTTTGAAAACTAGACTCGGTTACAACTGAATTCTTCAGCCCTGCCCCCCCTCTTTAGCCTATTGTGGCCAGACTTTTGGTGATTTCGTGGCCTTCTGCATGCATTGTCAGGTCCTCTATAAGTTCACAGTGACAATACCAGTGCAATCCTCAGCCATCCCATCCTTTGCAGAAATTCCTCATTTTGCAGTTCATACACTTCATCAGCGCTTTCAGGAATTAACAGACTCTGACTGCAGAACCTGCTCCTAGACTACTCACATCTTATTATGTTGCTGATTATGTTGATTATGTTGCTGATTATGTTGAATATAGAAGACGGTCAATACGACCATCATGAAAAATAGTCTAAGGAATACGACCATCATGGAAAATAGTCTAAGGAGACTTGTTCTAATAGGATATATTTGCAATAGACCAATAGCCCATTGTTGTGAGAGGATATATGATGGCCTATTGGGAGTTGTTTTCGTCCTTTGATGATTGTATTTAGCTTTGCTGTTGATTTTATGTTCTGAATCTAATCCAGGATGCTGAATTATTTCATGCAGGGGACCAAGGTTTTCTTAATTCATATTATGCTGATTTTGCTAACTCCCGTGTGTATGAGCCAGACTCACCTTTAACACCAGAACCCGAGACACAGCGCCTTTCTACCTTGTATAATGCTGATGTTGGCCTTTACATGCTAGCCAACAAGGTAATAGTCTTTACATGCATTGATAATGTCAATAAGTTGGTTATTTATCTGACTAAATCTCAACTTTTTAATAAGGTAATGGGCAATATGAACCTAGAGCTACGAAATCATCCTGTTTTGCATGTGAACCTAGAGCTACGAAATCCACTTTATTTTATTGGTTATGCATGTCGATTGTCATAAAATATTTGCTTTGGAATAAACTTGATACTGCATTTACCTCACCTTCTCATGTTTTATGAAAAAACATTATGCCACCCAAATCCCACCATTGTGCTCCATGTTAGTTTAAATCTTGTCCTTGCAAAGAGAAATGATTCTAGTGAGGTATGCAAGTAAGCAACCCACTTACATTATACTGCTGTTTGAATTGGTAGTATCATATTGTGCTGTGACAAGCCTCAGCTATTTAAGTAATTTGATTGCATGGATATACAGTCACAAGTCCTTGATAATACAGACTAAGACAATGTTTTGTTGTTTTTATGCTCATTTGTTGTCTTATGATCATCAAAGTACAAAATTAAACATGTTTTTGGTTAACGTTTAGATATTTATTTTCATGAGCCATATACAGCGTCGTGCTTTGTTTGCAACCTAATTATCAAACTTATGTTGCAGTGGATGGTTGATGAGAAGGAACTTAGAGTTATTCACTACACACTAGGTCCCCTTAAACCCTGGGACTGGTGGACAGCTTGGCTTGTAAAACCTGTGGAAATATGGCAGGTAAAAATCAATTTCATTTCTGTTCTTTACTTATATTTAACATTTTGTAATAGTGAACTAGTAGCATGATGGCAATAAAGTTATGCTCTGTGTGATTGCAGGATATCAGGCAAAACCTTGAAGAATCGCTTCCAGGAACTGGTGGGGGAAGGAACCCTCATGACCAGTTGATGGTCAAATGTTTATTCATTATTCCCTTCTGCCTGCTGTTATTTGGTTATTACCAATCATGTTTTCAGGTTACATAACGTTCCATGCTCCTAGTTATTTTTTTACTTTGTAGGTGCATTTTATTATAATAATTTGTTGCCTTCTTATCGACTTTGTTTTTGACAGAACAATAAGGAGTTTCCAGGCGTGCAGTCTTTATGTGCGTTTGCTAGAAGAGGCCGTCACAAATACAAGTCTGAAGAGGCACTTCCATCTTATTCAGCAGTTGGTGTTTCTTCATCTACATCTTCTAATTCAAATCAAAGAGTTAGTTCTCTACTCTTCAACAGAAAATAACTCTTAATCTGTAGCATGTATTTTGTAGGTTTTGTTACTCTTAGCACAATATAGATCTGCATTTTGCACTTGTATAACATTGTATTGAACATTGACTATTTGACCTGTATGTTTCACATTTTAGAATGAATATGAGAACTAAAGGGGACCACAACCTAATTATCAAACCTGTCCATGGCATAATTCGTAATATAGAATTGTCGCAGAATATAAGATAATGTTATGTTAGAAATATTGATAAATTGTCCACCCTGCACAAAGCTGGGCCTTGAGAGGATATCTTATTCTATATGAACTTATGATCCTAGTTATATTTGGTTACTCTGTGTACTCATCCAGAATACCAAAATGATCATATGATGTTTGCCTAATGGTTGCTTGACACTGTCACAGTTCTCAAATGGGCCACACTTGAAGCTGCCTTCTTATTTCGGGGCGATTGCTGTGCTAGTCTGTTTTATGTCCACTGGTGTCTCTCTTGCCTTTGCCTTCACTATCATTCCACGACAAATTATGCCATGGACAGGTTTGCTACTGATGGTCGAGTGGACCTTTGTGTCATTCTTCTTACTGTTTGGTAGCTATCTCCGTTTTGTCTATCGATGGGGAAGTATCAGTGCAACTCATGTGGGATATAGCAATTCTGATTCATCGGAAAGTCGTGTGGGTGCAGGTATGTTAAACTATATAACTTCTTACAGAATTTCCTCTTTCTCGCAAAGAAATCTTCTGTATCTAACAGCTTGGTCTTTTGCAGGCCATCAGCGCAATATGTCCGACTGTGACGCGGAGTCGACATTTTACTGGACAGGGATGTCAGTTATAGCTCTTGTTACCGTATTTTCACCAACTATCTTGGGGATAACTGCATTATTCACAAAGTAAGACATTGACTGGTCCCTCCGTATTAATATGAAGGAAAAAGGGAGAGAATCTTGCTGTACAAATCGCCAATCTTGAATGTATATGCCTGGCATTTCCGTAGGACCCCGGAAGGGTAACTGTTAGAAACTTGGGATCGTGGACTACACCGAGAGGGGATAGGAGGGGGTAATGGTATGGAAGTTATGTCCTGTGGCTGTGGGCGAGTGTGACCTTCCTAGACAACATAATTAATTAATGGTAGCATGCACCTTACAAAATGACAAGTTAGTTTATATCTTTCGTTCGTTTGCTGGCCTATTTTGTTCGTAAAGGGTAACTCTCTGAAGTGTATAGTGTCATATCCCGATATCTAGCGTATGCAGATCACAGAAAATAATACTCCATCCGTCCCAAAATAAGTGTCTTTGTGTTGTGGTGTCCAAATATGGATGTATCTAGTATCTAGACATGTTTCATGTATAGATACATTCATATTTGGGCAAATCTAAGAGACTTATTTTGGGACGGAGGGAGTATTCAAGTAGAATGCATGTGATGAACGATTTAAGGATTCCGAATTACTCCTTCAGAAATGTATTGTACATTTGACAGCTGGTCTGAAGGATAGCTTGTGTACTTGTACTGACAATTTTTGTTTTCTCTTGACAGTAACTGATCAGCCCTCGTGCATATTTTTCTCTTTGTCAGGCTAGGGTTGATGGTTGCTGGTGGTGTTGTGCTGGCATCTTTTATGACATATGCTTCGGAGCATCTTGCTATCTCAGCCTTTTACAAGGGTCAGAAAGATAGGAGTGCCTCGAGAACTAGAAGAATTTGCTTTCTGTGTTTGTAGCAAGTCTGTACCTAAGTTATTGATTTAGTTCATGTTGTTGTACATTTTTATACGAGAAAGTTTTGGTGGTTCTTTTGACACACAGATTCCATTTTGTAACACTGATGTAATCAAAGGTACATAGACATTATCATGAGACCTTTGCTGTACAGTTGACATGCAGCTCAAGACAGACCTACAACTGTAAAGCTTGTTGTCTATAAAAAAACTCGCCGCCATTTGATCGTTGCATATACTTGCATATCTTGTATGCTACTGTGATCGGCGGTTCTGTATGGAGCTCAACTGTAGCTGGAGTACGGTAGGAGTTCTACTCGTTAGTAAACCGTGGTCTTAAATTCGTTTGTTACAACGAGCGGGTTAGGGTCTCCTTTGTCCAAAGATGAAAAAAATTACGAATGAATTTTTGAAGATTGCAATCTTTCTTATATAGTTGTGGGGTTATATTGAGAGTGGTGTTTTGGGTATTTTGAAGTTAAAAATATTGTAATCTTTTATGTATATATAAACATGGTACCTGCATATTGCAGAGTTTTGCTAGATAATACGCTATATTGTAGGTACACAAAAATCATAAATCCTCTTAAAATCATAAAATGTTATCTCATTTGTCCATTCAACATTTGTCTTTTTTGTGCAAGCCGCATGAAAAAAAATTTAGATACAAATTTGGTGGAACACACTAGACAAACGATTTTTTTCTCTTGTTCTTTTTTCTATAAAGCTTGTTTGATGGATAGGATAAAAAGCATACGATTTTATATGTGACTATTTGCAAGAAAGTTCAAAGAAAAACTTCACCGAGTACAATTTTATAGCAAATTTTCTTGATTGTAATATAACTAAGACAATCACTACACCCACGTGTTTGCAGTATTTAACATGCTATGACATCTACTCCCTCTGATTCATATTAATTGTCGCTGATCTAGTACAAATTTGGTACTAAATCAATGGCAACTAATATGAAATGGAGGGAGTAGTTCTTACCCCTTTTTTTAGATTCGTGTATTTCCGGAATGTTGTAGAGAAATTCTCTTCCCATGTAATCTTTTTAACGAATTTCCATGGACCCAAACCTTTCGGAAATAATTTTTTTTGTTTGTGTAGGAAGGTAACCCTTTGTTGTTTCTAAGTTGCAATTAACTGAAGTTTGGTGCAAACACAAATTTATAGATTTCGTAATCCCATGAATCAAAAATTACTTTTAAGGTTTATGGTTGTAGGTGAACTCTTGCTTATTCATTTTCGTGATTGTGGTTGTTCATAGCTACTACAGACGTTTCAAAAAATAAGTCATATAAATTCAGTCCAAAGTTAACGATTATTAAGTTTTACTAGATGTATAGAAGAGGATATCGACATCTAGAAATTAATACTTCATATATGAAATTATTTTATGGTGGATCTATTGGTGTTGATTAGATATCGTAAATGTTAATATTGCTGTCTATAAAATTAACCAAACATGGTAGTTGTTGAATTTTGACTAAATTTATACATCTAACGAGAGGGAGTATCGAATAATAATGGCAAGTGGTTACGAGAATGGATCTTCGATAGCATATGCTCGCATAGAACTGAAAAATAACCGGACATTTTCACCAGCCTTTTCACACGGTGCTACACAGAACACCAGGGCTGAAACACATTGTGATACGAAGGCGATCTCCATATCTGCTTATGTTCCAGAACGAGCTAGTGCGTATAAACTAAGAACATTCCACACTACGCCACACGCGATTTGAAAAAGAAAAGGAATCGTATTCTCAGGAGAAGTGTAAAGTGCGCAGCGGCTGCCCCAAATATGTTCCCAGCCTTTATATTTGGCAAACAATATTCCCATCTGGCGCGACAGTTACGTTAGAGGAGCAGGACAGATGGCTTATATAACTACGTGATCTTATCAGAAAACGGATATGCCGGGGAAAAGTCTTGTAATCACCCGGGAATCTCAGGCTCCCGTCCTCCCTTTCGAGCGTGTGACGCGTGTCCACTTTGTGGCGGGTCTCCCCACGTGTTATCCTCTTCCTCCGTACGAACCAAGGCCTCCTCCACACGAACCAGGCCTTGCCGCACTCCACCGCCTCCCGCCGCTGCCCTCCACCGTCGCCTTCCCCTGCGCGCCGCTGCCGTTCGGCAGAGCATCCGCCTCCGGCCCGCCCTCGACTGCCGCCCTCCCGTGCGCGTCGCCGCCGTCGGGACGGCTCCCCATCACGCCACCGCTGTTGGGGTCGGATCCCCTGCGCCCCTACCCCTGCACGAGCCCCTGCTCGTCTCCATCGCGGCCAACGTGGTCAACCGCGGGGACGGCGACGTCAGCGCCTTATCGGGTGCTCCGCCACGCCGTGCGCCCCTCGTCTCCCTCGAGACCGAGCTTCAGGGCCGGCGACGCCAGCGCCAGAAAGCTCGGCCGCTGCCGCCGCTGACCTGCGAGGTCCCGCGCCGCCGCCCGCCCTGACCTAGGGCCCCCGACGCGCACCTCCTGCCTCGACCTCCCGCCGTGCGCGCCGCCGGGATCCAGTCGGAGGAGGTCCTGCTCCTTGACGCCGTCCGCAGCAACGCGTACAGGGGCAGGCTCGCCGCGGACGAGACGGTGGAGGTAGCCTGGCTCGTCGGCTGGGAGGCGTCCGCGCGGCCAAGGCTTCGGCGTTGCTACCACGGGGAGAGGGCGCTGTTGCGAGCCACTGATGGTCCCGAAGAGCAAGTCTTGATGCCTGCACAAATAAACGAGATTAGGTTGAAACTCTAAGTGCAGAGTGTATAGTAAGTGGAAGACAGTTTTCCCCACGAGGGGTGACTCGAGGGTTTAATATCGAACTCTCGGGGAATCTGAAGTGGTAGATTTATCTTCTTATCCTTCTTTTGGTTACCTACAAAACAAGGTTAGATGTTTTGGTCCTCAACCTCACCTGTGGTTGTCAAGCACAAGGTGTAAGAATGATATCAGGATAGTTATGCAATGCAAACAAGAAATAAATATGCAATGATGGTGGATGCAATGATAAATGATATTTTTGGGTTTTTGAATGATGTATGCAAGATGAAAAGTATTTTTGTATTTTCGGATTTAATGATGGCTGAAAATATAAAAGTGGTATATGGTGTTGGAAAGGTGTTTCTTATGATTAAAAATGGACTGGGGTTCATGGTTTCACAAATGCACTCTCTTTATAAAGTGGTAGACAATGGAACACACACAGTTAACATATGAGATTGCAACACAGGGTTTGATAACAAGTTACTTAGATATATGGGCATCACGTCCTAACATAGAGATCTTTTGGTTATTAACCTCTCTTATACTCCACCAAGATGCGAACTAAATCATAACACCTCAGTAATTAAGATAACTCAGAGTATAGCATTAAGTATCATGACATGAAGTGAAAATAAGAACATGCTAGATCTAGTCATGGAGTAGTGGCAATGGTCACGCCCACATCCCCGGTAGCATGGTATTTTAGTTTATCCCTAGTGAGGTAACAAAGTAAGGTAAAGATACCAAAGTGGATCGCAGAACTTTCTCTCACGTTCACTGCACTAGCCACCCCCCGTTACTCCAACTAATGCACACGTTCCCCCACACACGCTCTCATAAACATGCTTGATCAAAACAAGTAGACAAGAACGGGGTACATAATATGCATCTATACTCATAACTGAAACAAACATTGCAATCTCAAACATATATTAACTCATAAAGATCCACCACAAAGGTATTACAACGGTGACCGTAATCATGTTCAGCAGCTCATACGGTGCTAATTAGTGAAGCTCAAGAGAGGAGAGATACATAAGTTACTTCCACAAACCCATAGTCCAGAGGTGGACTACTCCCTCTTCATCATGGAGACGGTGGAGAAGTCGATGGAGAAGATGGAGACCACGCCGGCAGCGCCCCGCCGGAGTTTTCCCCCTCCAATCTGCAGCTCCTGATCTCCGTTTCGGTGTTTCTGTGTTTGTGCGGCGCTCCTTCCAGAGAACGTCGGGGGACCTTTTTTATAGGCGTTTTTAGGTCAAGACGATGTCGGTGGAGAAGAGATCGAAGGCAACGGAGCCACGAGGCCCAAATGGGTGGGTCCCACGCGGCCTGGTACTGGCCGCGTGGGCCCCCTCGTTTGGCCCTCGGGCCTCCGTTTGCTCGCTTCCTTTTTCCGTAGTCCTTCTTCCTTCCAAATATTGACGCCCGTAAATTTCCAGGTGATTTCGTTGACGTTTGGGTCCCTGAAACATTAAAATACAAAACTAGGGTTTTCTGCCTGTGCAGGGTTAATTCCATAAAAATAGGAAATATAAGATATTCCAAAATCATGATAAAACATTGATATAACCCTTATATGATGCAAATATGATTGGAATATAAGCAATTAAAGTGCAAAGTTCATGTATGCATTTTACATGCATCAACATCCCCAAGCTTAATCCATGCTCGTCCTCGAGTATGAAGATGATAAAACTAACATGGACTTTGCAATTTAATACTTAACAATGGATATCAAAGATGATTACTATTGCTACATATAGTCAAATGATTCATTCTTCAAAGGAGTAGCAATATGCAAATAGTTTATGAAGTGATATCAAGTATTCAAGACAAGGATGTTCATTGATAGTTCACAAAGTGTAACATGGTAGCAAGTAATATGGAACACATGTATGCATAATGATAAGTAGAACATCCTACAATGGTCATAGAGTGTAGATGAAAATCTGAATATGATAGGTGTACACTTTGGAAAGATGTATATGTGAGTAGAGGTAAAGCATGCATAAGTTTCATCCAACTTCCAAACTCTTCTACTTAAGTTAATGATTGCAATAAGGTATTCATTGGTGTCAAGCTCTCATTGCCCCTATCATAGCATCTTGAATGATTAAGGTTAAAGTGAAAGCAAATATGAGTAGTGTGCTTGATAAAGAATGGGTTGAATGTCTCATGCCCCTTGAATACAAGTACTTACACCATGTGTTACTCAACTTGGGAAACAAAGCAAGTTCAATTAAATATCATTGTAAGCATAATAGTATCATCAAGAGCGTCAACTGGGGTACCTCTTGTCCCAAGATATGGAACAAGCCCATATCAAAATGACAAGACAAACAAACAAAATGAACAATCTCAACACCCTTTTTATTTACCATTTGGAATAGTTTTTTATTGCAAGGTGTATCACAGAAGGTTCACCATAGTATGTAAGTAAATTTCCACCATGAATGATGCATGGCTTAGATTAGCGGCCCAGGCGTCTCTCTAACCATTTACACAAACTCATTTAAACTCACTTATTTCCACATTTATTTCACATGATAAGCATCCATAGACAAAAGCACATGATATCAACTAAATGAGATGAAGAGCGTGTTGAAAGCTTGCCATGTGACAGCACATATGGGCTAACTTCCAACCCAAAACATTCATCAAGCCACAAACATCATAATCTTAATCACAATGGGTCAAGTTTTATTATGCAAATAAAAGAACATTGTGCATCAAGTTCGTGAGAGCTATATAACCAATTTTTTTCCATTGCAATCAATAACATAAACATTTTCATTCAGAGGTAAGATAACACAAACAACATGTTAAACATACTCGGAATAGCATAAAGCCAATAGGTAGATATGGTGGACTCACTGGAATAACTTTGGTTGAAGGTGTTGGAAACAAGTTTTTGCTTGTTGGAGTTTTTGGGCTAGCAAAAGGGAGAAAGTTGACCATCTAGATGCATGAGTGTCCATAGAACTAACTAATCCATGTTAAACCAAGTAAATAACAATCAGCACCAAAACATGAATAAGTGATAGCTCTACAAAAAGAATTTGCAAACTATTACTCATAAACAAGCTCATGAATCATGCAACTATATGTATCATTAAAAATCAAATCAAACATCCCTTTTCCCAATCTTATAAAAGCATCCAACATATTTCAACCCATATTTCCAGTAGCTCTCTCATATATAATTGATAGTGTGGTGGTCTCTCAAGACTCAAACAAAAACAAAAAACGACGCTCCAAGTTTATGCGATAAAGTGTTTCGATCGAAAAACAGAAGTTGGACGTGTGCAAACCGAGAGTGTGTAGGTCCAGTGGGGTTGTCTTCACATCCCCAAGCTTATGGTCTTCACCATCCTTGGATAGCTCTTGGTGCATCTCCTCCAATCCCTGTGAAAAAACTTCAAAACACCGTTTCTCCCATCTCTTTTCTGTGGGGTGCATTAATAGTGATAAACAAATAGGTTCCTTGCTGCATATAATCCTTGAACAAAAATTCATATGACATGTCCAGAAAGTATATAATGTTGTATGCCTACTCATAAACTCAATTGGATCAAAAAGATTCAACTTAAAAGCTCAAAGCATGCATCAAACAAAATGGGACAGAATCTGTCCAGAAAAACAGCAGCAGCAAAACGTATTTTTCTACCCTACCAAACTTTCTCGAAAAATTCCGAAAAAATTCATGCATACAGAGGATGAAAAGTTGCAACTACAGTTCAAATATGAGCTCATTCGGAGTTACAGAATAAGAATTAAAAATCATACCGTGCACTGATTCGTGCAGGAATAAAATCTCCGAACGCAATAAGCAACTTTTCAAACCAAAAAGGGTAAAACTTGGCACTTTATTAAAAACTCCAGAACCTAACTAGACACAAAATCTCTTGTTACAGCAAGAGGACACAAAGAAAAATCACACACAAAAATAACCGGGTTGCCTCCCGCAAAGCGCTTTCTTTATAGCCATATAGCTAGGCTTCTTACTTGTTGTTTTATTGTGGACGAAGCTCATGAGGGAGCTTGAACTTTGGTGGTTCCCTCTTCCTTGGAAAGTGTTCCATGCACTTCTTGTGTGGAAACTGAAACTTTACATTCCCTTCCTTTGAATCAATGATAGCACCTGTGGTACGAAGAAAAGGTCTTCCAAGAATAATAGGACTAGAGGTTTTATTCCCCATATCCATGATTAGAAAATCCACAGGCACAAAAGTCATATGTAACTCTACCATAACATCACTTACTTTTCCCAAAGCATGTTTAATAGAGTCATCAGCAAGTGCTAGTTCAATAGAGCATTTTTCAAGATTTTTCAATTCAAGCACTTCATATAGTTCTTTAGATAAAACAGAGACACTAGATCCTAGATCAAGTATGGCATGGTGTGTCTCTTTTCCAATAGTTACTAGTACCTTAGGTATCCACATATCACCAAGCTTAGGTGGTATCATAGCCTCTTGGTTGTACCTAGCAATCTTTTCTTTCAAGACATGATTAGCAATATAAGAACCAAAACCAGCTTGGTTAGTGTTGATGGAAGGATCACTTGCAAATTTTTGTAAGATATATATTAATTCATGCAAGCTACAATTTTCTAAGTCAAGCAAAGGATCCTTGACTTCATTAAGCATTTTAACTTCCTCAACTTCTTCCCAAGCAAGATTCTCATTCCTTTTCTTTAAAGCAAGCTTCAAGGCTATTAGGAGGTCATCCTCCCCTTCAACATGATTCTTAATATCCCAATCTAAAGGTTCCAGCATAGAAGATATTCTTTCATTCAATTCCCTAGTCAACTTCTTTTTAGATTTGGCATAATTCAATATTGTTTCCATTTTCAAAGAGATTCCAGAAAGAGTGTTATTTGTCTTTTTCATCCTAGACTTGGTATGAAGGATAAATGAACGCAAATCATTTTTAGTAGGATAGTCCTCCACATAAGTTTGTAGACATAAAGTTGACCTATCCATAGAAGCTTTTAGTTGTTTGATCCCAGTTTCATATTTGGATTCTATAGAATTCCCAAATAAATTTTCCATCAAATTATTGATGCATGTAAAATGCATACATGAACTTTGCACTTTAATTGCTTATATTCCAATCATATTTGCATCATATAAGGGTTATATCAATGTTTTATCATGATTTTGGAATATCTTAATGATTTCCTATTTTTATGGAATTAACCCTGCACAGGCAGAAAACCCTAGTTTTGTATTTTAATGTTTCAGGGACCCAAACGTCAACGAAATCACCTGGAAATTTACGGGCGTCAATATTTGGAAGGAAGAAGGACTACGGAAAAAGGAAGCGAGCAAACGGAGGCCCGAGGGCCAAACGGGGGCCCACGCGGCCACAGTACCAGGCCGCGTGGGACCCACCCGTTTGGGCCTCGTGGCTCCGTTGCCGTCGATCTTCGCTCCACCGCTTCGTTTGACCTAAAAACGCCTATAAAAAAGGTCCCCCGACGTTCTCTGGAAGGAGCGCCGCACAAACACAGAAACACCGAAACGGAGATCAGGAGCTGCAGATTGGAGGGGGAAAACTCCGGCGGGGCGCTGCCGGCGTGGTCTCCATCTTCTCCATCGACTTCTCCACCGTCTCCATGATGAAGAGGGAGTAGTCCACCTCTGGACTATGGGTTTGTGGAAGTAACTTATGTATCTCTCCTCTCTTGAGCTTCACTAATTAGCACCGTATGAGCTGCTGAACATGATTACGGTCACCGTTGTAATACCTTTGTGGTGGATCTTTATGAGTTAATATATGTTTGAGATTGCAATGTTTGTTTCAGTTATGAGTATAGATGCATATTATGTACCCCGTTCTTGTCTACTTGTTTTGATCAAGCATGTTTATGAGAGCGTGTGTGGGGGAACGTGTGCATTAGTTGGAGTAACGGGGGGTGGCTAGTGCAGTGAACGTGAGAGAAAGTTCTGCGATCCACTTTGGTATCTTTACCTTACTTTGTTACCTCACTAGGGATAAACTAAAATACCATGCTACCGGGGATGTGGGCGTGACCATTGCCACTACTCCATGACTAGATCTAGCATGTTCTTATTTTCACTTCATGTCATGATACTTAATGCTATACTCTGAGTTATCTTAATTACTGAGGTGTTATGATTTAGTTCGCATCTTGGTGGAGTATAAGAGAGGTTAATAACCAAAAGATCTCTATGTTAGGACGTGATGCCCATATATCTAAGTAACTTGTTATCAAACCCTGTGTTGCAATCTCATATGTTAACTTGTGTGTTCCATTGTCTACCACTTTATAAAGAGAGAGTGCATTTGTGAAACCATGAACCCCAGTCCATTTTTAATCATAAGAAACACCTTTCCAACACCATATACCACTTTTCTATTTTCAGCCATCATTAAATCCGAAAATACAAAAATACTTTTCATCTTGCATACATCATTCAAAAACCCAAAAATATCATTTATCATTGCATCCACCATCATTGCATATTTATTTCTTGTTTGCATTGCATAACTATCCTGATATCATTCTTACACCTTGTGCTTGACAACCACAGGTGAGGTTGAGGACCAAAACATCTAACCTTGTTTTGTAGGTAACCAAAAGAAGGATAAGAAGATAAATCTACCACTTCAGATTCCCCGAGAGTTCGATATTAAACCCTCGAGTCACCCCTCGTGGGGAAAACTGTCTTCCACTTACTATACACTCTGCACTTGGAGTCTCAACCTAATCCCGTTTATTTGTGCAGGCATCAAGACTTGCTCTTCGGGATCATCAAGACGTTTTCTGGCGCCGTTGCCGGGGAATCGTAGCTGAGAGATTTATCCAAGGGTGTGCATCATCGCATTCATCTCACAACAAAGTCAACGTCACCAACTTGTGCTAACACCTAAGCTTGGGGAGGTTGCACCTACGTGAGCACCATCTTATCCATCTTTACTTACAAAGCAATTTATTTGTTTTGTTAGTGTCATTGCATATCATATCATATTTATTTCAGTTTTGCATAAAAAATTAAAAATACCAAAAAAACTTGCTAAAATGGGAGAAAGAACTAAGTTGTGTGACTACACAAACACTCCTAATGATCAATTTATCACGAGAGCTATTGCCACACCTAAGATAAATGCTGAGAGTTATGAAGTAAGTCCTAGTTTGTTGAACTTGATAACTAGGGAACAATTTGGTGGTAGTGCTATGGAGGATGCCTCTATGCATCTTCATGACTTTGTTGAAATATGTGACATGCAAAAGTTTAAAAATGTGGAAAGTGATATCCTAAAACTGAAGTTATTTCCTTTTTCACTTAGAGGAAAAGCTAAAGAGTGGTTGCATTCCTTGCCATCTGGTAGTATTAATTCTTGGGATGATCTAAAAGAAGCTTTCATTAAGAAATATTATCCCCCTGTTAAAATTTTGCAAAATAGAAACAACATCCTTTCTTTTAGGCAAAATGAAAATGAACATGTTGCTATGGCTTGGGATAGGATAAAACTTATGCTTAGAACTTGTCCCTCACATGGAGTTAATGAATGGACCATATTACACTCTTTCTACAATGGTTTAAACTACATGTCTAGAAACATACTTGATTCTGCTGCTGGAGGTGCTTTTATGAGTAAGACTATAGTAGAAGCTAAAAATATATTGGAAAGCATTTTACAAAACTATAGTCAATGGCATACTGATAGGGCACCTAATCCTTCTAAGAAAGTGAACTCTATTGAAGAAACTAATGATTTGTCATCTAAAATGGATACTATTCTTGCTTTGCTTAATAAACCTAGTGTTGAAAATGTTCCTTTGCAAGAACTAGTTGGAAACAATTCTGAAAATATTGATGTCAACTTCATTAGGAACTATGGTAATAATGGGTATGGTAACAACAATTATAACTCTTATAATAAACCCCCATATGTTCCCAACAATCGTCCTTTTGTTCCATATCCTAATGCTAATGATAATAATTGGAAGCCTATGTTATCACGCAATGATAATTCTGAGGCTAACAAAATTCTCATGGAACAAGTTGCTAGTCATAATACCATGATACAAGAGTTGAATAAGTCTGTTGCTTCTATTAGTTCTGATATTAAAGGCTTACAACTCCAAGCTGCAGGACTAGACAAAGCTTTGTCTAAACTAGCTGATAATCAAGCCACTTTATTGAGTATGTCTGCAGGGAAACCACAAGCATCACCTGTGGTTGGAATGAATTCTGTTAACATTGCTGAAAATGTTCCTCTTACTTTGGAGGAAACTCTTGATGAATTATTGAACTACCCTGAATATTTGTTGCCACTCATGTCTCAACTTGGTAGTTTAAAAGAAGAAGCTAAAGAAACTGAACATGATGAATCTCTTATGCTGATTGAGTTGGAAAAGAAAGTTGAGGAAGTTAAAATGCTTAATGAAGTCAAGGATCCTTTGCTTGACTTAGAAAATTGTAGCTTGCATGAATTAATATCTATCTTACAAAAATTTGCAAGTGATCCTTCCATCAACACTAACCAAGCAGGTTTTGGTTCTTATATTGCTAATCATGTCTTGAAAGAAAAGATTGCTAGGTACAACCAAGAGGCTATGATACCACCTAAGCTTGGGGATATGTGGATACCTAAGGTACTAGTAACTATTGGAAAAGAGACACACCATGCCATACTTGATCTAGGATCTAGTGTCTCTGTTTTATCTAAAGAACTATATGAAGTGCTTGAATTGAAAAATCTTGAAAAATGCTCTATTGAACTAGCACTTGCTGATGACTCTATTAAACATGCTTTGGGAAAAGTAAGTGATGTTATGGTAGAGTTACATATGACTTTTGTGCCTGTGGATTTTCTAATCATGGATATGGGGAATAAAACCTCTAGTCCTATTATTCTTGGAAGACCTTTTCTTCGTACCACAGGTGCTATCATTGATTCAAAGGAAGGGAATGTAAAGTTTCAGTTTCCACACAAGAAGTGCATGGAACACTTTCCAAGGAAGAGGGAACCACCAAAGTTCAAGCTCCCTCATGAGCTTCGTCCACAATAAAACAACAAGTAAGAAGCCTAGCTATATGGCTATAAAGAAAGCGCTTTGCGGGAGGCAACCCGGTTATTTTTGTGTGTGATTTTTTTTGTGTCCTCTTGCTGTAACAAGAGATTTTGTGTCTAGTTAGGTTCTGGAGTTTTTAATAAAGTGCCAAGTTTTACCCTTTTTGGTTTGAAAAAGTTGCTTATAGCGTTCGGAGATTTTATTCCTGCACGAATCAGTGCACGGTATGATTTTTAATTCTTATTCTGTAACTCCGAATGAGCTCATATTTGAACTGTAGTTGCAACTTTTCATCCTCTGTATGCATGAATTTTTTCGGAATTTTTCGAGAAAGTTTGGTAGGGTAGAAAAATACGTTTTGCTGCTGCTGTTTTTCTGGACAGATTCTGTCCCATTTTGTTTGATGCATGCTTTGAGCTTTTAAGTTGAATCTTTTTGATCCAATTGAGTTTATGAGTAGGCATACAACATTATATACTTTCTGGACATTCATATGAATTTTTGTTCAAGGATTATATGCAGCAAGGAACCTATTTGTTTATCACTATTAATGCACCCCACAGAAAAGAGATGGGAGAAACGGTGTTTTGAAGTTTTTTCACAGGGATTGGAGGAGATGCACCAAGAGCTATCCAAGGATGGTGAAGACCATAAGCTTGGGGATGTGAAGACAACCCCGCTGGACCTACACACTCTCGGTTTGCACACGTCCAACTTCTGTTTTTCGATCGAAACACTTTATCGCATAAACTTGGAGCGTCGTTTTTTTTTTGTTTGAGTCTTGAGAGACCACCACACTATCAATTATATATGAGAGAGCTACTGGAAATATGGGTTGAAATATGTTGGATGCTTTTATAAGATTGGGAAAAGGGATGTTTGATTGATTTTTAATGATACATATAGTTGCATGATTCATGAGCTTGTTTATGAGTAATAGTTTGCAAATTCTTTTTGTAGAGCTATCACTTATTCATGTTTTGGTGCTGATTGTTATTTCACTTGGTTTAACATGGATTAGTTAGTTCTATGGACACTCATGCATCTAGATGGTCAACTTTCTCCCTTTTGCTAGCCCAAAAACTCCAACAAGCAAAAACTTGTTTCCAACACCTTCAACCAAAGTTATTCCAGTGAGTCCACCATATCTACCTATTGGCTTTATGCTATTCCGAGTATGTTTAACATGTTGTTTGTGTTATCTTACCTCTGAATGAAAATGTTTATGTTATTGATTGCAATGGAAAAAAATTGGTTATATAGCTCTCACGAACTTGATGCACAATGTTCTTTTATTTGCATAATAAAACTTGACCCATTGTGATTAAGATTATGATGTTTGTGGCTTGATGAATGTTTTGGGTTGGAAGTTAGCCCATATGTGCTGTCACATGCAAGCTTTCAACACGCTCTTCATCTCATTTAGTTGATATCATGTGCTTTTGTCTATGGATGCTTATCATGTGAAATAAATGTGGAAATAAGTGAGTTTAAATGAGTTTGTGTAAATGGTTAGAGAGACGCCTGGGCCGCTAATCTAAGCCATGCATCATTCATGGTGGAAATTTACTTACATACTATGGTGAACCTTCTGTGATACACCTTGCAATAAAAAACTATTCCAAATGGTAAATAAAAAGGGTGTTGAGATTGTTCATTTTGTTTGTTTGTCTTGTCATTTTGATATGGGCTTGTTCCATATCTGGGACAAGAGGTACCCCAGTTGACGCTCTTGATGATACTATTATGCTTACAATGATATTTAATTGAACTTGCTTTGTTTCCCAAGTTGAGTAACACATGGTGTAAGTACTTGTATTCAAGGGGCATGAGACATTCAACCCATTCTTTATCAAGCACACTACTCATATTTGCTTTCACTTTAACCTTAATCATTCAAGATGCTATGATAGGGGCAATGAGAGCTTGACACCAATGAATACCTTATTGCAATCATTAACTTAAGTAGAAGAGTTTGGAAGTTGGATGAAACTTATGCATGCTTTACCTCTACTCACATATACATCTTTCCAAAGTGTACACCTATCATATTCAGATTTTCATCTACACTCTATGACCATTGTAGGATGTTCTACTTATCATTATGCATACATGTGTTCCATATTACTTGCTACTATGTTACACTTTGTGAACTATCAATGAACATCCTTGTCTTGAATACTTGATATCACTTCATAAACTATTTGCATATTGCTACTCCTTTGAAGAATGAATCATTTGACTATATGTAGCAATAGTAATCATCTTTGATATCCATTGTTAAGTATTAAATTGCAAAGTCCATGTTAGTTTTATCATCTTCATACTCGAGGACGAGCATGGATTAAGCTTGGGGATGTTGATGCATGTAAAATGCATACATGAACTTTGCACTTTAATTGCTTATATTCCAATCATATTTGCATCATATAAGGGTTATATCAATGTTTTATCATGATTTTGGGAATATCTTATATTTCCTATTTTTATGGAATTAACCCTGCACAGGCAGAAAACCCTAGTTTTGTATTTTAATGTTTCAGGGACCCAAACGTCAACGAAATCACCTGGAAATTTACGGGCGTCAATATTTGGAAGGAAGAAGACTACGGAAAAAGGAAGCGAGCAAACGGAGGCCCGAGGGCCAAACGGGGGCCCACGCGGCCAGTACTGGCCGCGTGGGACCCACCCGTTTGGGCCTCGTGGCTCCGTTGCCGTCGATCTTCGCTCCACCGCCTTCGTCTTGACCTAAAAACGCCTATAAAAAAGGTCCCCCGACGTTCTCTGGAAGGAGCGCCGCACAAACACAGAAACACCGAAACGGAGATCAGGAGCTGCAGATTGGAGGGGGAAAACTCCGGCGGGGCGCTGCCGGCGTGGTCTCCATCTTCTCCATCGACTTCTCCACCGTCTCCATGATGAAGAGGGAGTAGTCCACCTCTGGACTATGGGTTTGTGGAAGTAACTTATGTATCTCTCCTCTCTTGAGCTTCACTAATTAGCACCGTATGAGCTGCTGAACATGATTACGGTCACCGTTGTAATACCTTTGTGGTGGATCTTTATGAGTTAATATATGTTTGAGATTGCAATGTTTGTTTCAGTTATGAGTATAGATGCATATTATGTACCCCGTTCTTGTCTACTTGTTTTGATCAAGCATGTTTATGAGAGCGTGTGTGGGGGAACGTGTGCATTAGTTGGAGTAACGGGGGGTGGCTAGTGCAGTGAACGTGAGAGAAAGTTCTGCGATCCACTTTGGTATCTTTACCTTACTTTGTTACCTCACTAGGGATAAACTAAAATACCATGCTACCGGGGATGTGGGCGTGACCATTGCCACTACTCCATGACTAGATCTAGCATGTTCTTATTTTCACTTCATGTCATGATACTTAATGCTATACTCTGAGTTATCTTAATTACTGAGGTGTTATGATTTAGTTCGCATCTTGGTGGAGTATAAGAGAGGTTAATAACCAAAAGATCTCTATGTTAGGACGTGATGCCCATATATCTAAGTAACTTGTTATCAAACCCTGTGTTGCAATCTCATATGTTAACTTGTGTGTTCCATTGTCTACCACTTTATAAAGAGAGAGTGCATTTGTGAAACCATGAACCCCAGTCCATTTTTAATCATAAGAAACACCTTTCCAACACCATATACCACTTTTCTATTTTCAGCCATCATTAAATCCGAAAATACAAAAATACTTTTCATCTTGCATACATCATTCAAAAACCCAAAAATATCATTTATCATTGCATCCACCATCATTGCATATTTATTTCTTGTTTGCATTGCATAACTATCCTGATATCATTCTTACACCTTGTGCTTGACAACCACAGGTGAGGTTGAGGACCAAAACATCTAACCTTGTTTTGTAGGTAACCAAAAGAAGGATAAGAAGATAAATCTACCACTTCAGATTCCCCGAGAGTTCGATATTAAACCCTCGAGTCACCCCTCGTGGGGAAAACTGTCTTCCACTTACTATACACTCTGCACTTCAGAAGGAGACTGCACAACTCTGGGAAGACATATTTCACCTCATCAACACCACCAACAAACCGCAGGCGCAACTCTATGACGTCCAGAATCAAAACTGTGAGTATGAAACTCGGTTTAAAAACATAAGCGCTGCTGCTAGTTTCAGGATAATCGAAACCAAGTCGTCCTTTGTTGATGGGAAACCCCTTCCCTGGAAGTCTGATGATGAGGACAATTCACCACCGCCACCGAAGGAGTAATTCATCACGAGTATTGGCATCCCCTTGGTTTGTTCCAAGCTTGGGGGAGTGCCGCGGTATCACATCATTATCTTTACATTTTACTTTTCCATAAAGTCATATCGTGAGTAGGGAAGTTATCTTATATGATGGTTTGCAATATGGAAGTATCTCTCTTTTAGTTAGTTATCTATGTATCCCTTGGTGTGAGTTGCCGTTATGAAATATTAATGAGAAGTTTTATCATTTACTTTCTGCATACTTTATTTTAGCTTGCAATGCTCTTTCATATTGATAACCTTGTTGTTAGTATAGGGACCACTTTTTAGAGCACCAAGTTAATCTTTTTGGTTTTGGCAAACTTAGCATTGGTCAGTAGTAGACAATACTTTGAGACTTAAGTAGAGAGAGAGGGAGTGCATGCAAATATATTATTCCATGATCTTTCTTTCTTTGTAGCTCATAAGCTTAGTATTCTTAAGTTAAACTATTTGTGCTTCTAAGGAAGATTGCATGATTATTCTTATCACTTGTATAATTGTTTGTATCCCTCAACTCTTATGCTTGCTACATAACCTTGCTAGCCAAAGACCTGTATCGAGAGGGAATGCTTCTCATACATCCAAACCTTGAGCCAAACCATTGCCATTCGAGTCCACCATAACTTCCTACTATATGGTATTTTGCGCCATTCCAAGTAAATACATCATGTGCTACCTTTAAATCATTCAAAACTTATTACTCCTAGTTTTGTGTCACTGTTTATTAGCTCATGAGGGTTCTGTATAGTTTCTCTAGCACTTTTGTCAAACAGACTTTCACCAATGGACTAGTGGCATATACACCGCTTATCCAACAATTTGCAAAAAGAGTTGGCAAATGGGGTGCCCAGTCCCAATTAACTAAAACTTTCATTAATAATTCTCTTCACATGTTTTGCCCTGATTTATCAGTAAGCAACTTAATTTGCAAATAGACACTTCTCCATGGTATGTGAATGTTGGAAGGCACCCGAGGATTCGGTTAGCCATGGCTTGTGTAAGCAAAAGGTTGGGAGGAGTGTAACTATAAAGAAACTAAAATACATGTGTAAACAAAAGAGAAGAGGGATGATCTACCTTGCTGGTAGAGATAACGTCCTTCATGGGAGCCGCTCTTGAAAGTCTGGTTGACAAGGGATTAGTGTTCACTTTACTACGATTCGTTGACAACGACATACATAGCTCAAACAACTATTTTCATACTCTCTATATGCTTTGCAAAACTTAAAAGCTCTAGCACATGATTTAATCCCTGCTTCCCTCTGCGAAGGGCCTATCTTTTACATTATTGTTGAGTCAGTAAACCCATTTCTCTCTATCTCAAGCAAGCATTTGAATTGTTGAGATCCAATTAGTTATATGTGTTGATACTTCTAATCATATCTCTCATTTCCTTGTTTCGCACAATAGCTTTTATCCGAATGAATATAACTTTGAAGGTTATCAATGACTGTAAGGAGACTGTTATGATTAAGGCATGTAAGTTCTGCTATATAAGCTCTGATATAAAGACTCTTCTCGAAAGATAAGTATGATCTGTTAATTGTTCTCTGACCAAGAGTTTAAGTTTGCCTTCACCAATCATGGTTCTCTTTATGCACTTCATTGTGGTTCCCTTTACTTATTTCAAGTTAGATTATATGAAGGGAAGTTGCTGTCTAGAATGACTTGTGTATCAATGAATGTGATGCTTCTTGTCCGTATTTTATTTATCGACACATTGCTCCATAAACTTGTGGTCATGTTTACTGAGCTCAGTTTTCGCTTGGGGACAAGCGAGGTCTAAGCTTGGGGGGGTTGATACGTCCATTTTGCATCACTATTTTATATCATAATTTACTGCTATTCATCGATATTTCATATTTAGAAGTGTTACTTATGTTATTTTACCTATTTTGCATGTTTGATGAATAATGGAGAATTGGACACCGGAGTCAGGATTCTGCTGGAAAAAGCACCGTCGAGATGCACTATTTCTGAAGATCAATAAATCGAAGGAGACATATGGAAGTTCCTATTTTACCAGAAGATGGAGGAGGCCAAAAGGGGAGGCTGAGAAGGGCCAGGGTGGGCCCTCCTCACCTGCTGGCGCGGCGGGCCCACCAGCCGCGCCTACAGGTGGTTTGGGGGCCCTGGCCCACCTCAGCCGTCCCCCCTTCGCGTACTTGACCCCCTCGAAACCCTAACACACGGAAGAGGGCCATCGAAATATTCCGCCGCCTCCACGAGGCGGAAAACACCAGAGAGCGAAAAGCTCCCCTGCAGGAAGAAATCTGTCGGGGGAAATTCCCTCCCGGAGGGGGAAATCATCGCCATCATCACCGTCATCGAGCTGGACTTCATCGGGATCATCATCATCTCCACCGCCAACGCCATCATCACCGCCGCTGCACCCGTCTCCGTTATAACATCTAGGGCTGAATCTTGTCTATTTCATAGGGGAAACTCTCCCGGTGTTGATTACTCTTGTTATTGATGCTATTGGGTGGAACCATTGGACTAAGGTTTATGTTCAGATTGTTATTCATCATCATATCACCTCTGATCATGTTCCGTATGATGTCTTGTGAGTAGTTCGTTTAGTTCTTGAGGACATGGGAGAAGTCTTGATGTTAGTAGTGAACTATGTTGAGTAATATTTAATGGTTTGATGCTTAAGTTGTGGTGTTATTCTTCTAGTGGTGTCATGTGAACGTCGACTACATGATACTTCACCTTTATGGGCCTAGGGAATGCATTGTGTATTCGTTTGCCAATTGTGGGGTTGCCGGAGTGACAGAAACCTGAACACCCGTTGGTATATCGATGCATGAGGGATAGCAGGATCTCAAAGTTTAAGGCTGTGGTTAGTTTATCTTAATTATTTTCTTGTATTTGCGGATGCTTGCAAGGGGTATAATCACAAGTATGTATTAGTCCTAGGAAGGGCGGTGCATTAGCATAGGTTCACCCACACAACACTTATCAAAACAATGAAGATTAATCAACTATATGAAGCGAAAGCACTTGACAATATTCCCGTGTGTCCTCAAGAACGTTTGGTCATTATAAGTACAACAACCGGCTTGTCCTTTGCTGTAGAAAGGATTGGGCCACTCGCTGCAACTATTACTACTGCATTTTATTTACTTGTACTTTATTTATCTGTCATATCAAAAACTCCTAAAAACTTGTCTGAGAGCATTTACAGTGAATCCTTCATCAAAACCGCTTGTCAACACCTTCTGCTCCTCGTTGGGTTCGACACTCTTATTTATCGAAAGTACTACGATTCACCCCCTATACTTGTGGGTCATCAGATATGCAATGACACTAACAAAACAAATAAATTGCCTTGTAAGTAAAGATGGATAAGATGGTGCTCGCGTAGGTGCAACCTCCCCAAGCTTAGGTGTTAGCACAAGTTGGTGACGTTGACTTTGTTGTGAGATGAATGCGATGATGCACACCCTTGGATAAATCTCTCAGCTACGATTCCCCGGCAACGGCGCCAGAAAACGTCTTGATGGTCCCGAAGAGCAAGTATTGATGCCTGCACAAATAAACGTGATTAGGTTGAGACTCCAAGTGCAGAGTGTATAGTAAGTGGAAGACAGTTTTCCCCACGAGGGGTGACTCGAGGGTTTAATATCGAACTCTCGGGGAATCTGAAGTGGTAGATTTATCTTCTTATCCTTCTTTTGGTTACCTACAAAACAAGGTTAGATGTTTTGGTCCTCAACCTCACCTGTGGTTGTCAAGCACAAGGTGTAAGAATGATATCAGGATAGTTATGCAATGCAAACAAGAAATAAATATGCAATGATGGTGGATGCAATGATAAATGATATTTTTGGGTTTTTGAATGATGTATGCAAGATGAAAAGTATTTTTGTATTTTCGGATTTAATGATGGCTGAAAATATAAAAGTGGTATATGGTGTTGGAAAGGTGTTTCTTATGATTAAAAATGGACTGGGGTTCATGGTTTCACAAATGCACACTCTCTTTATAAAGTGGTAGACAATGGAACACACACAGTTAACATATGAGATTGCAACACAGGGTTTGATAATAAGTTACTTAGATATATGGGCATCACGTCCTAACATAGAGATCTTTTGGTTATTAACCTCTCTTATACTCCACCAAGATGCGAACTAAATCATAACACCTCAGTAATTAAGACAACTCAGAGTATAGCATTAAGTATCATGACATGAAGTGAAAATAAGAACATGCTAGATCTAGTCATGGAGTAGTGGCAATGGTCACACCCACATCTCCGGTAGCATGGTATTTTAGTTTATCCCTACTGGGGTAACAAAGTAAGGTAAAGATACCAAAGTGGATCGCAGAACTTTCGCTCACGTTCACTGCACTAGCCACCCACCGTTACTCCAACTAATGCACACGTTCCCCCACACACGCTCTCATAAACATGCTTGATCAAAACAAGTAGACAAGAATGGGGTACATAATATGCATCTATACTCATAACTGAAACAAACATTGCAATCTCAAACATATATTAACTCATAAAGATCCACCACAAAGGTATTACAACGGTGACCGTAATCATGTTCAGCAGCTCATACGGTGCTAATTAGTGAAGCTCAAGAGAGGAGAGATACATAAGTTACTTCCACAAACCCATAATCCAGAGGTGGACTACTCCCTCTTCATCATGGAGACGGTGGAGAAGTCGATGGAGAAGATGGAGACCACGCCGGCAGCGCCCCGCCGGAGTTTCCCCCCTCCAATCTGTAGCTCCTGATCTCCGTTTCGGTGTTTCTGTGTTTGTGCGGCGCTCCTTCCAGAGAACGTCGGGGGACCTTTTTTATAGGCGTTTTTAGGTCAAAACGAAGACGGTGGAGCGAAGATCGACGGCAACGGAGCCACGAGGCCCAAATGGGTGGGTCCCACGCGGCCTGGTACTGTGGCCGCGTGGGCCCCCCTCGTTTGGCCCTCGGGCCTCCGTTTGCTCGCTTCCTTTTTCCGTAGTCCTTCTTCCTTCCAAATATTGACGCCCGTAAATTTCCAGGTGATTTCGTTGACGTTTGGGTCCCTGAAACATTAAAATACAAAACTAGGGTTTTCTGCCTGTGCAGGGTTAATTCCATAAAAATAGGAAATCATTAAGATATTTCCAAAATCATGATAAAACATTGATATAACCCTTATATGATGCAAATATGATTGGAATATAAGCAATTAAAGTGCAAAGTTCATGTATGCATTTTACATGCATCAGCCACTGGCGACTATGCTACCACCGGCGATGGCGATGCTGCAAGCAGCGTCGGGCGGTGCTTCCTATGGTGTCGGCAGTTGCTACCACAGGCGAGGGAGGGTTGCTACGAGACAGCAGCGGTGCTATCACCGGCGGCGGTGGTGCTGCAAGCGGCATCCGGCGGTGCTACCTACGGTATCAGCGGTTGCTACCAAGGGCGAGGGTGGGCGCTGCAAGCAAGCAGCGACGGTGCTGCCACCGTCGACGGCGGTGCTGCAAGCGACATCGGGCGGCGCTTCCTATGCTGGGCAGCGGTGCTACTCGCCGGAGCTGGGCGTGGACTCCATTGCTATGATCCTGAGCGGGGACTGGAGCCCGGATGCTACAAAGGCAGGGCTTCGGTGCTGCAAAGGCATCACACCGGAGCTACAAAGGCGGGACACCGATGCTGCTCCTCCCCGGTTTGCTCCTCCGCGGACGCTGATGCTCCAATACCATAATTGTTTTGCACCTGCTACCATTGTTCTTATTTTTTGCTCATAAGTTTCGTCAGAGGATTTGGCCAGAATATTTTTGTTGCTACAAGCTGCAATTTTCAAAATTTTGCTACAATCGTTTTGTGGTTTTTCTACATTTATACAACGTTTTTGCTACGAGCTCTCCGGCGAGGTTTTTCTCCATGTCTCCGACGAGGTCGGTTTTGCTACAACGTCTCAGGCGAAGTATCCGGCGAGGTCTCCAGCGAGTTATATGTCTGAAGTCCTTTTTTATATTCTGGGATCGAACCGTTTTTTGCTGCAATGATAGATTATTTGCTGCTGCGGGACGTTTATTTGCTCCGTTCGTAGCAATTGCGGGAATTTGGGAAATATAAAGTATACACGTGTCGATCAGGGGACCCGGGGATGGGAAGCTCGGATCCCCCGGGGGACGCCTAGTATTGTCCATATGCCGGGCCCTTTATCACCCGTTACCGTCACGACGGGCCACAACTGGAGGTACTATGTGGACGAGCCCGCCGTTCGTACCTTGTCCGTCCGGAAAATCTTTTCCAAAACGCCGTTATTAGTGTTGTGGCGCTACGGTTACGAAGTGCAAATGCCTTGTGTCCTGTCTGGTTATTTACGATAACATAATCTGTCCTCCGGTATGGGCCCGGTGGATTTGGTTCGGTCTAGGTCGATGTGGGTTGCTTCGCTGCTCCCTTTTGGCCGTCCAAGTCACGCACTTAGGCTTGGAATTCGAGCCGAGCCGAGGGAGCTCGGCTCGACTCGCTAGAACTCGCTCAACTCGTTCAGAAATGAAACTTGGCTCGGCTCGGTAAACTCGCGAGTAGCTCGTTTAACTCGCTCATTTTTTTTGATATACTAGTGCCAAACTTGTTAATATTTTTGTACTGATAATGGTGTAAAGGTTCTATATTTCAACATTGATCCATCCTTTGACTAGAGATGTAAAATTGTAGAAAGATCATCATTATTATAGTTCAGAATTAGTAGGAAAATTACTTGTTTTTCTGTATGCACGCATGTTTTAAACACTTAGAATGTGTTCAACGAGTTATCGAGCTACTCGCGAGCTACTCACGAGTAGCTTGGTCAACAAACAAGTTCAGAAATGAAACTTGGCTCGGCTCGTTAGACAGCGAGTTCGAGCCGAGTCGAGCCGAGTCACGAGTTACTCGTTTAGCTCACGAGTTTCGAGTTTTAATTCCCACCCTACACGCACTTGTTGAGGTCTATTTTATTTATTTATTTATTTTCACAATCAATATCATGATATAATTATAGAAGGAAAAAATATGGTGGAGATACATGAGCTGGCTACATCGATTGCAATATAAAGCTTAATAGAAACTAGTAGCAAATATTCAAGATCTTCAAACTCTTTCTACATCCATGACTGCCTGCACATAGAATGTGTGCGATCGACCGCCCGCTCATGTGTCTCCTAGACGCACTGGCTCTGTTCCACGTGTAAAAACTCGTTGTTCGACACAATTGCCAACATAATAAACCAAGGGTCCGCTTAAGTCACAGTCGCACTCGACTGACGTCAGTCTTCTATTTACCTTCCGACGAGGCACACCCTCGCCACAACTACCGGCGTAACCGTCGTCCACCATGCCCGTGGCCGGCGCGTTGTCGCGATACCTCGCCGCCCCACCCTATGACGAGCTACTCCCCCGCCACCTCGGCCATCCCTCTAAAACTAACCTTCTTATCCAGCGGCGGCGACCCCCCGCACACCCCAAGCTAAATTTGTCGCTCGCTGCCGCCGCGGCAAACCGCGTTGGCGGCGGCTCCGACTCGCTCCATTCCTCGTCGCCGCCATGGCCAATTGCATCTTTATCGCCGACCCGGGCTCCTTGACGCGACAAGGAAGAAGGCTGGATTTTGCACGAATAGCGAAGTTGAATTAGCGGTGGATGAATCAAGTGTGAGCTCTGAGAATTAGCAAAACCAATAAATCAATGAACCATAAAGAGAACGGTTCAACATGGAGACTGAAACACACAGAGTAAATTGGTATTAGAGCATCTCCAGCAGCATTGCTATATTTTCCCTGGATTGCCAAAAACTGCTTTTTTAGCAATTGGGACACAAAAACCAGCTCCAGCAGCATTGCTAAAACTGGTCCCCACATGAAAAAATTTAGGCGGCTGAGCAAAACAGCTCCCTCGATTGGCAAATATGCAAAGTCTAGAGCCAACCCCCAAAACGCCCCAAAGTCGCGCGGGAGGGCCAACTTCCAGATCCTGGAAGTTTCACCGCCGCCGGCCACCGCCTCGCCACCTTCCCCACCGCCGTTTGCCCGTGCGCCGCCTCCCTCGTGTGCGCCCAGCTTCCCCCCCCCGTCCCAACCTACCCCGCCGGCACGACCTTCCCCGTTGCCGAATCGAGCTCCGGCCCGCCCGAAGACCCGCCGGCCGATTCGGCCCGGTGGAGGCCGTCGTCGGTGCGGGAGAGGTCCTTCGCCGCCACGCCCGCGCCCCCTCGCCTCCGCGAGCGTCGGAGCACGGCGGCGACCCACGCCATCACCGCGAGCTTCTGCGGCGGCGCGTCGCCCATGAGCTTCCGCGGCGCGTCGCCTGCAAGCTTCTCCGGCGTGCCACCCACGCGCTTCTCCGCCACGAGCTTCTCCGCGCGCCGCCTGCGAGCTTCTCCATCGCGGGACAGGACAGATGAGTGGGGAAGAAGAGAGGGGAAAATAGAGAGAGAAAAAAATGGGAAAAAGTCTATCCCACTTACATGTGGGCCCACATGCAAATCCCAGTTTTGCCAATCCAGTTTTAGGAAGGCTAGCAAAGCAGATTTTCTTTTGGATTGCTAAACCCTCTCACTCCTCTTCCTAAAACCATTATAGCAATCCAAATTATAGGAATGCTGTTGGAGATGCTCTTAGGAAATCCGTTTCAATTCCTAGTCGTGCTGCTTGCTGACTGCCTGACTCCTGATCTAATATCCAAATAACTGCAATTGTAATTGTATAGATAAGGGTATTGTAATCCAAATTAACCAGAGTCATTAGTGGAACCGTGGCACTCGATGTGAGGGTAGAACTGGAATACCAGAGCGTAACTCGGGTAGCGGTCCACTTCAGAAGGATCCGAATATTCGGCTCTCGCCCAGACTTCCGGGGCTCGTCGTTAAATACGCGACCCACCTTCTTGCCCGAGATCCACCATCATCCTCAAACGAAACAAAAAAAAATCCAAAAAATTACTCCGGGAGGATAAAAAACAGATCTGTCTGGCTATGAGTGAGGACCTGAAGCGCGACTACGAGATCGGCGCCGAGATCGGCCGCGGCCGCTTCGGCGTCGTCCACCGCTGCGCCGCCCGCGCCACCGGCGACCTCTACGCCGTCAAGTCCGTCGACCGCTCGCGCCTCTCCGACGACCTCGACCGCGCGCTCGCCGAGCGCGAGCCCAAACTCGCCCAGCTCGCCGCGGCCGGGAACCCCGGCGTCGTGGCCGTGCACGCCGTCTACGAGGACGACGCCTGGACGCACATGGTCATGGACCTCTGCACGGGGCCCGACCTCCTCGACTGGGTCCGCCTCCGCGGCGGCGCGCCCGTCCTGGAGCCCGAGGCCGCCGCGGTCGCCGCCCAGCTCGCCGAGGCCCTCGCCGTCTGCCACAGCCGCGGCGTCGCGCACCGCGACGTCAAGCCCGACAATGTGCTCCTCGACGCCGCCGGTGACGCGGGGCCCCTCCGCGCGCGGCTCGCGGACTTCGGGTCCGCCGCGTGGGTCGGCGGCGGGGAGAGCGCGCGCGGCCTCGTGGGCACCCCGCACTACGTGGCGCCCGAGGTGGTGGCGGGCGGCGAGTACGGGGAGAAGGCCGACGTGTGGAGCGCCGGGGTGGTGCTGTACGTGCTCCTCACCGGCGGCGCGCTGCCGTTCAGCGGCGAGACGGCGTCGGACGTGTTCTCCGCCGTGCTGAGGGGAAGCCCTAGGTTCCCGCCCAGGCTCTTCTCCGGGGTGTCGCCGCTCGCCAAGGACCTCATGAGGCGCATGATCTGCCGCGACGTCTCCAGAAGGTTCTCCGCCGAGCAAGTCCTCAGTAAGCGCTACATCACGCTGGATTCTTCAGATTGTTTCCGTGCTGCATTTGGAATATAATTTCCTTCAAAAGTGCATGATTCGTTTCGTTTGCTAGTAGATTATTCCTAGTCTAATCGATTCGATACTATAGCTCGTATCCATAGCCTTGATTAATTATCTGCCCCTAATAACTTATCCTAATCCGGATTAAATTACTATTTTCCAGGGCACCCGTGGATCTTGGGCGGAGGAGGAGCCCGAGAGGAGGTGGTGCAGCCAACCTGAAGAGCCACCCCATCTCGTCGACTGTTCGTTCCCGTAGAGATAACCTTCGTGTCTACGACGTTTGTAGATATATGCAGTGTGCGATGATGCAGTAGAGATTTGTCGACTGTCGAGTACCCATTGTATCAATCCAGGATTGCCGAAGAAGAGATCTTAGCTCGATCTCTTTGTTTCCTCTTTCTTTCTAGGCCTTTTTTTTTGGTTGCCTTGGTTAGATAACGCCCTACCTGTTCGATCGGTTTCCGTGTGATGGTGATGGTGATGGTGATGGTGATGTACATACTAACTCTTCATGTATAAAAATGCTTATGAAGTAATCTTTCTCCCGTTCTTCGTTTATTTTTGTGGCATTTTGCTCAAATGCTTGAAGAGATCAGTAGTGCATCTCGATGCTCCCAGGAAGCTTGGATCCTCTGACACGTTAATCCTACATGACTGTTATTTTTGGTCCTTTTTTGAGGCAAGATCCAACTGACAGCTAGCTTTGTTCATCTTAACCCTGCATCTATATATATGAAGTGATCTTTCGTCTGTTCTTCCTTGGTTTCATCACATTTTGCTCCAGTGCTTGAAGCGGAGTAGTGCATCTGTCTGCGCCCAAAGAAGCCTGGATCATCCTCTACCACATGAATCCAAGATGAGTATATTTTTACACCAGATCCAACCGTCACATCTAGCTTTCTTCATAGCCTTTGGATTGCTTGAAGTTTGGGAACCGGTTTGTGTCTGTGGTTTCAGCATTGTACACTGAAACACAACAAGAAACATCTGTTGTTTTGCGATTACGCCGACGTGGACGGTTTTGTTAACATATCTGTAGAGTTAAGCTGCAAGTGATCAGTAGCGTGGCTATGAAGTATGAACAGACAAAATAGACGAGCCAACCTTATCTTTACCTAATCCACCTTCCATATAATGGATCGACTTTCAAGTTTCAAGCCACCTGTTTCGTTTCTGTTGGGGGACCGCATTCCGTTATCAGTTATCAACGTGGATAGTTTTGTTAACATATACTTCCTCATGCGACCTGTTTTCGCAATGTTTTTTTTTGTTTCGTTTTGAAATACTGTACTACTTGCTAGCTGTGGATTGTGACTGGAGGTGTAATAAAACGACATTGCTCAATCGCACGTCGTACCGTTGTCACGAATCAAATACCGTTGTCGCAAAGGACAGCTCTCCAATTTTCTAAGTACGTAATTATACCATACAGCGATTCCACTGCGTTTCCAATGAGCAACGCAATGAAAGGAGATTGATAGGAGGAATAAACGATAGCGTTTTCCCTTCCCTGGCCGTTCCTAGCCATTTTTAATGGAGAGGAATCCGGTGCTGTTACTTTGTTTAGAGAAGACCTCACCGCATTATGCATTTATGCTTGTGAAATGTGATTTGCATGATCAACTGATCATGCAAAGGGATCGCGTGAATCGCCCGCACCGTACGCTCGAGCGGCATATCCTGGGGTTTATCCGCTCCTCCGTCCGGCCCGGTACTGCCTTTGTACTCACTCCCCTGCTTGGCCTGCAAGCTTCAGTCGAATCGGCGCAGAAAGGTGGCAGCTGGAGGAGGATGCTGATTCAGATTCCCCTCTGCGTCGCGTCGTGGCTTTGACTGTACGGCCGGTTCCACTGTAGAGTAGAGAAAAGATGTTTCGAGCGATAGGAGTTTGTGCCGCTGCTGCAGGGAATCCGGCCGTAACGACAAAAAATGGAAAAAGACGTACGTATCACGTGGTGACTCTGCGACAGGGCACCGTGCTGTAGAATCTAAACTTGAGCACTAACTCAACATCACACTCACACACGCACACACACCCTAGAACACAAGCTAGACCTAGAGCTACACATACAACGCACTGGAGTACCGTTTCCATGACTTGTTGTGTTGCTACTATAGCTATCGGTTGTATGGGCGGAAACGATGCTCTCCTAGGGCTCGTGTTACGTGTTTATAAGAGGTGAGAATAGCCCTCACCGTGGCGTACAGAGGTACCGTATTGGGCGGTGTACTACACCGTACCAATACGGTATGTGACATGTATTACAATCTCTAACAACCCCCCTTAATCTAAATTTTACAAAGATTTAGATTACGCCTAAACTCACGAAGACTACCAACAGGAAGAGACTTGGTGAAACCATCAGCCACTTGGTCTTTGCTTGATATAAACTTGATATCTAACTCTTTATTTGCCACTCGTTCACAAACAAAGTGAAAATCAATTTCAATGTGTTTAGTACGGGCATGAAAAACTGGATTTGCAGATAAGTAAGTAGCACCCAAGTTATCACACCATAAACATGGTCTTTCCTTCAGTTTTACCCCAAGTTCCTTGAGAAGAGCTTCAACCCAAATAAGCTTAGTTGTAGCATTTGCTAGTGCTTTGTATTCAGATTCTGTACTTGATCTTGACACTGTGGGTTGTTTGCGAGCATGCCATGATACTAGGTTTGGTCCAACAAAGATGGCAAAGCCTCCTGTGGAACGCCTGTCGTCAATGCACCCAACCCAATCGGCATCTGAGAAGGCACTCAACAAAGTAGATGTAGACTTCTGAAAAGTGATACCAAGGTTCATAGTGCCACTGACGTATCTTAGAATTCGCTTGATACCGCGGCCGTTCTGATGACCGGGATGTTGGCCGTCGCCGTGACAATGGCTGGCGGGATGATCGTGACTACCGCCGGCGTGATGACACTGTGCGTCGTGATGGTGGAAAGCGGCGTGATGACCGTCGCCGTGACCGCGCCCCCACTCCATATGTTGACACCACATGTCAAATATGCAAGATCCATGGACACCCTGCCAGTGAATGCTGGTGGCGATATGAGGACAGAGATGATTCAGATGATGACGTTGATCACAGAGACAAGACTGCTAATGCTGCTTATGGAGTTGACACCAATTGGTACCCTGACACTGGTGCTACAGATCACATTACAAGTGAGTTGAAGAAGCTGTCCACACATGAGATGACATAGGTGCATGAAGATATTGGCAAACTTTGTTAACAGAAAAGGATATATCTGGGCGTGTCAAAGTAAGATATTGAAGAGCACCAACAATGCTTCGATATCGTGTGCTTTCTTCGGGACCAAGTGACTCCCCCTCGGTCAGAGATAGCTTTTCTGTGTCAGATAAAGGTGTAGGTGCAGGCTTACAATCATGCATACCTGCACGACCAAGTAAATCAGAGGCATATTTGTGCTGAGTAAGAAGCAAGCCATCATTGAATTTCTTGACTTCAATCCCTAAAAAGAAGTGCAAGTCACCAAGATCCTTGATAGCAAAGTGAACATTCAAATCCTTGAGCAACACCATAATCGCCTTATCTGAGGAGCTTGTAACAATGATATCGTCAACATAGATCAGAACATAAATTATAATATCTGACTTGTGATATAGAAACAGGGATGTATCGGTTTTAGATGAAAGAAAACCAAGATCATGAAGTTTGGAGCTTAACCGAGAGAACCATGCACGGGGAGCCTGTTTTAAGCCATAAAGAGCTTTATCAAGTTTGCAGATAGCATTGGGGGCTTGGGGATTTTCAAAACCTGGTGGTTGTCGCATATAAACCTCCTCTTCCAGAACTCCATGTAAAAACGTGTTCTTGACATCTAGCTACCGCAAACTCCATCCTCGAGAGACAGAGATAGCTAAAACCGTACGAATGGTGGCTGCTTTAACAACAGGACTAAAGGTATCTTCATAATCAATGCCATACCTTTGTTTAAAACCTTTTGCAACCAAGCGAGCTTTATACCGATCAATGGTGCCATCAGAATGTTTCTTGATGCGGTAAACCCACTTGCAATCAATCAGATTTTGCTGGGGACTGAATGGAACAAGATGCCAAGTGTTGTTCTCAATGAGGGCGTTATACTCTTCTTGCATAGCTTGACGCCATTGCGGATGATCAAGGGCTTCCGAGAGGGAACGAGGTTCACCTGAGAAAGAGAGTAGACCATACCGCACAGTACCTCGTTTTGTGGAATAACGTACAGTACCATCTTTAAATATTTTGGGTTTGCGGATACCTTTTTTAAGCCGTGTGCTCACTCCAGGAACATGAGAGGGAGCAGAATCAGGTGGAGCAGAAGATCCAGCCGATCCAGTGTGCATGGGACCAGCAGCAGCAGTGGAATCTGCGCTGGCTTCGCTGTCAGCAGCAGCCGACACGGCTCCATTGGAGCTGGCTGCAGGGGACGTGTCGAGCTCTGGATGAGAGCTAGGGGAATCTTCAGGCGGGGACCCGCCAGGCGACGGAGCAGACGAATCCGCGGACACGGAGGCGTGTGGCCGTGGCCCGACAGGCGCATGCTTCCCGACAGGTGCATGGGGGCATGGACGCGAGGACGATGCTCCACGGACAGCCTCGGGATGACGCGGAGCAGGAGAATCCCGCTCGGGATCTGTATGCACAGGATCCAAGGACGATGCCAAATCATCATCAGAATCTGTGCAGTTGTCTTGTAGTGGCGATGAGGCAGACCACATTTCTTGATCTCCTGACGCCATTTCTTGATCATTTTGAACCAAATTTTGTGCAGCGTGTGCAGAATCTTCAGCACCATCATCAACAAGTGCATGTTCTTCAGCTTCCTGGTCATGGTTAGTGACAACTGGTATAATAGGTAAAGGCATGTAGTCATGTGTTTGTGCATCCCCAATAGTGGAAGAACGTGAATCTTTTGGCAATAGAAGAATGTCAGCACGGAGACGCCTACCAGCATTAGGGTGGAGGGCGGCAAAGGGAAAGACATTTTCATCGAAAACAACATCACGAGAGATATAAACACGGCCAGTTGAAACATCAAGACATTTAACACCTTTGTGGAGAGGACTATAGCCAAGGAACACACAGCGTGTAGAATGGAAACCAAGCTTGCGTTTGTTATAGGGTCTAAGATTAGGCCAACAGGCGCAACCAAAAACACGAAGGGAGTCATAGTTGGGTTTAGTGTGCATGAGACGTTCAACAGGTGTATCAAAATTGATGACCTTACTAGGCAACAAGTTTATGAGGAAGGTGGCTGTAAGAAAAGCTTCATCCCAAAATTTTAATGGCATAGATGCATTTGCAAGAAGAGACAAGCCAACTTCTACGATATGGTGATGTTTGCGTTCGGCGGAGCCATTTTGTTGGTGTGCATGAGGACAAGAAACATGGTGAGCTATGCCAACTTTTTGGAAGAAGCTATTTAATTTTTCATATTCACCACCCCAATCAGTTTGCATTGTCTTTATCTTTCTGTCAAATTTGCGCTCAACAAACTGTTGGAAGTTGAGAAAAACTTGGTAAACATCAGAACGGTTCTTAAGCAAATATATCCAAGTAAACTTGCTAAAATCATCAATAAAACTCACATAGTATGAATGTTTGCCAACAGAGGCAGGTGCCGGACCCCATACATCAGAGAATACTTGTTCCAAAGGAACAGTAGAAACACTAGTGGAAATAGGATATGGCAACTGATGACTCTTAGCGAGTTGACAAGCATCACACACATAGGGATTTATATCTGGCGTATGAGATAGTTCATTTTTTTCTAAGAATTTGCTGGACCACAAATGAAGAGGGATGACCTAAACGACGATGCCATGTAGAGGATGATGGATTTATTGTGACAAAAGCTTGCTTGGAGGATCCACTAGAGATGGGCACTAGAGGATAGAGACCACCATGGCAAGGACCCTCAAACAGAACCTTCCTTGACACCTGATCCTTGATCAAAAAGAAAGAAGGATGAAACTCGATAAAAACATCATTATCGGTGGACAGATAAAAGATTTTTGGAAGCACTAGGAACATGAAGTATATTGTTAAGATGCAATGAACTATTGGGGGTATGCAAAACAGAATGACCAACATGAGTAATTTGCATACCATGACCATTAGCAGTGTGGACGTGTTCATGTCCCTTGTACTTCTCATGTGTGGACAGCTTCTTCAACTCGCTTGTAATGTGATCTGTAGCACCAGTGTGAGGGTACCAATTGGTGTCAACTCCATAAGCAGCACTAGCAGTCTTGTCTCTGTGATCAACGTCATCATATGAACATCTCTGTCCTCATATCGCCACCAGCATTCACTGGCAGGGTGTCCATGGATCTTGCATATTTGACATGTGGTGTCAACATATGGAGTGGGGGCGCGGTTTCCACCATCACGACGCACAGTGTCATCACGACGGCGGTAGTCACGATCATCCCGCCAGCCATTGTCACGGCGGCGGCCAACATCCCGGTCATCAGAACGGCCGCGGTATCCACCGCGGTATCCACGGTAATCTCCACGGTACCCACGGTCGCGATCATCACCGCGGTATCCACGGTCATCTTCAGCGCGGCCACGGCCACGACCGCGGCGAGCAAGGTTCACCGACGAGGTAAAGGCATCGCCGGTCTCCTGGAGCATTGTCTGTCTAATGTCATGAGCATAAATCTGGTCAAAAAGATCATCTAATGTGGTGGCTGGGTTGCCGTGGACAGCTGCTACAACATCATTGTAAGAACCATCTAAGCCATTAAGAATATAGCCTACAAGTTCTCCATCATCAACTTCTTTTCCAAGAGAGACTAATTCAGAACTGAAACTTTTCATCTTTGCAAAGTATTGTGCAGCTGTAAGGGAACCCTTCTTGGTGCTATTCAGTTGTCCTCGGAGGTGATTTACCTTGGCAAGGGACTGCTTTGAGAACATACCAGTGATCACCGACCAGACGGCCTCGGTGGTCTCAAGCCCGACCATGTGCGCGAGGACGTCCGGGGATAGGGAGTTGAGGATGTAGGTGAGCACAGCCTGGTCGCGAGCGATTCAGACTCCATATGCCGGATTGGGGATGATCTTCTTCACCTTGTCAGAATCTTCAATCGTGATGGTCTTGGGTGGGGCGCTCTCACTGCCGTCAAGGAGGCCAGTGACCTGGGCGCCGCGTAGAGCTGGGAACACGAGGGTCTTCCAAAACAGGAAATTCCCACGCGTGAGCTTCTGGGATGGAGGGGATCCGAGCTGGGCAGCGACGGATGGCATCGAGGAAGACGACGACGCCATGGGCTAGGAGCAGCAGGGGATCGAGTCTCAGGTGTTTTTGGATCGTAGGTTTTTAGGTCGTGGTTCTTGGTCGTGGTTCTTGGTGTCTTGGTTTTGGGTTTGTATCTTGGTCATGGTTGTGATCTTGTTTCTTGGGTCTTTGGTTTTTGATGCGGCGGCAGGATCTGCAGCGGCGAGCTTGGTGCGGCGGCGGCCAGTCAATGGCGGCGGCGGCGATTTTCTTGTAGATCGTAGCGGCGGCTAGGGTAGAAGAGGATGGGCTCTGATACCATATGGGTGGAAACGATGCCCTCCTAGGGCTCGTGTTACGTGTTTATAATAGGTGAGAATAGCCCTCACCGTGGCGTACAAAGGTACCGTATTGGGCGGTGTACTACACCGTACCAATACGGTATGTGACATGTATTACAATCTCTAACAGGTTGCACACCTCTTGGGCTCTCGACTCCCGGGACCTACCGCTGCTGAACTGATCTCGATGCAGGACGGGTCAAATACTTGTGCTACTTGTGCCTACCGCCAAGGCAGAAGATTCAGGTACTGATTTGGATTTTCTTACGCCGCATCGCTAGCAATGATGGTAAGGTGCCTCAATCAGGCGCGGGGGCGGCTAGGTCGGCCCTTCCCCAACCTCGCGCGGCGACGACAACAACTCCGACGAGGAGCGGAAGGGCCTCGTCACGCGCCGGTACACGAACTACAACCGGACGCTGCTGCGTGCCCTCCTCCATCGTGAGGTACGGGAGTGAAAAAAAAATCAAATTTACAGTTTGATTTAGTGTTTCTGTTCTCGCGGCACATTTCGAGTCTCTAAAAGCGGCAAAAAACGAACTGTAAACTCTCCATCCATACAGGACCGCGAGATAAGGGGTCTGTTAGAGATGCTCTTAGTCATAAGTCGCTACAATAGGATTTTCTTCATTTATTCTGCGTGGGTTCCTTTTCTTTTCTTGCACTGCCGCATGGCGCAGTACATGGGCCTCTGTAGAACAGGTATATGGGCCCTAAATTGTTGGGCCGGGGTCGCCGGCCCCTTCCGCCCGCCCGTGGGCCGGGCCTTCGTCCTCGTCGTGGGTTCCGAAGGGATGAGGCGCCGTCCGCCGCGGCGAATGCTCGACCGCGGCCGGGACCATGCCTGTGGCCGCCGCCGTGGTTGCCGAGGCGATGCTCGCGGTGGTCGAGAGCTTGTCCACTGTGCAGCTCCGTCTGGCGTCTAGGCAGCCGCCACCTGGGATTTCTGCGTGGCGCCGCTCGGCGTTCGACCGCGTCGCCGCCGCCTTGGGAAGCTTCTCCTCCGCCTTTTTCCCTCTCCACCATCGACCCATTCAACCATCATATTTCCTGTTGCCCTATTCCATCAATTTTGTTGATTTGGTCCGAATTAGTCCCAGATTGTTTCCCGTGTTGAAATTTTGATAGATTCAAGAGAATTTCAGTTGTTTATTTTCAGGAGGGCGAGACGTGGTCACGCATGTGACTATGTCGTTGTCTTCTCACTCGTTCCTGACGCAACTTTGGCGACACCAACTCTTCGTGTATGTATATATATACACGCTCAGGTCGTCAGGTGTTCTTCAGACAACTACTGAAGCAATCTCTAAAGATCCAGTGTTCCTTTTTTATTCGAGGGAATCAACGGAGGGCGTTCTGCCCACCTGAACTTTGCTCCAGTGTTCTCGGTGTACTAGTAAATCCTCCAAGACGATTCCTCCATTCTTGGAGAACTGGACCCCTTCATTATTTCAGGTGAGTTTTGTTAACATATTTTCAAGAATGTGTCTTATAGGATCCTCTTTCAGTTTGTCTTTTCATTTACTTCAAGCTTAATTGGGTGCTACTAAAACGAGCCGAATGTTTTTCCTTTGACAGACTAGACGAATTCTTCTTTGTTCCTATGACTCTAAATTGCTTAGGACGGCTAATGTTCAGTAGGCAATAGCTATCCAAAAATAAATTGAGCACGATTGTCTTGTGACTTGAGACCTGTGATCGAGTAGGTTGCTGAAGGAACAGTTGAGTTCTTCACAGAACAAGCTTTCAATAGGAATGATTTTTTCCTTCACAGCCGATCCTGATTTTGGTAAGCATCATATAGCAATAGTATGCCGATTCCCTATCGTCTCTCCCGCACATCTTTTTCTGCGGAGTAGGAATTCTGTAAATGATATTGAAGGAACAGAACATCATCACAGAGTTTCATAGTTTGCACATTTGGCAGATAACATGAGTCATTCTTTAGGTCATCTATGTACCGTAGACATCTTGGGGAAATCTTGAAAGAGTAAAATCGTATACGAATTTTTTCTATATATGTAGCCCTTTGAGACAATGGAGTGAGCTTGTGAAATCTTATGAATTATTTATGGAATAGTTAAAACCTACGGATTTTGGAAGAATTCTAACATGAGTTGGACATCATGGGAAAATCGAATGGATGTCTTCCATGGATCTCCTCTCCCTCCACATTGACATTTAGCATTAAAATTTTAAAATAACCATTTTTGCAAATTCTAGCGTTTTTGTGTTACGTAGGAACTATTTTAATGTACTCCTTATGAACTCCCTACAGTTTTCTATTTTTTTAAAATTAAAGGAGCCATGCGGCCCCCAATTTCATTAAGAAATTGAAGTCTGTCGTCAAACACATCCAGCACATTACAGGCATGGTATCAATTGATGCCAGGCTGACCTACTAGTTCTCTAAAACTGGTTCACATCTAACATAACTTAAAGTAGATTGTAAACAATGCAGTCTTGCTGGTACCAAAGGCCTGCGTGCAATATGTCCATAGTTGGCTTATTGCTTTTGGTCGCTGGGGCTCTGTCCTATTGCTCTCATTTGGCCCCTATCCTGTATTGTTGAACTTTCTTCTCCTTCTTAATATAATATGCATGTAGTTCTTTTGCATGGTTCGAAACAAAATGTTTTCCTTATTTCTCAGGTTTTCAGATAAAGTTGGCTAATTGAATGTTAAATTCTATTGGAACCTAGTTCAAATTATTTGTCCCCAGTTAAATTTAACGATGCATCCACCAGTCTAAGCACGTGTATGGCCTCCATTTTCTACGGTACCCATTAATTTTTTCTGTAAGAAAGTTGTTGATTTAGTTACCATTGTCATGTTTGCTTGTTCTCCAGCCAAAGAATATGCGAGTGCTCTTGCAACTGGGCCTGAGCCTTGTATTGCTTGCAGCACAATGTGCACCTGCAACTGCAGCTCCTAGTTCAGAGTGCCGAAGGCAATGTGGTACAGTTGAGATACCATACCCATTCGGTATCGATCCAAACTGCTCACTTGCAGGCTTCGACCTCAGTTGCAAGGTCCAAGATGGCATCTCCAAGCCATTCATTGGCGACTTTGAGGTGCTCAGCATTTCCTTGACTCAGGGCACCATGCGGGTGCTCAATTACATTGTGGCACACTGTTACAACACCTCTACAGGGAGCATGGAATTTATGGGCCGTTTCACTGGGTACGTGGGTCAACCTTCTTCTCCATACCGTCTCTCAGATGCCCAAAATAGGTTCACGGTCATCGGATGCAACGCCCTCTACTTGATCGCCGACAACGATGGCACTGGCACAGGCTACCAGGGCTTGGGCGTCTCAACATGTCGCAACTTTTCAGACTTAGTAGACGGGTCATGCTCCGGCATAGGATGCTCCCAAACTATGATACCGAAGATGATGTACAACTATGCCACAGCTTCTTTGGATTCGTTCAACACAAGCCAAATCTGGGAGTTCAACAGGTGCAGCTACGCTGTGCTAATGGAGGAAACAGCATTCAACTTCAGCACCTCGTACGTAAGCACCACCAAGTTCAATGACACGGATGAAGGGCGGGTACCCATGGTCCTTGACTGGGCTATAAGAAATCAGAAGTGTGATATCGCCACACAGAACAAGACAGGAACCTATGTATGCCTTAGCAGCAACAGCGTGTGCATTGATTCTGTCAATGATAATGGATACATGTGCAACTGCTCCCAGGGGTACAAAGGCAACCCTTATCTTCCAGATGGCTGCCAAGGTACTAATTTGCTTCGAACTGAATATGTATACACATAAATGCTAATCAAATTCTGCTCTGAATGTAGAAGGTCCATTGTTTATTGGAAATTCTAATATCTAGTGTTTCTCATCTTACATGCAGATGTCGATGAATGCAGTGACAATCCGTGTCCTTCAGGCGGCACTTGCCACAATGCGGTTGGAGGATTTCGGTGTTCTTGTGGTGTGGGAAGAAAATTGGAAAGCAATACATGCAACCCTGATACCGGCTTTATAATAGGTAACACCAGAAAAGGGACCACCTAGCTAATTCAGTAATTCTTATCGCATTTTTGTGCAATGTCAAAACATAAAAAAGTAAATATAAAGCCAATAACGTATCTGTTGACAAAATTAGACCAACTATGATCTCTCTCTCTCCTCCTAATTATCCAATCTGATGTCGTTATGCAGGAGTTACAATGGGATTATTTGGTGCAATGGTTATCATCATGATCACTGTCTTCTGGGGACAGATGATAATCCAAAAGAGAAAATTGAACAAAGTTAGGCAGGACTATTTTCAACAGCATGGTGGCTTGCTTTTGTTTGACAGGATGAAATCAGAGATCGGTCTTGCATTCACAGTATTTTCAGAAGCTGAACTCATACAAGCCAGTGACAACTTTGACAATGGCAGAATACTTGGAAAAGGAGGACATGGAACCGTCTACAAAGGAATAATAAAGAACAACATGTCGGTTGCAATTAAGAGGTGTGCATTAGTTGACGAAAGGCAAAAGAAGGAATTTGGCCAAGAAATGCTCATTTTGTCCCAAATCAATCACAAGAACATCGTTAAGCTCTTGGGTTGTTGCCTTGAGGTAGAAGTTCCAATTCTAGTCTATGAGTTTGTACCAAATGGTACACTATTTGAGCTTATCCATGGCAAGAATCAAGCATTACAAATATCCTTTAGCACTCTCTTAAGGATTGCTCATGAAGCAGCCGAAGGACTCAGCTTCCTACATTCATATGCGTCTCCCCCAATAATTCATGGTGATGTGAAAACTTCCAACATCCTTCTTGATGACAACTACATGGCCAAAGTGTCAGACTTTGGAGCCTCCATACTAGCCCCATCTGACGAACAGCAGTTCGTCACAATGGTTCAAGGTACCTGTGGATACCTTGATCCTGAATACATGCAAACATGCCAGTTAACGGATAAAAGCGACGTGTACAGCTTCGGAGTTATCCTTTTAGAGATCCTAACTGGTCAGTTGCCACTGAAGCTCGAAGGGTCTGAGAAGCAAAGAAGCTTATCGTTGATTTTCTTATCTGCTATGAAGGAGAACAACCTTGATGCAGTGTTGGTTAGTCACGTGAAAGGACAAGAGAGCATGGAGCTGTTGAGAGGACTCGCAGACCTTGCTAAAAAATGCCTAGATATGTGTGGTGACAACAGGCCCTCGATGAAAGAGGTCGCGGACGAGCTCAACAGATTGAGGAAACTTACAACGCATCCTTGGGTAGGGCTCGATGTGGAGACAGATGCAGAAAGCCTTCTTGGAGGAGAATCTGCCGGTGGTTATGAAATAGAATTAAGTGGGTATCCTATGGGCAAAAGTGAGAACCAGCCCATAAACCCAGGAAGTTCCTATTATGCAAGGTGATTAAGATAGGCATAATTTAATCTTGTAAAGTGACTAATTGCAGACAAAAATGTTTCTTCTGGACCTTGTCACCATGTATGTTGTATTTTGAGGTTAGTATTTGCTGCTATTGATTTGATTGCGTGTACTCTTTGCAACAGGGACTAGTCTTATCTTTTCCAACTTGTAAATTACAAATCGTGTATTTAATCCATTCGATGTGATGTTAAATGATTGGTTGCCTTTGAGGATTTTTTTAAAATTATTATAAGAAGATTCAGAGATGTTTCTTTCTTGGGATGAAGCACATCATAAATACTTGACTGCTGAGTCTGCCATGTCCCCATATTGCTTGGTTGGACTTGGACTAGTTCAAGGACGGATCAACCATTGACGTCAAGACCTCTGTGTGTATACATAGAAAACTCGAGATGCTGGCTGTTCTTTAGAACACAACTACGGAAGCAAAGCTCTAAACTGTTACGGTGCTCTGGTTGTCTTAGGAAAGGCAGATCCTGAAGCAAAAGTACAACCCTCAGGATAGGTCTTCTATTCGACGAGATCTGAACCCCTCATCATTTCAGGTGAGTTCTATGTAGAACAGATTTCTAGAATTTATATTTTTCCAGCTTTCAGTTTGTTTTTCCCGTTTATGTGAAGGCTGGATGCTAGAAAAAAATGGACGAATGCTTATTTGTCCCAAGACTCTTAACTGCTAGCTGCAAATATGCAATACCTGTACATAATCAACTTCTGTGCGCTTGTGCTGCGCGACCCTTTTGACTAGCAAAATATAGGACTTGCGACCTGAATTCCCAAGAATTTAGTTGTTCACGAGACAAGCTTTAACTAGAACTTGCATGAATGAATCTGTTCCTTTCTTTGACAGCCGATCCTGGTATTTTAAGACTTCTTTTTTTAGGTAAATATTTATACTTTAGAGCAATCCCTCAGTTTAACCAACCAGTGCACTTGTCGGTCCAGCTAAGGTGCCATAAACTGTAGTATGGGTACATGGTCCCCATTTTTTTGCTACCGATTTTTTTTTCACAGGTGTCGATTAGTTGACATGTAATGTTTAATTGTTCTCCAGCCGAAGAATATGCAAGTGTTCTTGCAGCTTGGCCTCTGTCTAGTACTGCTTGCAGCACAATATGTCCCTGGAACTGCTGTTCCTAGTGGTTCGCAGTGCCGAAGGCAGTGTGGCAATGTTGATATTCCGTATCCATTCGGCATCGACCCAGGCTGCTCTCTCGGAGAAGGCTTCGACCTCACTTGTGAGGTCCAAGGTGGCGTCCACAAGCCAATGCTCAGGAGTGTCTTTGAGGTTCTCGACATTTCATTGACTGAAGGCACGACCCGGGTGCTCAATTACATCCTAGGGTTCTGCCACAACATCTCTTCCGGGAACATGGAGTATTTTGGCCGTTACGGGGGGTACAACGGAGGAGATACCTCTTCTCCCTACCGGCTTTCCGATGTCCTGAACAGGTTCACGGTCATCGGGTGCGGCGCCCTCGCCTCCATCTCGGACCCTGATGGTACAGGTTACCAAGGGTATGGTGTTGCAACATGCCGCAACCAGTCAGACCTAGTAGATGGATCTTGCTCCGGCATCGGCTGCTCCCAGACTACCATACCAAAGAGGATGTACTACTACCAAACAACCTTCTTGTCTGTCAACACAAGTCAAATATTGAAGTTCAACAAGTGCAGCTATGCCGTGCTGATGGAAGCAGCAGGATTCCATTTCAACACTACGTACATAAACACCAACAAGTTCAATGACACATATGATGGACGAGTGCCTATGATACTTGACTGGGCCGTGAGAGACGTGGACTCATGTGATGTTGCAAAACTGAACAAGACGGGCACTTACGCATGCCTCAGCAGCAAGAGCACGTGCGTGAATTCCACCAATGATAAGGGGTACATGTGCAATTGCACCAATGGCATGAAGGCAACCCTTATCTTCCAGGCGGATGCACAGGTACTGATTAGCTAATTAGCTTCGAGTCTTAATCTATATGTATGCGCTAATTAATACCGATCAAATTGCACATTGGATGTAGGGGTCCCTTTCTCTTATTCAAAACTATAATGCTTTGTTTTGCTCATTGTTTTTCTGTTGCAGATGTTAATGAATGCGATCACAGCCCGTGCCCTTCAGATGGCATTTGTCGCAATAACGATGGAGGGTTCCGGTGTTCTTGTCCAGTAGGGAAAAAATATGTCAAAGAAAGCAATACATGCAACCCTGACACCGGCCTAATAATAGGTAACACCCAAACAAATGTGATCTCCTAGCTGAACCATTACTTTATGGTATTCCTTTGCAATGTCATGGAACAAACGAAGTGTAAAACCAAGCATCATCTAATGTGCCAATGTACACCAACTATGTTTTATACTCTCCGTCTCTCAATCTCAATAATAATTGTTTCACCTAATCATGTTATTAGGACTCACAATGGGATCATTTGGTCTAATGGTCATCGTCATGATCACTGTATTCTGGGGACATATAATACTTCAACAGAGAAAGCTGAACAAAGTTAAGCAGGAGTATTTTCACCAGCATGGAGGCTTGCTTTTGTTTGATAGGATGAAATCAGAGAAAGGTCTTGCTTTCAATGTATTTTCAGAAGCTGAACTCATACATGCCACAGACAACTTTGACAGTAGCAGAATATTAGGAAAAGGAGGCCATGGAACGGTCTACAAAGGGATAACAAAAACCAACATGCCCGTGGCAATAAAAAGATGTGGAGTAGTTGATGAAAGGCAAAAGAAGGAATTCGGCCAAGAGATGCTCATTTTGTCCCATATCAATCATAAGAATGTTGTTAAACTCTTAGGTTGTTGCCTTGAGGTGGAAGTTCCAATTCTATTCTATGAGTTTGTCCCAAATGGTATACTGTTTGAGCTTATCCATGGCAAGAACCGAGCATTGCAAATATCATTTAGCACTCTCTTAAGGATCGCTCATGAAGCAGCCGAAGGACTCAGCTTCCTGCATTCATACGCGTCTCCTCCAATAATTCATGGTGATGTGAAAACTTCCAACATCCTGCTTGATGATAACTACATGGCTAAAGTGTCTGACTTTGGAGCATCCATACTAGCCCCATCTGATGAAGAGCAGTTTGTCACAATGGTTCAAGGCACATGTGGATACCTTGATCCCAAATACATGCAAACATGCCAGTTAACAGACAAAAGCGATGTGTATAGCTTCGGAGTTATCCTTTTAGAGATTCTCACCGGTCAGTTGCCATTGAAGCTCGATGGGTCTGATAAGCAAAGGAGCCTGTCATCAATTTTCCTATCTGCAATGAGGGAGAACAATCTAGATGCTATTTTGGTGAGCCATGTGAAAGGCCAGGAGAGCATGGAGTTGCTGAAAGGGCTCGCAGATCTAGCTAAGAAATGCCTAGATATGTGTGGCGATAATAGGCCGTCGATGAAAGAGGTCGCCGATGAGCTAAACAGATTGAGGAAACTTTCACTGCATCCTTGGGTACGGCTCGATGTGCCGACGGATGCAGATGGCCTTCTTGGAGGAGAATCTACAAGTAGTTATGAAATAGAATTAAGTGGGTATCGCATGAGCGAAAATGAGAATCAACCCATAAACCCAAAAAGTTCCTATTATGCAAGGTGAGTAAGACATGCATAACAATGTAATAAAGCTACTACTTGGAGATACAAATGCTTTTTCTGAACCTTGTAACTATGTGTATTGTAATTTTTTATACAGTAAGTGGGCTAGATGAATGGTTGATGTAGAGGCGGTAGGTAATAACGCTTTTACTTAAGACTCCTTTATCCCATCCAGTTCTTCCTCTCAGTCACTGAATCACGCCCGTCATTGCCGCCCCTTTCGTCGCCAACTCCCCGCCGGGAGTTCGCAACAGCTCCTTGTCCTTGTTTGGCGCCGCCGTATGCAGCCTCCCGCCCTGCATGCAAGGTGTTTTGTTGTTTGCCTAATAGGTAATATTATGGTAGCTAGATCAGATGTGGGAGATCATTAATGTTTGTGTTAACATGCACAACATGATTGTGAAGAATGAGCGAGATGCTGGTATGGTGTTTGACCAGCAATTTAAGTACCAGGTCCCTCTTGCCGAGCGACATCGGGGCGTTGGCCAAGTTTTCTGAATTTATTGCCATGTAGCAGAAAATTCGTGATGCAACAAGTCACGACTAACTGCAAAATGAGCTAGTCCAAAGCTCGGAGGAAGCGAGTAGTTCGAGTGTCATGTTTTTATTAGAACTTGCCGAATTTAAATTTGAATTGTTGTAGTAATATTTTATGTTTAAATTATTATTAGACTATGCAATCTAGTTTGTCACTGAGATAGAAATATGAATCTAATGATAAAAATAGGCAAAAAAAAACTAAATAAGACTACTGTGGAAACTTTTTTAGAGGTGCCGGACACGTGATGCTCTAAGAGCATCTCTAGAAGATACATTAAAACATGCAAAACTTTAAAATAACCGCTCTTTTGTGGTTTTAATCGAAGAAATGTTCATTCAGATCCCTGAACTGGGTCGACCCTTATTTTTTTTAAGGGAGCCTTGAAATGAGCCTGATCCCTATTTAGTAATCCATTCTTATTCTATAACCCTTTAAATTAATTTCCCTAACAAAGTAGGGGATGATCCATGAATTAATCTTACCATCAACTAAAAAACTCTTAGATGAAAACATATATAAGAGAAAAGTAGGAAAAACTCTTTGCTTTGGATCTAGTTATACTTTTTGAATATATTCACAATTCAAAAAAAACTTCTCATACGGGGAGAGTCCCTCGCCGCCGCCTCTTCGATTCTAGCACGGAACCACTTCCGCCGGCACTCGAGCTGCTCTCGGCTGTACCACATGCAGGGAGAGTTGGCCAACGACGTCGTCTCAGATGTTTCCATTGCTCTTGATCCACGAGCTCGAGGAAAGACCCTGGTGTGCTCCTGGCGTCGTGCTCGCCGCGTTGCCGTCGTGCTCCGCGGCACATGCACTGCCTCTGGTGATGGCCAATCCGCGTCGCTTCTCCCGCCACACACCCTCGTCTCCCAGGTGCTGACGTGCGCCGCAGAGAGGTGGAGAGGTGACGGTAGCAAATGTGTGCGTGGATGTGGGCTGGGGATGGTTGCCGGAGCAGGTGGCTGGAGCTGGGGCCCGTGCGGGTGAGATTTGGGGAAGAAGACGATATGAATGTCAGGAAACAAGTGAAAACAAATAAAAACCACCTGACATGTGGATCCAACTTGCAGAACTGGTTTGCAGCCCCGACTTTTACGGAGGACATTCTGGGAGGACACCTCTCGTACCATAAAAACGGTTTACGGTATACCTTATACCACTTTTACGGGATGCCCTTTTAAGGATCTGCTAGAGATGCTCCGAGGTGGGAAATCTGTTTTGCCTCATAGGTTGAGATGCACCCACTTTGCAAAAGTCATATTTCAAATGTAAGAAAACCATTTATTACGGACATTCTATATTCGCACATGAAGTTTCTAAAAAAAAAAGACATTTTTGTGGTATGTGTAAAAAAGACATTACTAGTGTTTAAAATGTCTTTTTTACACAAGCAATAAGAATGTGCGATCATATAACGTCCGGATGTACATCCGAATGTTTTGCTTAGTCAAAATTGGCTCTTGAGCTTTTTCATTTTCCTTTTAGCTACCAGGCTGCTACGGGGCGACTGCCCCCTTCCTGGGCCGTATTCTCCTACTCATCCTCGAAGTAGCTAGGCGGGGTTTCTTCCATGGAGCCGCCGCCCCATACACCATTCTACTTCTTCACCTGGAGAAAGCGAAAGGGTAAAGCTGGCGACGTACCGTTCAGCCCGTCGGCCGGATACTAGCTAGCTCCGGGGAGTGAGGAGCAGTTCCACCAGAGCTTCCTTTCACCGCCATGAATGCCGCCGCCGCCGTCACGCGCCCTTATCTCCTTCTCGGTCTCAAAGAGATGTGTGCAAGAATCTCTAACTCCGTCGACAACTTCGAGGCGTTGGTTAGTTACTCCGTCGACCGATCCTCCATTCCTTCATCGCATTATTGGAGAGAGGACGTACCGGCCGTCGAGAATCTTCGATCGGCTGTACTTGGATGACATCGATTTCCATCCTTTTGGTTGCCGGCCCTCTTTCCCGGCCGACGGACAGACGCAGATGGGAGGAGGAGAAAAGGACTACGTGGTGTACGTACACGGCGATGTACCAGCTCCATACGTTCAAGGACTGCCTTGTATGATGAATACTGTTTTTTTATACTAGTATCTTCAAGGACTGGCCATTGCGTGGTCAACATGCTCGAGCTAATAAATTCCTGTCAAGCTGAACGTTGTGGTTGCGACAGACTGCAAGTCACGCACAATTTTTTTTAGAAATGGAGGGTGTGCCCCAGCCTCTGCACCGAGTTTTATTAATTTCGATCGTAGCAGAATTTAGGCCTCGATTATTCATGCAATTTTCAGCAATGGCAACATCGCAATGGAAGCAGATTTGCCCGCATAACGATGCGTGACATAAGGAATCCCCATGTCCGTTGAGAGAACCATTTGCAGAGCTGCCGTCTAGAGGTGCCCATGCCATTCCGTTCATACGTAGTATACTACCAAGGTACAATCAATCGATGTTTTTATTTTGTGTGTATGTGCATCCAACCATCCATTTTACACAGCACATGCCTTGAGGCTAGCTAAAACCATTAATACTGGGCAATCCACAAGGCACAAGCCCAGTTGCATACCAGTATATATACAGCATCTAGCAACCACACTGCCCACACAGATACACACACGTACGCATATGGTACGTTCAAGCAGCATGAAGGGAGGACGACACTCCAACAGCAGCAACAGGAGGCTCCTCACGTCCTTCCTGAACGCGTGCAGGAAGCTCGGCGCCCCGTCCTCCGCGCCGACGACGGCGGGCGAGTGGGCTCGGCTCCATTCTGAGGCGGCGGCGGCGCCGGCGGCCATCGTTCCGGTGGACGTGCCGAGGGGCCACACGGTGGTGTACGTCGGGGAGGAGCTGCGGCGGTACGTCGTCCGGGTGTCCTCCCTCGACCACCCGCTGTTCCGGGACCTGCTCGACCGCGCAAGGGAGGAGTACCAGTTCGCCAGCGCCGACGCCAGGCTCTGCCTGCCCTGCGACGAGGACATCTTCCTCACCGTGCTCTGCCACGTCGACTCCAAGCACGAGTACTGGAGGCTGGCGCTCTGCAACTGACTAACACCGGCCGGCCGCGCGCAGCGGCAGGTGGTGGATTGCCGGCCGGTTGCCCCGCTCGATCGTGTGTAGGATCCGGAGCAGTTTATCTTTGCCGCAGATATAACGAGATTTACGTACTCCATGATTTATAACGAGATTTACGTACTCCATGATTTCGTAGGTCTCAGATGTATAGGGTCGATCTGTGTAGAAATTTAGTTCCTGTGCTCAATGCGCTGTATTCGATTCTTCCTGTATTTGCCCGAGATAATTGCCCTGTGCAGAATGGCACTGGTTCCATTTTGACATTTGTGACCCATGGTTTTGCAGACTTTTTATTTGAACAAATTATACCTTTTAATTCATTGGAAAAAAACAGTTATATCGGCTATCAAAAGAGTACAATACTAGCCGGGAGATCATCTAGCCAAACTTGTTGGTTCAACCCACGAACTACCATAGCTAATTCATAAGGCACAGCATTAGCTTCGCGGTACATATGCTCAACACCACTTGGCCGAGGTAGTGAGGCTGGCAGCGCCAGTGTCTCCCTTCTTTACTGGCGCCGAGGTGCGACTCTCCTTCCTCCAGCAGTGGACCTAGTCGGCTACCTGCTCCGATTCTCCGGTTTGCCCCTGCTCAAGCGGTACTTGGTGTGCCGGTCAGGGACTGGGACGAATCCCTGCTCGGATAGCCAACACTGACACGACACCTGCGAGTAACGCCTCCTACTTAGAGGGCTTATCGTTGGCGCTTTCTAGACGACTCCTCAGGCTCAGAGTGGGATTACATTGACTCGGACAACTCTGAAGTCGAGGCCGCGCTATGGAGGTGCCTGGTTTCCATTGTGGTGTTGTCTTGTCGGCTCTGTGTCCCGCCGCCTCTTCATTCATGGCTTTAGGCAAGCAGGAGTGTTTGTCAATCCCAGGGACCAGCGTTGTATGTCTCTGGGTGTTGTAAGTCGTATGGTGTTGTTGCCCAAAGCAGCAGTACTAGCTATTCGTCTATGAAAAGGGTACATCTCTCCATTCTGTATTCTAGAAGGAAAAATGTGCAAACAATATTAGCACATAACCTTTACGTGTAACAGATGATACATTCAAAGTTCAAACGTAGCTGCTTGAAGTACAGATTGCGAAAATATAGGTTATCATGGTGGAATTGCAGTTTGTATGGGGCACAAGTGACACTAGAAACACCGACGCAAATGGTACCTGGGGTTCTGCTTGGAGCAACATATGTAAGAGAAAATGTCAAAAAACACTCGCGGTCTCACCTATACCTACTATATTCGTACGCTTCTCTATCTAGTTGAAGTCGGGCTTCTCAGGGTAAGTGCAGCCAGAACGCTCGATGATGACGTTTGCAGCGTAACAAGCAGCTCTGACATACTCGTCAATGCTCTTCTCCTGAACCAACTGGGAGAGAAACCCTCCAACAAAGGCATCGCCTACAGAACAAATTTTAAGCAAATCACAAACATTTGAAGGCATACGCGAGCTTCTTCAACTATTAGTATCACTTATGCTGTTTAATGGAATTGGGGCATATATGCACTGTTCTAAAATTCGGCCGAATCACCGATTAACTGGCCGAGTAATCGCTATTCAGTGGGTTACTGAATAGCCGATAAATGCCGATTACCCGATTAATCGGCCGATTAACTGGCGAATAGGCCGATTATTCGCTATTCAGTGGCCGAGCGAGCCGTTACCAGTTAACGAATTCCTGAACAATGCATGGCACATATATATGAGGTTGGTGCTAAAGAAAGGACAGCGCAGGGAAAAGAAGAATTCAATGCATTTTAATGTCCTTATTCAGAAGTAGTGAGTATCTGCCCCATTGGTATCAACAAGCTTCTCCTTGGGCAAAAGGATCACAGGAAAAGTTTTGACCTACAAGCAAAAGAATAATAGATAGTTATGCAGATTATCGTATCCAAGGTATCTGCACATTAGGAATGCTCCAGCAAGTCAATAACTGCAATCTCATTTGTGATGACAAACGCAGTTCAGTTCTTGCTAAGCTTGTGATAATATCCGAATCGAGAGAAAAAGAGGTCTTTGAATCACAAGACCAATCCTTCAAAGCAGAGCAACAAAATATTTGCCAGTGTTCTCACATCAGTCAGCACAATACATGCATACAAATAGCATAGAATGACTTTGTATAGACTGGACTTTTGCATTATGCCCTAAAGCAGGCATCACGATCTCGGCTAAAATGAGACACACATTATTTGTATTATCGGAGAATTAGCATAAAGTAGTAATCGAATGACACCAGGATTCATGGAAAAATTGTGCGACGACACTTCAGTTCTGTGCAAATGGTTTTAGAGCAGGATCTCGAATTTATGAAACCAGAAAACCCCATCTTGGTTACATACTCAAGTTTGTACAATCAAGGATTGTATGAACGAGTATTCGGTTGCAATATTATATACGATTTTAACAGAATACAAATATCACAATGTTGTAAAGTTTGTCGGTGAAACCAGCAGCAATCAGGATATTTACCTTTCCATCATCAGCTACAACTACTGGATCACAACCTTGAGTAATAACAGTGATCCTCTTGTGTGTTCCTGAAGCCTTAGGCAATTGTGAGATCTTCAAAGCAATCTCCTCAACATTCTCAGTCTACAATTTTTTATGGGGAATTTGTCAAAGGCTTATAGCTTTACTAATAAACTAATGAAAATAAGAGTTGATAAATGAATACCTCCCAACCACGAACTTTAGCAAATGTCCTTGCCTCTGTTTCATTTCCAAATATGTAGTCGACATACCTAAGTTTGGCAGCAAAAAAAACTTTAGTCAGATTACACATAGCATGCCAAGAATTGGAACAAAGTAACATGGAAAAACAAATCTGTACACCGTATGCTGAAGGTGTTCTACAATGCTATCACATCACCACTAATAATATAAAAAGAGGGAGAGGGTGTGGATCCAATCAATCTTGACCGTCTAACCATGTATCCAACGGTTTAGGTCTAATCCGTGTTTAGCGGTAAAACATGGTCAGTCTCGCGAAACAAACAGTCCCATCCCGATCCCTCAAATCACGGAATCCTCGGCCCCAATCCTCGCAAAATCACCGAGTCATGATCCAGAACCACCACGGTGGTCAGGCCGCCGTCCTCGCCGCATCGTCAAGCGGCCCAGCCCGTCGACCACCGGCGTCCCCGCCTTGCCTTGCCGCCGGCAACCAGTGACCTGCACGCCGTATACGCGGACGAGGCGTACGGAGCCGCCGCCCCAGCCGTGGCGCAATCCAGCACCACCTCGACAATGCCACCGTCCTCGCCCCATCATCACGCGCCTCCGTCCATCATCCATTTAAAGTTGAAACAGTCCCCGCTGCCCTATAGCTAGGCACAAGCTCCTTCCAATCGGGCCGTCCTTCTCCGCCGGCTACAGTCGTCAAGACATCTGCAGGAACGTGGCGTTGATCAACTAAATTCCTGTCTTCTTTGCACTTGATTTCAGTTGCTTCGTTTTTACTTCATCGATCAGGGTCAGACTCACTCCACAACCATACACACCACGTGAAATACAGAAGGTTAGTGGCTAGCTATCACTATTGTAAACTGCTAATAACATGATTTAAACGAGCAAACTGATCAAAACATCTAGGGTATTAATCAGTTATATATTGCCAAGAGATAAAATAGGTATAACCAACTTGACAACTTCCACACATGAATTTCATAATTTAGAGCTTCAGTTAACAATGAACACACTAGCATATTTCATGGAAAAACAGAGGTCCTGGATGTGGCACTTCATCATTTTACAAAATCAGTAGACATTGTAGCGCATGCAGATGCAGATGCAAAAGTATATTTTTCGTGCATAAATCGCCAAACACTCCAACGTAGTAGTTGTAGAACAAACTTTGTAGAGAAAAAACAAGGACATCAGCTGCAATTCTTTATACACTTTCAGCTTCACAAATGTGTCCTTGGTCTACACAGAGTAGCAAATCTTTTATAAGTACAACTTTGAATCTTGCGTGTACCATTCTTTGGGTTTGTGTGGGTGAATGGGTGGTGAGAAGATTCAGAGGAAAAGATAAAAGATGTTAAAGAATCAAATCAGGAGGTACCATCAAAAGGTTTCCAATGTTACTCTTAGAAGTTGTCCACGGTTTTATCGAAAATGGAACGTTCAGTCTCGCAGCTTTAATTGGTAGGAAACTGTGTCAGCATCTCAGTAGAAGGATAAACCACAATTCAGATGTTGCATTCTGCTGCTACACTTAAAACTTATTAAACGTGTCAGCATTCCTTCATAATTGCAATTTTCGCGCTACATGTCAGTTGTATAAAATTATGTTCCAAGCTATTTGGACTCCTGCAATTGTCATCCGTATGTTCTACATAACTGCATCTTACAAATCTTTTATATCTTACAATGTGGCATGTTTTAGGTTGAATCGATGATGCAAAATTCTTCGCTACCATATGTGAAGGACTTCAATTTTATGTTCTAGCAGATTGTTCCGGCAAGTACTACGGAGCCGCTGCCATCCAGGAGCATTGCTGCTAACGGATTGGTTGATCAGAAGATTTGCATTCGTGCTCGACTTCTTTATCGGGTTTCAGATCCACTTCTTGCGGTGAGCATCAAATTCATGTAGTCCCTTTCGTGCAAATAAACCCAATGGATGTGTATCTCTGATTTACTCCAAAGTAGCTTATATATAGCAGCAAATGTTAAATGTTTTCTCTAATTACCACATTCCTTTCTCTTCTCCTAATTGTTATAGTTTTCCCTTTTTTTTTTTTGCTCTTTTGATAGGATAATACATATATGTTTTGTCTGATCATTTAATGTTTGCAAAACATATATAGAAATAGGTGAAAGAAATTTGATTCCGAAGAACCACCAAGCACAAAAAAAGGATTCTTAGTTCTCTCAGTCAGACACAATTCTTCTACAAATATTTTTTTTGTTCATATACTTCAGTTCTTTCTAAATTATTCTTCTACGTAATGGTACTTCTATGTATGGTTTCGAGATTTTCTTTTGGGCCTTTTTTGTGAACAGTTTTTATTGAGTACCCTCTATGAACATTTATATATACCAATAGTTCCTTGATTTGCACTCATTTATTACATTTTCGTTGGAGCACACTGATGCTGAACTAAAAAAGATATATACAGTCATTCAAGTATGTAGTTGTCATTTCAATAAAGTGAGCTTGACAATTATTACTTACATATTTTTTGGATTTGGTCACTGGTTTGACAAAGACTAATTTTGGTTCAGTTTTTTTGTAGGTTGGTAGAGTGAGTGAAGCAACAAATAGCCAAGAGAAGAACAGGTGCAATACATAAAGTACCGGACCAAGTTTTACACTGCAATTCTGTTGTTGATAGATTTCGCTATATCTGTGTATCATCTCGAGAAGCAAAGCTTATCTGATGGATTAGTTTGGTCAATCCGAAGTTCCAGTGACACCTGATTATGATTTGGTTAGTGAATTATTGAATTATAAATGATGGCAACTCCAAAATACATGTGCTTCAGTTTTCATATTTCGGTTTAGTTAGTTATGGGATTGATCCTTAATTTTAATTGCTCCATAGTTTCATAGGGATTTATTTTTATTAAATTCCATCATATATACTCGGTCTGCGTAAGGAATACAACTGTATATATTTAAGTTGGGAGATAACATGTGCACTGCACGTGCAAGATTACTAGTAGTTAGTTAAGAAAGTAAGAATCACATGGTGGGGTCCATTACTTACGGAAAAGCTTTCTCTTGGGCATCACGGAAAAACTCGCAGATAAAGGGAGCAGAAAGGTTCATCATAAACACCTGCAAATAGTATAATCAATTGTATTCCAACAAACAACAGTCGAATTGGACGCTTTTTCGTGGTTAGTATTAACCTTGTTAGTTGCAGCAGCATGCTCAGCAACAAGTTGAATACTGTCCGGGGAGACGGTAAGGAAAAAGCCAGCAATGTAAATATATTTTGCCTTCTCGACTGTAATTTATGACAGTATAATTGTTAGAAAATGAATTCTATCAAGCAAAAATATAGAGTGCAAAAGAAGCAGTGGAGAGAGTAAAACCGATTGACAGGTACAAAATGTGTGTTAAGACAACTCCAAACAAGACGTATCACAAAGTTTACATATGATTATAAATGGAAGGTACCACCATCCCAAACAACATATACACCTTTCAGTATGAAATCATAAAGCTGAAAATTCAGAGGAGTTCAATTGATTATTTTTATTACCAAGTGTCCAGTTCTCTGGTCTCTTTAGATGTTGAGACTTGTAGCAGTTTGCTGCGGACAAATTTGCAACAAGTGACCTGGTTATATATAGAAGGAAATAGTTTAAACTGAAGTCACATCCATTTGAGTGTGGATAAGCCAGGCATATACAGAATGACAGAAGTAATGGAGCAGTTTGAGAACAGGCATGAGCAGAGAAAAAAATCTATGTTGATAGATACAGAAGTAATATAGTGCCTGAATACTATGTAATGCGTTTGAGTATGACACAGTCCAAGCTTAAGTGCATTTGTCCAGTTAATTTGTTACTTTTGCTCTCTCTGTTAACTGAATAGTACATGTAGAACAAATGAAGGTGATGCCTTATAGAATGGCACATACTAGAAACAATTTACAGTCCCCACAAACTATTGATTACTCATTAAAAAAATCCCAAATTAAAGAGGCACAATTGCTTGACGAGTATAGTCATACTAGAAAGGGAAAAGATCATAGTATCAGAGAAAGACAGTCTAGTGCAAGAAAATACACATTTTAATCAAAGGAATTCTTTTAGTAAACACTACACAAGTACACAATTGCAGGTTAGAGTACTAGAAAGACTGTCACAACAGACAAGTAGATGCTCTTAACTGCTAAGCCATTCCATATTCCTTCACGCCAGGATCATGATAACAACTTTAGGGAAGCTTAAAGCCTAGTTAGGGCCTTAGGGGCAGTACTAGGTAGATACCACTCAGGTTACATACCTCTCACCACCAACAACACAGACAGCACACGTGCCAGTCGGAGCATTGGCATCCTCATAATAGTGGGCCTAGATAAATAGATGCCAGGTTAAGGTAGTTGATTCTGCAACAAAATGGACAATGGAGTGCCATAGCATATAGGACGGGGAAAAAGAAACATAGAAGTTACAATTTACATTGACACCAGCAGCTTGTGCATTGTTCTTCATCTCCTCGCCAAACTTGTCCTTCCCAATGCAGCCCATGAAACTCGTTGCACCTGGAATTTGAAGCATCCACTGCAAAAATGTACTAAGGATTTTATCGAGTTCTGAGCATATGATTTACAATCAGGACTGGCAATAGGATAATAGCTCTGGACTGTTATGGCTTAGTTTTTGTACCTGCGCAACTCTGATAGAGTTCTGAGTGGCTCCTGAAGGAATCGAACACAATAAAAACAAAAAATGAGAAAGTAAACCATGAAACAGAAACTACTGCATTCACTTTATCAGTTAGCACAAACGTGCAGAAATAATACCTCCAGCAATGTATTCAGTATTGCCCTTGCTACCCAATTCATCGTACCTAGTAGCACAACGCACAAATCCACAATATTAGTAACCTCTAGCCTTCAGTAATGAATACATATAAACAATACGTTCTCAATTACGACATGTGAAGAAGGCAGTTTGCATACTGACTTCGAAACAATACATATCTGACTGCTCAAATTAAAACAATAACATGCTTTGATTTCTTCAGGTGACTAATGTGACAGTGCCTGTTTTTTTTCTTATATTTGTGATTAATAACAATCTGGCAACAGCAACATCGATGTAATGCAGGGGAAGTTTACAGGAGAAACAAAATTACATCGGCAAGTGCTTCTCCTCTGCAAGAATGGAATTGCCCGGTTTGAGGTCATACCTATAACACAAGCGCAGAGACAAAAACGCCGGTTAGCTCGTGATAACAAGAACATGCACATATGATTCTCCATACATGCAACCTAGAGAGCATGGTCTGAGCCGTTAGACAAATTCTAAAGAAGGAACAAGAACAATAGCACATACTATCATTTTCTGGGACCTGAGCATACAGCTAAGGTGTATTTTCCAATGAACTGAGATTTCGCAGAAGAGAGAAACAAACAAATTTAACTTCTTAATTTGATCAGCTGTAGTTCGGCACTTCGGCACAAGCGTACTGTCTGCATCTTGTCATTCAGTTACATTTTATGAAGGTCATATACAGATATACTTGTTCTGCAGACTGTTCACAATTGCACAGCACATGTACCACCCAAAGTTGGAGCTCGGGAGGGCAAGCAAAACAAATACGGCCCAGATGTTATGCCCAAGCTCGCATCACTCCCAACTACTATACGAACAGACAACAGGATTGGGGCGAAACCCACGGTAATCACAGATCAGATAATAGGAAACATAGCGATGATTGGCAGGAAAGGCATATCTGAAAACGCAAGGAATACATGAGATGGAGGAGGAGCGGATTACTTGGCGAGGAAGGCTTCGTCGACGACGGCGGAGATGTCTAGGAGGGGGTTGCCCATCCCCAGGAGAACGCCCTCGTAGCTGTTGCTCGCCATTTCTGCCCCCTCTCTACGCGGCGGCGGCGGGGGTGAGAGAACTGTGTTGGACTGTTGGGTTTGCGTCGGAGAATTGGGGAAAGCTGAGCTCAGGTCGATCGATCTCGGGATTAACTGTATCACCGATGTCAATGGCTACCCATTACCCGCATGGGTTTGGTAAAAAAACTTTACCTATGGGTAATCAAATACGTAGTTAAAAGTGTGTACTCAGTGGGTATTGTGGGTGCGGGTATGTTAAATTAGTACCCATACCCGCATATCCACATATCCATCTATTTTTTATTTTGACATGTAGGTCCGTGGTACATAGGGTTATTCTCAGGAAAAATCTCGAAATGCTATTCGGGTACGTAATTATCGGTTGTTTCGCATACGCTATACCACTTAATTTTCACTTGATTCACAATTCTCAGGCAGTCCTTGTCCATCTCGTTTCCTCTCCAATATCCACTACTTTTAGATCGATACGGCCATCTACCTCAGGCTCCTCGTCACCACCCTGCCCTTCCCCCAACCAGGCAGCCACTGGCCTCCGCCGTCCACCATTCCGCCCTTTTCGTACACACTCCCATGGACGCGAAAGTCGGCTCGGCCACGCTAGCGGCCACTCGCCATGGACACTGGCGGAGGCGAGCTCCGCGTGAATGAATGAGTTGTTTTGTTGTTCATTTTCATATATATTGTGTTATTTTATTGTTTCTTTTGATATGTGTGTGCCGTTTGCCGAATATGTGTTTGATGGTTTTCTTATATATTTGTGGATGAATGACCTGTTTGGTGGGTTTACCCGTGGGTTTTAATACCCACGCGGGTGCGGGTATGGTACAAATTCTATACCCAGACGCGGGTATGGGTGTGGGTGTGGCTAAGATAAAACGACGTGGGTGCGGGTTTGGTTAAGGTCTACCCACATCCAATGGGTGCGGGTGCCATCGGTAACTGTATCTGTGTTTTTTTTCTTCAGAAAACGTTACACGCCTGCACGGAGAGAGGGCCTTTTCCTTGTGAGCCATGGCCTCATCCAAGCCTATGGGCGAATCCTATATAGCGCTCGCTGGCGGCAGCGCAGCCCAACGCCGCCTGAGGCGAGCCGGAGACGGGCCGGCCCATTATTTCTGGTATTGTTTTTTCTGTTTGCGTTTTCTAAAATCTTTTTTATCGCGATATATTTTAATCTGAGTCTTTTCCAACAATCTAATTTTCTTTTAAAATCTGAAAGTTTTCTAAAATATATTTTTAATTTTTTTGAACAATTTTCAGATTTGAACATTTTAATTGATATTTTTAATCTGAATATTGTTCAAATTTAAACATTTTATTTCTAAACATTTTTTGAATCTAAATATGTTTCAATTCTGAATATTTTAAATTTTGAATATTTTTAAGAAACCGAACATCCTCAAAATCATAAAAAAGTGAAAAAAAAAGAAACGAAAAAGGAAAATAGAAAACAGAAAAGAAAACGAAAACAGAAAAGAAAAGAAAAGGAAAAGAAAGAAAAGGAAAAGAAAACGGAGGAGATCAGGAGAAGACAAAAGAAAGAAAAGAGAAAAAAAGAAAAATCTGCATGATGCAGCCGCTCTGGAAGTGCTTCAGGCGGAGAGAGCATCTGGCGTCGCTAATGGGCGATATATGATTCGCAAGATGTCGGTTTACATTTTAGAACTAAATTTGAAATAGACAAAGATAAAAAAAAAATGGTTATGTCAATGTATCATTTCATGTTTTTTTTTCATATTGGTAAACTATTCCGAGACCTTGACAGATCCTTTATAGGTGGGAGCCATCAGCGCAGATCTAGTATTCTCAAAAAAGAAAAAAACCATCGCAGATCTTGTGCACAAAGAAGGGAGCAAGGTGGACCGGGCGATACACGACACGGGCTGACAAGTTCTTAAGCAAATCAGCCACTGGACCAGTTGTTCGCAAAAATAAACCACTCGCGGCAACCTAGTTAACCAGCAAGTCTTTATCAAAAAAAATTTTAACCAGCAAGTTGTTCTAGAAAATGTTAACCTGCTGACGGAAGGACTATCAAATTATACACTAGACTAGAGTATTTTCAAATCGCAAGCACATGTTTTGTTGTGTGTGCACTCATCTACTCTCTCGACGATCCACACTGAATTCGAGATGTTCGATCGCGATTTGGCAATTGTAGTCGAGCTGATGGCTCCCCTATTAATTCATTGATTGATGCTCCGTGTCAGGAAGGTCAAACGAGCTCTCTAGATCCGCGACAGTTTAGTTTATATATGATGGTCAGATTAGTTCCGTGGATCGGAGAGTTAACTATTGGGCTAGTAGGGATGTAAGGGGCACTTATAGTTAACTTTGTGATTTCTAGTTTAAATTTTATGACCAAGTTTTGTACAGTACTTACGAAGCACATATCAGTAGCACATCTCATTGACACTTTTTTCGGACCGGAGGGAGTACTACAAATTACAAAGTGAACTAAAAGTGGGGCTTTGGTGGGATCTCGCTTAACACCTTATGGACTAGGCTACGGAAGACATACATCTCTCCTACTAGTGGAACCAACCGTCTAATTAGGTGTTAGACTAGTTAATGGCTCTATTTGTGTTTTGTGTACCTTATCCCAAACAGTGGTGTTTTGCGCAAAAAATACTTGTAGTTGTGGGTTTGTGAAAAAATAGCCCCAATAAGTAGTGTTATGTGCTAAACTCTGAGTAAATTACATAAAATTATCGGTTTAACACCTCAACACCATTCTTGGGGCGAGGAAAAACAAATCACACTTATTTTTGTCTAAAATCATTTTGACAGCGCCACTGACCGGTGGGACCCATATGTCAGCTAAGTAGGCGGCACAGGTGGAGGACGAGCTGACATGGACGTGGGGCCCACCTGACAGCCCTCATCTTCTTCTTCCTCCTCATGTCCCACGACGGCCGACACGGTGGTGCTCACCGGCGAGGGTCGTGTGTCTGTTCTCGCGTGACAAGAGATCTGGCGGAATCCGTGCCGGCTGCTACAGCTCAAGCGCGGCGAGGTACCCAGGGACGTTGAGCTCCCTCGCGGCGTGGACGCCGTCCAGGTCCAGGGCAAGGCCGAGCTGGCGCTAGCCCACACATGGACTTCGCGGCCATCAACAACGACGTGAATTGTAGCATTGGTCTCCCCGTCCTTAGCCCATACTGGAACACAGAGATGGTCGACGACAGGCGAGCTCGTGCGAGAGCGAACGGGCATGGGCGCGAGACGGGGGAGGTGTGGAACAGCTAGAGCGTGTCGGGGGGGGGGGGGAGAGTCTGGACAGACCATTTGGTCACTGGAGCTGTAGTCGGCGACCGAACTTGCGGCGGCGCACGGAGATACGTCAAACAAGAGCTAGAGGGGCCAAGGGAAGGGTCCACGTTGACCAACAACTCAGCAAGAGCGCGACAAGCTGGTCGGGCAGCCGGAGGGGCTACGTCGACGTCGTGATCCTTCGCAGCAGCAGTGGTCAGAGCTCGAGAAGACGGGCCCGATTCGTCGTATTTCGACCGCCCAAGCAAGCGCAACTCATGAGCGAGGCGGAGCTGGCGGTGTGGTGGGAGGACGGCACCCGGTCAAAATCGTCCTGCCATGGCTGGACATCGGAGGTCCCCACCGAACTTCAGGATGAAGGAGGCTAGGAGGTCGCAACAGGCGAGCTGAGGACGACGGCCGGACTCGAGCACGGTCATGGCCGGACCTCGGAGATCCCTGAGCATGGTGCAGCGTGACAAATCACTTCGCCGATGACATATTGCCTAGCCCGTGCGTTGACCCGAGGAAGAAGAACTGAAGAAGACCAACGAGATAAACAAGAGAAGAGAGAAACTGCCAGGTGAGACCCACGTCCATGTCATCTCCTCCTCCACGTGTGCTGTCAACTCAGCCGAGACAGATGGACCACACCGGTCCGCGCCGCTGTCAAAATGCGGTTAGACAGGAACCGGTGCGATTTGTTTCTCCTTGTCCCATGGCCTGTAGGTTTTAGAAAAAATCATCAAAACGGTTTGCGGTAGTTTTATGTAATTTACTACTACTCCCTCCGTTCCAAAATACTTGTTTTCATGGGGAGTAGCTAATATCACCTCTAAACCGAAGGGGTTTATGGCCAAGGTCAGTTTATTACAGAAAAAATGCCATCTGACCCGCTTCCCACGAACCCGACCTAGCAACTCCGCATCGGCTCCCCGTCACGCCGCCCAACTCTCCGTTGCCGGCGGATCCTCCGACGCCGGTCTGGTTCCCCTATTCGCCATGCAAGGCTGCCCCGGCTCCCGGCCGTCCCCAGCTCCCGACCGAGCCTCTCGCGGCTCCCCACCATCTACCGGTCCCTGCCGGCTGCCGCATCGCTGGTGACCCCCGGTCGCCGCGCCGCCCACAATCGACTCACTGCGCCACCTGCTGCTGCCGCCATGCCACACATCAGCTCCTCCGCTACTATCGCGACTCCTGGTGACCACCGGCGCCGCTGCACCTGATGCGTGGATGCCAGAGGAGCAGTAATGGATTAACAGAGCCAACCCCAATCCGTGCCTATCGACGAGCAACAGGACGGTGCCGCAACGTACATCCCCATCAGCCTCCCCCTCCACAACCACCTTATCCCTCTGTCTGCATTTTATCCATTCCTGCCGAGCATGTGTCTGCATTTTTTATTCGTTCCAACAGTGTATGTTTATGTGATGCCTTTGATGCATTTGCAATAGAAATTTTCCATCTCTAGTGTCACCATTACAATCACTATTCCAGTTTTTTTTTTTTTTTTGCGAGTACAGGGGGCTGAACGAAAGTCCAGAATTACAGAAAGGTCCTCAGAAAGAAAGAAATTACAGTCCAAACCCTGCTGCAAATCGACTCCGTCTTCGTCCTGGGCGCCGTCGGTGGCGCGCCGCCGCTCATGCTCTCCTTGACTTGGATCGAGAGCACCCCCGAGCGGACGGGAAGTCGCCGATCGTCGGCCGCAGAGGACCTACACCGTCGGACGTCGCCGTCATCGAGCCAGACCTCCTCAGCCACCTGCACAAAAGTCGTCGACGCCATAGCCGCCGTCCCGCGGCATCCGGCGAAGGGGGAACCGCGCACGGCAGCGCCGCAGAGCTGCGTACCCGGGTGCGGCGGAGGAGCAGCGCCAGAGCTCCGAGATGCGCCGCCGCCGCAGAGGAAGACCTCCACCTGCAAAAGAACCACCGGGGCCGCCACCTCCTCCACGGCGACCCCAGCAGCAACCCAACTCCCCCCTACACTACCTATGTACACGGATCCGTCGATTCCCCGTCCTCCCGTCGCCGGAGCGGCGCCGGAGGGCGGGGAATCGAACGGATCGACGGCGAGGCGGTGGCGCGAGCCGAGGATCCCAAAAGTCGCCCTCCTTCTACTGTGGACGGGGGAGGGAGACGCTCCAAGTTGCGCTATGAGCAGTATCACTATTCCAGTTTAGTGTAGAGATTTGCCCAAGTTCGCTGCGTGCCCTGGTTGTGAGTTGATGGGCACACAGTGTTTGTTGTTATGCTTCTAAGAAGTTTAGTGCCATTGCCAGGTTCCTCTTTTGGCGTATAAGGGTTAGGGAATAATTTATCTCCACGACATTGTAATTAGATCATTTTGCTACTACTAAATTTTCATACGTATGGTATCTTCACTTATCTATTCCACATAACGAGTTCAGGGGTAATATAGACATTACACAACTCAAAAGCTCAAATTACATAAGCCCAAAAGAAGAGGAATAATAGTTTCTAGAAGCTTCTCCCCACCGAAATCCATAAACTTGCTTCTCAATAAGCATAACCCAAAAGAAGTGGCTTAATAGTCGACGGTAGTTGGACAACACCAAATCAAGTTGGAGAACATCATATTACACGAATCCATTAATTATAGAAACAAATCAATAAGCGTAGTGCTGGGGGAACCCCTTTCTCTCTCGCGCGACCCCCGCCCCCCGTGGCGGCGGCGCGCGCCCCCCGCGCAGCTCCCTCGTCTTCCTCGTCTTCCTTCTCCTCCCCCTCTCCTCGTCGCCGCCGTTGGCAGTGGCTGCTGGGCACGGCCCGGTGGGCTCCGGCGGCAGCGGTTCTTCCTTCCCCGCGACATGGATGAAGGAGGCGGGGCTCCTCCGGCTTGGCGGCAGTGCGGCTCGGGCGGCGACGGTCTGGCTCCGGCCGGGAGGCGGCAGGGCGACGGCGCTGCTGGCCGATCTGCGGGGCGGCGCAGGGAAGCGAGCGGCGGCGCGAGGCAGCTCGGCGGCCAGAGCTTTGGTGGCCCAGATCGGGGCCCGCATCTGGGTCGGAACGGGCTGGCCCGATCTGTACCGCGTTCGGCAGCAGAGCGTGAGGTAGGGAGTGTAGGAGCAGCGGCGACAGCGGCAGGCTTGTTGCAGCGTGGCGGCGGGCTTCATGGGCCTGACCTAGGCCCGGCCGGACCCTGGTAGGACTGGTGTGCCCCCGATGGGGCTTTACGGGCCCGACGGGCCTGGCCGGACCTAACGGAGACTGGTGTGCCTGCGGCCGCGTCCGGTCGACTACCGCCTTTGGCGGTGGAGGAAGTTCCCTCCCGCACGGCCGCGGTACCGCTGTCCCTTGTACAACCTACTCTTAACATCAGTCTTGCTGGCCTCATGACGGTGGCTTCGGTGAGACGACGTTGGTGGCTTCGCGTCCGTAGTGGTGCTTGCTGGCGGGTGGTGACGAGGTTCGTCCTCGCGGGTTCATGTGCTACGGATCGTCCAGGATTGCGGATAGGGTTTTTTTCGGGAGAAATCCTTGTCGGTTCGTCCGACACCGACGCGGTGCCGCCTTCGGGTGGCATCTTTCCTTCCTGAAGGGCGTCGTGGCTACCCTTTATTCGTTTCCCTCTGTGCCGGGGGAAACCCTAGGACCAGCTGGTCCAGCAGCAGCGTTGCTTTCCTTGTTGAAGGTGTTGCTTGGTACTCGTCGATCCGGTGCTAGGAGCGTGGTGGTACATCTCTGGAGAGGGCGCAGCGGTTGCGGGTCATCGTCGTTTTGTCAATCCGCCTTTGTCGCCTTTTCTTTCTTCTTTTCCTTTCTTTGGGTGCTTGTTGGCTGTCGCCCCAGCCGTGTCTCTCGTTGGTTGTATCGGGTGATTGCTATATTAATATAGCAGGGCTACGGCCTATTTCGTCAAACGTAGTGCTGGAAAATAGGGAATTAGATGCCAGATTGATAATTCAACGAAGCCCTTCCAGCTTGTACCATGGCGATGGAGCAAGCACAACTTTTCCATTCTGATTGTTTGTTATGTCATGCACATGTACCAAATAGCACACCAATTTTAAAGTTCTTTGGACTGCAGAAGTTGCCTCAAGAACCAGAACATTGATATTAAAACAAAGAACTAGTGCATTTATCATGAATACTTGTCACACGGTGTACGGTGTACCCTTGTAACTAACACCATATATAGAAGTTTTACATACAAAAGACCTCTACCGACTCATGCAATTGCATTTTTTTTTGCGAATGGCACTCCAGTTCTTGAAGAACGTTGCAAGCATTGACTCAGGAAATACAAAGAAAAAACATTACTATACTTATCAACTAAGCATGTGTGCAGCCGTCTGAATTCTGAAGCAATCTATTCTTCAGTTCCTTCATTCACTCTTCAGCAGATTGGCAGGGGCTCACCATTCCACTCCTTGAGGCACTCAAGCAGAGCGTCAATGTGCTTTCCCTTGTTCATGGCATTGAACACTTTGTCCACCTCTTCCCTGGAGACCTCGTCTTCTCTCCGGTCAAGTACTCTGTCCCGAGCTCCTTGCGCACGAAGCGATAGAGAGGGTACGACCGACATTCGGCGATGCGGTTCTGCTGTGTGGCAGTACCATTCTCCACGGCACACCGGGCAGACTCAACCTCCTTTGGAAGCACCGCCCGGAGCTCCTGCTCGAACAAGGCGAGCTTGGCAAACACTGATGTTTGCACATCCCGCTCGGCCTCACCGTTGGCCAAGGCATGCTCCACGAGAACCGCACGCATCTTCTGCATCAGCGGGTAGTTGGCGCTGCAAGGGTCGTCTGCGTAAGCAAACACCGCCTCACGGTCAATCGTTAGGAGCAGGTCCTTCTCGCAAAAGCGTGCATTATGGAGGTGTCCATTGTCGTTGGTGCTCAGGGTCTTCCTAGCCACCGTCTTCACACAGTTCTTGACGGCATTCTTGACATTCTCCTCGAGGTGGCGGAGGTCGATAGCTTGGCATAGAGCGACCAAGAATGTCGAGGACATGAGCTTCAAAATATCGATGGCCTCTTCGGTCTTCCTGGAAGATATGAGACCGAGCGAGTTGACGTCTTGGTTATGCTGCTCTGCGCTCTGCACATGGTTAGTCACAGGGTTGCCCAAAAATTGGAGCTCGGAGCAGTACGACGCCATGGCAATCTCAGCACCCTTGAAGCCATAGTCCAAGCTCGGGTTGCGTCCACCAGAGAGATTGGAAGGCAGGCCGTTGTTGTAGAAGTCATTCACCAGCTCGGAGAACTGGGCAAACATGAGCTTGCCGATGGCAGCAATGGCAAGCCTAGTGTTGTCCATGGACACACCGATGGGTGTGCCCTGGAAGTTGCCACCATGGATAGCCTTGCCACGGGAGACGTCGATGAGTGGGTTGTCGTTGACGGAGTTAATCTCACGCTCGATCGACTTGGTAGCGGCACGGATGACCTCAATCTGAGGGCCGAGCCATTGCGGCGATGTGCGGAGTGCATACCTATCTTGCTTTGGCTTCATAAGTGGGTCGAGCTCACCAAGCTTCTTCGCTAGCATCATGTAGGAGCTACCATCAAGGATATGCTCCATGATAGCCGCGGCCTCATCTGACCGGGGTGGTGCTTCAGCTTGTGCGTGAGGTGGTCGGTGTACTCCGGCTTGCCGTTCATGACCTCACAGAACACAGCTGACAGAACCTCAGCAAGGACGCCAAGGATGTTTGCTTCGAAAAGCACCATGGACGCCAGCCCCGAGCCCACGGCCGTGCCATTTACCATAGCAAGACCTTCCTTGGGCTGCAGCTCGAAGAAGCCGTGCTGGATGCCGGCAATTTTAAATGCCTCTGCGGCATTTACCTTCGTGCCATCTGGAGCGGTGGCCATGGAGTTTGGGCGGCCAGTAACAAGGCCCGCGATGTAGGATAGCGGGACCAGGTCACCGGACGCGGTGATGGTTCCCCGCAGCGGTAGGCACGGTGTCACGTTGGCGTTGAGAAGCGTGGCGATCGTCTCGAGGATCTCAAAACGGATGCCAGAGTAACCTTGGAGCAAGGTGTTGACACGGACGAGCATAGCCGCCCTCGTCGTTGCAGCGGGCAGAACATGGCCATCGCTGCCGGTGCCGAAGGCTCCAGCGTTAAGGAATCTGTCCAGACAAACAAATACACGAAACAAATAAGGCTTCTGTACTCACACGTAAAAATGGTTAACAGAAGTAGAATGGTTTAGTTCGTACCTGATGAGCTCTCTCTGCAGAGCGCCGCCCTCCTTGGTCCTCCGGTGGGAGTGGCGCCGAAGCCGGTGGTGACACCGTAGCTGTCGTGCCGTTCGCCATGCTGTTCATGACCCAGTCGCTGCTCTCCTTGACGCGGCCGCGGGCGGACTCATCGAGCTCCACCCTGGTCTCGGCGCCGGCAGCCACAGCGGCGACCATGGCGATGGTCAGGCTGGCGCCCTCCATGGTCACCACCGGCCTGCGGTACTCCTCAACCATCTTCTTCACGGCATCCAAATGGCTCCCTGACAGGTCCTCGGCAGCCTTTCCCCAGTTCAGGGGTCGGCCCGCGCCGGCTGCGCCACGCACAGGCCATCGCCGTTGGCGGCAACGTGTCCGTTCTGGCACTCCATGGAGATATGCAAAGAAGTACTAAAACAAGCTAGCTAGCTAGACACCGGTAGGTGGTGTATGTGTATCTGGATTGTGAAAGTGGCGATGGCTTGATCGGTTTATGGAAGACGGACTTGTGCTGAAGAGGAGCTCGAAAGCAGATGACTGTGAGGCTCTTCTTGGAGGTGAATGGAGGCAGGGCAGTGGCTTAAATAGGCAGCGCAGCCGAGCAGGGTAGGTGTGGGTTAAGGGTTGGTGTGGACCTGGAAGGCGAGATTGACCACTGGATTGGTGGGTGCAGAGCTGCAGTGGCCATGACCGCGTATGGACCGGGTGGTGGCTACGTAGAGCAGCGCACTGGCGCCTTCGTGGCAGTTGGACTCAGCCGGAGTTGGTGCGCCGGGAGGGGAAGGCAGAGAGCTGCGGCAATGGCGACGCGAGGGGAAAGAGATCGAACACGCTGGGCCTATTTCCTGGTCGAACGCCAGGTGCTCGTCATTTTACGCAGGCAGGCGTTTCTCATCCAGAATAATCCATCTTGCTCTTGGCAACATGATGAGCATAACAATAAATTTGTGAGGTTTCATTTTTCCCGCACGTGCTCACAGGGTCAAGCTTCTACAGTTTCAATATTAATCTTGCATCATATATATGCTTAACAGCTTTTACAGTTTACATGTTAACCATCATTCTACTAATCATGCATCAGATGGCTAGTTGTTCACCACGGATGGCCTGAGACGCACTAGTGTCTGCTGCGTGGTACCGCCTGTTGCTGAAGGCGGCGTTACCTAACTGATACGGAAACGCTGCACTTGAGTTATCAACGTGCAAACTATACTTATGTAACCATGTCCTTTTTTGTCGATATTGAAACATTTAAAACGGGGCGCTGCCATGGACAACCGGAGCAGTTATCTGCTAGCTAGTGCTCCATAAAGCTCTCACTACCATTCTTTTGGGGCTGCGAAGAACTCCACATATTCTATTTTAGATTGTGGCTGCTAGCACACATGGCCATATTCTATTTTAGATCGTGACATCGAGTTTATTTAACAATTTTGTTTAAAACGAGACAGTCCAGCGATCAGTTCTGGCACGTTCAGTCAGTCAGTCACGAGTCTCCCAAAAGGAACTGGGTGGTGATCGGAATTAAACCACTGAAGCTTCTTTCCAAATGGAAGCCCGCTTTTATTCGCGTATGTGCTATTCCATCTGCAAATGAATCAATGACGATGCATATTCCGGTCTGAAAGTAAAGCCATTCTGATGAAAACTTCCGGCCGGTCCTCCGGTGTGAAGTTTCTTTCTCTGTGCACACTTGACTTGACAGACTTGACGGTCTTGAGCAGATATTCTGGGATAATTTCCTACGAGATTTTCGTTGTGTTCTAGTAGAGAGATTACATGGTAAGTGAAAAGAATCTAGGCTGTGGCTGCACCGAAGTAGATTACGGTGTGCCATTGATGGCTATTCGAGGATCCTTGTGACTCCGCACCGCTTCAACGAACACTAGATTTCATTGGAAAGTGAACTGCGGGATAAATTATCGTCTCAAAGTGACTCGGTTATTTTTATACCCGAGTTTTTTACTTATGCAATTTATTTTGTGATATCCATCGAGATTGAAGTTATATATCTTGCTATCACATAATTGTTTAACTTGTTTAACATAACTTGTTGATGCACATAGGTGAAGTAGCTTGTTTAGGTTTTGACTTGATAAATTAAACCTTATTTTTATTCCGCATTTGTTTAAGGCTTAACCGTAATTATTTTAAATCGTCTATTCACCCCCCCCCCCCCCCCCCCCCCCCCCCCCCCATCTAGGCGACAATATCCTTTCATATCTGCATGATCTAGAGAAGATATATTTGTGTTATTTCTAAATTGAAAAGAAAGAGTTGGAATTTGTATTCGTCAATTCATCCCCCCTCCCCCAATCTAGTCGACCTCTTTGATCCTTTCATCAAGCCAATATGAAAGATCAAACATATGCAAATTAACCTAGATTTTGGTTTGACTTACTGCAAAAAAATATTTTACCATGTTTTGCGCCTTGCCTTAATAGGTGGCACCTTAAAAACCTTCAATCCACATATGAATGAAGGTGTTACATCTACTACATTGATTATCCCTTCGTGTTCGAAAAGTGAACATGTCTTGGGGCAATCAGAATTGAAAGATGAAACCGTTGAAGGAGATCTATAATTCGGCTCAACTTTACTTCCCAAAACATATTTGGGCATCTCAAGATAAAAACGAAACAAAAATATTAAGGGTCCTCTTAAATAAGAGATTTATCTCTTAAGCCAAGTTGAAAGGACAAACAAGGGATGAACATGGACTTTTGTTCACCTTTATTACGGAAATCATGCCTAAGACAACATGCCTCTCATCGCAAGTGGACATGATACACTTGATTTTATGGCTGACTAAGGGAAAGACTAAAAAAACGTGACCCATATCAGAAGGTCGGTAGTTTAGCTATTGTACAAAGCATGTATGTTTCGTACTTAGATCTGAGAACATCAACATGCATGTATAGAGGGAAAGCCAACATGAAATACTGATTGGTAATGTAAACATAGATTTTGTCTCAACTTTGTTTGTTGAAATCACGCCAAAGATTTGTGTGTCTAACCGTGAGATTATCCAATTTAAAATATGAGATAGTCGATTCAAATGTAGATTTTGGTTCAACCTTTTGTGCCAAAATCATGCCAAATATTCTGCAATCTCATTCTGAGGTGTGTGCAGTTTATTTCGGCTTTATCCTCTTAAGTGTGACACCTTTAAAACTAAAACCGAGATATAAATGTGAGTATTGCACAAACACATGATTCTATATTCGTTCGGAAAACACGAACAAACGTAAGAGTAAGCTAATTAGAAATATCAAACAAATGCAAATATAGATTTTTGTTGATGTGTCGTTGCATTATTACGTCACTGTGATTTTCTATTCAGGCTACACCCAGTGTGCCCAAGATATGCAGTGGCAGTTGGGCCGCTGCGTCAAGATTTTGACTCCGTTATGTGACAACTACGGTGGCAATTTGGCGGAGAACAAGGTTGTGGTCGGCCGGCCGGCAGGGGGAGCCAAGGGTGTTGGCAGATGAGACAGTGTAGAAGGGCACTGCGTCGGGAGAGACATAGTGGAGCCATGAGAACAACAGGACTAGGGAGTGGATAATCTTGTTAAGGATTTGCCGGGCAAACTAATTTGATGTGGACTATGGACGTGGGTAGTTTGGTCTATATGAAAATAAAAGGTTAAATACGACATTTAATTGACATGTATTGGTGTTAAACTAGGCATATTGGCATATTCTAAGGCCTTTTTTGGTTCTAGTGGCATTTTCGGCAAGTAGGTCATTGCAGTTGTATTTTTTGATTGCAATATGTTCACGATGGCATATATCAAATTAAACATTTTATCAAAACTTCCGATCCACTCATTGTAATTGCAAAAGTTGGTTTGAGCGACATATCAACTCGCTTATCCCTTGTCACCTAAAGATGACATTTGACATATCTTATCTTCTAGATGATGTTTACTCCTTTGAACTCTTGGTCGCTCCTCGTGACGGCCCTCTGCTGCCTACGTCGTCAGAACATCATATCTTTGATATGATGGTCATCCTTTTGTTTCCAAAGAACTGGCATTTGATTTGGTATAACTCAGAGTTAACTGAGCGTAGCAAATATAATATCAGATGTAAAAATAAAATGTGAGAATCATACATACTGGCATTTATAATATATTTTGCCAATCAAGAGTATCCAGTATGTATCCAGCGTGTGAGTTTGTGTTTTATATGTTGAAATAATTAATGGCTGATGCAATGAAGAAAATATTTATGTTTTCATTTTCCTGTGATATCGACGCCTTCTTGTTGTGTCTCAGTACCAAAATAGGTTGCTACCAAGTTAGCAAGCTATTATTGGCGCCTCTCTCTCTAACAAGTTTGCATGTTTTTTCAATTGATCAGCTACTCGGTTGGTTCGCTGTATTAAATTAATGTTGATCATTGCATTATTTAATCCAGAGGTCTACTTAGTGAATATTAACTTCCATTTCTTTATAGGAGTATTAGGTTTTTATGGCAATAGCAGTACCAAGTTTGATTAACAATGCAAACAGCAGAAAGGACACCATTTATCTCTTAGCTGATCGCGAGCGTCTTTACTTTTTATTGACCAAATGATTCTAAACTTCACTCCACCTAATAGAGCAGGCCAGTCTAAAGCTTATAAATCTGGTGCTGATGTGGTTGGTGTGTATGTTCTCATGAACCATTATCATAGTATTAATAAAACAAAGCATCTAACTATATCTTTCGGTTCTTTCCACTTTATGTAATTTCTATGCTGGTGAACAATTTCCATCTCAAGTTGGGCGGAAGGTAGACACATTTTTACCGCAAATCAAGTATATTACAAGTTGATGTGCTACCGCATTCATGTCCATGACCCCTTCAGTGTGATATTTGTTTGATGTGATGTTGTGACAAGCAATTGCAATCTGAAGTTGGAAGAGTTTTTCAGTCTGCAAAAACTATAGATTGTGGTGTTAAATCGTCGCTCAAGCATGAGCATGCTTACCCAAGTACATCTTTTTATTACATATGCATAAGAATGATTTGGGCCGAGCTCACTAAATATTAGTTGTCACGATGCTTCAGTCTTATTCTGTAAAACTCGAGCGCTTAAATTTATGATTCTTAGCCACGTCCCCTTGGTGAAATATGTTACGTGGAGAAATTTCTGGTGCTCTAGATGTGAACTTTGAACATGATATGTGTTTTACTGTTTTATATATTCGATTTTCGGAAGTTATATATCTGATGCTAAGAGCTTGGTTGCACTTGATTTCTTAATTTTCAGGATCATTAACAGTTGTTGTGTCGCATCAACTGAGCACCGTATGAGGCAACATGTAGTCTCAGAAAGACAATGGTGCACAACATATGACCTAACACATGCTCTACTGCTCTGCTTCATAGTGGTCATGTCTGCTCATGTTGCTTATTTGTTTGTAATGTATCGTTGTTGAGTCTTGCAAAAGGGGCACAAATGAATGGATTAGGTGGAGCACCCTAGCTGCTAGGGGCGATGCGGCAAAAAGGCACCATTTAGCAAACATTAAACATGTGTGATCTTTGCACCATTCAGCAACTAAAAAGTCTCTGCATCGCCACTTAACATGAGGCATTTGACTGGCACACATAAACCACGAAAATAAATTAACACCAAGCTATAGAACAACGGGTGCAGCAAAGCGCGCGAGATCCTTCTAGTTTATACTAATTTGTTTTACTTGTCTTAGCTTATTCATTTAGTGTAATATAACTCATATAATTTTCATTATGCTAAGAATAATTAACAAGTTAATAATGTTGCTAAATACTCAAATATAGTAATCCAGATTATAAATTTCACGTCTATCATTTTTAATGCCCCTTGTTAAATCAACATGTTTTTATGTAAAAGCTATGTTTGTATTTTTGTTTAGTTTCGAGCGCTGTTAAGATTTTCTTGCTAAATTTAATATTCCTTAAATATAAGAAAATGATGAAAAATTGTAATCGTTTGTTGTTTAATATTCACCTTTGTATAATGTTAATATTAGTTCCTCATATATTATTAGAAGTGGTATTTTGCATTTGTATATGTTCTTAGCAATTATAGTGTTCTTAAATATCTTCGTAGATAACACTAGAGCTTATGCGTCTAACAAAAATCTTGATAGAGATATAGGTAGTATTTGTCCGTCTATTTTGGATATTACAAATACACCTTTATAGAATATTTAGATGCGTGAAGTGTCCTCACCCTGCCGGCATTACTCATTTCTTGGTTCTTTCCATATTCCCCAGGTTAAAACATATTGTTGGCAACGTTGTGTGCTCATGTTATTAATTTACATCTTTAATCATTTTTTTTTTGGATTCCTACGTCGTCGAAATCTTGCCTCCCAAAACTTGAGCACGTGTCGCAATTTCATATAGTACAAGCACCGACCCTTGAGAAAGAGCTCGCACAGAGACTACGGTGTGCCATTGGTGGCTATTCGGGATCCTTTTATTCGGGTCTGTGCTATTCCATCTGCAATTGAATGACTGACGATCCATATTCCGGTCCGGAGAGTAAAGCCATTCCGATGACAACTTCAGGCGGTCCTCCGGTGTGAAGTTTCTTCCTCCGTGCACACTTGACTTGATAGACTTGACGGTGATAGACCAAAGTAGCAAGCGAATGCACGCAAGTCACGCATCTGGTTTTCTCTTGAGTGGTCAGTCAGGTCCAGCTTGGGCCAAACCGCACGAGGCCGCAGGCCTTTTGGTTGTATCTCCCACGCGTTGCACAGCAGATGGCCTTTTGGAATTCTCAAAAAAAAAAAAAAAAAAAAAAGCAGATGGCCTTTTGGTTGTATCTTCAGTCTTCGAGAGCTCCACTCCACCACGCGCGAGGAACAAAACGGAAGGAGCTGGGGAGTCCTCTGCCGACTGCTCCTGGCCGCTTGCGTCCGGTCGGTCATCCGCGTGCACACTGTGTATATTCTCCGTTTGAGGTTCAGCCTACGGTCTACGGAAAAAGATTGCTGGTGACCTTTTGGTGCATACTAGAGGCTGGGGCGCCCCTGGCGCCTCCTGGCTGTACGGTGGCGGTCCAATCTCTTTGTTGCATACGAACATATAGGCATAACTGCAAGACACGAAGTACACTGACTGTGTACATACAGATATTGAACGAGAGTTTAATCATAGTTGTTTTGAACAGGTGCTAGTGTAGGTACAAACGAAAGATTACACCTAGAAAAAGTCTATTCTCTCTTGGAAATCTCTGGCAGAATAAACTTGATCAGTATACTTTTTGCAAAATCTTGCAAGTTGCCATGAAGGTCAGGACGCATTCAAGCAAAATCTTGTAGACATGGGCCTCTATCATTCACTTGCATCTCTGCATCGGTTTCCTTCCTGCTTCTCATCCTTCTATAACCAGAAAACCTCTTATCTTTGTTCAGAAAGTCAAGCCCACTACCTATAGCTTCCTCCAGCAGCAAAGCAATTACACCAAGTGTTAAAATGCTCAGCTGTCAATACAGTTACATATATGTTAACGAATAAATATAGTTCTTAGGTGTGACCAAATAGCGTGTAAGATACCCTTTAAGCAAACCCAAAGTGAGGCAAATGAATAAAATTTACATTTCGCACCATATTTGCCGAATGTAAAAATGTGACAATTTTATTTAACAGGAAACAATTAGATGAACTGATCTTCAGAGTTTACCTACCCAAATGCTAGGTCTTCTTTGCCGAGATCAAAGATACATTGTTACTTCATAAGTCCACAAATCCTAAATATCAATCTCATTAGTCAAGCAACAGAAAAAGAATTCGATCAAATATAAGATGTGCTCACATATGAATATCTTTCTAAACCAGCTCTTCCATGAAAGCAGTCTTCGCAGTCTAAAGACAACCTGAAGAAATATAGTAGGTTGCGTTTTAGCTAATGACTAATGAGCATCTTCTCTACATATTAATCAAGACAAGATTTGTCATATTTTTCTCACTTCTGGAGGAGTGGATCGCATCGAAGGAGGAACACGCTTCTGAAGATCAAAGGAACAGTTCCAAGTATGATCTTCTACTTAACATCATTAATATGGATCAGAAAATTTGACCGCCCATGAATGAGAACAATCTAAAAACACGAAATATATGATGGAATGTATGAGTGTACCTTCATCTGTGCCTGAATCGGACATGAAGAGAGAAACGATCAGCTGTTTAAATTGAAAAATTCGTGCGTAGCGTAGCAGACTTCAATATTAAAAGGACAACAAATGAATTAGGTTTGACAGCCTTTTGTACCACACACAGAAAGTGCTGCTGCCAGAACGTCCTCTTTAGTGAGAACAATAATGGGACCAAGGCAGCTGTAAGTCGACAACCCTAAGGTCTCAATTGGTTCACTGTTTATATTCTCCCCATGAGAGAAAACGACGGACATTCCCAGGTCCAGCAATTTATTCCGGCCGTTTACAGCCGAAATCCAGCGAATCAAGCGCGGCCTAAGAAAAGAATAAACTAAGAAGTTCACGACTTCACCGGCAATATTATACTATTAATTCTTGTAATATTCTATGGCGAATGTTTTCCTGAACAATAACTCAACACATGGTTCCAAACAATGCCTAGCTGCTGTTTAAAACATTTACCCTTACAATAGGGAAAACAAATTCCAACAAGGAGAATAAACAGACTTAATGATGACTAAAATAGGGCAGCTCATTTATGTACCACCATCTGCTGAATAATGGTTGCTGCCACCTCAAAGCTAAGCAGTTCAACATTTTCAGTTTTTCACCTTGAAATTATGAAATGCTAGTGCAACCAAGCAGTTTCTACACACAGAATATCCCAACACTATGCAAGTGTGCATGTGAGCCAGCTACATCTAGGATAGTCACTCTTGTTCCCAGAATTTGTTCAACTCGGACTAAATGAGCAATTTCACTCCTTTATCACATATTATCCAAATGAGAATTGAGCAGATACTACAACATCAGTTAAATTTTACTGCACTGGGACATTAGGACATAAGAAAATATAGCTTATTTAAGCTTTTTTGAAATTAGCAAATCTTAGGATGTCAGCATAGTAGTTTAGACAAAAAATTGTGTGAACACCTTTCTATCCTTCAACTGAATCCCATAGAGAAATGAAGTTGTCCACACAACTACTATCCACCATTCACCGGAGCATCACTTAAGTTGTAATTTGGAGCTGAAAAGGAGTGGATAGTAAAAAACAAAACTTGTAGAGTACTCCATTGCAGTGCGATTATACTTGAGTTTGCCGTTAACAATCTCAAAGTTGGGACATATCTAATACTCTCAAAGTTGAAGTTCAAATGACTTAAATGAGTCGTAAATGGTACATTAAAACCTCAGACCTGAATTTATGCATCAAACTAAATAATGCTGAAACCTAAATCAAATCTGAATCATTATATACAAAATATTCAAACCTGAATTTATGCAAAGAGCAATTATATTGCTGATGCGTAAATGCCTGATATTATAGAAAGCAATTGACTTCAAGTAAGACACGCCTTACCACTGTATATGATGGCATCGGCTGCAGTACTCTCCTCAAAGACTCTTGTTCTCCCTTATACAGTGATATTATAAAAAGCAATATTCAGTACTGCAGCCAATGGCATCCACTGAAACTTGAGGAGGGGAAGAAAAACATATGATGGTTGCAATTGGAACATCAATATTCAATACTTCCACCATCTTCAGATTTAAAAATAATTATTGATCTCCTCAATACCATTCCTTAGTTATCAAGAAGTCCATCATGTCGACATGCCTGTTGTATAAAATATTAGTTACTAAGAGAACAGAGACACCAGCTCATAGCAGGTCTGCAAATTGTTTTATTATATAGTTTCTTGATTGGAGAGAATACCTTAAAGATAAATTCAAATATATTTTCTTCAACAGTCCCATGTTTGATAAGAAGACCATGGACTGGAAATATCAAAAAAGAGCACCGGTAAGGAAAAGACATGAGAGATAAAATTCAAACACAAGAGCATGAAATTCCAACAAAAGAGAAAACAGTAGGGTCACTTAGATATGTGGAAACATTAGTTTCCTACCCAAAGACTCTTGTTCTCCCTTTACATGACTGTGGAGTGTGGATACAAATAAGATATAGAAACAGTGATACAAATATGTGATTACTTGGGGGATGTAGGCATCCAAAGCATAATGATATCACAAAGATACATTAACAATCAATATAATTAGTGCAAGCTCTGGACTTAAGTAACTTCTTTAACAAAAATTTGAGAGAAGGTTAATGGTATCATGCATAAAAGTTAACAATCAATGTTGAAAAAAAAACTGACATGCACAGAAAGTTCTAACCTCTAATCATGATTGTATCTCTAGGATTTATGTGTTATTCAATAAGCAAGTCACGGTGAAGCGAAACAGAATAATTGCAGCTTACTGAAATACTTTAATTGGATGCCTCCAAACTGCAGACACTAACTAAATATATAATAGTGATAAGCTGCAATCATCAAAGCATAATGGTATCACGAAGAGGATTTAACAATCAATAAAATTATTTCAACTTTAGGCTCGAATTCTCTTTTACAACAAATATTATGGGAGGTAAAAAAATATATTTGCCCTCCCAAAGATATATACATATACAAGAAAGAAATTCAGGGCTTTATGCACAATGCTGCACCATACAAATAAATTACCTCAGAAGCTTAGAACCATATACAGGAAGGGAACTCACCATCAAAGAAACAAAACATCAGTGGCTGAGACATTTATGCGTTAATATTACACTGTCAAATCCAGGCATCCAGTTGATATGCATCTCAATTCAGGCCCAATATAATCACGTCACAAACCTAGGCATGAGCACTCACCTAAAAAGAACCACAAGATAAGAAGCGGTTAGATTTTAACATTGCACGTAACTAATTTGGAACATCTTCTAAATGATTTCAAAAAAATGATCCCACCAATCATCTGTTTACGCAACATGCTCATCAGAAAGATTCAGACTGAGTACAAACTTGTAATAGTATATGTATGACAAGCACTGCTACTGCAGGCCACTGCAGCTATACTTGCAGAATCACAATAGAACTATTCAAGTAATGATCAACAGAACCTTGTAGCACCCTGTCCACACTGACGTGCAAAAACAGAACCATCTCTTTCAGTCGCTTACACCAAATCCATATGGTAGAGATGGATGAGATGGGGTTAGGACCGCTGGAAAAAATGGGGCCGCCGTGCATCTGCTGCCCTCCAATTGCTGCATCTCCGCTCGGCCTCCTCTGGCACTCGAATGGGGCGGCCAAAATCAGATTTGGCAGAGCAAACAAATCTGTACCACACCTTTAGCAATTAGAGAAGAACCGTCGCCTCTCAGGCATAAGAACAAACACATGACGTGTGATAGATATACATGAAAGAATCCACATAGACAAGCAGGAAAAGCACACTCAAGCGAGTCTAGAAGGAGTCGGCATACCTTGCCAGAGAGAAACCACGAAACCACGCCCGATGACATTGGACGCGGCAGCCGGAGATGAACCCCAAATGGTGCCAATCTGAAGCAAAACGAAACTGGCCTCTACTTCACGCTACGGTTTGATCCCGGCCCTGCCGCCGCGATCCCGCACTCATCTGGACAGCCCTGGGGTCACCCGCGCCCGTCGCCGCCACCAGCTCGCTGCCCGCTACCCCGCCTCCTCCGCACAGAGCCGACGCCGACGAGCATAAGAGGAGGAGGTGAGGCTCGAGGGAGAGGGGGGAGAGGAGACGAGGCGCTGGTGGTGGTGGAAGAGGCGGCAGAGGAGGGGGTCGGGAGGGCGGCGGCGGCGGGTCGCGTGCCTGAGGAGGAAAAGGAAGAGGAGAGCGCGTGCGGGAGCAAGAGAAGAGGAAGCGGCCGGTAGGGTTTCACAGCGGGCCAGTGTTTTCTTTTTTCTCACCCATCCTTGGCAGCCCATCGAAAAGGACAAAAGGAGAGCGCCACGTGGACATCGCGAGGAGGCGCCCAGGGGGTGGACACTTGCTTGTTCTCAATTCCAATCCCCGTCGCAATGGAAAAAGATTGCTGCTGATCTTTTGGCGCCTTCGCCAGGAGAAGAGCCCTTGGTTTTATGTCGATTACATGGTGCAAATGCATATGTAACTTTGTTGACGTGAAAATGCATGTGATTTTGGTCAAGTAAGTTCATGCAAACGCATTTGCAAGTGATAACGTGGTAATCCCTGTCGTCTTTGGTCTCCACATGCCCAGCCTTTTCCACGCGCAGTTTGCTAGCTCTAGATTTTATACCCGTCTCTGTAACAAAAGGACAGTCAAAACGTACATGCAGTTTTTTCCGAATGAGTGAAATGGCTTAGATTAATTCAAATGCGATTAACATCCATTTCACGTCAGTAGACTGCCAATGCTCCCGACGTGCATTCGAACAAAAAGTTTAAAAAAAAAGTGTGAGCAAATTGGCCATTCTACTATATACAAAGGACGGAGGAATCCGCTGCCTGTCATTCGTCCACGTCGCAGGCAAACCACACCCGTCAGATCGCCGTGACGGACAGCCGAGATGCGTCCACGTCGCCCCCAAACTCGCCCAGCACTGTAGCAACCTATTTTTGACCAATAGGGGTGCGCCACGTTGCCCCGGTCACTCCCGGTCGCCCGTGTGCACGATCTTTGGCGCAACACTTTTGCAAAAAAACGCCCGCAAAGGACCAAACTGTAATTCCTACGAAACGAAGGGTCTTTTTCGCAAAATGATCCGCAGAATCCCCTCCCCTTTCTCTCTCCGCGCGCGCCGGCCTCTCTCTCCCTGCGCCTCCCCGCGGGTCGCCGCCGGCGACGGCGCACATCGCCGCCGTCCTGCTGCTCCCCCGCCGCATCGGACGCCACGGCCGGGTCCGCCGGCGCGCCCCCTACCGTCTCGCGCCGGATCGCGTCCCGGGGAGCTCCGTCCGCGCCGGAAACATCGACGCCGCGACCGCTGCCCTCCGCCGTCTCATCGCGACGGCGCGCCCGCTCCGGCGACTATTTCGGGGCGGAGCCGCCGCCCCCAGATGCGCCTCGACGAGCCGCTCCTTCTGCGCCCACCGGCGCTTCCGCCCGCTCGCCGGAGCGTCGCGTCCGTGCGCGGCGCCGCCGCGGCCACCACGCCCAGGTCTGGCCCCCTGACGTCAGTGTGACGTCACAGAGGCCACCCAGATTTTTTTTTTGACAGGTCCGGAAAATTAATATCTTTAAATATAACCATCACAAAAATGTTGAAAAATAATCATAATGATTGCAAAAAAAGAATCTAATTATTTATGGCAAAATGCAACAATTTTGAAATTTTCAATACGGTGTAAGTTCAAACAAAATTCACAACCATTTTCTCAAATTGTAGATTAAATTCCATAAATGCTGATATAATGTGCTCCATCTGATTAAAAATTAAATTGAAATTTTACAGCAGAATACAAACTTCCTACAATATTTTAAGTGACGATATTTCTTCTTCTAACGACCCGTACATGTTTCAGGATTTGATATAACTTTCAAGACTGCTCATTTTGTGAGCATAAAACAAATTCGAATTTGCAAAATGCCTTACCTCGAATAATCTTCGTAAACTAAGCAATTTTTAGGCGCAAACTTATTTTAGCTTCAATAACATTTAAACCTACATTTTTCTAAATTGCCCATTCAAAAAATATAAACTATTTCCCAACCTACGCATTTTTTGAATTCCACCATTTTTACGATATTTTGAATTCCACCAATTTCACGATAACCTAAGCAATTTAAAACTTCTAATAATTATTATTTTTTGCTTCTCCTTTATTCCCCTTCCAGAATATTCAAACAACTCTTAAATTTTTTAAAATAATTGCAACTTTAATAAATTCAAACATATTCGTCGAGAAAATATTCAAATACGTCAAAACGGTATAAAAAAATTCTAACTAATTACGCCGTACGGTCAAAATTTAAATTTGAACACCTCAAATTTTAAAATTCCCACCGAACTCAACCATTTTTTCCGAACGCTAAAAAAATTCAAACGCACATAATTCCACCGGTTACGACCATTCCAAAAAATTAGACAAATTCTCAACCTACGCAATTTCCGAATTTCGCCAAATTTACAATAACCTAAGCAATTTTAAACTTCTAAAAATTTACGATTCAACATTTCAAATTTCACCCAACGGGCGCGGCGGAGACCGCGCCTAAACCCGTAGTGATCTTGTGTAGAGAATAGGTAGACACACATACATGTCGCATTTGGTGGAACCATATTAATTATCATTTTCACACTATAGATTAATCAGAAATCTGACCAGCTCCTTGGTGCATGATCGGGGACACGGTCAAGGCTGACGCGTGTCAACACCTGTGGGCCCTACCCCCTCCTCTGTCTTTATTAGCTCCTTCTTCTTCTCTCTCCGCACCGGCCGCCACCACCCCGATATGCAACGCGAACACCCGTGGGCCCTACCTTGGTCTCTCAGCGTGGAGAAGGTGATAACAAGCCGTGACCGAGCAAGAGACGACGCTGACGCCGTTGGCCGTGGTGACACCTACATAGGCTTGAAAGAAACTTAGGCGTTGGGGGTGCGGGACGGTTTGCCGACGCCGGAGAAGAAGGATATATGGGGTCTTAGAGGTATGGCCTCGGCGGTGACCGACCAGATTAGGAGGGGCTTTGGGCAGGTTGGGGTGGCAAGGCGGCGAGGACGCCGCCAGCTATGCGTGGCCGGTAATTCGACTGATACGATGACGAGGGAAATGGAGGTGGTGGTGGAGGAGTCCGGCGCGGTGCGACAGTGTTCTCCGTGCCCCTCATCTCCAAAGTTGCCGCGGAGGCGCTCTCCTCGCCTCTCCAGCGCCCACCTTCTCTCCCCTCCGTCCCGACAACAAAAGGCAGCCGTGACCGCCATGTAGGAGCGCCCATTAAAAATTGGATTTTTGTACAACTAGCTAGGATAAAAGTTACGCAATTTAGTGTAAAAACTATATGAGTTAAAGCTAACAAATAAATTATATTGTGTACACTTATTTAAGGGTGTTAATCTCTTGTGGAGTTTCTATTCTTGGGTTCATATAAACCTAGATCAAATATCTATTTCGCTTTGATACCAAGCTGAGAATACCCGTGATTTCCTTAAGCGTTCTCGCATCTTTAGAGCAAAAGCAGTTTTACACACAAAGGCATGCATAATTTTGACTTGATCTGTGTTGATATTTAACTTTTTTTGCGAGAAAGTTGATGTTTGAATCGACCAACGATTATCAAGAACTCCCATTACCGGATCATGAACGATCAATTTGTTGACCGTAAAGTCAATTGGTCAAAAGTTCGAAAGGTTGTCATATTTAAAACTTATTTTACTAATACATTATTTGCATGTATGAACATCTGGCATTTTTTTAGGGCTTGGTTTTTTTTTTTTTTGAGAGGGGCTTGGTCATTTTTTTTTTAGTGTTTAGGGCTTGGCTCTCTCGCGTATCGTGGACGAAGACGGCCGTGTTTATGTTTAAAAAAAAAGACGGCCGTGTCATACTGTTCGAATATCAGCCCAATAGTGGATTGGCCCATTCTCCTCCTTCGACGGTGCTGCACCTGCAGCCCAGTCACCGCCGCCATGTTCCCTGCCTCCTCCGGCTAGCCCTTCTCCTTCCTCGACGGTGCTGCGACCCGCCCCATCCGCCCACATGGAATTCACCGCCGCCGGTCCCTACCTCCTCCGGCTAGCTCTTCTCCTCCGTCGACGGTGCTGCGACCCGCCCCAACTGCCCCCATTGAAGTCACCGCCGCCGTCCCCTACCTTCTCCGGCTAGCCTTCTCCTCCCTCGACGGAGAGGTTAGTGCCGGCTGCGGGAAGCCTAGCGCAGTCCAGTTTGGCTACTAATTCCTGCCAAGTACTTTATTTTTGTTCGTGTTTGGCACTGCAATACAGTGATGTGTCTGCTGAGTCAATCTTGTGTAGAAGCATTCATAGAACAATTCATGATAAACTAGTAAATGACCCCTAGATAATCTTGCTACGGTTGATCATCCCAGGTTTCTTCCTAGGACCCATACAAAATATGCATCAAAAGATGAGTAAATCATTGGTAGAGCATTTGATCCATATGTAAAGCATTCGTTTTCCTTCATGGGTGGTTGTTACAACTTACGAGCACTTGTTGTCAAGTTGGTATCGTTTCGTTTGCCTTGTTAGCATAATGATTTACATGTTCGGCTAATGTTTCAGACTTGATCACACTGAAGCATCTCCTCCAGAAGAATACAGAGTGCCGAAACATGTTGGAGAATGATGCTGGACGGGGTTCCCTGTCTAGCTTAGTTGCGGTATAAGCCTTTCCTTTCTTTTCTGTATTCCATCATTCCTCCTAGGAGGCAGGTTACAAGAAGTGAACAAAAGCTAGTGCACGTCCCAGGTCGTCGGCAGGAGAGTCCTGATTAGTATGTCAATTCTTTTCTTTGTTTCAGAAATATGACCCAGAAGCTAAAGATCCTTATCTGAGCGGCGCACTAGCTACAGTGCTTGGGAGCTTAGCCTTCTGCAGAAGCATTATGACCCATCTGTTTCTGGAATGGCTTCAAATGTCTTGAGCATGGCGAATCTGAACGCTACCCAGAACCCAGTGCAAATCCTATGGAATCATACAAAGACTTGTCAATGGGACGGGAATTATCAAAACCAACCAGCATGGTGTTAACGCTGAAGTGCAAGAGGAAATGGCGCAGTAAGGAGTTTGTCTCTCTAAGCCCAGACGTGCTTCAGAAGGCAGATTGCACGGTGGGCGACGATGAGCTCAGAGAGAAGCTGCAAGGTCATTTTGCGGTACTAAGAGCATTTCGGAGAACGAGAGGTTGAGGACCGAGTTGAACCATACAATGTCATCCATAAACATGTACAATGAATACAAGAAGCAGAAGAAGCAAAGCAAGAAATCAAAAATTGGCAGGAAAAAAGTTGCAAGGGCTTAGTCATGTTGTATTCTGAGGATCTTTCTACACCAGCGGTAAAAGGTATCCCATAATTTTGTCATCGTATCACTGTATATGTTTATTTATTGTAGTGCATAGCAGGTTCCTGCCAACAGACTTGCAGTTTCTGTTCAAGATACAATTGTTAGTCTGCTTGTTCCTTTTGTGTGCTAACTAGGCTTGTCTACTTGCTATTTTCCTAAGTGATGCAATGGTAATGTGCTCTCTGTTCTGTGTACATATAGTTTTTAGTTATCAATGGACAAAGCAATTCCACGTAATTGTACACCAGTCTGATCAAAAGGCTAACCGCTTCTGGTGAAGTTTAACAAAGGCCAACTCTACACTAGACAGCAATGCTGAGAATCTTATAATCGAACGATGGTAAAAACATATGCATGTTTACCTCTGACAGTTTGTTAAGAAAATTTGTAGTAAATAAGACCCCGTATTTTCCACGGAAAGACTGAAACGGGTTGGTGTATCTTTACAACGCACACTATGTCAACAACATCAAGAAAAAACTTTCTTCTCGAGGTTGACACGGTGAGGGGTTGCCGGCGATATGCCTAAGAGGATTCGAGACATTGCCCCCACCAGGGTGTAACACAAACTCTGCAGGACCGTGGCAGACACAGACTATCCTATCCTGACGCCCTCGCCACCTTTCCTGTACCAGTATAATAAGCCATCGATCTTCTTCCTGTCAGGCCCTTCGACTTTGGAAGAGACCATTGGCATGTCCTCCATCATGCTCTTCCTCATGTGTCCTCAATGGAGGCTGCTCTGGCATCACGCTGTTGGTGGCCTCCTAGCTGCTCCTGTTGCTGGAGGAGGAATCATGTCGTTTGTTTGGTAGTACTATTTTCGAGGTTGAACTCGTGGCGTCTGCGGACTGGTCGACTGCACTTCTGTCAACACCATAGAAGACAAGGGGTGAATCTTAAAGCCCATAGGCCATCTCTCCTATAAGCACGTCCCCGCGGGTGACCTGTGGGGACCCCGGACTAGCTGTCTGAAATACCCGTTATGCTTACAACCACGATCCCATGAGTGTGTCGTGGCACATAACCGAACCGAGGTCAAAGTACATCATCCATTACATTACCGAATTCAAAGTCACACAAATACGGCCACATGGTCAAGCCTTACATTAAGCCTCAAGGGGCGAAATTCCAAATGAAACTGCAGTGGAAACTCCAAGAACATTGCGCCCATGCCAACATGCCTTAACCCAACAGGCAGCTTACCGGTAGAACGTCATAGTTCCCATAATCGTCATCGAAAACATCAGCCACGTTCTGCTCCTCCAGGTCTGACCAAGTTAATAGCCAGGACAACAATGCCAGGTGAGTACATTTGAATTTAGTCGCAAACCATCTTAAAGAATATATAGAAGATATACATGCGTGGTTAAGTACAAGGGATAGGCTTCATACTAAGTTTGTTTTGCGTAAAGCAAAGTTTCTTTTGTAGATATAGCATCAGGTAATTTGGAAACACCTTTATAAAACAAGTTGGAAACCTTTTCCTGGTAACACCTATGAAGTGCTCATCTTGGATCATGTCGACCATGATCTTCCCCAAATCCACCATTCATCATCGTTCCCATAATCTTCCCATCTCCATTGGAAAACCATTTTAAAACTAAAAACACATCAGCTAAAAAACGGCCAACCCAACTGTACATGACTGTGGACACGACTATTCGAATAGTAAAACTCAGCAGACAAATTCCCTCGGCTGTACTCCTTTTTGGAGAGACAGGACGCTACGGTTCAGAAAGTTTTCTCGGCACCAGATCACAGCTCCCTTTTTTCCCTGCCTCTGTCTCAAGAAGCATTTGAGGAATTCCAAGAAGTACAACAGTTGTGCGTGGACAACATGGTCACGCCAGGTGATTTGGACAAAAGGTCCTTTGTGTGGGACAAAACGAACTACTCTTCGGCTGACTTCTATCAATACATGTTCCAATGCGTGCCCAAAGACCAGCTTTTGTCCAAAGTCTGGAAGTCTCGCTGTCTGCCCAAACTGAAAGTTTTCTGCTGGCTCCTGATCAGCGATCGTCTCAATACAAAAGATATGATGATTCGGAAACATTGGAAATTTGAAGGTGGTTCCAATTGTGTTTTGTGCAACAACTCCATCCTTGAGGACTGTGACCACCTTTTCTTTGGTTGCAACTTTGCTAAGGATTGTTAGGACGTTATTGGCGTCTCCTGGGATCTGTCTAGAACTACAAGGACTCGGATCATGCTGGCTGCCAGCACTTTTGGACACCCCAATTTCATTGAATTTTTTGCGTCAGTGGCGTGGAATATCTTGAAGGAACGCAACGATTTCATCTTCAAAAGGTGGTTCCATCGCTTCATAGCTGGCGCAGACGTACAAAGCAAGACCTGCTGCTTCACCAATTCAGAGTCAAGACCACCAACGTTCAACCTTTGCTTGATTGTATTGCCCTCTTCTTCCACTAGGCTAGTGTTTTTTTGCTGGTTCCCCTTGGCCTGAGTCATAATTTCTTGACTCTCCAGGCTCTTTTTTGTTCTTTAAACTTCATGTAATCTTACTGTTCTTTGTTCTTAATATATAAAATTACACGTAGGGGCTTCCCCTACGGTAGTTCGGTCTATAAAAAAAACTCTGCAGAGGTTGTAATGTTGTATACTTTACCCACAAGATTCGACACATCCATCGTGATCAGCCACGGTGGATAACCGAACAAAACCTTTGGCTTGTCTACCCTAGTATAGGAACATACCCTATGAGTGGTTGCTCTCAACACCAGAGCGACACCAACAAGCTCCGGAACTCAGATAACTATACCGTTTAGCGGAGTTAAATGGAGCTACGTTATTCAATGAGAGGCTCATAGTATTGTCCGTCCGTAGTGGGCTACGGTGTATCGTTCCTGAGTAAGGGAGGACCCGGTTTCAAGGAAGTGGAACCCTTATAAAGTTGTGAGGTAACCCATACTAAATTGAACAAACTAGTTAGACCACTTCTCATTTAGGGGTAGTCTGATCGCACATGTAAGGTTGGTTCGGTTGAAGCTTAGAATCCGATGCCCTTTTTAACAAACCTTCCACATCACCATTTCTTCAAAACTTGATTTTCAGAAACCTTCCTTTGGCAATACATGTCTCCCAAGGAATTTTCATAACCATTGTTTAAGTGCGAAGAGCATTGGGTACCAATCTATAATTTGTGATCCATAGCTAGGCTATGCTTTATGCTCTTGATGGCTAAGAGCATCTCTAGCAGAACCCGCAAAAGGGGCAAACCCGCATAATAACCGCCCGATGCGGCTTTAAAACTGCAAAAACGCGGAGAATAGAACCCGCAAAACTCACCGGCCCGTAAAACTTTTTGAGGGGCCTGCAAATTTCACCCTCCAAACCTTAAGTTCACAGATTTCACGTCCGATTTTGCAGTGGCCTGCATCCACGCTGGGCGTTGGCGGGCTGAATATTCAGCATCCGCCGGTGACCTTCCGCCGTGGACTTTGCCGAAATCAACCTTGGCGAATCCCTCGGCGGTGCCGGTCTGCGTGCCGAAGAAGACGGCGACCCTCTTCCTGCCGTCGTCATTGGCCAGCTCGTCCTTGCCCTGCCTCGCCGCCTTGCCCTGCACCCCGACGACGACCGACGCCTTGTCCGCCTCCCTCCGCTTCTTGCCCGCCGCCGTCCTCCGCCAGAGAACGAGCAGCGCGCAGCCGAGCACGGCCGCCGCCAGCGTGGCCAGGAGCGCCCTGACGTCCGCCCTCTGGCCCGCCGCCACGCCGCCGGCCAGCTCCGCGGGCGTCACCCCACGCAGCAGCGCCGCCACGAGCTCCATCGGGCCCGCCGCCGAACCCATCGATCGATCTCCCGCGGGACGGAAAACGCGCGCGCATGGTTCGCGTGATGGATGGAGATTGCATTGGTTGGTAGGTGGGAGAGCGTTGGGAATGAAGGAAGGAAGTAGGAGGTGGCAGTACACACGCGACGCGGCAACGGCAGCTACTTCCGACTACTACTCCCTGAGGTGGGTGGAAGAAGATAAGGAATATTCCTGAAATATTCCTTTTTACAGTTTGTATATGCGGTTTCTGTTCTGTGTCGACTCGTTTTGAGTAAAAAAATGCGCGTTCCGCGACCCGCAAAACTGTTTTGCGGTTCCGCGTTTTGCAGGCTCTGCTAGAGATGCTCTAACAATGGCATCAATATTTCCCATGGCCAAAATGTCCAGTAGGTAGGTAGTAGGTGACGAGGGTGGCTGATCACCACCCGGCTTCGAGGAAGAGTAACCTACTGATTTTCTACCCAACATAACTACAGGGGTGTATAGCATAGTCTAGATATCAATATCGCTTTCAAACAATATAAATATGTACTTGTAAATACTTGAAAACATGCATAAAGAAAATAGTAGGGCATGACAATTATGAAATGATGGCTTTCCTGGCTCAGCAGAGTGTCCCTGATCTTCCTCTTCAAACTCAACATCTTCTCCCTTCCTCAATTCCGCTAGCGTTATCCACTAATCGCTAGAAAGAAGCAAATATACACACTCAACAAAACAATTCACAGAAAATTCAAAAAATGTAAAATTGGTTCTGATGGGTATATATTTATTTTAGATGATCAGAGAAGTTGCAATCAATTTATTTGGACTTAAAATGAGTGAGTTATGAATTTTAGAGTGTTATTAATATAGAAATATAAGATCAGTGCCACTAGATAGATAATTAAATTTTTGACTCAGTGCAACAAGAATCACCTCATTCAGATGTGTGGTTTGAACGTTCTGCAGGTTCAAAGTTTTTGTTTAAAATTTAAATTAGAGAATTTTTTCAATGTGAAATGGCACATTGCATAGTGGGATGAATGTGGCCGGCCCAACTAGTCTGTGGGTACGCACGGGACATAATCAAATTGTTGACAGTGGGGATGGTGGCAGAGCAGAGCTGGGGCTTACCGGAGAGCTCGCCGCCGGTCGCTAGGAAGCGCGCCTGGAAGCTCTTCTTGCACGAGGGAGCTCCAGAGGGTGTCGTCGAGGCAGTGGGACTACTGGAGCTTGCCGGGGATGCCTGGAGGATTGAGAATGACGGGGTCCAGTGGCGGTCTAGCTAGGGATCGGCGGGACGACTCTGCAAGGGATAAGCGATCAAATTGGTCAGGGCTAGGGCTCTGCGGGGTACCAGAAGGGCGATAGGAATAAACCAGTGTGTTTTTCTCCTGGCTGGGCGGGCAATGTCCCGGTTTTGCCCCAGCTAAGCTCCGCCACAGTGTTTGTATTTGTTTGCACTGTCATGTTGTGGTGGCAGAGAAATAAAGTAGTTGTTTCTTTTTAAATCAGTTGAAAGAACCAGAATATTGAGATTGAAATAAATGGTACCAGCACATTTATCATGAAAATTTATCACGCTACAGTTTTAACTTGCATCACGGAATATCTACTGCCTACCTACCAGAACCAAGTAATGCAACTGCAAATTTTGGCAATGGCATAGAAGCTCAGGAAGACGATGCAAGCATCAACTTCAGGAAATACAACCAAAAAACAGTATTAAATACTTGTCAGCTAAACACCTGTATAACATTTTGTACTTTGAAAGCACACTATTCTTCAGTTCCTTGATCCTCTGTTCAGCAGATTGGCAGGGGCTCACCATTCCACTCCTTGAGGCACTCAAGCAGAGCGTCGATATGCTTGCCCTTGTTCATGGCCACAAACACCATGTCCACCTCTTCACCCGGAGACCGAGTCTTCTCTCCGGTCAAGTACTCCGTCCCGAGTTCCTTGCGCACGAAGCGATAGAGCGGGTACGACCGACATTCAGCGATGCGGTTCTGCTGTGTGGCAGTGCCATTCTCCACGGCACACCGGGCAGACTCGACCTCCCTTGGAAGCACTGCACGGAGCTCTTGCTCGAATATAGCGAGCTTGGCGAACACTGATGTCTGCACGTCCCGCTCGGCCTCACCATTGGCCAAGGCGTGCTCCACGAGAACCGCACGCATCTTCTGCATCAGCGGGTAGTTGGCGCTGCAGGGGTCATCCGCATACGCGAACACGGCCTCACGGTCAATCGTTAGGAGCAGATCCTTCTCACAGAATCGTCCGTTGTGGAGATGACCATTGTCATTGGTGCTCAGGGTCTTCCTAGCCACCGTCTTCACACAGTTCTTAACAGCATTCTTGACATTCTCCTCGAGGTGGCGGAGGTCGATAGCTTGGCACAACGCGACCAGGAATGTCGACGACATGAGCTTCAAAATGTCGATGGCCTCAGCGGTCTTCCTGGAAGAGATGAGACCGAGAGAATTGACGTCTTGGTTGTGCTGCTCCGCGCTCTGCACATGGTTAGTCACCGGGTTGCCCAAAAATTGGAGCTCGGAGCAGTATGAGGCCATGGCAATCTCAGCACCCTTGAAGCCATAGTCCAAGCTCGGGTTGCGCCCACCAGATAGGTTGGAAGGCAAACCATTGTTGTAGAAGTCGTTCACTAGCTCCGAGAACTGGGCAAACATAAGCTTGCCGATGGCAGCAATGGCGAGCCTGGTGTTGTCCATAGACACACCGATTGGCGTGCCCTGGAAGTTGCCGCCATGGATGGCCTTCCCACGGGAGACATCAATGAGCGGGTTGTCGTTGACGGAGTTGATCTCGCGCTCGATCGACTTGGTGGCTGCACGGATGACCTCAATCTGTGGGCCAAGCCATTGTGGCGATGTGCGGAGTGCATACCTATCTTGCTTCGGCTTCATCAGTGGGTCTAGCTCTCCCAACTTCTTCGCGAGCATCATGTAGGAGCTTCCTTCAAGGATGTGCTCCATGATGGCAGCTGCCTCAATCTGGCCGGGGTGGTGCTTCAGCTTGTGTGTAAGGTGGTCGGTGTACTCTGGCTTGCCGTTCATGACCTCGCAGAACACAGCTGATAGAACCTCAGCAAGAACACCAAGGATGTTAGCTTCGAAGAGAACCATGGACGCAAGCCCGGAGCCCACCGCGGTGCCGTTGACCATGGCAAGGCCTTCCTTGGGCTGCAGCTCGAAAAAGCCGTGCTGGATGCCGGCGATTTTAAACGCCTCTGCAGCGTTAACCTTAGTACCATCTGGAGCTGTCGCCACAGAGTTAGGCCGCCCGGTCACAAGGCCTGCGATGTAGGATAGCGGCACCAGGTCACCAGACGCGGTGATGGTGCCCCGGAGCGGTAGGCACGGTGTCACGTTGGCGTTGAGAAGCGTGGCAATCGTTTCGAGGATCTCGAAACGGATGCCAGAGTACCCTTGGAGCAAGGTGTTGACACGGACGAGCATGGCTGCCCTTGTTGTTGCAGCGGGTAGAACGTGGCCATCGCTGCCGGTGCCGAAGGCTCCTGCGTTAAGGAATCTGATGAGCTCTCTCTGCAGGGCGCCACCCTCCTTGGTCCTCCGGTGGGACGTGGCGCCGAAGCCGGTGGTGACACCATAGCTGTCGGTGCCGTTCGCCATGCTGTTCATGACCCAGTCGCTGCTCTCCTTGACGCGGCCGCGGGCGGACTCGTCGAGCTCCACCCTGGTCTCGGCACCAGCAGCCACCGCGGCGACCATGGCTATGGTCAGGCTGGCGCCCTCCATGGTCACCACCGGTCTGCGGTACTCCTCAACCATCTGCTTCACGGCATCCAAATGGCTCCCTGACAGGTCCTCGGCAGCCTTTCCCCAGTTCAGGGGTCGGCTCTCGCGGGCTGTGCCACGCACAGGCCATCGCGGTTGGCGGCAACGTGTTCATTCTGGCAGTCCATGGGAGATATGCAAAGAACTAGTAAATGAAGTAAGTTTGCTAGACACCGGTAGGTGCGTGTGTGTGTGTGTGGATGTGGATTGCGGAAGTGGTGATGGATTGATCGGTGTCTCGAGGACGGGCTTGTGTTGAAGTTGAAGAGGAGCTCGAATTGCACTGGAAGGTGAGGCTCTTCTTGGAGGGGAATGGAGGCAGGGCATGGATTAAATAGGCAACGCAGCTGAGCATGGTAGGTGCAGGGTTGGGTTGGTGTAGACCTGGAAGGCGAGGTTGACCACTGGATTGGTGGGTGCAGAGCAGCAGTGACCATGTCAGCGTACGGACCAGGTGGTAGCTACGTAAATGAGTGCGGTGGCGGCTTCGTGGCAGCTGGGTTCAGCCGTGGTTGGTGCGTGGGGAAGAACACGCTGCCCTGCCTCTTCCTTATGGCGATGCTGACTTCGCCGTCTCCCAAATTCTTGTTATCATGTTATGTTCTTCAGTCCATACCAATGCTTTTTTTTTTTTTGAGATTCCCTCAACTTAGTATAGCTGTAGTATCAGTCCATAACAATGCTGACAATGGTGCATCTGCCTGCTTAAGACGGCAAGCGTGTTCAGTATTACTGTTTTGATCGGAAAAGTGTCAAGTATCGATCATGAGATGCACTAGTGTCTGCTGCGTGGTACCAACCTTTTGCTGAAAGCGGCGTTACCTAACTGATACCAGAAACGCTGCACTTCGAATTATGAACTAGCGGGGTGGCTGCTTACACTGGTACTACCTTTTTCTCGATATTGGAACATTTAAAACAAGCGTGGAGGCTGCTTGCACCTTGTATACAAAACTATAAGAAAACAAACTTTTAAAAATAAAAGAAGCTAGGATTGTCTAGCCAAAGCAAGCGGGGTCCCACATATTCTATACTTTTGGGGTGTGAAGATCACCACAAACTCTATTTATAGCTAGCACAATTGGCCATGTGGGTGTTGAACTCGATCGTGACCTTCCTGCTGGCTCTTGTCCTGTAAATGGATTTCTATGTTGGGAAGAGCCTCTCGTGTTTCACGGACTGTTATGTTTAAAATGAGCAAGTCCACCGAATCCTTCCTGTCAGTCAGTCAGTCAGTCAGTCAGTCAGTCATGAGTCCTGGCACCACTTTTATTGGAAGCTTCATTTCAAGACATGCAAACCTGCTATTGTTCCGGTCTTGGTCATGCAAATGAATGAATGACGAGGCATATTCCGTTCTGAATGTCACCCTGATGCCAACTTCCGGCCGGTCCAGCCGCTCATCTGGTGTGAAGTTTCGTTCACAGTGCAGACTTGACATGACAGACTTGTGTGTGTTGGGCAGAGACGGAGAGATTCTGGGATATTTCTTACAAGGTTTAGTAATCTCGCTCGAGAGATTACATGGTAACTGCCAAGAGTTTCAGCTGCGAGTGACTGCAGCATATGGATTTGTCTCTCGAGTGATCAGTCAGGTTGGCCTTGGGTTGTATCTTCAGCCTTGGACTCGGACAGCTCCACTCGAGGAAGGAAAACGGGAGGAGCACGGGGAATCCGGAATCCATGGCCGGGGTTCTCTGGTCTTGGGTCTCGTCGGTCATCCGCGTGCACACTGTGACCACGTACGCACTGAAGGTGAAGTTTTACGTCGTTTTTCCCACCTAATTTGGTCATACTTAGTCGTGAGAGTCTTTGCTAAATCGGATCGGGTCAGCTCTTACAGAAGGCGGGGTTGGTTGGATGCGTTCATACATGGACGAGGTCCAGCCTATGGAAAAAGATTGTTGGTGACCTTTTGATGCATTCGCAAGGAAAATAACCCATGGTTAATGCTTTTATGTACTGATGAGGTGCAAATGCATGCAACTTTCTTTAGGAGCAAATGCAAGGAAAATTGGTTTGGTCACGACTCGTAAGTCATACGAGGATGTTTACCGAGTGATAACGTGGTAGGTTGGTTTGGTCATGACTCATAAGCCATTCAACTTTCTTGAGTGCAAATGCAAGGAAAATTGGTTTGGTCAGACCATGGGGTGATCCGGAAACAGCACAACTGGGTCTGGGCTATAGCCATGCGACGGAGAAATAAAATCTTCCTGTGGTTATCATACTGTGGTAGGTTGAACACCAAAGACAATATGGTTGCCAAGAGTTTCGTCTACACTGTCAGAACTTACAGTTAGTCTGGCATCGATATCATCATCGATAATAGATTTCGCCTTCAAAGTGACCCCCACTACAATCTGAGACTTGGAATATATGTTTCAGTATTTTTTATTTATTCCCTAGAAAACAAGGAATGGGAGAATCTTTAACAATTGAAATTCAGCTCACCAGTAATCCTTCAGAAAATTGCAGAAGAAATGAAGCTCTGCGCAACGCCTAGGCCCAAAGGCTGCAGGGGTAAGAAAGGCCGCCCTCGCCCATCCACCCTTTCTTATTCATGTTTTCTTTAAAGTTTTAGCCAAGTCACACTTGGCTGTAATTTTGTAAATGTAGGAGAAAACAAAAATGGAACTATAAGGTAGAGGAAGCTCTACGCCTCCCCCCCCCCCCCCCCCCCCCCCACACACACACAAACACAGCTATCAGTCTAAAAAGATCGTTAAAATAGATAAATTCTTTTAATAAAATATAGCTCGAATGGTGATGATCTAAAGGGTAACTACTTAGATCATTTTTTCATAGAGGAAATATATTAATATCAAGCTGATACCAATTACTCCCAACATTTGCAACAATATAATGTTAAGAGCTAGTCAATACACCAAAGATGCACACAACCAAAAAGAAAGTATGATGAAATGTTATTCAACCCAAGTTATTCAACAGATCCTGTTATTCAACCTTTTTTTTTACCGTCGATATTCAAGTATGATAAAATTTCCTCCTGATTTTTCCATTAACCATTGGGTTGCTATTAAATACCAATATCTATTTGGCGGCCTACCGGAACCAAGTAATGCAATAGCAAATTTTGGCAACGGCGTAGCAGCTCTGGAAGAACCATGCAGGCATAACCTTCACGAAATACAATCAAAAAACAGTCTGAATACTTGTGTGTAAAGTTCTGCACTTTGAAGCACACGCTACTCTTCAGTTCTTTGATCCTCTGTTCAGCAGAGTGGCAGGGGCTCGCCATTCCACTCCTTGAGGCACTCAAGCAGAGCGTCAATGTGCTTGCCCTTGTTCATGGCATTGAACACCTTGTCCACCTCTTCCCCTGGAGACCTCGTCTTCTCTCCAGTCAAGTACTCTGTCCCGAGCTCCTTGCGCACGAAGCGATAGAGAGGGTATGACCGACATTCAACGATGCGATTCTGCTGTGTGGCAGTACCATTCTCCACGGCACACCGGGCAGACTCAACCTCCTTTGGAAGCACCGCTCGGAGCTCCTGCTCGAACAAGGCGAGCTTGGCAAACACTGATGTTTGCGCATCCCGCTCGGCCTCACCGTTGGCCAAGGCATGCTCCACGAGAACCGCACGCAACTTCTGCATCAGCGGGTAGTTGGCGCTGCAAGGGTCGTCAGCGTATGCAAACACTGCCTCACGGTCGATTGTCAGCAGCAGGTCCTTCTCGCAAAAGCGTGCGTTGTGGAGATGGCCATTGTCATTGGTGCTGAGGGTCTTCCTAGCCACCTTCTTCACACAGTTCTTGACGGCATTCTTGACATTCTCCTCGAGGTGGCGGAGGTCGATAGCTTGGCACAGAGCGACCAAGAATGTCGATGACATGAGCTTCAAAATGTCGATGGCCTCTTCGGTCTTCCTGGATGAGATGAGACCGAGAGAGTTGACGTCTTGGTTATGCTGCTCAGCGCTCTGCACATGATTAGTCACAGGGTTGCCCAAAAACTGAAGCTCGGAGCAGTACGACGCCATGGCAATCTCAGCACCCTTGAAACCATAGTCCAAGCTCGGGTTGCGCCCACCAGAGAGGTTGGAAGGCAGGCCGTTGTTGTAGAAGTCGTTCACCAGCTCGGAGAACTGGGCAAACATGAGCTTGCCGATTGCAGCAATAGCAAGCCTAGTGTTGTCCATGGACACACCGATGGGCGTGCCCTGGAAGTTGCCACCATGGATAGCCTTGCCACGGGACACGTCGATGAGCGGGTTGTCGTTGACGGAGTTGATCTCACGCTCGATCGACTTGGTAGCGGCACGGATGACCTCAATCTGAGGGCCGAGCCATTGTGGCGATGTGCGGAGTGCATACCTATCTTGCTTTGGCTTCATCAGTGGGTCGAGCTCGCCAAGCTTCTTTGCAAGCATCATGTAGGAGCTACCATCAAGGATGTGCTCCATGATAGCCGCGGCCTCGATCTGACCGGGGTGATGCTTCAGCTTGTGCGTGAGGTGGTCGGTGAACTCCGGTTTGCCGGTCATGACCTCACAAAACACAGCCGACAGAACCTCAGCAAGGACGCCAAGGATGTTTGCCTCGAAGAGCACCATGGACGCCAGCCCCGATCCCACCGCTGTGCCATTTACCATGGCAAGACCTTCCTTGGGCTGCAGCTCGAAGAAGCCGTGGGGGATGCCGGCGATTTTAAATGCCTCGGCAGCATTAACCTTCGTGCCATCTGGAGCGGTCGCCATGGAGTTAGGGCGACCGGTCACAAGGCCGGCGATGTAGGATAGCGGGACGAGGTCACCGGACGCGGTGATGGTGCCCCGCAGCGGTAGGCACGGTGTCACGTTGGCGTTGAGAAGCGTGGCGATCGTCTCGAGAATCTCGAAGCGGATGCCAGAGTATCCCTGGAGCAGGGTGTTGACGCGGACGAGCATGGCTGCCCTCGTGGTTGCAGCGGGAAGAACGTGGCCATCGCTGCCGGTGCCGAATGCTCCCGCGTTAAGGAATCTGTCCAGACAGGCAAATACACGAAACAAATAAGGCTTCCTGTACTTCACATACAAATATGCTTAGCTAGTACGGAGTAGTAGAATGGTTTAATTCGTACCTGATGAGTTCTCTCTGAAGAGCGCCGCCCTCCTTGGTCCTCCGGTGGGAGGTGGCGCCGAAGCCGGTGGTGACACCGTAGCTGTCGGTGCCGTTCGCCATGCTGTTCATGACCCAGTCGCTGCTCTCCTTGACACGACCGCGGGCGGACTCGTCGAGCTCCACCCTGGTCTCGGCGCCGGCGGCCACAGCGGCGACCATGGCGATGGTCAGGCTGGCGCCCTCCATGGTGACCACCGGCTTGCGGTACTCATCCACCATCCGTTTGACGGCATCCAAATGGCTACCGGACAGCTCCTCCGCCGCCTTCCCCCAGTTCAGAGGGTCGGCCCGTGCCGGCTGCGCCACGCACAAGCCATCACCGTTGGCGCTAAGCTCCATCGAAACACGCAAAGAAGTAGTGAAAAGCAAGCTAAACACCGGCAGCGGCAGGTGTGTGTGCGCGTCTGAAAGTGGCGATGGATTGATCGGTGACTGGTGGATGGACTTGTGGATGGTGAAGAGGAGCTCGAATTGCAGAGGACTCTGAAGCTCTTCTTGGAGGGGAATGGAGGGGCGGGGATTGTTTAAATAGGAGAGGCAACGCAGCTGATCATGGTGGGTGGGTTGGTTTGGACCTGGCAGGCGATCGCGAGGTTGACCGCTTCGACTAGTGGCCGTGGGAGAGCCGTAGAGTTGGTGGCTTCGTGGCAGCTGGACTCGCCGGGGTTCTGCAACTTGGAACTGGTTGGTGCGCTCCGCACGGAGCAAAGGGGTAGGTGCGGAAGGAGGAGACGCAGAGCGTGCTCGCGCGGACGCGGCACTCTCTTGCTCTCTTGTTTCCTGCATTTCGAGTTTAAGGTCAGGTGCTCGACGGTTTGCCCAGGCAGCCACACATTTGGACACACAGGCACAGTAGTGACACTCTTGTTTCTTTCTTTCCCTTTTTCAGATCAGTATGCCTCTCTAAGTTACATGCTGATGATGAGAGCAACATTCATTTGGAGCTTACCTCTGAAGTTTTCATTGTTAATCATGCATCATGTGTTTGGGCGCTAATTAGTAGGTGCTGTTAATCACGCAACAATCCGGAATCCAGATGCTCCTGACAAAATGAAATACTTCATCAAAGAGAACAGTTTTCTCTACCACTTGTTCTGCTTATCCGGGCATCATACATGCTTAATGGTTCAACACTAGGCCGTTTATTTGCTGCTTGCTACCACCTGCTACCTACGCGGTCATTTCTTTGACGAAGTAGCCTTGATTGTTTCTCCAAAGCCAATTGAGTTCTTCTATGGACAACAGGACTTGTTATACGCTGATGCTTCATATGTTTTCATAGTATATCTTGGGTGGTGTGAAGAACCCCACATATTTTTGAATCAAGCTAGCTAGCACATGGTGCTTGAGCTACTGACGTCGAATGGGGTATTTCCTAATGCAACAGGACTCTTTCCTGCTATTTTCCTATGAATAATTAATTTGTTGAAGGGAAGTTCCCATGTTTCACTGACATTTTTGTATTAAAAATGGGGAAGTCCACTAGTCAGTCAGTCCCGGTCTATTAACTGGGTGGAGATCTGAATCACACGAGTTTTCTTCATTCAGTATAGCACCACTTGTACTATATTGGAAGCTTCACGCCAAGATCTGAATCACACGAGTTTTCTTCATTCAGTATAGCACCACTTGTACTATATTGGAAGCTTCACGCCAAGATCGAAAAGGAAACCAGTTTCTGAATCACACGAGTTTTCTTCATTCAGTATAGCACCACTTGTACTATATTGGAAGCACCACTATGTCGTCTGAGATATTCCTTTTGCAAATGAGTAAATGACGAGGGATATTTCCGTTTGGATGTAAAGCCATTCTGATGCAAACTTCCGGACGGTCCAGCGCGTTCAGTCTCGTCTCTCGTGTGAAGTTTCATTCTCAGTCCATACTTGACCCGACAGACTTGACTACGTTGGGCAGGAGAAATCCCTGAACATTTTCTTAGAAGGTTACGTTAGTGCGGTTCTACTCCATTCTTGAGCTTGCGGTGTTCTACATCTGTAAGGCTCGGGAGATCACGTGGTAACTGCAGTGAAACACCGATCCAAGTGTACTGAAACTCTGACTGAAGTGGCGATCGAGTGGAGGTAGCCAGACACTACGGCATGTAGTTTTCTGGTCAGTACTTCAGTCAGATCCAGGCCGTGGCACGCGTTGCACGCGGCATGTGCCGTGTCGCCATCTTCTGTTTGGTTTTCAACCTTCGATCATGACAGTTCAACCAGTATTGCTCCTCGTCCAAGCGGCATTGCTTCTTTGTGTTAGATGATGTAATATGCCTGTACGTATACGGTACGGAGTAGTAGTACTCCGACCTATACGTACAACCCTTGTACCAGCCACAGTGGGGGCTTTTTCCACCCATATAACACGTAACCGAACTCTCCAACGAAGGTATCGTTCCCCTCAAAAATTTAACATGGTATCAGAGTCACCTCTTCCATGACCTAGCTGCCAATGTCGCCGCCGCCGCCACAACCAATACTCGCTGCCGCCGCCTCAAAAAACCAGATACCCTGCCGCCGCTGCCACTGCCGCTTCTTAGCCACCGCCGCCGCCAATACATCTACAACCAGACAACCTAATACCTTGCCACCGCTTCTATAGCCGCCGCCGCCTACATACACAAAAACCACAAACAAACATCCTGCCTCCGCCGCCGCTTCTTAGCCGCCGCCGCCAATACTCATATAACCCCTCCCTCCAGCCATCGCCATGAGCTCATCTTCCACGAACGCTTCCTTGGCCGCCGCCCTAGGGACACCTCCTGTCCAAACCCTCACGAGGGGAAACTTCCTTCTCTGGAAGGCTCTTGTTTTTCCTGCCTTCTGTGGTGCCAATGTCATGGGCTTGCTCGACGGCACTGACCGTGCGCCGCCCAAAACCCTAGAGGTTGAAGATGAGGAGAAGAAGAAGACCACGGTGGAGAATCCTGCGTACCTTGCATGGGTTGCACGGGATCAGCAGGTGCTGCGGTTCTTGCTGAACTCGCTGTCGCCCGACATCCTTTCCCACGTTCTCGGGATGGACTCCACTGCCGAGGCCTGGTCTGTTATCAACAAGATGTTCTCTACTGCTTCAAGAACAAAGGTACAACACGTCCGATCTGCTCTCAATGATACAAAGAAGTCCACTATGACTGTGCATCAGTATTTCACAAAGATGAAAGGGTTTGCTTCTGAACTTGCTGCCGCTGGTAAGCCCCTTGAGGAAGATGAGCTGATCGGTTATTTGCTTCATGGCCTTGATGGATCATACAATGCCCTTGTTACCGCTTTTGATAGCAACCCGACCACCACCGTAGATGATTTATTTGGTCTCATGTCTTCTTATGATATGCGCAATGATAACACCGATGAACCTATTGATGCTTTTCCGTCTTCTGCAAATGCTGCTATCGAGGTCGTGATTCTGGCCGTGACCATGACAACCGTGATAACCGTTCCCGTAGCCGCCGTGATGATAGCCGCGAGCGTGGCCGTGGAGATCAGCGCAACGGAGGTGGACGCAGGGATGGAGATAGGGGTGGATCGCGTGAGTATCGCGACCGCCGTGATGATGGGCGAGACTACCGTGATCGCCGTGATGATAGACCTCGTGATCGTGATGATGGACGCCATGACAACCGTCGTTCTGATGGTGATCGCCGTCGTGATGGAGGATAGGGCCGCAACAAGCAGTATCGTGGCCGTGCACCCACACCTTATGTTGATATTACATGTCAGATTTGCAAAATCCATGGTCATCCTGCAAGTGACTATTGGTGGCGATATCAAGGTGACAATGATGATGATGCTGACCGAGATGATCATAGAGAGAAGGGTGCACATGTTGCATCATGTGGCGTCGATACAAACTGGTACCCTGATACGGGTGCCACTGATCACATCACCGGGGAGTTGAACAAGCTCTCCACACATGACAAGTACAAGGGACGTGACTCCGTTCGCACAGCCGATGGTAATTCTATGCACATTAGTCATATTGGTCATTCAATTTTGCGCACCCCACATAATTATTTTCATCTAAATAATGTTCTACATGTTCCTACTGCATCAAAGAACCTTCTTTCTGTTCATAAACTTGCACTTGACAACGATGTCATTCTTGAGTTTCACCCTTTCTTCTTTTTGATAAAGGACCAAGTCACACGAAGAACTCTGTTTAAAGGCCCGTGTCATGGAGGTCTCTATCCCTTGGTGCCCATCTCCAATGAGTCCTCCAAGCATGTTTTCATTACAATAAAGCCGTCTTCATCTACATGGCATCGTCGCTTAGGGCATCCCTCCTCGTTTGTGGTTCAGCAAATTCTTAGGAAAAACAATTTATCTTATTCCCCTGAAATAAATCCATATGTATGTGACTCTTGCCAACTTGCTAAGAGCCACCAGTTGCCATATCCTGTCTCCACTAGTGTTTCCACTGTTCCTTTGGAACAAGTTTTCTCAGATGTGTGGGGTCCTGCACCTCTTTCTGTTGGCAAACGTGCATACTATGTAAGCTTTATTGATGATTTTAGCAAGTTTACTTGGATATATTTGCTCAAGAAGCGTTCTGAAGTTTATCAAGTTTTTCTTAACTTTCAGCAAATGGTTGAACGTAAGTTTGATAGGAAAATTGTGACTATGCAAAAGATTGGGGGGGGGGGGGTGAGTATGAGAAACTCCATGGGTTCTTTCAAAAAGTAGTCATTACACATCATGTCTCTTGTCCACATGCCCATCAACAAAATGTTTTGTTGAACGCAAACATCGTCACATCGTCGAGGTTGGTCTTGCCTTGTTAGCTAATGCATCCATGCCTCTAAAATTTTGGGATGAAGCCTTTCTCATAGCCACATTTCTTATAAACTTGCTTCCTAGCAAGGTTCTTCAGTTTTCCACTCCCACCGAACGCCTTCTCAATGTCAAACCCAATTATGATGCCCTAAGAACCTTTGGTTGTGCTTGTTGGCCTAATCTTCGTCCCTATAACAAGTGCAAACTCTCTTTTCGTTCTAAACGATGTGTATTTTTAGGTTATAGCCCTGTCCACAAAGATGTCAAGTGCCTTGATGTTTCGACAGGACGTGTCTATGTCTCTCGTTATGTTGTTTTTGGTGAGAACATTTTTCCTTTTGCTGAATTACATCCCAATGCTGGTTCCCGTCTACAATGTGAAATCTTATTGCTTCCATCATCCACACATTTTCATCATGGGGTTGCACATAATATTGATGATCATATGTCTCCTATTGTGCCTCTTACTATTGTGCAACAGGAATACCTAGTCACGGGAGAAAATTTGAGTGAAAACGGAGAAGAAACAGCTCCAGAAAATCAAGTTGAAGTTGATTCAGAAAATGACGAAGAAGGTGTAGAGCAAGAGGTGGATACACCTGAACATTCCCCTGGCGGGTCTGATCCCGATGCGTCCGATCCCGAGGTGGATCCGTCGCTGGATCCCGAGGTTGATTCTTCCGCAGCCTCGTCCGTCGCATTGCCTGCACCCACACCTCCCGCGTCGCCACGTCATGGCCCAAGCACGTCAGCCGACAGTGCGCCTGGCGTGGATTCGTCGCCCGCCGGATCTTCTGTGGCTGGCTCTTCAGCCTCCACAGACACACCTGATGCCCACAAGTATAGGGGATCGCTGAAGTCTTCGTTGGGAAGTATTACCCAAATTTATAGTTCGACTCGATGGGAACACAAGAATATCAATAAGACCTTGGCAATTGAGGCGTCACTCTCAACCACACCTGTATATCAATAACTTGCAGCAGTAATAGTGATGGCAGTAGTATGATTCAAGTAACAAGCAGAACAGTAGCAGTGAACAAGTGTTTCCCAGTTTTCACCGGAAAAGTGAAAGTGTAACTCAGAGATTCAAAACGTAGGCATGAGGTGATAGCGGGGTGTTGCAAGAATGAGATTGATCATATAATAAGAAACAAATAACAATGGGACCTATCTCTAACTCCGATATATGTAGGTATGTGTTCCATATTTAGTTGTGCGTACTAACCAAGAGAATTTGCACAACATCTATTGTCCAACCTGCCCATTTCACCGGGGCCAACTTGGAACTACAGGTAATTAAGGTCTACCCTTTCGAATAGACCGGAACAATGCATTAACACTTCATGAACACATAGAATCCTCAAACTAAAACATCTCCCCCTTGTTTTCCCTATATGTCACGTTTAGGGTTCGCAGGTTCAACATAATAGCAGGTGATACACTTTGCAGATAAATACCAAACTCAAATATATGATGGGGCAATATAAGTTCAGTACTGAAATCATGCCACTCGGGCCCTAGTAGCAAGCATTAAACATAGCAAGAGTGCATCAACACAATACAAAAGTATCCTCAAGATAAAACCCTAAAATCCCGAACAACGGGTAGCATTACATGATCAATCTCATCCAATCCCCATCCACCTCACATGCCTACAGCGGACTACTCACACATGGTGATGGAGAGGGAGCTCATGGTCGATGGAGATGAAGGCGGTGAAGATGGCGGTGAAGACGGTCTCCGGATCCCTCCACCGGAGGAGAAATCCTGGATCAATCTGTCCCCGAAACGAAGATCGTGATGGTGGCGGCGTTCTGTTTCGCGAAAGCTCCTCTCCTCCTAGGGCAAGCACTTTTTCGTATATATGAGGGGGTACGTCGAAGACCGAAGGCGAGGCGGCGCCCGAGGCCCATTTGGGCTGGGCCCACGCGGCCAGGTACAGGGGCCGCGTGGGACCCACCCATTTGGCCCTCGAGCGCTTCCTCGTGTCCATCTTTTGTCCATTGTCCTTCTTTTCCATAAAAATTGACGTGGTAATTTTCCCCGATTTTATTTCCTGCAGAAATAGCCAGAAAAGAGACTTTGCTAAAAACAGCGTCAGATTCAGCAGTTTTATTCAAATATGGGAAGATTCCGGAGCAAATTATGAGCAAAGTGCTTGGAAAAGTAGATGCATTTTGGATGCATCAGCTCCCCCAAGCTTAGCTCGTTGTTTGTCCTCGAACAACTCAAACGTAGTGCAGAAGCGATAAAAGACTTTGACAAGAACTTTGCATTGCATATGTAACACAATTTAATATCAACAAGCATTCAAAGCATAGCTTCAACAACAAATGATAAGATGTTAGCAAAGGTATATCTAATCAATGTTAAAGCATTTATATTTGTTGCAAGAGAGATATTATGTAGAGTCAATACTTGGATGAGTTTGCTCAACTGTAGAAATAAACAAAGGTTCTTGCATCGCTAATGATTGAATCATGACAAGACTTTTGGGTCTTTTGATTCTTTCTTTTGTTACCTGGTGAAATCATTGTGCTTACAACCTTGCTCTTAGTTTTAGCAAACCATTTGATATTACTGACATGACTCATATGCTTGACCGACTAATGGTTGAAAACCTCATGCCCCGTGAATACGAGTACCTACACCATGGCTACTCAACTTGGGTCACTAAGCAAGTTCGAAATTTTCAGTCATTGCAAGTAATAAAAGCGTCATCAAGAGCGTCAACTGGGGTACCTCTTGTCCCAGGACATGGACAAGCCCATGTCCAAACAACAAGACAAACAGACAATGAACAATCTCAGCACTCTTTTATTTACCATTTGCATAGCTTTTTATTATGAAGTGCATCACTGAATGTCCACCATGGTGCGCTGTAAATTTCCACCATGAATGATGCATGGCTTAAGTTGGCGGCCCAGGCGTCTCTCTAGCCAATTATTCTTACTCATCAAACTTGCTAAGTTTCCGCTTTCATTTCGCACATGATAAGCATCCATAAACAAAAGTACATGATATCAACTGAATATATTTTAGTGCAATGTTGAAAGCTTTACATGTGTCAGCACATTTCAGCTAACTCCCAACCACTAAACCTGTCAAGCATACAACTTCATGTTTATTATTTGAAAGATTATTTTACTTTCTATTGGTTGGCAAGTTTAGTAAGCACAATGGGATGCGTAGACCTTTGTTTAGAGCTACAATTATTCAATCCACAACCAAGTATTGTCACTAAATAAAATTTCACTTGCATCATCATATAACATACTAGAACATGGAGAAGATAAACATTTGCTACCATTTCTCTAGATGTTGAAGAAACTATGATGTGCTCACTTGCTGTTATTAAAGAGTCCACATAAACACGGCAAAGGTGTCATACCTTTCATCCACTTCATGCACCTCAACTCATCATCGTTGTTCTCCTCTCCCAACTTGAACTGCACAATAAAAACTCAAATCTGCCAGAAAATGTCACTGCATACAGTACTGTTTTTACCCTACCTAGACACCTCAGAAAAATCTCATATTTTACGTGTGTGAGGTTATGATGTGTTGCAGCAGTGGTTAAAATTTCAGCTCAATCGGAGTTACAGAGAAAAAATGAAAAATAAAACAGCGAGCAGATTTCAGCAATTTCTGCACCTCCGTTTTTGCGTTTGTTTCAAGAAAACGAAAATATTTTTGTTATTTTTCGTTCTAAGAAACAAAAACAAACAACCAGAAGTAAAAGAAACAAATAAAATCTTTTTGTGTTTTCAAGAAACTTATCATAGCAATATAACGGTGATATAAAACAATGAATGGAGAGTAAGAGAGTACTCCCCCAAGCTTGCGATCAAGCTAGTATCCTGGGTAGTTGCCGTATCCACTTCCACTTCCAGGGTAGTAACTATATGGGTAGCCTTGCATGCTTGGGTACAGGGGCTCCGCCTGAGGCATGTACCCCTGTGTCTCTGGAGCTTGTGGCTCCTCCTGAGGCGGCGCCTCTTCCACTATCCATTTTCCGGTACTCCTGTCAAAAAGATCAGTACGGGGGAGCCTAATGGACACTCGCTGCCCACTAGTGCTCAAATAGTTATACAGATAATGTCCCCCATACAACGTACTTATATCCATGCGAGTAGTCAAAGCAAAATCAAGTAATTTGGACTCTTGCACTAGAGTACCCATGTTATCACCATATCCTCTCTCGTTTTTAATGTAATTGTACACCATAGTAGCAATAGCACCAGCATAAATAGGAGTTTGATCAGTAATATTTCTACTCACAGCAGTATGCAAAGATCTAGCAAGTATGACTCCCAAGTTATATTCACACGGTGTATTTTCTTTTGCACATTTTAGTAGATAAACCATTGGTCCAGTGCAAGCAGAATTGTTATCCCTAGCAAGAAATCCTCTTGCAAGAAACAACGCAAAATATCTCAAACTTGGGTGCTGTATATGAGTAAATTTACCCCTATTTAATCTATCACGAGAGTTTACAGATATAGTGTGCCAAAACTCAACAAGCTCATGGTTGGTATCAGCACGAGTTTCACTCCAACTCCCTGAATTTTCTACACCAATAGCATTGCAAAATTCCCTAGAGACATAACAAGGCGCTCACCTCTCATAGTAAATTTGCAAACAAAGGTAAGAGGGGTGCCTTACTTCTCTTCCTGTGCTTTTGGGGCTCCGGGCCCTCAAATCTGAAGGTAGAGAGGAATTCCCGCGAGAGTTCTTCATATGTATCTTGGGGGTTCTGGGAGAACCTAAGCAACCAGTTGTAGTGACGAAGGTGTCGAAGTCCTCTTTGATCCCCCACTGTTCAAGAACATAGGGATCTTGCCATCTTGTTGTATGTATTTTCAGCTTCTCCCCTACAAAGAATGCATCATCCTCCCACAGGTGGTCGTCATCATAATTGAGGGAGACTTTGCATGCTCTTCTTCTTGGTCTTGAGCTCATCCCAACCAAAGCTTTGCCCTTGCTAAACATGATACCTTGCTGCCCAAAAACAATATTCAACAAAAATCAAGATGTAACACCTTAAAACAACATTAAGCCATCCATAAATAGTCTCCACATCAATATCATGCATCAATATCAACTAGAAAACTTGAATCTATGGATTTCCTAAGCATAAAAGGGTGACACCTAGTGCAGCAAAATACTTCATGCATGAGGCATAAGAACAAAAAGTAATTGGATGAGTGGAGGAGTCACATACCAATGAGCAATCCCACCAAACAGATTTGAAAAATCTGCCCTAAACTTGGAGATCCAAGGATAGCAGGAAGAGAGCTCGAGAAAATTTGGGAAAAATACCTGGGGCTGGTTTCCTGTCGAGGGGAAGGAGATGGGCACTGGATACTCACCTAACCCCCTCTGTGGGCCAAAATAGTGGGTCCCACGCGGCCAGGTACTGTGGCCGCGTGGGACACCCCTTTTGGGCCCTGGTGGCCCTCTGGTGTCTCCCTTTTGGCTGTTAGTTCCTCTGGTAAAATAACTTACCTCCAAATTTTTCTGGAATTTTTCGAGAAAATTTTCTGAACAGAATTTTTCAAACTACATTTCTGGAATTTCTGCACTTTGAAATAATTATGCTCATGCAAATAATCTAAAAATTCTAGAATAAATAAATCAAACATTCAAAGCAATTTTTATGGGAATCAAGTTTGCATCATTTTCATATTAGTAATGAGGTTGATCAAGTCTCATTAATAATATGCAAAAGATATAATACATGATTCTTTATTTTATATGTTTTCTGAGCAATTTCAAGTCACCTCATATTTGATTGGAATAGTTCCAAATCATGATAGCATATTTTGGTTCAGGAGGTGGTAATGAATTCAAAACTTCCTATTATAAGAGTATTCCTTTTAATGGAGTTCACACTCTGGCTTACCATAGTAACAGATTTCTTCTTAGGAAAATAGATAGTGTGCTCATTTCCCTTGACATTGAATGTTACCTTGCTCTCAGTGCAATTTATAACAGCCCCTGCAGTGTTTAAAAAGGGTCTTCCAAGAATAATAGACAAATTATCATCTTCAGGCATTTCTAACACAACAAAGTCTGTAGGGATTAACACATTAGCAATAGAGATAGGGACATCCTCACATATTCCTATAGGCACAGCAGTTGATTTATCAGCCATTTGTAATGATACTTCAGTTGGAACCAATTTGTTTAGGTTAAGTTTCTTATATAAAGAAAAAGGCATAACACTAACACCAGCTCCTAAGTCACATAGAGCATATTTCACATAAGTTTCTTTAATATGACAAGGAATAGTTGGAATACCAGGATCACCACGTTTTTCAGGCATTTTCCCTTTAAAGGAATATTCAGCAAGCATAGCAGTTATTGCATCAGTAGGAATCTTTCTTTTATTAGTCACAATGTCTTTCATGTATTTGGAATATGGAGGGATTTTAATAGCATCAACAAGAGGAATTTGCAAACACAAAGACTTAATCAACTCAAAGAATTTCTCAAATCTAGCATCATCCAAAGTTTTTATTACCTCTTGGGGATATGGTATGGGTTTTTGTACCCACGGATCCCTATCTTTACCTCTTTGTGGATTAGGATGGCTCTTCTTTTATTCTTCTCAGTAGATGGTGGAGGGTCTTCTTTATCATTAGGTTCAGGTTCTTCAATATTTTCATCCTCTTGTGGCTCTTCTTCAGGTGAAGGTGATTCTTCTTCTTCATTATTATTATCTTCAGTCTCAGCATCAGAAATAGAAATATCCTTATCTTGCTCTTCAGAGTCATCAATGTCCTTGTTTTCATTGGGAGATTTTCCTGCAGAAGATTTCTTCTTGAGAGCTTCTTGTTCTTTTCTCTTGGGATGGCCTTCAGGAAAATCAGGATCCTGAGTACTTGCACCTCCCCTAGTGTTAACTCCACAAACCTGTTTCTTCACCATAAGACTTTCATACAATTGATTTTGAAGAGAAACCATTTGTTCAATTGATTATTCATCATCTCACAGTGTTTAACAATTCTTTTTACCTCTCCCACACTAGCATGTAAACTTTCTCGAAGAGATTTAATTTTGTGAGAGTTCTCCATAATAGTCATTCTAATATTATGCTCCTCAGGATTATGATGATAAGCAAAATCATTCATGTAGGATACATCAACAGGAGGTGTTACCTTTTCATTACCTTTTATGGAGCTAATAGCATTGACTTGAATTGGAAAACATGGTTGATCATCAGGAAGTTTAACACCCATTTCAGATAATTCCTTAAGATGAGAGGTTTTAATTCCCTTCTCTTTAATAGCCTTGGAAGCTTCTTTCATTGTTTCGTTATCCAATTTGAGCATGCCTCCTTTCTTCTCCGGAAATATCTCTTCAATATTCCAGTCTTCATAATTCCTAGAGATAGTCTCCAATAGCTCAGTTGCTTCATCAACGGTCCTTTCCCTGAAAACATTACCTGCAATACCATCAAGATAGCCTCTGGTGTTTTCGGTTAGACCATTGTAAAATATATCAAGTATTTCATTACTCTTGAAGCCATGGGTAGGACATTTCCTAACCATCTTACTATACCTCCCCCAAGCTTGGGGTAAATCCTCCTTCTCTTTCTGTGAAAAGCTGCTAATCGCAACAGTCAAACCATGAATCTTATCAGCAGGGAAATACTTATTATAGAATACCTGCAAACATTCTTCCTTGCTAGTAATACATCCAGGTTCTAAACGATTATACCAAGTTTAGCACTTCCTCCCAAAGTAAAAGGAAAAGCTTTAAGAAATAGTAGCGTTGATGGATTTCATCTTTACCAAATAACACAGATAAGTCATGCAAGACAGCAATGTGTTCAAAAGGAAACTCATCCTCTCTACCATAAAACTTATATTTTTCAGCTTTTTCAATTATTTCAGGATCAACACTAAACTCATAATCTTTATCTTTAATTTTAATAGCAGGAGCATTCATTTTCTCAGTAATAGGAAAATATCCATCAAGAGGAGAATTTTTATAGCTATCAAGTTTATCCAATTTATCAAAGTCAGAATTCATAAAAGCCATAGTAAATGCCTCCTCTTCCTCAGAAGAAGTTTCAAATTCATCATCACAGTATTCATTATCTTCTAACTCAGATTCCACATTTTCAGGTGTTTCAGTTATCTCAGATGTTTCAGGTGTCACTTCTTTGTCTATGCTACCACATAATAAATCATTTTCATTACTAGTAGACATTTTAGACAATGGTGAACTAGATAAAACCTTTCCTCTTTTCTTAGGAGCAACAGCAGAAGCAACATTAGGTGAAAAGTTTGGCCTACTTGGCAAATCCGTACCTCCGCGAGTAGTTGAAGGCCTCATTCCTTCAGAGTAGTCTTTTCCTTTCCCATGGTTAGGAACAAGCAAAAGCAGCAAATAGATGATAACAAGTTGTCTTACCAATAAAGCTAGGTTCCCCGGCAACGGCGCCAGAAAACGTCTTGATACCCACAAGTATAGGGGATCGCTGAAGTCTTCGTTGGGAAGTATTACCCAAATTTATAGTTCGACTCGATGGGAACACAAGAATATCAATAAGACCTTGGCAATTGAGGCGTCACTCTCAACCACACCTGTATATCAATAACTTGCAGCAGTAATAGTGATGGCAGTAGTATGATTCAAGTAACAAGCAGAACAGTAGCAGTGAACAAGTGTTTCCCAGTTTTCACCGGAAAAGTGAAAGTGTAACTCAGAGATTCAAAACGTAGGCATGAGGTGATAGCGGGGTGTTGCAAGAATGAGATTGATCATATAATAAGAAACAAATAACAATGGGACCTATCTCTAACTCCGATATATGTAGGTATGTGTTCCATATTTAGTTGTGCGTACTAACCAAGAGAATTTGCACAACATCTATTGTCCAACCTGCCCATTTCACCGGGGCCAACTTGGAACTACAGGTAATTAAGGTCTACCCTTTCGAATAGACCGGAACAATGCATTAACACTTCATGAACACATAGAATCCTCAAACTAAAACATCTCCCCCTTGTTTTCCCTATATGTCACGTTTAGGGTTCGCAGGTTCAACATAATAGCAGGTGATACACTTTGCAGATAAATACCAAACTCAAATATATGATGGGGCAATATAAGTTCAGTACTGAAATCATGCCACTCGGGCCCTAGTAGCAAGCATTAAACATAGCAAGAGTGCATCAACACAATACAAAAGTATCCTCAAGATAAAACCCTAAAATCCCGAACAACGGGTAGCATTACATGATCAATCTCATCCAATCCCCATCCACCTCACATGCCTACAGCGGACTACTCACACATGGTGATGGAGAGGGAGCTCATGGTCGATGGAGATGAAGGCGGTGAAGATGGCGGTGAAGACGGTCTCCGGATCCCTCCACCGGAGGAGAAATCCTGGATCAATCTGTCCCCGAAACGAAGATCGTGATGGTGGCGGCGTTCTGTTTCGCGAAAGCTCCTCTCCTCCTAGGGCAAGCACTTTTTCGTATATATGAGGGGGTACGTCGAAGACCGAAGGCGAGGCGGCGCCCGAGGCCCATTTGGGCTGGGCCCACGCGGCCAGGTACAGGGGCCGCGTGGGACCCACCCATTTGGCCCTCGAGCGCTTCCTCGTGTCCATCTTTTGTCCATTGTCCTTCTTTTCCATAAAAATTGACGTGGTAATTTTCCCCGATTTTATTTCCTGCAGAAATAGCCAGAAAAGAGACTTTGCTAAAAACAGCATCAGATTCAGCAGTTTTATTCAAATATGGGAAGATTCCGGAGCAAATCATGAAGCAAAGTGCTTGGAAAAGTAGATGCATTTTGGATGCATCAACACCGTCGCCCGCTGGATCTCCTGCGGGTAGCCCTGGCGAGGAAGATTCCTCTACTGCCGAACAACCTCCACCAGCTTTGGAACTGCGCACACGGCTACAAAAAGGTATACGTCAATCCAAAATATTTAAAGATGGTACTATTCCTTACGGCAAGGGGAGGAAGTTTGTGCTTTCGTCTACAGGTGAACCATGTACATTGTCAGAAGCACTTGAAAATAATAACTGGCGTCTTGCAATGGAGGAAGAATATAATACATTGATGGAAAACAAGACTTGGCACCTTGTTCCTCCCAGTACAAATAAAAACATCATTGACTGTAAATGGGTGTATCGTATCAAAAGAAGAGCAGATGGCACTATTGACAGGTATAAAGCTCGGTTGGTTGCAAAAGGATTCAAACAAAGGTATGGCATTGATTATGAGGATACTTTCAGTCTAGTGGTAAAAATAGCAACTATTCGTATTGTTTTAGCTCTTTCTGTCTCTCGTGGATGGAGCCTACGGCAACTAGATGTCAAAAATGCGTTTCTCCATGGTGTTCTGGAAGAGGAGGTATACATAAAGCTGAAAGGACATGGATGTCGCCTAGAGGGGGGTGAATAGGCGATTAAAACTTTTCCGGTTTAGGCTTGATAAATGCAGAATAAAACTAGGTGTTTTAATTTAACAAGCACACAACCTAAATATACTAGGCTCACCTATGTGCACCAACAATTTATGCTAAGCAAGAAAAGTAACAAGGTGATAGCAGGATAAAGGATTTCAAACACGAAGGCTATCACAATGTAAAGTGCATAAGTAAGAGCTCGGGTATAGAAATAACCGAGTCACCCGGAGACGAAGATGTATTCCCGAGGTCCTCCTTTTTAGGGGAGTACGTCTCGTTGGAGAGGTGTGAGCCACCACAAACAGGTTGGTCTCAACGCCACAACAGGCTTCACCTTCTTCTCCGATGAACCGCACCACAAAGGTTTGGTTCACCTTCCACTATTGATTTCCTTTTGGGCGGAAATTGAGTCCCTTACAACAAGTTTGGGACACACAACCACAACTTAATTGGAGGCTCCCAAATGACCACAAAAGGTCCCGAATGACCACAAAAGGTCTTGACCACAAAAGGTCCCAACTAGCCACAAAAGGTCTCAAGAACACCACACACCGTATAGGGTCCAACAACTCAAGAGTAATAAGCTCACGAACTTTCACTTTCACGAATCCTCGTGGAGAGAGCTAACCGATGCACAAAAGCAAATGGAAAGAGCACAAGTGCTAAGTCCTTCACTCCCAAATCCCACCAAAAGCAACTAATGCTTATGGAGGGAGAAGAGAGGAAGAACAAAGAAGAAATCAACAAATGGAACTCCAAGATCTAGATCCAAAGGGTTCCCCTCACTTAGAGGGGAGATGGATTTGTTGAAATGTGGATCTAGATCTCCTCTCTCTTTTCTCTCTAATTTGAGGCAAGAATCATAGAGGAATAGAGAGAAATCAAAGCTTCAAGAGGTCAACAATGGGGGGCAATTTCATGCTAAGAAGCTCTGGTCACTTTGGGGAAGAAGGGGTCCTTTTATAGGCCCCACGAAATCTTCCCGTTGAAAAACTGGTGCAGAAAAACTTAGACCGGAGACTTTGGCCAGAGACTTCGTTCGGACCGGAAACTTTGGTCGGATCAGAATCTTTGCAAAGTTTCTGGTCTGAGTCCAGTGGCTCTCCCCATGGTGCCCAAAATATACAGACCAGAGACTTTGGTCCGGAAACTTCTGGTTTGGACCGGAGACTCCGGCCTACAGAAAAACTGCAGAAACACCAATACAAAAACGAAGATATCTTGAGCATACGAACTCCGTTTTCGATGTTATTGGGCTCGTTGGAATCAACGCAACGAGCACTACAAGATCATGCATAGAAACATCATAGTCCGACAAGGGAGGATAAAACCAAATGTAGAAAGTTAAAACCTCTCAATAAAAGAATAATCGGTAAAACCTCCAAAACCGAAAACGCAACAAGTTTTCCATATGAAATCCGTTTTCGGTGAACTTGGGCTTGTCATGAAGATCACAACAAGCACCAAAACCCAACAAGGAGAAAAGACAAATAAGAACCAAGAAAGATGATATGCCAAGTATGCAAAGGTTTGAGCTCTCCACAAAGATGCGATCAAGTTACTCACTTGAGAGCCCCTCTTGATAGTACGATGTCTATCCTATAACCCGGTCTCCCCTTAACACCATGAGACCGGTAAAATAGAAACTCTATCAAGATCATACCTTTGCCTTGTGCATTTCATTTGAGCTATATGATGACGATCTTGATCTCTTCAAGTGGACCACCTTTCTTGATTGTGCTTTGCTTGGTGAAGACTCACATATCGCTCCCCCATACACCAAGAAGGGAGTGCCTCTCTTAGGAACATCTTCACTTGACCATTATCTCCAAATGGGTTGCAAGATTCAAGCATATGATATCTTCTAGATGCCCATCTTGAACTTGCACAACTCAACCTTGATGACGATCACCACTTGACGTCATCCTCCATGAGCTATAAGAAATCTTCCTTTTGATGCAAGCCCATGGAGAGATACCTAACCCAACAAAGGAATGCCACACACACACATAATGGGTTAATTCACAAAGCTATATGGACAATTTCTTACCATACCATTGAATCACATGATCCCACATGTTATATCATTTAGCTTTGTGTGTTGATCAACTTGAATCCACTCTTTGCACTTAGTCTTGATCAAACTTGTATCTTTTCTTCTTCTTGATCATATCAAATATGTCCATTATAATCAATGATATTGATGGCATACAACCTTGAATCCAACACATGGAGTTGAAGCGATGCCTATGGACAAACCTATAAGAATATCTCAATACAAACATTAGTCCATAAGGATTGTCATTAATTACCAAAACCATACATGGGGGCACCATGCACTTTCAGAAACAACCCCCAGGTTTTGAAAGCTCTCACGCTCCGCACTATATCTGCAAACTTGACAAAGCTCTCTATGGCCTTAAACAAGCTCCACGTGCATGGTACTCCAGATTAAGTTCTAAGCTTGTTGCTCTCGGTTTTATACCCTCTAAGGCAGACACGTCATTGTTTCTCTATGATAAGTCAGGAATTATTGTGTTCGTTCTAATTTATGTTGATGATATCATAGTCACAAGCTCCTCTGATCATGCCATTTCTCCTCTACTTCGAGACCTTAATGATGATTTTGCTATAAAGGACTTGGGAGATTTATACTTCTTTTTAGGCATTGAGGTGAAAAAGATACACAATGGGATACTTCTGAATCAGGAAAAATATGCTAATGATTTGCTTGTGAAAGCAGGCATGCATTACTGCAAGCCAGCACCGACACCTTTATCTCCTTCTAAACCAATGTCTCTTACTGGTGACACATCTCTTAGTCAAGAAGACAGTACACAATACACAATACAGGAGTATAGTTGGAGCATTACAGTACTTGACATTGACACGTCCAGACCTGGCTTTTTCAGTTAATAAGGTTTGTCAGTATCTTCATGCTCCAACCACAGCACACTGAACAGCAGTTAAACGTATTCTCAGATATGTTAACAATACAATGACACACGGTATAACTTTTCATAAGTCTCCATCAAATCTTTTAAGTGCCTTTTCAGATGTAGATTGGGCAGGTTGTCCAGATGACAGACGCTCTACAGGTGGTTTTGCTATATTTGTTGGATCAAATCTTCTTTCATGGAGTGCACGAAAACAAGCCACAGTTTCTCGTTCTAGTACTGAGTCTGAATACAAAGCTTTAGCAAATGCCACAACTGAGTTGATTTGGGTTGAAGCCCTCCTTGGTGAACTTAGAGTTAAATTACAGCAAAAACCAATTCTATGGTGTGACAACTTAGGTGCTACCTATTTGTCCGCAAATCCAGTGTTTCATGCCCGCACTAAGCATATTGAGATTGATTTTCATTTTGTACGTGAGAGAGTTGCCAGTAATACTTTTGATATTCGGTTTATTTCAAGCAAAGATCAAGTTGCACTAAAACTCTTCCTGTCAAGAGTCTAGATGAGTTTAAGCGTAATCTCAACCTGTACAAGGTTTAGATTAAGGGGGAGTGTTAGATGATGTAATATGCCTGTACGTATAAGGTACGGAGTAGTACTCCGCCTATACGTACAACCCTTGTACCAGCCACGGTGGGGGCTTTTCCCACTAATATAACACGTAACCGAACCCTCCAATAAGGGTATCGTTTCCCTCACAACTTTGACACTTTGAAGATTGTTGCTGGTGGAGTTGAGATCGCTATTCCGTCCAGATTACTGTGAGTGGACACTGCTCGCGATTTTTGTCGAGGAGCTGTGGTGGTGGCTTTGTACATGCTGAACGAAGAGCCACACTTTGTCTCTTTACACCGTTCTCTACTAAGGATTCCTCCTGTTTCCCTATGAGTTGATTTGTTGCAAGGAACTATACGAGCACGGGCTCTCGTGTTTCACTGGTTGGCATGAGACACCCAAACGAATCAATCCTGCCCACAGTCAGTCAGTCGCGAGAATCGCGGCAGAAACTGGGCGGTGATTGGAATCTCATTCAGTATATCAGCTTGGATCCTCACAGATCCCATCGGATGCTGCACGCCAAACAAGAAAAGAGTATCAGCTTCTTTCTTGGTCATCTGCTGGAGTACTACTATATTTGCAGATGGGCATAAACAACGAGGGACACTCCGGTTTGTACGTGAAGCCCATTCCGTCGGTAGAAGATCGCATGGTATGCTGCGGATGCAGCGACATGTCGTGACTTCGTAGCCCCTCCCTCGTCTTCAGTTAGAGAGATCCAGATCGAGCCAATCCTGCTCGTTCGTGACCACGAGACCTTATGGCACGCGGCATGTGCATTGTCGCGTCATGCATTGAGGTCCGCCGCAACGGATGGTTGTATCTTCTTGAGTCTTCAATTCGACTCGGACATGAACGAAAACGGAAGAAGGAGTATGGCCGGAGTTCTCTATCTTGCGCCTCGTTGGTCGTCGGGAGTATACATCGGAATCTCGGTTTTCACTCTGTCAAATCCTCTTATATATTTGACTTTGCCAATGACTGCCGACAACTCGATCAGACTGCATCTCATCAGCGATCAATTGGTTAACAACAGGGATTTACCATAATATCGGTCAAAGGTTCAAAGCCATAGTCCCTATTGCATAAACAGATTTTGCTAATCCCATAATCTGCTATGCTCGACGAACAACTGAACTCTGTATGTGATGTACCATCTTACTATCAACTCTAGGCGTTAGACCAAACTAGGAGCTCTATACTCTTCTAGGTGAGTTGGTGAGACACGTGATGGAAATATTTACTTGACGACTTAACTGTTCAACGATTACGGTGGCGAACTAAGCTGGAGACTTGGTCTATGTGGCTGCAACCACAATGGCGGTCGACCACGCCTTGGTCGAAGATATCGGCCATCAGCGCTTCCGCCTTTATCTTGAAGATTTTTCAACAAGTGTGTTTTAACGAGTGCATTGAAGTTTGCCAAGTGAAATTTATTGGGCACTTGGCAATAAAGCATATGCATGCCGAGCAAAGTGAAAATACGCTTGACATTCTCAAGCATTCGACAACTAAGTAGGTATGGTGAGTGTTTGGTCTAACTCCACTCGGCAAAACTAAAGTTTATGCAAAGTGTCGAGCAAGTCCATAGTCTGGGCGAATAAGGTTACCACGCTGATCCCTTATATGAGGAGGGCCAAAATGATAAATATGTTAGTAACAACTATTACTATTGTCTATTACATCTAAATACCATCATTTAATATATATATTAAAATAAGTAAAATTCTCAATTTGTATGATTAATTGTGTACCATGTACAAGCAAATAAATCAGATTGGGGACACCACGTTCATTAGGTCGTACAAAAATCTATGGTAACAAGATTTTCATGTTCAATTTCGTACATGACTCTTTAATTTAGAACTGGCTCCATATAAACTAGATGATATAACACGTCATTACAGTCAGGAAATAATTAAACTATATGTCTACATTTGCACCTGCACCATTTTTATGTACACTGATTATAATTATAAGTAATCTATTAAATTAATGTGGCATGCACATGATTTCAACTTATTAACGAGCCCATCTAACAAGACACATTTACATGGTAAATATCAGTAAAGACCATGAAAATAATTTAATTTATTTTCTAGATGTTGCCGATAGATTCTAGTGTTACCAAGTAATATACTCACTCTGATCCATTTTGGTTGTCGCGGAGAAACAACTAGGGCAGTACAAATCGTACATATAGCTAACGACAATTAAAGTCGATCGGAGGTAGTACTAGAAACACTATTAAGATATTTTTAGTCATAATATTCATACATCTTATTATTAATATGTGTAATACTATAATTTTCTTAAGTGTTATACAAAAGGAAATTTTTGTTGTAAACTACTGCCCCTGTTATATAGTAGAAAACTTTTTCCAGCTCAATTTAACTTTAGCACAAGCAAGTTTATTGAAAATATTCATTACAATTGTATGACAAGGATCATTACAACTAAAATTTACCATCATTTATATGTGGTCAATATTGCAAATAAAAATAAAAAATGGTTGTTAATACTATAGTATGAAAATATAATTTCAAAAATTATAATATATTTAGTACATATTATAATATTTACTTTGCTTGGGACTAGTTCGTTCTTGGATCACACCTGCCGAGTGTGCCCCATGAATAGCGCCCACCAAGAAGGAAAGGCTACATGCGAGTCGTGTAGCTGCAATGAATTACTTTTCTTTTCCGCTAATCCAGCCCCTCGTACCACCCCGTGTGGCTACTTTCCGTCCCATCATGCACATCTCACAACCTTTGCGGAAATGTAAAAATCCATCGAGAACATTTCTCTCACATATATTGTTCCCAGATCTCAAAACATCAAATTGACTGTAGACGGTAAGATAGGTCATGTACCCACATGTGTATGTACAAATGTACTTCCCTTTCTTAAAGTAATATTTTTGTTGTCTTTCATACTAGCCATAATTTTATTTTCTCTCCCCCTCGTCCTGTATTTCCGCCCTTTTTATCGCTCACTTTTTCCTGCCCTTATTCTCCGACCACTTTTCCCCGCTCACTTTTTTGCGTCGTTATTATCCATTTCACAAGGTAGGGTGGTCTAGAACTATTGCTTAGATCTGTGGTTCTGTATCTAGCTAGGGTTAGGGTTTTGGGTCAAGATTTTAATCTAGTGTTTAGACATACATTTTAGACTTAGTGATCAAACATATGGATCTAAATTCTAGATCTAGACCCTAGCCGTAATTCTTTACTCTAAATATATACCCTCAAAACATGGTTCTACAGCCTAGTCCCTAGGGCAAGTCATTGACCATAAACTCTATACCATGAACCTACACCTAGACCCTAAACTCTAGATTCTAGATCCTTGTTTTCATGAATTGTAGACACAACTTCAGGACCTCATTCAAAACTCTAGACCTAGGACCTGGACACTCACCCTACTTTGAAAAGTAATAATAGTTGGGAATTATCCTTCAGATGTGGTCAATTTTGTGTGGAAATTGTATTTGTTCCATTTGGACCATATTGCTTATATGTGTTTCACAAAATAAAATTGACACTTAGAAGATAGAAAAAATACACTACTGCAATACTGTTTAGTTTGGTAAAAGTCACATTTTTTCCCACAAACCCATTCTGACGAAAAATATTATGGTTCGCATATCACCTTTTGAAAATAAAAACTTTTGTAATTTCACCCTACATCGCACATATTTTTTTTTAGCATGTGCCATCGCATTGCATACCTTTTTATTTATTTTTTGACCGTGTGCAAATGTTGAATATCACACAAGTTTTTGCATGAAGGGTATGCAATGTGTTATTTGTTACCCTTTTGCCAAAATGGTATTCGATCGGGGTGGCTTAAAGTGCATGCTTTGAATAACCGTATTATTTAACAATGACTGAAAAATATGACATTTGCTTATGTATCTAGAAAAATAAGTTCAATTTTTTGAAACTTTTAAATACGGTTTTCGAGTTTCTCAAAATAACGAGCTCCCTGAACCATGGGATCCAAAACACTATAGTTGAGATAGTCTTATTATCTTACCGCTCAAATCAATATCTCTTACGAAGAAAAGCCCACTAAAATGTATCAATGATTGTCTATCTCAACATACAAATTTTCCATACTATTTATTCTTTTATCCAAACATTTGTCCATGTCACCTCCACTAATATATATAATCTCTAAATGCAAATTACACATCAGCCACCTTCAAAATCCAATTGTTCTCATAAATAGTTTAGAATATAGACTTCATTTCACGGAAATTCACTTTGCCACCCGAGTTCATATGCTCCTGTCTGATTAATTTTTTTTTTACAAAATAGTAAAACATTTTACAAAAATCTGACATTTTTTGGAGACAAACATGTACATAAAGGTTTTCTACATACATGCAAATTTTCGTGATGAAATGACGTTAGTGATGTTCTGTGCGAAAACAACAAAATCAGTGGCCAAAATAGAATTTTAAAATGTAGTTTTTTAGCAGTGCTTTTGTTTTTTGCACGGAGCACGAAATGTCATTTAATTATAAAACTTTGTACGTATACCGATTACCGAACACTGGTATATATTTGTCTCCAAATGTTTTCAGAATTTTTTGAATTTTTTGAATTATTTATTTAATGTTTTCTAATCAGGCAGGAGCATATGAGCTCAGGAGTCAAAACGCCTTCATTTCATGTCTATTCAATTTAGTATCTCGACTCTAACTAGCTAAACTTTGCATATTAGTTTAGATAACAAAATGTATCAGACATGTTAAACCCTTTTCTTTACACAATATAGTTTCTAACAAGATCCTTAGTGGAACACGTGGGGTATCTTCTAATCTAAAATAACAACCCACGACAACAAGCATGACGGAGTTAGCAGTAACCCATGTATGCAGAACGTGATCACCTGGCCCCCAATGTACGTAATTTCACAATTTTTATGTTAAACCACTGCTTCTCGATAGAAAATTAGAGTTCATTCCATGGTGTACATGAAGTTGACCCAATCAGGCCTCTTGGCTAGGTGCAAGGATTCGTCTCTGAAAGCAAGGGGATGCGCAGTAGGTAAAGCGAGATCGATGCAGTAGCTGTGAACACAGACGTTGCCTTTTCTTGATCACCATTTTAAGTATTTGCTTTATCGTGTCTGAAATGATTCTCACCGAGCTAGTCACCAATCTTTGCCAAAGGAAGCTAGTCACCAACCATGACTCGGAGACCAAAACATGGTCATGGAGAGATCAAACTTGGAATCATGCTCTCTAGCCTGACATCTGCATGAATGCGGGCCTTGAAAATAGTAGTACTGGAAAGACTGGTCCCTTTTATTAGTAGTGCTCGGTGGTAGGCAGAACTGCAGAAGGGTTTGAACTTCTTGTTTTCTACGAGAGGTTTAGACTTCACCCAAGACACCAACCGCACTATGCAAGCTGAACCCGGTTAGTCAAGCTAGACTGCTGGATCCTGGATATACCTAAGGTCAAGTTAGATGTATGCCCGAGATTTTTTTTTTTTTTTTTTTTGAAATGGGGATGCCCCAGCCTCTACATACATGTATGCCCGAGAGACATGCCGCTGAAACAGACGCCACGTTGTTCACATCTTCCTTCGTACAAGATAGTAAAGAGAACGAGTTAGTTTCCGACTAGACTAGACCATGTTCTTGTTTTTGGTTTAGAATTGGAGTTGCGTAGTGTTCAGTAAAACAAGCATAACTTTACTCATGCACAGTCTGTTTTTAACATATAACCAATCAAACTGTTCAAAAAAAACACGTGCATCAAAATCTTTTGACCAAAAATTAAGGTAGGGCGGATTCCCTACCTTGCCCTACTGGAAGCTCCGCCCCGGTGTTCAGTAAACAAGGAAATACTTGAGAAATGCATGTATGCCCGAGACATGTCGCTTAAACAGACGCCACGTTATTCCCGTCCTCCTGCGTGACACGATCCACGCCTGCGCCATTGATGCCCGCCGACGCGCGAGAAAGCTGGCCACATAACTCGCGATCGAGCTGACGATCTGGCATGCATCCCTGCTTATCGATCGGCGCATTCATGAAGACAGGAACCTCCATGCATATGTCCGTTTTTCTATCATTTTCGGCTTATCACCAGCGTGGCCCTGCATGACGACGATAGCCATAAACCCATCGATCTGTTCCTCTTCAATGCAGAATTGCAGACCCACTACGTACGTAGTATTCGCCGCCGGCAAGTTGATGATGGGCGCCCGGCAGCTACGCTCCGCTGGACTGATCAGGCGGGACGGCCGGGGAAGAAGATGATCCACAGGTTCCACCTACCACATGCATGCAGCGGAAACGGTTGGCCTTTGGCGCGCAGCGCGGGGAGCCGGGTAGGTAGGCTGCGGGCATGCCTTGCACCGGTTGCGACGCTTGCTAGCTCCACATGTTTGCCCTCTGCGCCACACAAGGCCGCACGGCGACCAAACTTTCCACCGGAATTGTTGTTGGTGCGTGCCTGTGTGCATGATGTTTGGCTTTCTGTTTTTTTATCTCAGTGGCGTAGCACCAAGAGTTCACCCTACCACACATCTTTAATTCCTGCCAGCAACCGTGGTTTTCTCCATGGAGATGGACGTTCTGGGTACTGCGATGATGTAAGCAGGGGCGGAGGCAGGATTACTGAAATTAGCACGTTGAGGGGGGCCGGTTAGAGCAAAAAAATAAAATCTGCACTGTTCATATACTTATTAGTACTTAATACATGCTGTTAGGGGGGGCCGGGCCCCGGCTGGTCCTCCCCTGCTTCCGCCACTGGATGTACGAATTGGAATGAAGTAGGCGGGGCGACGATCTAGGGTTCCACCCTAGCCAGTGGTGGAGCTTGGGCCAACCAGCTGGGGGGGGGGGGGGCAAATGGGTTAGGAAGGCCTTTTGGGCCATATTGGAGGGGGGGGGGGGGAATGAAGCAAAAAAACAGAGGTTTTTAGCCAAAATTTGCTAAACTTCAGGGGGTAATATACAAAAAATTCTCAACCTGGGGGGCGGCGGCCCCCCTGGCGTACACATAGATCCTCCCTGACCCTAGCCACCGCCATCTGCCTCGTCTCTGACCAAGAAGCGACGGGTATATCTCCTATTTCTTTGCTTGGCGCTCCGACAACGGGAGGGGGTGGGGACCTCGGACATGCGCTCGGCGATATGATAAGATCCCTAAAGTTAGGGATTGGTCAACCGGTAGCAACGTTATGATGGCTATGGCGACAATGTACGGGGCAAGGATAAGGTATACCCCGCCTACTCGTTCATCTCGGCAGCGACGATCTCGTCGGTCGCGATGAACATGGGGGGAATCGTCTGGTCACTGCTCCGTGGTGTGGTTGATCCCGTTTAGTCTACACGTTTTCTAGGTTCGGTGTCAGAAGATTCGGACCAGTTCAAAGGTTCAATAGTGACGACTTCGGCTCTAGGGAGGGCTGGGGGTGCTCTGGGGCACTGGTCTTTAGGGGAAGACTTCTTGGCTGTCATCAAGAACATCGGGGCAGTTCCTGTAGGGGAGCGGCGACAGAGGCGCGTCAGCGGTTCGTCCTGGCGGCAGTAGTGGTCATTAGCTGGTGTAAGAAACTCGATGTAATTTTTTATTATGTTTAATTACTCCTTCTCGCAGAAAAAAAAATTCGAATGAAGTGAAGTAGGAATCACGTGGTTGTTGCAGCCATAAACAGAAATGATTGGCGTCGAAGCCCAGCGATGCCTTGGGAATTGGGATTAGGCTGCTGGTATGACGGGCGGTCGACACTCGACATTGCCTGTTAATTGGGAAGATAATTGAACGGCTAGACAAGCATAACCCAGTAGCTTTTACGGCCCATATTGCGCAACCGGACTTGCATGACATTTGGGCTTTAGGCTAGAACGAGTTCGTTGAAACTTGTTTTTTTATGAGACAAACGAAGAGTGAAAAACAGACTCTACAACTACATCCCCTACAAGAAATCTACAACTAGTACATTGGAGTTTTAGTCTTATCTGGGACGTCCAATCAGGTTTTGACTTTCGTGCAAGCACTTGTGCACATTTTAGAAAACACCTTACTTTACATTCGTTTGCAATCCACAAGTCATACCCTTTTTACAGAACAGTGCCCATGTTTCATATACATATCGTCATGCAACCTATCTAGTGATCTAGTAGTCAATAGAATTATGTTGGGAAATTTAGGGTGAACACCTAAATAAGTGGTGTTATCTTAAAAAATTAATGATAAACAACTAAATTAGTAGGATTTGGATCCTCCTTCCATGGATTTTTTTCCCTCTTCCATATTTTCCTTCATGGATTTTGTTTCCTCTTCCATGTAATCAATAGAATCAAAAGTTGCGGATATGGATATTTTTGTGTATGCATATTTTTCTCATTTTAGATCTAGAGAATGAAGAGAAACCGACCGTATCCCAGAAAATATGGAATCTATTTATGTCCCTGAACCATGTATAGGAGCTATTTATCTTCACATAATAAAAATGGAGGGTTGTATACCTGATCAAAAAAAAAATCATTGTGGAAGCAATTTATGTTCATGAAACCATGTAGTGCGTCCAGTGGCGGAGACAGGGGGACCAGCAGGGGCCCTGCCCCCCTAACATGCAGAATTCTTTTGTATACCCCCTAATTTCTTTGCTAAATCCCCTCCAAATTGTACATTTTAGCACTTTGGCCCTCCCTAACAATTGACAAGAGGAAAAATCATTCATTGGCCCCCTTCATGAAAATTTCCTGGCTCCGCCCCTGAGTGCGTCTGTGATACATATTACCCCATTTAGTAAGAAATTTACCCAAATAGCCCATCTAGAAAATTTTGAAGTTGGTTTTTACAACATTTTTGAATTTTAAGTGTTTTGTTAGATAAGACCGACGTGTTAGGCCGATGTTGCGTGAAAAATATGTAAAACTAGGAGGGCATCATCGACGATTATATCCAGCCTTCTCTTGTGCATTTGTTCCATTCCTCGTCGTGCTCCTGACATTTTCGAACATCAATCATCACCTCACACCTTACTCAACATACTTGCAGCAGAAAAATAGGGCACACAATTTTTAAAAGGGGTAATCTATTAGGATTTTGACTAGATGGAGTAATTAGTGTCACAAATGTATAACTAGGGCATAAAAGTTGAACTCGCTTGCATGAATAAGATCTGAAATGAATTTTCCCTCTTATTGCTTTCTTTCTTTCTAAAAAATTGTCGTGATTGGCAATTTATGCAGTCCCTAGGAAAACATATGCGTAATCTGCCAACAAATAGTGAGTCTACAATACCTATTGTTGGACTGCCGATCCACATATAAGATTTCACTCGGCACGAATCGTTTGTAGATAATTCAGTCATCTAGTAGCTGTTAGCGATCTGAGGCTGCCCACCTGAGCAGACCGGCTGTCATGATGGAAGGGAAAATTCATTCACAAAGCTGCAGCAAGCAATACAGTTGTATGAAGAAGAACACTCCACCCGTTTACTGATAATAAAGGAGACACCACACTACACTGTTGATATCCGTGCAAGATGAAGAACATATACCATCACAAGCAAAGCAGGGGAGGAAAGCGGCATAACATCACCGAAGTTCTCCACGTCCCCGCTGCTACTTGGGCGGTGCCGGAGGCGCGAACTGCGGCGGTGCCGGTGGCGCGAACTGCTGCGGCGCCGCCGCCTCGGCCCAGCCACGGTTCCGGCCGAGCATGTAGCACCCCAGCGCCAGGACGAGCACCAGAAGAATCGCCGGGATGGATATCATAAGATAAAACATGGCTGAACCGAGCGGGAGCCCTCCTGCAGTCCTGCTGCCCTCCTAAACACAGCTCTGCAGTACTGCAAGAGATATGAGGAACTCTAGGACAGCGAATCACACAGCACACGGCGTGCTAGAAACGATAAGCACCGACCTGGGGAATCGTGTCAGGTAAGCCTTACTTCAGCTCGAGCAGCTAAGGTTGACACTTCCGAACAAACTGACGATGGACTAGGTCTGGGTTACTTCAGTTGCGTCTCTTTTTTTTTTTTTTTTTTGAAGGAAGTTCGTGTACAAGATGAAGATCAAGATCAACAAGAGATCGAAAGAACACACACGAACAGAGGGAAAAACCACACCACACACGGCGAACACAGATCCACCAAGCAGAGCACCTCCTTCGAGCTCCAGCAGCACGCCGCCGGGGAGGAAGAAGGCGAGCTCACCTCGCACCGCAGCGACCTGCTCGACCAACCTTGTTGAGATTCCGCAGAAGCCGTCTGACGCAAGCACCAGAGTCTGAACGCTGAAAGAGCATCGGCGTCGAGCCGCCGCCAGAACCACCCATCTTCCACAGCGCCATCCGCGACCACCGATGATGGAGGGCTTCCCACCTGCAAACTCCCAGAGAACTTTAGCAAAAGCACCACCTTGCACCGAGGTGCAAGGCAAAGGACCCCATGTACAGGAGCTAGCGCCGCCACCAGCTCGGGGAAAGGACCTCAGTTGCGTCTCTGTCTCTGATCGTCATCGAAACCTGGAATTTACTAGAGAAAACGAGGCTAAGGTTGCCGTTGCTTCAGAAAGGCTATAATCTCATCCCATTGCTGGAATTCCTCTGTGAAGGAAAGCGATGTTTAAACCACCAGCTGACGTTTATCACCAGCTGACGTTGATCGATTGGACGTTTAACCAAAATCGCCCGTCGTTTTGACCTCGGTCATGTTTTATTCACGAAGATTATCCGAGCATTGCCAGTAAATTGTGCATCTCATGCGTTGTGACGAACACACCAGATAACACATTTCTCACAGTTTGTGCAGAGGACACTAAAAGTAAGATGCCAGTCGTATGAAATTACACAAGACTAATAGAACACTTCAGCCAAGATTTTTTTACAGATTACTAGATTCCACAATATAAAGTAAAGAAAAACCCTATTTGAAAATACAGAGGGCTACATATAGACAGTCTATTGCTATTTGCCAAGTTGTGTGACATCTTTTTACAGAATTATTGGAGAATGAACCAAACTGAGAAAAAATAAGACTAAAAACTGCAGTTAGGGCTAGTGATGCTCAAATTGAGCTGAAAGGATTATCAAAGTTTCAGTTTCAGGTAATTGAGAATAAGCAAAACCAATATATTACAACAATCATGGACAATACTAAATGTCCATCTTACAAATCACATCTATGTTTGCTTCACAAAAGAATGTCAGAAGCTTACATCTTCCAGGGAACGAACATTAGAAGGGCTACAAAACAACAGATCCAAATTATGGATAAACTGTTCCTTCTAGTTTCTGAGTTGAAACAAGTCAAACAGATGAAATTACAAGGGGAAGTCATTAACGCCAACAACATATGTTTTTGTCTATGACGATTATCTACCTTGTAGAAGATAGTTTGCACCTTGTAAGATGGTCTCCAGATTACTACAACAGATGGAGAAGCCAAATCAGCTTTACATTCAAACGAACAAGATTAGGTAAAAAAATTGACAACTAAAGTGGTAGTTTCAGATGTATTGCAAGATTTTCAGAATGGACACACCAGTATGACCATGAAAGTTTCTAACTATGTATAGCTGGATTAGCAGGTGTAACTACTCCCATGTTCATGAAATTATACTTCCGCAAAAGATACAATAAACATAATATTATGCCTGAATAGCCCTTTGAGTTCCTTACAAAGGCTGATCCAAAGGAGCATGCGGTAAGAAGTGAATGGTGTCTATGGGAGAATAAAAACATGACAGTTGGAAAAAGTTTCCCCACATGCTCAAATGTAAAGTAAGGTAAGGAGAGATCAAGCTAGAAGGATTATACCTCTGAAAGAATGCGATGAGATACCGGAGGATGTACCAAATAAGGCAAGCATCAACGTATCTGTATCGGTTAAGTGGTAACATATTTGAACTTTCTGGATAATTTGCTGAGATACATCAGAAATTGGAAACATTGAAGTGTTAAAAAATTGAAATACAATAGTACAAACTCGTTTAGAATTTCTTTGATGCAATCAGAGGACCTTTCTGGTTTCCACAAAGTTGCTAACATGGTTTTTAAGGCGGTGAAGCGTCCTAAGGCCGAGGAGGGGCGCTCTGACGCCTAAGCGCCCAAGGCGAGGCGGTAAGGCAAGGCAAGGCAACGCCTTAAACATTGCAGGAAAAGAGGAATCGGCAGTTCTGCACTTATATTAATAGAAAAAATAGCAATGGCTGAGAGATGGGCAACTACTTATGCACCTCTGAGTCGCCCAAAAGCCCATCTAGTGGCCATATACTCCTCCCTGTGACCTAATTCCACTATTCTCTTTCCTTCTTCCTCTTCACAGCCACACACCTTCTGCTCCCTTCCCTCGTGGTAGCAGCACACAAGCCTCAAACTCCTCCCTCCTCTTCATGGCCCCACCCTTCTTCCTCACCGCAGCATACTTCCACAATCACAACAGCAGAGTAGATCGGGCAAGGAAAGGCGACGATAGAACCAGGTGCATGACGGGATGCTCGCCCGGGTGCTGGGAGGCGGCGGGGTCATCGTCTACAAGCCCCAGGAGCAGCCACAGCGACCCTGCAGCGAGGAACAGGCAGCAGCCAGGACCTCTTACGAGTTACGATGCTGGACACTTAATCGAGGCAGCCGTACCCTTCATGTCTAAGGCGGCGCGGACGCCTTACCGTCCTGGGGCGCTCTGACGCCTAAGCATCGCCGACGCCTTAAAAACCATGGTTGCTAATAAAAAAAGGAAAAAAAATGAATGCCCCTGGCGATTAACAACATTCCAAAATTCCACTATACCAGTACACATTTTCTAGGCAAGGGAGTGGATATGGTTGACATGTCATAATATCTCTGGTAGATAATCTTTGTATGAGTAAAGCACATGGTGGAGCTGAAGTGGCCAACATGGCAACACATAGCATGAATATTGGCATGTAGAGAACTTGATATTGGAACTTTGCAAGGGGAGGATAACAGAGTATTGCAAGAGGAAGAGTTGCAGGAAGAATGAAGAGAGTCAAGAAAGAGTAAGACAGTACCTTTTGCTAGATATCTAGGGTTGCATACAGTTAATAGTTTCGATGTTGCAAAAAATATCACAATGACTACATTGTTTTGAACAGAGGGTATGAGGTTCCCTGGTTGACTATTTTTATGATCTTTAAAAATCTGCTGAGCTGTATGGCTTTTGGTTTAAGTTTTTCGTCTTACAACCTTTGTAGGCTCTAGTTTTTTTCTTCAAATATCCTACTATTCTGCATTTTAAAGAAAATTAACGTGTTGTAATCCTAAAACTAAATATAATGTCCAGAACTAAGACATCAGAAAAAATCGAAAAAATTAGTTAATCAAGTCCAGGAACTATATAGGGGAGCTACATAGTCTAGACTGGAGACTTGCGGGGGACAGCTTATGTCCTGTGACCTCTGTTGATAACATTCTGAACTTGGGGGCTTGTATAGAAAATAGACAGGGAGGCCATCTGATGCTGGGTGCTATACAAAAGGTTTTAATAAGATTTAGTGATAGAAAGCCAAATTATTACTAGAGGTAATTTAGGAACAAAAGGGGTGGGCAATTTATACATGTGGTGTGCAGTTTGCGCTGCAACCGAACCAATTAAAAAAATTGTGGCAATGGCTTGCTGGGTTGTAGTTGAGCAAATCTGTATCATGCCACTCTATGATTATTCAAAAGGCGATACATATATGTACTGATATCATGATCACATAAGTTTCTTTTCAGGGTTCTGCAAGGCACAAGATTCAATTAATTTAAGGACGCAGGTAGACAGATTTGCAATAAGTGTTAAGGCAATGTGGCCTGCAAGCTTAGTCCTGCGCTGCACTTGTTAGTAGTAAGTATCCAGGTTGCAGGGTTATTACGCTGAATGCAGCTTGGGTTGAATAGACAAACTGGTTAGAGACTGGAGATGCCTGATATCTTAGTCTGGAGAAGATGGCCAGAGACTAGACTAATTTTGGTTCTACATAATACATTAACTAAACAGAAACCCTACAGCAATCTAATCAGATTCCACAAATTTCGAACTAGGTAGGTTAAAGCAATTCAATGAACTCAAAAGAGGTCTTTACGTCAAGATTAAGCATCAAGCAAACACTAATGAATTTTGTTACCATGATATCTACCTGTGCCAAATAATCCTAGTAAAAGGGGGAAAGATAATTCCTTTTACACAGAAGGCATGTGATTCAAAGTGAGAAAGACCACTAAAATCCCATACACTACAGAATTCACTAAACCCTGCATGGTTTAATCAGATTCGGAAGTAAACTGACTAGACACCATCAAAAGCACTTGAGATTACGAAAAGGCGAATTCTTAACAGTTCGGCAAAGGGAGAACGAAAAGCGAGCAGTGGAAGGATACTGAACAGGTACCGCTCCCACCAATCGAGCATATAAAGGCCGATGTTGACATTGTAGAGGTGGATCTTGCGCCCGATCCAGTTCATCCTCTCCAAAGAGACCCGAAACCGTAGATCCCTCGCTCAGATCTGAAAAGAAGCTACGGGGGTTTAGTCTAAAAAAAGAAGCTACGGGCGTGTTGCCGTGTTGGATTTTTAGAGGACGAAGAAGGGCGTGTGGTGTTTTAGCGGTGTTTGGTGGGATCGGGCGGATTTTTTAGAGGATCTCGATCGACCCCGTCGGTTCCTTTGGAAGCTAGTTTCACACCTGAACTTCACATTCACATGTAGTCTTTTTTAGTGCACCGAGTTTTTTTTTTCTTTTGACAGATAGTTTTTGTATCTTTTGCGTAGTACTACAATATTTCATAGAGTATATTTTGCTTGTGAATGTCCAATACATTTTAAAGCAAGACTATCCAGCATTGTTCGGGAATTCGTTAACTGGTAACGGCTCGCTCGGCCACTGAATAGGGATTAATCGGCGAATCGGCCGATTAACTGGATTAACTGGTCGCCATTATTCGGCTAGTTAACTAGCAAATGTCTACATAAAACAAATATATGAGAAGGAATATGATAGTTATTGACATCTGCCTACTCAGCCCATAGTTCTCTTGGCCCAAAAGCCCACTAACCATCGACTTCCATCTGCCATGACCTAGACTTCCAAGTTCCAACCAAATATGATTTTTTAGGCCTTTGTGCACCCATCGGACTGCAGTTAATCAGGAGATTTCTGATTAGACCGATTAACGGGCCTGGCCAGTTAATCCACCGAATATGTTGAATTCGTTTCGGTGACCCACTGAATAGCGATTACTCGACCAGTTCATCGGTTGATTCGGCCGAATTTTAGAACAATGCTATCCAGTACTCGAGTACTCGGTTGACTTGAATCTCAATCAGTTTCAAACAATTGTATACCACGTGCAACTCTCAGTCCAGCATGAAACACGACGCAAAGGCAACAACTAAGGATTCGACAAAAACAATAACTAAACCATCGGTTGAAAACCATGCGTAACTGGCACTTATAGCCATGTAAAATCCAACGACTAAGTAGTTGACTGATATTTACGTGCACATCTCTCAGAACTCTCAGCCAAATATGAATCACGATATAAATCTAATGGTTAAGGAGACAACTAAGATTTAGTTATTCTCAGCCAACTTAGAATTAGCAAATCGATTTGGATTTTTCCACGAATCAGAACTTGAGTATCAACAAAAATTATTTACCCAAGAAAACAAGACTGTTTTCCATTCAAAGTTTTACACGCCCCGACAAATTTCAGTGCACGCATGGTAATTTGATGGGCTAACGTGGCGGAAGATCTCAAATTTCGAGTCTAACTGAGACCGCAAATTTGATAAATAGAATGTATGTTATGTTATTAAAACAGCACATGTTGAATAGGGATTCGACTTTTTTAATGGTAGACTTGTTGTAGTAAATTAATCAAAACTGTTAGTCAAAATTTCTGAAATACAAACATAATAATTTGCCAATTTTTTAGTGGATGTGACATATTTAAAATGATCCTACTTGTTTGGGCGAAGAAGGTAGATTGTATTCATGGAGTGAGGTGCGAAATTATTATCTAAAGAGTAGGGAGGTATATTTCAAAAATTCACATTGGCTCCCGATCTCATATACGTCTATCCAAATAAAAAAATCGAAAAATATTAGTAACTAGTTGCGCATCGCATCTTATTGTCAGATGCCCCATTTTTAAGTTTTAAAAATTTGCGTAATAAATCATGGACATATATTATGTTGTGTCTTGTGTACCCACAATTTATTTAAAAATATGACCATATGTGACCTATGCAAAAGAAAAAAAAATAACGTGTGCATAGCACATGATACCATGCACTTAGTTCTTTCTCTTTTTTGCAAATAAAGTGTGGCTAGGGCTTGGAGTATGTTATAAACGACAAGCAAATAAACGATGAACGAAAACAAGACCAACACAACGGGGACACGAGATTTAACGTGAAAAACTCTTCCAAGATGGAAGGAAAAACCACGGGCGTCAGCCAACAAATCTTCACTATGATCTGGTGAGGTTACAATGCCATGGATTTACAACGTGCGACTTATTCCAAACCGGAGGCTTACAATAGGCATATATAGCAGTGGAACCCTAAGCTCCAGCGACGGGCCTCGCTCCGCTCGTCAGAAGTTAGCCTTTATCTTTATATGAATTTGGATCACCATAAAACAACACTCCACCTTGAGAAAAATTTCATCTTGTAGCATAAAACAAACTCTACAATTGGGGTGTGAAAAGAGACTTGATTATTTTTGCTCTCGATTCCTTTGGCAAAGTGACCAAAACAAGAAAAAATACCGTTTAACACGAAACATTTTTTGTCGTCCCAAATACCAACTGGTGTAGGGTATGAGGTGCTTGATATAAATTAAATGTATTTTAAGCCAATTGTTTTTAAGACATTAAATGGCATGAACTTTTGTGTAGTAAGTATTTAGGGAGCAAAACTTTATCTCAGGTTGAGCCGGCCACGGCCTTCTGGTTCTCCATTTTGGAAGGGGATATATATCATGAACGTTAAACATGTGTTTTTTTTATAAGGGATAGTTTTTGGTGGGGAATGGTTCTGGGAGGATAAATAGTTGGGTGATAAACTATTTTCTATACAATATCCTTCTCTATTTAACATTGTGTGACACAAAAAAAATTAGTTGCACATATTTTGCCCAATAGTCCTTTGAGCATTGAGTTCAGGCGGCCATTGACGTGTGACAAGTGGACATCATGGTTAGAATTGGTAAGGAGATTGATGATGGTTTGTCTTTCGGATGAAGTGGATACTTTTACATGGAATTTGACTCCAAGTGAGAGGTTCGCAGTTAAGTCTATGTATGTTGATTATATGTGGTTCTTACATCAGAAAGTTTTTCTCACAAAACATAATCTGATAAGTCAACAATGGAATGGATGTAAACAATGTGTTTTTTTTGTAAATAAGATGAGTCTTTCAAACAAATGTTTATATCATGTCCTTTTGCTCGATATATTTGGATTGATTCATTTTATTTTCAATATCTCTCCACCAATAAGTGTGGCTAATATGTTTGGTCGTTGTCTTAATGGGGTAGATAAGAAAACTAAACACGTATTCGCATTGGCGCCAAAACTTTTGTTTTGCCAGTTTGGAATTGTAAGAATGATTTATTTTTTAACAAGATTAGAGATGCTCATTTTGTGCAGGTTGTTCACAAAGCGATCTATTGGATTCACATGTGGTTATTTCTCCTACCTCCAGAGCAGTGGGCTCTTACGGATACTGGACGCACTTTGTTGATGGCGGTCGTTTGGGCTATCTAGCTTCAATAGCGTGGCTAGCAGAATTCTAGAAGAGTCCAGTATGTGTAGTCTTAGCTTTATTGGTGTTCCATTGGTTGATTCATGTGGCCACGCTGGCCGATCCTTGAGATGTATAATATTTATTATGCCACAATATTACTTCCAATTTTTTAATATATTGAGGTTGTGTGCATCATCATGATGCAGAGCCTGTGGCATACTCCCATTTTGAAACAAATCTACTAACTAAATTCATAATGTCCAACAGACCTTGGGTATCATCTTCCCTTCACAGATCGTCGATGATCACGTCATGGGGCAACCCGAATATAGCATGCTCATGGACTAGGGTCATCTTAGATTTGAATATATATCTCGCTGAACTAAATCCAAGTCATCATTCACCTAAAGTTGGAGGGATTCATGTTATACCAGCAACATATTTCTTGTATAACCAGTCATAGTAGGTTAATCCAATGTTCCACCAACTTACGTTCAGTATGATTACAACTATCTGATATCATATTTTCTCATGGACATGTCACGTAATCTTAAACTATTTTGAGTGATCAAAAGTTTGACCAAGTCAATTTCTTATATCATATTTGTTGTATAAAATAAAAAATATTCCGTAAAAATAACAGACCTAGCACTACAGGAAACGACAAAATTGCCGAGCGCCTTATGTATGTCGTGCGCTCTCGGCATCCAGATCCGCTCGGCATATAGCCTGTGTGTCGAGCGTTTTTTTCAGGCGGCACTCGGCAAATGTTAACGCTCGGCATACACTGGCAATATGCCGAGCATGCTCGGCATATACATGCCCAGCACGGACGGTGCCTAGTGAGGGCATGACGGCACTTAGTGTATGCCGAGCGCCACGTGGGATACACTCGGCATATAGCTCGCCGTCATATGGACGTCTCCGTCTAGTTGTTTGCCGATTGTAGCTTTGTCGAGGGCCTACAAAAAATGCTCAGCATAGCTCTATTTGCCGGGCGTTTTTGTTTGCCGAGCGTATTCTTGTTATATGCCGAGCGAGAGTATGCCGAGTGCTTGTTGCCGAGCGTAACGCTCGGCATACACATATGACGAGCGGATTTTGCTGTTTGCCAAGCGTTCAGGGATATAGTAGATACAGACTTGTGACTAATGAAAGAATATCACTACTAGAAGATGCACAAACGAGAATCATGGGGAAGCAAATGTAGTTACTTGGTGTACCAGAATAATGTGATAGGGTTCGGCGGCGGAAAAGATTGTAGACAAGGATGAAGATGACGATGAGCTCAATGGTGATACGGGTGTGCCATTGGTGTACTGGGGCGGCGGGCGCGTGAGATCCGCGGTGTGTAGATCACTGAGCGCACCAACAACACGTTGGCGCCCGAGATGCAGTGAGTCAGGACGGCGCGGCACTCATCGCTAGGTCGTGCGGCTCATTTGGTGGTGCTCGAGTACCAAGTCTCGAAATTCAGGGTGAAAACCCTAGGTCTAACCTTTATTACTTTATTGTTGTACCTGGCAATGAAAGACTTAGTCGCTTTCTTATATAAGGCGTTGTGTGATGATTTCTTGGACTTCTCCGGATGAAAACTCATGATCTGACTTTGGTTTAGATCGGACGAAGACGCGTGTGCATTATTCCCTTCCTAAAGGCGTTGCTGCCGAAGAGCCTCTTTTGTATTCTAGGAGTTGCCAATGGTGGTGTTTGTTTTCTACTGATGTGAATCGCTACTTACTTTGGCAGGTGCCTTGTTTTTTATGTCTTTTTTCTTCGGCTGTATGCATCCTAAATGTCTCAACTAGTTGATGACATTTTGTTGTTACAGATGCTGAGTGTAATTGGTATCTACTTGATATTAATATATTTCCTTTATCGAAAAAAAGTGTACCTTTGAAACAGTCGGAGGAAAAAGTCGTTTTTGTCCCTGGCCTAAAACTGGCCCAATCAGTTATAGCTGTCCGATCGGATTGTCCATGTACTACACACTTACATGTGTAATAAGATGCACCGTAAAATCTCTCACTTCTTTTAACTACCATCCAGTGTTGTGCCGCAATATTCACCTACGTAAAAGATTCTTTCACAACTTGTAGACTGATCGATTAGTCGGACCACTGGCCGCCAGAAATCCCTCATCGGTCCATCGTGTTAGAAAATTAGGGTTGGAGCTAATTCGGCGTATCATCTATTCCTCTGCCTTATCGGTGGTGCCGCTCACAATGCATATTGAGGATAGAGGGTGGGACCTTTATATAGACTCCAAATTTCAGATAACTCAATCTGTTTCCAGATAGGACTCGTGACTTGTTAAACCAACCACTATCATTAACAGCCATTAACCGAGCCTATTACTGTTAAACAATTAGGTCCCAGCACGCACGTGTGAGTCATGCGCCGAGTTCGAATACAAAATCAAACTCGCAGGCTTTAAATCCATAGAGCCAATCCTACGAACAACCTGGCATTCCGCTCTATACTGTTCCCGGGTATAATTCCAGCATATTAATATACACTGTGTTCCAGTATAGCCGTACCGGCTTCCTTAAGTATATTTCCTTAAGTACAATTCCACATCAATAATTCCCTGTTATTTCCGTGACACTTCCACACTGAAGTTTAATTCCGGACAATGTAGTAGATATATAAAATGTTGCAAGACACAATTTCCTACATCTCCCACTTGACTGAAAACATTTTATTTCAATCAAGGCGAATTCCCATGCAATCAACATGGTTAGAAAATAATTCCTTCCTTCAATGCGTTCACGTTGTATATAAACCTTTGTGACTTTTGGAGTCAAATTATCACAAAGTAACAGGTTATAATGCACCTTTCCACGACCTTAAGTTCACAAATAAAATTCCTTAGCCATAGACCTTCCTTCAATGATTGATGCATCAAAGTATTCATATTTCATAAATAACAAGTACTAAATCATCTTTCCTTTGTACACCATAAAGACCTACAAAAGTAAATATTAACACATAACATAAAATAGATTACCTTTCACCAAGATCCCAAATAGCGTCAACATATCCACGTAGTTGAAGGTTGAGATCATCAATGAATAATGAGTAATCCATATTTCCGTGACATTGCGCGACAAATCCATTATGTGATTCCAAAAAAAAAAAAAATCAATAAGATTCATACTCCGTTTGCTAATAATTCCAGCAAATCGTTTCCGTGCTAATCAAAATAGCAACAATTACAACGGCATGGCTAAGATCAGGTCGCACGAATAATGTCACACAATAACCGAGGATGACAATTATTCTTCCTTTTTTCCTCACGAGTTTAAATATAATTCCTCGCAGAGTATCATTCCCTTAATCAAAAGGTACATGACAGGTTTGCACTTTTCCATAGAAAAATATATCAAATATTATCTATGTAATTCCACTCCCAAAATGCAGGAAGGATTAGACATACCTTTCATACGAAAGTTAGAACTTAACCAAGCTTTCACTTCCATCAATGTGATATTTTAAAACCAATAAGAACATAGTTAGCACATATAATGATAACACAAAACAATTCACACTAACCTTTGTATGTGAATATCTTCCATCAGTAATAAAACCGTATGACCTGATATTCCATTGATGTGAAGCTTGTTCCAAAAAACATGAATTGATCGATTCAATTAGAAAACACTTTCATTGTTCCCACCTCCTCTAAATTCCAGAGTTTCCACAAAGTATAACACTTCCTTTGTGTAAATAATTAAACAACAACACCTCCTCTAAATTTCAGAGTTTTCACAAAGTATAAATATTTCCTTTGTGTAAATAATTAAACAACAAAGTTAGAATTGTAACTTCCACTAAGAATGTTGCATTAAACTTCCTTGTAAATAAATCCAATAACAACCTATAGGCATGCGGTTGTTTGGTAAAATAACAAGTTCCCAAACTTTTATTATTCATCATTGAGTTTATTCCTTCCCGCGATGTTTCCACCCATAGTTAACATTAGCAACAAGTTTAGTATTTTTCATTCCTCTAAATATAGAGTAACTTCCTCAAATAATACATAATAGTAGCCAAGATATGATGGCCCAATTTAATTCCTCCCACTTTTCCTAAGCATGTTAGTGTTGGGAGTGTAACTTGGTGTTTTTCTTTAAGTTTAGCACATATATTTCGGTGTGACTATTAATAAACACACCCTTTATGAGAAAATATCATGTTCCTACTTTCCACCAATTTTCCCTTTTCCAGATCAAAAATGAAATACCATTTGATCCACTAGAATATAAACATTAAAAATATAATCTTGGTGTGCTATGTAGTAAACAATGATTCCAATTCCATACTACCAAAATATAAATAGAATACTTCTTCCAGTTCACAAAATATAAATAGTGACTATGATAAATAATGACTTACTCAACAAATAGTAGTATGTAATGCTTTCATAATCCAGTGAATAACCAAGAGTTGTATTCCTCCATTCAACCATGGAGTATATCACATAAGACAGCGGTGACTAATTCCATGCTCATCACATTAGTTTCAATTAATATTCCTGAAGTGTACTTCCCCCACCAATCAGTTTCAAACCTTGTAATCCATTGATGAACTGATTTTCCACTTCAGTATGAGATGTTGATACAACAAAAACCTTCCGACTTGTATTGTAGAAAATATAAACAACCATATCAAGTGAATCATGAAATAAATAAATATATCCACCTCAAGTAGGAGTGTCCAAAAATACCGTAAATATATACCCATGAAGTATCATAATCCTCCCACTGAAGTTTTAGAATTCCAGAATTAATAATCCACTAACTCTGTTCCTTGATATGTGACCAAGTCGTAAATGAGATAAAAATAATTAAACCTCTAGTGGGAGTGTAAAACCAAAAGTCACATTGAAGAAAAATCCATAACTGATAGTCCTCCCACTTAAAGTTTATAATTCCAGAATTAACAAGCGTAATTCTGTTTATAGAGTATGACCAAGTCGTGAATACCATCAGTGATAAATTCCGAGCATGTGTTCCTATTATCAGTATTCCTCCCTATGGAGTTATCTTCACAATCAACTTCCAACGGATTATCAATAGAACATGAGACCGTTGTGTTAAATTCCATAATACACTAACCTTTCCGATGACCAATAATTCCACCCTTCCTTTTCCAAATAGCATACATAACCAAAAAAAATCCGATAGAGAAGTGTACATTTAATTCCTTCTCATCATAGGTGAATACAAGAACAATAATAATATTCCTCCATAAATAGAGTTTGATTATATAATTTCCAATTCCAAAGTATATATAATTTATCATTAGTGACTAATTAAGCACACTTATTTTTCCTTTGGAATTGTTCACATGTCAATAGATTTGCTAATGTATTCCATCAAATTATGACGTACATGCCAATTATAGAATCCAACTATATGGAAAAGTGGTGATAACAAATATTTGTACAAAACAATAAATTGGACATACCTTAAGCGAAGATCAAATTTTCACCCTTTGAGCGTTGTCCATCTTCCTTAAGTGAAGATCAAATTTTTCGCCCTAGAAGCGTTTTCCATCTTCCTCCAAATATAAGTGATGTCAATTTCAATATAAATAAGCTTGATGCCTTCTCCTTGTCGTTACGATAGAAAACTCCAGTGAAATTATTAAGTACTCGAGAGCTTTCAGATTATTCCGACAAGTACCAATATATTCCGGTGACAAAGTTTACACCGTAGCAATTAAGAAATCATGGTTACAAAATAAATAAATCCATCCGACAAAGAGTTCAATAAATTTCCTCAGAGTGCATTCCAACTTCCTCTAAAAGCGAGTGGCGTCCAATAAAGGAAGTCAACCAAAAAAAATATCTAAATACATATCCTTTTCCAGATTACGCATAATATTCCACGTAATATGTGCACTCTCATATTCAAGAGCTAAAGAAACTATGTGAACTAGTCTATTTTCCTTAGTCCAAATTCCATAGTTTTCCTTTCCCTTTGGCTTTTCCGGTTTAGATATATCAATGACAAAAATCAATATTCTCAAGACAAAGTAAATAATCATTCTCTTTCCCAAACCGTGTAACTAGAGCTCAAATGACTTTTAGAGAATAAACTATTTGATGCCAACAAAGGAAAAGTGTTACCGATCAGGCTAGTGAAGACTTCAATCCTTGGGCACCGTGATGGTTAATCACGTGTAGAAGCGGCAGCGAAAATTCCGACGCATACGGTCGTAATTATTTCCTTGACGTCCTTCCTTGATTGAGTGGAATCGGAGGAACCCAGGAGAAATAATAATTCCTCAATCAACTTTTGCCCGAGAAAACCTGGTTTGCTAGCAAAGCTGTAGCTCGATTCCTTCAGCTGGATTGACCTTGAAGCTTGATTACGTGAAGACCTGTTTGTTCCCTGGCTGGATGCTGATCGAGCAACAGAGAAAATAGAGCCGGCGAGTGGAGCGGAATCATTGGACCGAGCCTTGGAGCAGATCGATTTGATGGAGACCCGGCGGCAGAGTTAGATCGAGTTCGATTCCGCAACGGCGAGAGTTTTGCAGCTTATTATGCAGCGTTGACCGAAGGTCGAGTTCACACCAGATCAGGCGGCGGCGGCAGAATTATGGAGCCGATCTTGATTCCGTCGGCAACAAAGCGGACTTTACAGTAACCAGCGACAGGTCGCCAGGCTCTAACCTCTTTGCTTCGATCGTGTGCGTCACAGAAGATCAACACACATCCGGAAAACAACATAAATCTTCCTCCGCCATGTCCCACGTTGCTTCCTCGATCGATCCCCGCGCGAAGAATAACTCCAGGCGCTCAGTGAGCCGGCAGCAGAGTTGCAGCGGAACCAGGGCAGCTTTGACGCGACGTGAGTGCGCAGCGGATCTCGCGACGGAAGAGTTGCGGAGCGGACCCCGATCGGCGAGAGTGCGCAGCGGATTTTTTTCTTCGGCGGTAGACGACGGCCGGAGGTAGGCGACTGCCGGCGGTAGATTGTGAACCGTCGGCTCTGATACCAATTTTAGAAAATTAGGGTTGGAGCTAATTCGGCGTATCATCTATTCCTCTGCCTTATCGGTGGTGCCGCTCACAATGCATATTGAGGCTAGAGGGTGGGACCTTTATATAGACTCCAAATTTCAGATAACTCAATCTGTTTCCAGATAGGACTCGTGACTTGTTAAACCAACCACTATCATTAACAGCCATTAACCGAGCCTATTACTGTTAAACAATTAGGTCCCAGCACGCACGTGTGAGTCATGCGCCGAGTTCGAATACAAAATCAAACTCGCAGGCTTTAAATCCATAGAGCCAATCCTACGAACAACCTGGCATTCCGCTCTATACTGTTCCCGGGTATAATTCCAGCATATTAATATACACTGTGTTCCAGTATAGCCGTACCGGATTCCTTAAGTATATTTCCTTAAGTACAATTCCATATCAATAATTCCCTGTTATTTCCGTGACACTTCCACACTGAAGTTTAATTCCGGACAATGTAGTAGATATATAAAATGTTGCAAGACACAATTTCCTACACATCGTTGTAAGATTAATCAGCAGTCAGCATATACGCCGTTCTCACAGAATCACATGCCATGTTCTTCATCCGCATGCCAGTTCCTTCTGCAACGGGATATAAAGATCGAGATGAGGCAGCTGGGTGTTATCTTCTGTAAGTTTTCTAGACTAGAGTGTGGACCATAATCTATACGCGCTAGAATTCCCCAGCAGTAGATTTTCCATGAAGAGAAAATTGCTGCATGCAGCAAAAAATATCCACAGCAGTAATATCTTCCAACCTAAGGACCGTCAAAACTGGTGAATAAATCAAAGGACGTGTAAACTGCAAGGTGGTGATGGATTGTTGGATTTGGATACCCAAGTTACCTGAACCTGTAATGAGTATGCCTGCATATCTATTTCCAGTTTTCCACTACACTGTTGGGTTAGCGTTGGACATTCAGGCAGGAAGGATACCCTGAGCTAGCTAGTCAGCATGCTTCTCTGCTTCACTTCCTTTGCAAGGAAGTCTGTCTGGTACATTCTTCATACCCTAAGTCCCTAACAGGTACTAGTACTGTTATATTTAGGGCCATAGCCGACATCATGTTTGTGGTCATGGTGGTTGCATGCACGGTCTTACAGGAAAATCTTAACTATTTCCTGTCTAGTTTTACGGAGATCGTAGACATCGGGAGAGAAGAGACCAAATGTGACTGTACAACACTGACAACAGTTCTTAATCTTTTAATGAAGCAATCATATCAGACTACAACCCGCAACCCTCTCATGAAAGCCCCAAAAAAATACATCTAGATGCTAGCTCAGGTAGAATAATATCACACTAAAGCTACTCGATCGGAAGTTACCGCACATAACTAATGAGCTTAGATGGGGCCTAGCTCGCGAGATACACTCATATATAAACCGCCAAGAGGAGGTGCAATGAGTGTGTAGGGCTAACGGGATCTGTTCTTCAACGTTGCGACTTGCGACTGAGGGATTATCATCCATATCTAGGGAAGATACCACGGCCGGGTACAAATGGATAGAGAAGTTGAGATGGAGATCAAGGAAGAATTAGCACAGGCAGGAGTTCAAGTGATGGCGGAATCTCGGTTCAGGAGGATATGCGTCTTCTGTGGGAGCAGCAAGGGTAAGAAGACGAGCTACCAGGATGCCGCCGTTGAGCTAGGCAGCGAGCTGGTGCGTACTCATCTTCGGAACTCCTCCCTTGTTTTGCATAGCCATTGGCATTATTTCTCAACTCTTGCTAGTTTTTCTTTGATCTTTTCAAACTCTAGTGAGTTTCTTTGAACTTCCTTTGATCTTCTCAAACTCTAGCTAGTTTCTTTGAACTTCCTTTGATCTTCTCAAACTCTAGCTAGTTTCTTTGAACTTCCCAAAACTCTAGCTAGTTCTCTGAACTTGTCAAAACTCTAGCTAGTTGATGTATCGTGTTCTCTTTGCTGTTGGGACACTTGTTGGTAGTAGCATTTGATTTTCTATCGTATTTCTTTCATGGGTGCATGAAAGATGCAACTTATGTGTCGCTAGTACAAAGACAAGAGATTTGTGCTTTGTCAGTTTCTCCCCCTCTCATGGCAATAATTCTTTTTGGCAACCTAAAATAGACTATCACTAGGTGCATGAAATTAGAGTAGATTAAGTAGAAATGTCCATAAACTTTCCTTGTCGCTATTGTTTTACAGGTAGCAAGGAACATTGATCTGGTATACGGAGGAGGGAGCATGGGACTGATGGGCCTTGTCTCTCAAGCAGTCTACAGCGGAGGGAGACATGTCATTGGGTATGTAAACACTCATGATGATTCATTCTTCAGCATACATGTAGTACTACGTACTGTGGCGCATGAAAAGAACAGTTCGAGACTTGGCAAGATGCAACGAAACAGAGTCGGATGGGTCGTATATAATTTGTCATCTTGCTGTCCCTATGCAGGGTGATTCCCAAGACACTTATGCCTAGAGAGGTAACTATGCACGCCTCCACCTCCCAACATTTGTGTCATTGTTTAATAACATGCCATGATTCCCATTAACATCATTGTTCATCCGTTATAATTCCACCCTTTTTCGTTTCATTTGAAACCAAATTATTTACCACTTTTGTAGTGACCCTCATTGAGCAGGTAGTTAAGCTTGGGGTCCGACTAGTGAACGTTCGACTGAAATTTCACAAACAAGCAGTCGACTAAAAACTCAAATGAAACCATTCGTCCAAATAAAGGTGGAAAATTTAAAATACGGGCAGAAACTTATCAGAACATATAGCACAAAAATCAGTTGCGCAGAGTACATTAAATGTGCAAAAACACCATACAAAATTTGACAAATCAAATGTGCAAGTAAAAGAATGAAATAAATACAGTTGCACGTTACAAATACAGTTGGTGCACATTTATAAACATGCAAGTGGCCCAGATTAGAAATATGACTGTAGAGTAAGTAAAAAGGCATCAGCTGATTTCACAAATAAATCAGACGACGCACAACAAAATAAAAAACCGGTCAGTGTTTTTATCACAATGTTTGTTTCTAAGCACTTCCGAGCTCATGTTATAATTAAAGTACACGTAAAATATTAGTTGTAACAGAAACCTTTATTGTCTATCTCTGTTGGTAGTGGGAAAGAAGGATGCAATCTTATCGCCTCTCTCTTTGGAAGAAAGATCAGATGCATGGAATGTTCAGTGAAATCTTGTTTTCCTTTCCCTTAGAGGGTGATATCTTGCTGATCTTGATTGCTTCTGGTGGCTGCCCCTTTGTTCTAATTTAAGTCCTTTATAAGCCTTTAAGCTGCAGATACTGACTTTACTAACAAAAAATAAATGCACCCCATATTTTGCTTTTTGTCCCCCACAACAGCATCATGATTACCCCTCCTGAACCTTGCTAGCATGCACATGCATTGCTCTGATTACAATATACCCTCTGCACAAAGTTGCTTTGACCCTTTGGCGCAGCAGAAACATGGATGTGGTCTTCTCTTTGATTATAATTAACAAGGCTTAAAATGCATATGCATCGATTGATGCATATGTATGATGTTTGGACGTGGGTGCAGATAACAGGTGAGACAGTGGGGGAGGTGAAGGAAGTGGCAGATATGCACCAAAGGAAGGCTGAGATGGCCAGGCAATCTGATGCCTTTATAGCACTCCCTGGTTAGTCCTTCCACCACCTGCAAATCTCTACCAACTTCTTCAGTCGGCAACTCGGCATGCAGATAAGATTTGCTAGCTTTGTACGGTCTTTTTCTGATCTCTGCCGACTGCCGGCCGGATTTTTTTACAAATATGACCCCCAACGTAATTGTCAAAATATCCCCTCCAAATTTTATTGTCAAAAATAGCCCTGGCGGGATGTGAAAAGGTGACACGTGTACATCGTGCCAACCCAGATGGCGGGAAGTCACCTTCCGCCAACTCAGTTGGCGGAAAGTACCATGTGGCTGAGTTTCTACCGACTCAGTTGGCGCCAGGTGTCGTCGCCGGGGATTTTCCGCCAACTGGAACAGCAGAAGGTGACTTCCCGCCATCTGGGTTGGCACGAAGTACACGTGTCGCTTTTTCTCATCCCGCCAGGCTACTTTTGACAATAAAATTCGGAGGGGGCCATTTTTGACAATTACGTTGGGCAGAGGGCCATATTTGTAAAAAAATCCTGCCAGTCGTGCCATGGTTAGTGCAGATGATGGTTGTAAAGCAGCAGGATAGGATAGTAGATGCAGGCAGAGTTTGGGTTGAAGTGACCTGACAAAATGGCCGTGTTATTCCGGTCGTGGGGGTTTCACGGGCTCCAATTTTTTTCGACAAAGAGAATGTGTTAATATTAAAAATATGCCAATTACACACAATATCTGCACTAACATAATGTTAAGAAGAGACATCAAGAATGCACACAAAAAAATTTAGGGAAAAATGCACACAGTTGTGTTGTTGCTGTTTTGTTGGATCAGCTAGATTGTTGGACTTCTCGGTCTAGCCCAAATAAGTGCTTGGGTTAGGCCCGGAGTAGGACCTAAGCCCGTGCTTTCATGTAAGAGGTCGATAGAAATTTCGCTGCTACAAAGTACAAACACACGACATTAATTTGAGCAAAATCATCTTGATACTGATTCCCCTTTTTCTGAACAAACCAAGACCACTTTTAAGTAAGCATGTCTTATTCCGATCTTGCAGGCGGGTACGGAACACTTGAAGAGCTCTTAGAAGTAATCACATGGGCGCAACTTGGCATCCACGAGAAGCCGGTACGTTCTTGGTCCTCTGCATCGCGTCTCGCATATACTAACCTACCTAACCTGCACAAGTGTAGATGATGATCCATACATTACTCTACCGGGAAATGTATCTTACAGGTCGGGCTGCTGAATGTGGACGGCTACTACGACGCTCTGCTGTCCTTCATCGACAAGGCAGTGGAGGAAGGCTTCATCAAGCCCACCGCTCGCCACATCATAGTCTTGGCTCCGACGCCCAACGAACTGCTCGACAAGCTCGAGGTATCTACATGTTCTTCCCTTTACTTGACATCGTTTCTTCCATCGATCCATTTGAAAAGCACCGAGATGATTCTTCGTCGCCTTGCTGTTTGCAGGAGTACTCTCCTCGGCACGAGCACGAGGAACTCGTGCCCAAGACGAAGTGGGAGACGACGGAACAGCTGAGCAGCTGCAAGAGCTTCGAGATCACGGGGCTCTACGAAAGCAAGACAATCATCACAGGGCAGCGAGGCAACATGCTGCTACCGTGAGTGCAGGCTTCACCAGAAGCGAGGCTCTGAACTTGCTGCCATTGTGTGTGCAAGCTGCGGATCAAGAGCAGTCCGGATAGAACCGTATTGCGTTGGTGTTGTTTTAGTCCTGTAACTTTGGTAGAAGGTTACTACTGTTGGGGACTGGTTATTGATCATTGATCACTGATGTAGGCTCGTAGTCGTTGTTAGATATTAATCTTGTCGTTTTGTTTAAGTGTTGCATGCGTGCGAGGCGCAGCAAAAGAGTAGGTCAAGGGAGTCAGTTAGTGCATGTTTAGGGTTGTTAGCTGCATGCAAGCAGCTAGCTTTGTGCGTGCGTTAGTGGCATAGTCGTAGGAAGAGGTCATGTTGTTAGTGCTCTTAGTGGGTGAGTGTGCCGTCCGGTAGTGCGAGAGCTAGCCTATTTAAGTAAGTAAATGAGAAGAAGGGAAAATGTAGTGCAAAAAAATGAAATAATAATATATAAGAGAAGAACAATTTTTTTTGACACCGTTGGATATATCAACGACCTCGTCCACGCTCTCTCTTCCCTGCGCCGTTCGTTGGAACAGCGGCGTCCTCCGCCGACACCCACTGCGCCCTCATCGACTCCCACGCCGCCGTGTTACGCATCAACAACTCCCGCATAGCAGGCTACACCGCGCACCAAAACCAACCTCTCCTTCATCAACAGCAACACCAGGGAGCACGCGGAGAAGACATGGCCGGCGACGAGTCTCTTTCAGACCCGTTCTTCCAATTTCAATCGCGTCACTTTGTTTCCCGTGGTTCCCTCCTCCGCCCTGACCAAGTTTCCCCAATTTTTATGCTGTATCCGCAGAGATCGACTTCCTCAAGTACGGCCATCAGCGCCGCCACCCCTCGTGACCTCTCCGTGCAGTGAATTAGTTCAATTCCTTCCAACTGAAGGTTATATTGTACATGATCTAGTTAGTGCTCACCTTGTCGCAGCATTTCGATGACGTTGGCCATGGGGACGGCGACCACCATGCCTGCTCATGTGCCGCTCGATGTCGACAGGTCGTCTTCTTGCGTCTTTGGCCGCGCCGTCGGGGACTGGATCATGGTGCAGCTCTCGGTGGTGCAGGCTGTGGTGTGGCTCCCGGTGCTGCTGCTGGTGTTCGAGGAGAGGCAGGCCTGCCTGGAGGTCACGGCGCCGGCGCCGACACTAGTGCTCGAAGAAGTCATTCGGGGCGACGCAGACCGGGCAGCAGCAGCGGCCGGAGGACGGCGGGGTGCGCATTCTGGTCGCCGCTGCTGCGGAACGTTGTTGCCTTCCGCTGCCCCCAGCCTCGAGCAAACTTTTTTAAAAAATTTCCATATATATTAAACCAACAAGAGTACACGATTACATCGATTAAAAAACAATCTCGAGCAACCTGTTAGCGCACGAGACGGTCTCCGTGGTTTTACCTGGTTCCAGACGGTCTCAAACCAGCACAAGATTTTTCCATCGCAGCTATAAACCGTCGTAACCCGATTCAAAACCATCAATACGGTGCGGGCTGACGGTTTGACCACCAGATTGTGCCCGGGCTTAGGAGACGGTGTACTATACACCGTCCGAACGCCATGGCGTCGCGATGCAGAGAAGTGTGCTGGCGCTAGGGATGTAAACGGATAGGATAATTTCCGTACTGAATCCGTCGCCGAATCCGTTTTAAAGAATCCATATCCGGTTTCATATAGTATAGGATATGTTACGTAAAATAGCATCCGAATATGGATTATCCGAAAATTAATTAGGATTATCCGATGGTTATAATCCGAATAATCCGATTTTCTACCGAAATATCTAAACTAATAGAGGACAATTTGTGGGTGGTGAGTTGTGGAGTTCATCCGTTAAAGAAAAAATCACTTGCATGGTTATTCCGTTAGTGTACAGACTATGGAGTACAACTTTGTTAGTTTATTAGGTTGTTGAGTGACAATTTTTGGTTCTTTTGGTTGACGATGTACATATGCGCATACCGATCCGATTAATTTTATTTTCGTCCCGAAACCGTTCCTTTTCCGTTTCGAATCCGTGATCAAATATATCTGTCACCGAATACACAACCGTTCATTATCCGATCCGATCCGAAAAATATGGTAAAGGATATGGTAAAGATAAAATCCGATCCGATCCGTTTACACCCCTAGCTGGCGCGGTCCACGCAAAAAAAGTTGGAGACTGGAGAGAACTGTGCGCCGGATCTGCGTCGTCTCCGAGGGGCGAGGGTGGTCCTCGTCTCGGCCGTGCTCGGAACTGGGCAGGCTTCATCTGTCGCCTTGTCGTTCAGGGTGCATGTGGGACTGCTCGTGGGCCCCCGCTTAATACCCACACAGTCCCACACATGATAAATGGGCGTTCCGCGGTAGCCCACTAAACATATGCGGGTGCCCACGAAGCCCACATACGCCCGCATATGAATCAAAATCAAAAGTTTGCCCTTGCGCGCCTTCGCCGTGCTCTTTCGCGAGCTGTTGTGCCGCAGTGTCGCTTCTCGTCGGCGACGGCACGCCATCGTCGTTCTCTCGGACGAGCTGCTTTGCTGTTGTGTCGCTTCTCGCTGGCAGCGCCGGCGGTTTCGCCGTGTGCTCTCGGACGAGCTGCTTTGCTGTTGTGCTGTTTCTCACCGGCAGCGCCGGGCGTTGCCGCCGTGCTCTTGGGCGAGCTGCTCTGCTAGCTGTTGTACCACTTCTCGTCAACGGGGTTGTCGCCTCGTGCACTGATGAGCCACGCACCCCCGCATTCCCACGTGAAAGATACAGAGTAGCTCGCAAACTGCTGGCTGCTGCACACCATGCCGTCAGCCGACCAGCCCCACACGCGTGCTGCGTGCACGACCTGCTAGCAGGTAGCAGCACATCACGGTTAGCGTACTGCGTACTCGCCGCCGGCAGACGCGGCCATTTTTCGCTTTGCAGCCGAGGGATCAATTAAGGCTCGAGGAGTATTCAGAGCTTCCTTGCTAAGTGGGATTATGTGGGCTAGTTGCGGGGCCTGTGGGACAGCCCACATTTCCCACATATCTCAGCGACTCACCCGTGGGCGCCCACGAAGTAATTTAAGTGGGCCAAATTTGTGGGCCCCGCGGGTAGCCCGCTCCCACTTGCACCCTGACTTGTCGTGTCGGGTGTTGCGGGCGATGTGCCACCGCGCCAGACACCGGAACGGGACGGATACGAAACAGTTTAGACGCTACGTTAAATTAGTGAGCTCGTAAGTTCGACCGCAGTGCTTTCTTCAAGGACTATTACCAAACCCCGTTAGAGCATATCTAGCGGAAAAACTGCAACCCGTAAAATTGGTACCTCTCAAACTTAGTTTGCAGTATAGAGTTAGCAGTGGCGGAATTGAAAAACTAAATTCATACTGAAAATTATGAAAAATGACTTCGCTCTAGATTTTTGATCAGCTGTAGTTCAAACAAACATAGCAAGCAGATACTTACATATAGACGGAACATAGTTCATACATCAAGCAAAACATTAAACATAGACCTAGATCGACGACACATATCCCCAGTTCGCCGATGCGCTCACTCATCGTAATTGAGGTAGTGCTTGAAGGCGGACTTGCGCGGCGCCCACGCAAGACCGTGCTCCTCCTTGGCGAGGCGGCCCTGAGCACCAGCGTCGTCGTTTCGCCATCGCACGCTGAGCGATTAGGAGAGCATCGTCAGCGCGACACCGCTTAAAGTGGGGCAAGTTGTGCCCGTCGAGCACATCGAAACCAGCCCACACGTCGCATCCGCCGCTCCGGGATAGCCGATCGCGGTTCCACGCTTGCTGACCTCGCTGCGGGGAGTGGCTCGTCCTCTTCGTCGCTCAACACCACAACGTCCAGCACCGCGTGGGAGTTTCCCAACTCTGCGTCGTGCGTGCAGGCACACGTCCTCCGCCGCTCGTGCCGAGGCCGGCGGTGGCGCATGGATAATCCAGCCATCAAACTACCAGAGAAACAGATCTATGAAGCAACACGTGATTATCGGAGTTGGGAAATATGGGGGCGAAGGCGAGAAATTCCAAGGCAGAGGGGGTTGGGGAAATGAACCTTAAATCAGCCCCCATCTCGTTGATATAGTGGAATTGGGGATCGATTTAGTGTGCCCCTGAAAAAAATCCGGGCCACGGTTTCCGTTCCGGCCATCAAAATGGCACAAAACCACACATCGGTCAGAATTTTCTGCGGCACAGGTTATATGGGATATGCTAGAGATTCTCTTAGGACCCAACCACCAAATATGCTTGTTTTTCTAATTCTATATATGATCTCTACTGAAACTTCACTGTAAACTGTGGTATTGCTGTAACCATGCGATGGTTTCCCAAATAAAAAAATAACATAAAATGCCAGAACCGACACTTCAAATTAAGTCGAGGAGACATGTGAGCTTGTTATTCAGACCTATGGATTTCAGGTGATGTTGGGTTGATGGGAGAGTGAGAGGTACGAGAAAAAGAGTGAGGCCGAAGGCTCACCAAACGGGGGCAATAAAACGGAGCCGTTGCCCGCCCTATGGATGTGTGCTGTTCCCGGCTGTTGGGCCGTTACCTTTGCTTGCATTCACAGAAAGCCGGCCGCTTTACAACCACCTGCCTCCTTCCAAACCTTGTGCCCCAAGTGACAAAAGAAAAGGATTGTCTCCCTTTGTTTACGTCAATCATAGGAGATTATAACAGGTTTTGGTCTAGAAATTCGCTTTGGAGCTCGGGCTCATATGCTCCCGTTATTTTCGACAAAATTTAGCAAATTGAAAACTCATCAAAAAATTCCGAAAAAAATCATGCATGTACCTGACCATGTTGCGCACCACCATGATTTTTTTCGCGCCGAAATGACATCGTATGCGCCCTGTACAAAAATGACAAATTTCCTGTCAGATTTGAGATTCAAAATTTGAATTTTCTGACACGAAATTTGTCATTTTTGTACAGGGCGCGTACGATGTCATTTCGGCGCGAAAAAAATCATGGTGGTGCGCAACATGGTCAGGTACATGCATGATTTTTTTCGGAATTTTTTGATGAGTTTTCAATTTGCTAAATTTTGTCGAAAATACCGGGAGCATATGCTCCCGGGAGCCAAAACGCTGCTCTCTGGTCTTCAATTTGTCATTTTTGTACAGGGCGCGTACGATGTCATTTCGGCGCGAAACGTTTTGGTCCTCTTTTTATTAGTTTAACTCTAGTGGACGCAACTTTTTTTTAGGGTTGATCGAAATGACCTGTTTGCTGTTGGGTTTTTCTGTCACCTTTTTTGCTTCGTTTTTACCCTTTCACATATATAGGCTCTATTTTACCCTGCGTATAGAGAATGTTCATTGTGAGGAAAATAGCACCAGGAGCGTAACATGCCACCTTCTATAGGATGGTGGACTGTACCATCCTAGTGTCGCCCTATGATTGGAGAAAGTAGAACTTGAGTTAATAGTGCATGTACAGGATTAATCTCAAGAGCATATTCCTTGCTGGTTGCTGCTCATACTGCCAGTGCTTACTGACATCACCTCCTGAAATATGATGAATATGATCATACACAATCTGAAAATATTTGGTATTATCATCGGCACGAAGTAAATCAAGCCACAAATTTCAAATATATATTCAATGTAAAAATAAATAAACAAATAAAACTAAAAGATAAATTATGTCTAAGAGCAAATCTTAGATTAAAAATATCAAACTAATAATAATGAATAAGATGAGAAGCACTGTATAATAAAATCTATACGTACATAGATTGAGTCATTGAGATGATCGGGAGAGGCGTTTTGGCTCCCGGGTGCATATGCTCCTGATATGTTTGTCAAAATTAAAAAAATACGAAAACGTTTCTAAAAAAATCTGAAAAACATTGGGCACAAACATATACAAGTTTTGAACATTCGTGCTAAATTTCGGAAGGAAATAATACTTTGCGTGGTCTGTGCAAAAAAGACAAAATCTGTGGTTTGAAAAATGTAATTTTAAATCTCATTTCAGCCAAACTTTTTGTCTTTTTTGCACAGAACACATAAAGTGTCATTTACTTTCTCAATTTTGCACGAACATTGCAAACTTGTGTATGTTCGTGCCCAATTTGTTTCAGATTTTTTCAAACTGTTTTCGTACTTTTTTTAATTTTGACAAACATATCCAGGAGGCAAAGTGAATTTCTGAGATCAAACATCATATTCACATGGTCCTGGGTAAGTAATAAGGAAACAATGTGCCGTAATAGTTTATTCCAGCAAAAGGAACCAACGTTCATGGCCAGGAAACGTGGCATATTTTGATGGTTGCTGGTTGTTGCAGTGTGTTAAAATAAAGGAGAATTATATATTACTCCGGAAAAGAAAACTCCATTTCTGCTTTACCTAAATAAAATGGAATATCCCTTAGGCCCTGGGAGGCTGGGACACATTATCTTCACAGAGCCTAAGAAAATTCCTATTAATCCCCATGCTAAAATTTGGAGTTTTTGACGATGGAAAAGATCACAGATTCCATATATTTGCAGAGATATGATATTAATTCTGTCGCAGATCATCTTTTAAGCAGAAAATCTGACTGTTCACAGTGTCATTTTCTATGGCTAAGGTGGGGCCCAAGAGTAGCATCTTTCGTTGGTTGAGAAGGAAATTGTCATGCACGCTCGTGTAGCACCAGCATGTTGCACGATGCCTTATAGGCTCACGAAGGAAGCATCCACTGAACAGCATCAGAGCCAGCACCTAACTGCCCACCATACACACACACGCGCCCTCACCTTCCCCTGTAAACTTTGAACATAAAGAGTGCTTCTCCCTCCCTCCCTTCCTCTTCCAAGAAGAGCCACCATTCGTTCTCCTCTCTGTATTTCTCTCTCTCTTCCCCCCTCTGTTTCTCTCTCAATTCATAGGTTTGCCGTTATTCAAGAGGCGGAAGAAGCAACTGTTAGAAAGGTATGGACTCCCATTTGAGCACTCATCCGATCCATCCATAGTGTAATGTTGTTGCTTTCTTCGAAACTGAATTCCTAGTGTAATATTGCTTCCTGCTCAGGTTGAACAAGTTTTGGATTTCTGACTCTCCCTTATGTTGTGCATGCAGTGCTTACTCCTGAATTCATGTCTCTTTTTGGTTTTGATTTTCACTTTTTTGATATATCTTGTCCAACTAATGTTCATAGTAATTGCTTAGAGTAAATTGCACAAGAGAGACATATCAACAATGTAGAGATTTGTTTTATGGTTTCTTTCTTAGCATAGGCGGCATTTGGTCGTTACCTGGTAGCTGTTTGCATGCCGCAGACTCACAGTCTTAACATGCTCCAGGCTGCATAAAATGATGCAGATAGACTATGAACCTGGAATATGATCATATAAAAAGACTAAATCAGTAATCTCAGAGGCAAAAAGTTATGATTTCCGCAAAAAAAATCACCAAGTTATGCAATTTGTCATGGATCGCATACTGGTTGTTCTGGGGAAACATATGCATACTACATTATGAATTCCCTGATCACATACGTATACAAGTTATCTACCTGTGTCATACAACATTGTTAGCTATTTTAGTCGTAACTGGCTAGTCAGACCGTACATACATGAATATATACAAGTTGCTTACTACAGCCTGACTTGTTTTCATGTCCTTATGTTTGAAAAATGTGCTCTCCAAACTTCCAAACAAATTGATCAGGATTCACGTAACATTCAACCAGGGATGAAACTGTTCGAAATTCAACATGGAGTAGGTCAGAATGCAAGAGAAATAAAAGTCAGTTACAAAGATAGCCAAGTGTCCATAAGATAAATGTATCAGCAAATTCGCCTTCTGAATAAAAGCTTGAACTTATGTCATGTATTCCTCTTATTATTTAAAATCATTTCATCTAACATATTGCTTAGGAAGTGACCAGAACATGGGCTTCCATGTGTTTTTCTTCTTCTATTTGGTCATTTTAGTGACATCTTGCCAAAGTGGTCAATCATTTGAGAGTGACTGGAACCACCTTTCTGTTATTGTACCCTCACAGAAACAGCCCAGTAGGTGGCAGGTACCAACTCTCCAGATTACAATTATAGGTCCAAAGAAGCCAATAGTTAGGTCAGGTATAAAGTGTAGAGGACAATATATAGTCATGTTAAACAAAACAATCTCATCTAACATTTGCACCCCATGCTCTGGATCTGATAATTAATAAATTAATATGTTGTTTCTCGTGTGTCCTTGATGATTATCCTGATTTGGTGTACAAGTAGGTGCTGCTAGTATATCGAGACGTTGGTTGCTGTGGAGCTTGGGTCTTTCTGAAATTATGTAACACGTACTAATTTTAAGCCTTACCATAATATAACAAACTCAACAAAGATAGCATCTGAATGCTATAATTCTTGTTCACGACTTACGCCAGCTATGACTTTGACCCGTTCCATTCTAGGACAAACATCAATAATCGCAATTATTCCTCTCTATGTGCATAGACAAGGACATTAATAAATCTTCAAACACTAACAACCTCCCAAACGACTCGACCAAACTTGGGCCCCTCAGTTCATGTTATCTTGTACATCAAACGAAATTAAGCTGGTGTCGTAATTCATATGAAAAAGAAAAGGCATAGTCACATGTAGCATGAAAGAACTAGACACTATCACACCATTTCTTTAGAAACTCTACGGTCAAAAGCAATTAATTCAGGCTAATAGTAAGCTATGTTCTTCAGTGTGTATGTAGAATGTGTACCTTGCACCTAACTCTCTTTATGAATAACGTAACTTCAGATAAGCAAGGAAACACCAGCTGGTCAAGATGACAGCTGGCTTACAGCTCGGAGTGATTGGGTCTCTCGCACTTTCTGTTGCATCTTCAGTTGCCATTGTCATCTGCAACAAAGCTCTTATCAGCACACTTGGTTTCCCATTCGGTTAGTACAAGAGTCTTCATATTTTCAGGATTCAACATAACTAAATAACAAACTAACGGACATGCATGGATCAACTTTGCATACTTACAAGCAATTTATTATGCTGAACTATGTTCTTTCCAAATCCATGTAGCTACGACATTGACAAGCTGGCATCTCATGGTGACCTACTGCACCCTCTATGTGGCACAACGCTTACATTTTTTTGAGCCCAAGGCAATTGATGGACATACAGTGATCCTCTTTGGGTTTCTGAATGGCACCTCAATAGGACTTCTAAACCTTAGTTTAGGATTCAACTCCATTGGATTCTACCAGGTAAGAGCTGCTCTATCTAGGTTGCAATTTTCATAAACCATGTTGCAAGAATTTTATATTCAGTGTGTTCTGCAGATGACAAAACTAGCAATCATACCTTTCACTGTGCTGTTGGAGACAATCTTCCTTAACAAAAGATTCAGGTTTGGAAATATACTCAGTAATTTATCTTAAGGAGTCAACCGCTATAAACCATTTATGGTCAAAACAAAAATATACAGGATAGGTAATGGTTTGTGTATGTACTATACTAAGTATATATTGAATTTGGAACAAGAAAATTCATGTGAATCCATAGTATACGTCCTGGGATTCAAAGAGGCAAATTACTTCAAATTATTCTTTTATAAACATTGACGTTTTTGGATCGAAAGATGAAAAGCTGATCACACATAAATGAGTCACGGGCTTCTTTAGTTTTTCTGAGCCTATGATATTTACATTTATCATCACTGAGCTAATACCAATCCAACATTGTGCAGTGAGACTATCAAGCTCTCTCTCATGGTCTTACTTCTTGGAGTAGGCATCGCATCAGTTACAGATCTCAAGCTAAATCTACTTGGGTCCGTCCTTTCTGGCCTCGCAATCGCGACCACTTGTGTTGGCCAAATTGTATCCTACACTTAATACTTTTGTGCTCACTATCAAAGTACTTACAATTCAAAACCTCATACTCCTCGTTTTTTCAATGTTTTCGTAATTCTCTATGTACATGCTCTTTTTATAACCAAAATTTGCAGTGGGCAACTCTCCCAGTGTTTTCCCTCAAAAAACAATTCAAAACCTCATATTATCTGCCTAAAAAAACTCATATTATCAATGCAACTTGTAGTACTCATAAAGCAGGTATTCTTAAAGAAGCTAGACAAAAATATAGTAATGGAAACCCTATATATGCTATGTGTGAAGCATCAATGTTCTTATTACTTAGTGGTAGTTCCTTTCTGAATTATGTTGTATGAACTTAAGAACTTTCATTATCCATACTACCAACATAAAAGTAATAGGTAAATTCTTAACTTGAAACACATCCACATGGTATCCTTAACCCAAATTTGATTGAAGCTCACAAACACAATACAGAAGAAACTGAAGGTCTCCTCAACACAGCTGCTGTACCAATCTGCACCTTACCAAGCAGCAATTCTATTCGCAACTGGCCCTTTTGTGGATCGACAGCTTACAGACCGCAGTGTCTTCGCCCACAACTACACCACTCCAGTCGTGGTATGTTCTGAACACTCATCCAGTTACAAATACCTGAAAGGGACGAGTTTATACTGTTACAGCGGGATCTTCATATTCCTTGAAAAAATGCCCATCAAGATAGTATTTTTGGAATTTCATAATCACGGAATCTTCGGTACACAATTTATTCTTTCAAAGTAGCTAGCCAAAGTTCTTAAACATAGCATCCACAAGTTTCAATTTTAAACCATGTGAAGTGCCTTAAATGCGAGTTTATTTCACGTAATGACAAATAGCGTAGTGATAACTGCATAAGTAAACAACAGATTTAAAAAGAGAGTTTCTCCAGCTGTTTATGCTAAAATGAATCAGCATTTTAATGACAGTATTAGTCAAACGTTATGCTCCTGAGTGAGACATTAAGCATGTATTTTCTCAATTGACACTCTCAGAGGTAGGCCTCAAATTTGAATAGACAATGACATGCAACATGATGCTCTTTCTGAATCATATGTAGGGTTTCATCGTCCTATCTTGCTTGATTGCGGTGTCTGTGAACTTCAGTACATTTCTTGTGATTGGGACGACGTCTCCAGTGACATACCAGGTGCTTGGCCACCTTAAGACATGCCTGGTTCTCTCATTTGGCTACACTCTACTACACGATCCCTTCACCATGAGGAACATATTAGGCATTCTGGTCGCAATATTTGGTATGGGATTGTATTCCTTCTTCTCAGTCAGGGAGAGCAAGAAGAAGTCAACAAGTGATGCTCTGCCAGTTTCGCAGGTTTGATTTAGCCTCTAAACTCATATAATCTCTAAATAGCAATTATATTCTGATGGTATGAGATAGATGAAAAGTAATACACGTATGGCAGCCATACTGATAAATGTTATGTTCCTAATCTCAGCAGCAACAGTAAAGAGTCAAATTTCCACGTCAAAATGAACATATAATATCAGTTCAATCGTCTACGATGATAACAATGAAATAAACATTGACAATTGAAAATTTGAGATCACAAATCAAATCAAATTGGCATACTGATGTACAGAATATGTATTTTATGAAAGCAAGAGGAAAGATGGTTTGCAGGCACAGAAATTGAATGCACAATAGCCAACCAACAAAAGCTAAGTGGGACACTGTACATACTCACAGCCATAAACTGTCCCACAGACTTGATAGTATCATGCTTCCGTGAAACCATTACCCAATATCGGAACCAAACTGGAGCATGACAGTTAAGTTTCATTATATGTAAGAATAAAACTCTTCACTGTAGTTCAAATGATAAATGTATTGAAATAGTTGGCTACTCGTCCATGAAATACAGTTCATTTGCTATTAAGTTTTAGTTTCACCCATTTCATGTTTTTTATGTCTTTGTAGATGCAAGATAAGGAGACTGAACCACTTTTGGCAACCAAAGACAGCAGTGATATCAAAAAGGCAAATGGTGTTTCTCACGGCTGCTAGGACTTCTGTTCCTTAATGTAGATATAGTATGCACATCTTCTCTTCAAGTTTAAAGAACCTGGAAAGCCATTACTTTCCGTTCTTAATTTCTTTTGTAGATAAGGAAAAGAGTTTCATGTTGTAGACTCTATATTTTGACATTAAAATTATTATTTGCTTATCCCTTTTCACACCAAACAGTTCCATCTGAAAGTTTACTGGTGAAGATCATTGCTGCTGCATACTCCCATTTATCAAAATTCAATTCTTATATCCTATAAAAAGCATCCCGAACACATATTTGATTATGTCAACAGGGCTGTACGGTGAGAATTATACTAAGGAGTAGGGACGACTTGCAAAGCAATTATTGTATCATCTTTCCATCCATTTAACTGCATTATTAACTTACTTGGAGCTATATAATGATTAATCCAATTGCTGCCTCCAACATGATATTTATGCATACGGTAGTCAATAGCTACAATGATGATCTGCCAGAAATGTCTGTTACATGTCATGTGGATTACTCCCTCATACAAAAATGTCACATATTCGTTTTGTTGTAAAGTCAAACTTTCTTAAGTTTGACCTAGTTTCTAGATAAAAATATCAATATCTACAATACAAATAGATACATCATGAAATATACTTTCATGGAACATATATATTGTAGTATAGGTATCAATATTTATTTCTATACACTTGGTCAAACTTTAGAAAGTTTGACTTTCTAATAAACCAAATATGTCTTAAAATTTTGGATGGGGGAATAGCATGCATTGTAGCATAGGTACAAACACTGCGATATCCATAGTTTACCCATCAAACCTGGCAACATAATGAGTCAGTAAAGACAGAATTCCATAGATCAGCTCTATATAGCAACTGTAAATCTGTGGTAATACCTCATAGGCTGTTGTTGACTATCATACCTCCTGAGGAAGATAATGATGTGAACAGTGAACTCACGTCTGCTGAAACCTTTTACAGTTCTCCATCATCATGTTGCTACATGCGTCTCTGTTGCTCCCTTGGTGAATTCATTCTGTAAACGTTCTCTTCGCCAAATAAAATATCTGCATAGTTAGCCCGAATGAGATGTATTACTCTGGACTTCCTTCAGCTTGTAATTCACTAATTCATACTGACAAGCTGTTACCCTTAATAAGGAAGAGCTTCCCAGTGGTAGATTAATAGAGACCAAGATTCTTTCCCAGTATCTCGCTCCATGACAAGAATCCTACTTGGTAAGACCATGTGGTCACTCAAACAGATTGAACTTTCCCTTTACCTATCAGATAGCAAAGGCGCTTCTGTAGCTCCCTCAGCAGACTCACTAGGTGCACTGCTCATCCACCTGGTAACACATATTTTTCCTCACATCTAGAAGCCAAAGGAAGGAGCAAGACAATGGAAAGGAACAAGATCTAGTCACAGGCTTATCTTTCCTTTCCATTTATATACACGAAAGATACGGACGGCCTGCTGGACTGCTGGTCTTAACCTATCGAATGTAGCACAAAGCCACAAAGACAAGCTTCATGCAGCTTTTGTAGATTGGACTATTCTCTAACAAACTCCCAAGAAGACCTGAATTTAACCATCTTCAGTTAAAATTTCTTCATCTGACAAATCACTATATGTATGGTCAAAACTATCATGTTTACATGACAGCTTTGGAACATAACCAGCTTTTATCATTTCCATAACAACTAACTCCAGCATTGAGTATATTTCCTCAGACTCTGGATGTGATCTGTCCTCTACAATAAAGACTTTTAGCTCCCCCTTGAGCTTAACCCAACTCTTCCCTGGTGATTTCTTAACACCACTGCTTCGCATTGCCTTCTTCAATCTTGCAAACTCGTTCCAATCACCAGAAGCAGCATATATGTTGCACAGCAAGACATAGGCAGATGAATGTGAAGGATCAACGTGCAAAATACCTTCCGCTGCCCTCTTTCCCATCTCCACATCATTATGTGTTTTGCTAGCGGCAAGAAGGATCTTCCACATTACAATATCAGGCTCAAATGGCATTTGATCAACAAACTTTGCTGCCTCGGTTAGTCTCCCAGCACGTGATAACAAATCAATGACACATGAACAGTGCTCTCTAGTTGGAACAATGCCATGTTGAGGCTCCATAATACTGTAGTAATAGCAGCCTTCATCGACAAAACCAACACGGCTACATGCTGTGAGAACACCAACAAATGTTACATGACTTGGCCTGATCCCCAGGCTAATCATCCGCGCAAATAAATCGAGTGCTTTTGTTGCATAGCCAGATTGGGCATAGCCAACAATCAAACTGCTCCAAGAAAACACATCACAGTTGGTGCCCATCATTTCAAAGAGCTTTGTGGCGTCCTCTAAACTTCCACATTTAGCATAAGTATCAATTAGACCATTGCTCAGCATTGTATCATTCACCAGACCTACCTTGAAGGTATATGAGTGCACCTGTTTCACCATTTCAATGTAACCCAACTCAGCAGAAGCACTCAGAACATTGTTTAAGCTGATCCTGTCCAGACTCCGCACAGACCTGTGCAAGAGATTAAACAACTTAAAGACTACTTCCAGATGCTGGTGATGTACACATGCAGTAAGAATGCTGTTCCAGGTGACAGCATCAGGTTCCCTTGTCTCATTAAATACATCCATCGCGGAGGAGAAATCCATACACCGTGCATACATGCTGAGTAAGGAATTGCATACTGTCACTTCGCCATCCAAACCAAATTTGACCAAGTGAGAGTGGATCAATCTTCCATGAGGCAAAGCATCACAGCCCACACACGCACATAACAAGCCCCTGACAGTAATGCCATCAGGCCTCAGACCAGAATCTCTCATCTCAGAGAAGAGGACCATAGCATCATTAAGTAGACCCTCAACAGAGCAAGCATTTATTATGGAATTCCAACAAACCGAATCCGGAGCATCGATCCCATAAAACACTCTCCTCGCAGACTCCAACTTCTTGCACCGGGCATACATGTCACTCAATGAACACCCTGCATAAGAATTCCGATCCAACCCATACTTCACTGACAAACCATGAATCTGCTCCCCATACTCCAAGTTACCAAGAACACCACACGCGCTAAACACGCTTCCAAAATGGAACTCATTGGGACGATGCGTGCCCTCAGCAATCATCTCCCTGAATATCTGCAGCGCCTCCATGTCGCACCCTTGCTGCGTAAACCCCGCAATAATCGACCCCCAGGAGATCATGTCTTTCTCCCTCATCCTCCTAAAGAGCGAGAACCCGTCCCCAACCAAGCCGCTCTTGGAGTACATCGTGACAAGCGCATTCTGCACGATCAAGTCGCTCCCGTTCTCAGACTTCAAAGCCTGCGCATGCACCTGCCTCCCAACAGCGACGTCCCCAAGCTCCGCGCACGCGCGCGCAGCACTGCCTAGCGCAAACTGGTCAGGCGCAGTCCCTGTCCGTAGCATGGAAGAGAAGAGTCCGAGAGCGTCAGCGGAGCGCCTGTTCTGCGCGTGGGCCGCGATGACGGATGCCCAGGAGACGGGGTTCTTGGCGGGCATTTCGTCGAACACCCGCCGGGCAGAGTCTGGAGCGGCGCACCGGCCGTACATGGTAATGAGGTGGTTGTTGAGGACGGTGTTTCGGACGAGTATGGCGTCGGGGGAGTCGAGAAGGTGGCGGTGGACGAGGCGGCCTTGGGAGAGGGAGCGCAGGCGGGAGCACGCGCCGACGAGCGCGGCGTATGTGGCGGCGGAAAGAAGAGCGGGAGATGGGGTGGAGGGGAGCGAGTGGAAGGCGTGGAGGGCCGCAGTGAGACGGCCGGAGTGGTAGAGCTGGAGAATGGTGCCGTTCGGGTTCTGCATCTCCGGCGGTTTGGAAATCGGAGTTGGCGGCGACAGGCGGCGCCGTGTCGGTAGAGGGATACGGCCATAGACACGGAGCGCGCGGTTTGTGAATGTTTTTTTTTTTCTAGCCGGGTTTGTGAAATGCTTGGAGACGATCAAGACGCAATGCAATGGGGCGATGGTTCACATGGGCCGATGCTTTCGATGACGATGTGAACCGATGCACATGGGCCGTAAATCTGGTCTATGCCAGTATTGGGCCAGGTGGCTGTATTTGAGCTAAAGATGGATATAGCTGGGCATGCAGGAACCCCTCAAAAAAAAAACTGGGCATGCAGGAGTTAGTTTGGACACTAACTAATTCAGGAGTCTTTTCTGTTAAGTCTTTTACTCTTTTTACACAGCTATTCAAACCTGCAGGGTGGTGCCTTATAAGTTCTTGTGGAAAATTAAATTACCCCTGAAAATCAAAACGTTTATTTGGCTGGTACTTAAGAAAAGTATCTTAACAAGAGATGTTTTGAGACGCAGGGGAGGGGATTGTCAGGAAAATTGCTTAAGAAAATATTATTTTTTAGCACCAAATTTGTCTTCTTTATACAGAACACAAAAAACATTATTTTTTCATGAAACTTTATGTGCCAACCTAAAATGTTAGTCGGTACACCCAAAAATTTATTTCAGAATTTGTTGACATTTTATATATTTTTAAAATGTTCTTTTTATATGAGAGTAGATGCTCCTATGAGCTAAAATGCCTTGTCCTGGCCTAAAACCGCTGTTTTGGTATGGTTTTGATGTTATTTTTGTTTGGATCTGTTTGTATGGATTGAAAGTGTAGTTTGGAATGGACTGGTTTGGGCCTACCTTTTACTAGATTGGATTGGACTGGTTTGGGCTCAAAATAGCAGAAATTTACTTTGGCACCCAGGTGCATATGCTCCGTTATAGTTTTCAAAATTAAAAAAATATGAAAACACTTTGAAAAAATTTGAACAAATTTGGGCACAAACATATGCAAGTTTTCAACATCTGTGCAAAATTTCGAAACGAAATGACACTTTATGTGGTCTGTGCAAAAAAAGACAAAATGTGGCCGAAATGAGATTTAAAAATAGATTTTTCAAAGCATAGATTTTGTCTTTTTTCACAGACCGCAGAAAATGTTATTTCCTTCCAAAATTTTGCACGATGTTGAACACATGTATATCTTTGTGCCAATTTTTTTCAGATTTTCTTAAAGTGTTTTCATATTTTTAAATTTTGAAACATATATCAGGAGCATATGCACCCGGGAGGCAAAACGCCTCTCTCTCAAAATAGTTTTGTCTAAAACAGTTTCTGGGCTGGATTCAGGTTGACCGGTCTCAGACCAACTCGTACATGAGTACGTCTCCAAATGCGTAGGAGACGCTACCTATTCCAAGCTTGACGCGCTAGGCCACTAAGGGCAGGGACCGCCGCCAAACAAAGCTCCAGCGCCGTCGTGGCCGCCAGCCGGAGATTAACATCGACCGAGCGACACGCGAGCTTCGACCAAACTAGTGCTACGGGTCGCCACCGGTCGGAGCTCCTCTTGCGGTGCCGCCGCCTTCCCCTCTCTCTTGGTGTGGGCTTTTCATCTCATCGGTGTGCTAGAAACCAGGGATGGAGCCAGAAGAAAATTTAAGGGGGGCCAAATGCACATTATGGAGCTTGGAGGGGGCCATTAGGGCTAATTTAGGCAAAATCAGAGGTAAACTAGATCTATTATTGAGATTTTCACACAAAAATTTCAGCACGGGGGGGGGGGGGGGGGGGGCACGGCCCCAGCCCCACCCCCTCCCCCGGTTCGTCCCTGCTCGAAACCCCGTCGCCGGTTTTGATTACGACCCCGATGGGTTTGTCCATGTCCTCCACGGTTTCAAACTGGAAATGAGGATGGATTAGATTGGTTTGGTTTGGGCTGACAAGGACGTATAGTTCCCCGCAAAAAAAAAAAGACAAGCACGTAAGTTTGGGTTCCAGTCCTCCAGAGAATTTTTTTCCGATTCATACGGTTTGGGCTGGAGTCAAATTGGATTTCAAACTATTCACAACGCTACACTCGTATGAACGCACACATACGTACATTATTCCATCTTAACGAGAAACACTAGTGTTAAATCTGGGGTTTGGATTTTGATGGGATGGATACAACCACCTTCCTAACTATCCAATTACAGTTACACGTTGGTTCTTAACTACATTTGATACATGTAATAAACAGGATCTAAGTTGTGAAGCAATAATAGCACGGACATCCACGGCAGAGGCAAATGACCGGGCATGGCACATGGTCTTGCCGCTTGCACCGTGCCAGACCGGCCAGTGCCGTCTCACGCCTGCCGCAGTGCCGCATCTGCCTACCGCACCAAAGTCTCGCGGTGCCTGCCAGCGGCGGCGCCACCGCGCTCAAGGTCCGCGCGGCGACCACACCGACACCCCCCAAATGTGGGAACCCCACTACGTCTTCCTTCATTGCTTAACATGGGACCTTTGACCTGTGCCAATACATCACACAAACGCAGCAGACATCAACAACATGCGGAGGCGTGCACGCAATTAGAGTCAGTCTCGATCGATTCCTCCCATCATCTTAACGAACTCCCATTTAACAAATCGACAGCGCGAGCGCGTTCCATGCATGCGGCGGTGGATGCGTCGACGAGATCGTAGTTCGGCCACATGGGGCGCGACCGGCGAGCCGGCGCCGGCGCGGGAGCTCCTCGTGGCGCGGACGCATACAATGTCTCTCTGTGAAACCATAGAAAGATTAATAATCTGGCATCGATGGCCCGGCTAAATTACTTATCCTTTTCCGCTTGGATCACTCTGTCTCTGCGCTGGTTCCTCGATGTCGACGGAACCCTGGCTTGGCCCGATCGATCTCTCGATGCCCGCAAGTCAAACCCGGTGTGTCCGGGAGTAGCATGAACAAGTCAATGGGCCTTTTAACTCCATTTCTTCTTCTTCTCACCTTTCTACGTGCGTGTCTGTGTGATCCCGAGATGTCGCTGGCCGGATCCCCGTGGTTCGCGCGCGCGACGGTGACCGTGGCCGGCTTTCTCCATCAGCTTCGCTACTCCAGAAACAGTTGACTAATGTTCCTTCTGACCATTCAAACTGGTTTCGGCCATGCATTCAACAATCAACACGGCCGTGTTCAAACCTTGCATACGCATGGCTCCTATGTTTTAGAATCAAGCCATGCCTCCGTTTTTTGCGTTGTGAGATCCACAATTCTCCAAAACATCTAGTCTGAACCCTGAACGTCCTCAACGCTCCTATTTCAGAGGTGAAGCTGTTATCTGGCAGTTGAACAGTTCATGGCAACATTATTTTTTTTGTTCATGGTTGTTCAGTTGTACAGTTGCATCTCCATGCAGATCCATGTAGGGACAGCCCTAGCTGGAAGAAAGGGAAGAAGAGGCCACTGTAGGTACAAAAATGCGCGTAGGGACAACCCTATCCCTAGTGTTGGGGACATAATTGAACTGTAGACGCGGCCCGGCATGTCGCCGGTGAAAACAAACAAAACCTGCTGCAAGAAAACAGATCTGGAGCACATTAGCATTTAGCGAGATGTGCATAATCCGGACACTGCACGCACTGTTGTGGCCATTTTCCTATCAGACGCATCCGCTACACGCTCTGACGGAGATGGACGTCGAGATGCCAACTGCTAAGCTTATATGTTACTACTGGTTAGCTCCAGACAGTGGCAATTTATTATTAAGGACACTTAGGTCACATTGCCTGACTAATTTAGCCCTTATTTCGCAAAGAAAAGAACTAATTAGCCCTTGACTTGGATGTGGACTATTGCAGGAGTACTGTGCGTGGCACATTGCTTATAATGTCTCTGTGTGAAAGCAAGGTAAACCACTTAACACGATTCTATAATATGAGACTAATTTCAACTTTTCAGTTAGACGATTACCATTGCCGGCCAACAACCAAGCCACATCGATCGCACGGGTCTTAAGCATGCCTGGATTTTTTGCGTTATTCAAGCCTCCTCTTTCGAAATAAACTAAAATTAAAACGGCACTCTACTTCCCCTGCTGATCGGTTCTACTAACATTTTCAGGCTAACATGGCATGATCCATTAGTTTATTAGCAAGTCAAGATGCTTGTTCGGATAAAAGGACCGATCGAGATCAGTGAACAGATCATCCATCGCCTTCAACGTGTCCGTGCTCGGGAGAAAATTTAAATACCACATGTGGGCATGTTGTCAAAGTTTGGCAAACAAGGATTCTCACTGACAGACGAGCGCATTCTGTCATCGGTTGAAATACTGAACGTTTGTCCACGAAACACTCCAAATCTGCCCTAGTTAACCACTGACGATTAATTACTATACAACAGAAGCATGGTATATTAGTTGACAAAACTGATCGTGGTCCATGTTCTGATCGATCGTATCAGTAGCAAACTGTCAAATTGCAATAGCTAATGTTGGCTTTAAATAGGTTATTCTCGCGGTGGATAATTAGACCGATTCAGCACAAAACACAAATTGCAGACGAAGACAAATGTCTTGCGGTGGGGATAAGTTGTTTTCACTCTTTCCGTCGCCTGCGAGAGCACTGTTTTTTATTCTGAATTACGTCTGTTACTCTCTTCAAAATCAAATTAAAACATCATCCATCATCCATCATAACCATCAACAGGAAACTAATTTAAATATTCTGTGACAGTTATGAGTCATAACCTGATGGCAAAAAAGGTTGTTGAAAATGCCGTGAGAGTAGGCTTTGTAATTTTGGGTCTTGACCTACGGGTCAAGACTAGACTTGTAACACTTTTCTAACACTTCTTCCTTAATTAATGAAAATATCAAATCTTTTGCCTCGTTTTAAAACAAAAAAGGTTCTCCAGTTGTGTTTGTGATAATCAAGGGCATTTGGTGTTCACAGGCAGTTGTCTTTCTCGTTCCTTGATATGGGCAAACCATAGTGCAATAGTGGTTCGCACACTATAAAAGTGAGTCAAAGCATCGGTCCTCCAGCAAAATGAGCATTGGAACTACTCGTGGGTTAACTATTTCTCGGACAACTATCATTATTTCTCGATAATTTTTATATAATTTGAGCTTATCTTTTGTGATTAGTAATCAAAACTCCATATTGCTCGTAGATATCAAATGTCTCGTGTTTAAATGGTAATGTTGTTATTTCGGATTTTTGCAGTGCACAAGTGAGCAAGAAAATTATCTTTTGTAAAATGCCTAGTTATATAAACTCTATTAAGCTTTTAGGAATCGACATAACCAAATATCAGTTAAGAGAATTTATTTTCATTAAAATACATAAGAACCAAGTATGTGATAATCATTGCGAAGTTGATCTGGTAAAAAAAATCATTGCCAAGTTGTTTCTCATATAGTAGTTTGGCCTTGTTCCTTCCAACTTATGTGTGAAACTGAATTGTTCTATTGAACATCCAGATTGTTCCAAAACAAAATTGATACTCAAATTCTTTATCTACGATGCATAACATATTAAAATGGACTCAATGATTTTCTCACTCATGCATTCATTATATATAACACAATTTGCATTGAAAAAAGAATGGCTTTCTATTTTCGTGCCCCACTTTTCTTAGTATTAGCCAATTTTGCCCGACGCCTTAGCGTTTCTCACCTTTGTCCTCCTCATCGAAAACAGACTCATGAATGCCCAAACAAAGTTCTTTCGTCGAGTCAACTGCTATGACCGTTACTGCGATGATAGGTGGGGCCCTAATCATGGTCTATCTCGCTGCTTACACACATGGTGGGATGTTTACTCCCACTTGGCTAGTTTATAGCGTGTTTTAGCGGCTTATAAACCCGAAAATGAAACCCGTATTCACTCTGAGCTCAGCTATACCATCTTACTCATCTTGATCAATCTGATATACCCGACCTCGAATGTTTCTTCATAAGACATAATTCGATGATTAAATCATGATCAACATTTCTTTTTTCATGGTTTTGAGATAATTCAGTGATTAAATCATGATCAACATTTTATTTGATGATTTAGACGTGGTTCCTTTGTATGTTTCATCTGCAAGCCTAATACACCTAATTAAATGGACGATTAAATAGAGGGTGCGTGCATGCCGTTCCACGCGAGCCGAGTCTATTCTTCTTCATGCAACTAAAAAAATTAAATCCGATAAAGCAACAACAATATGGTAATTGGAACAAAAGTATATATATAGTTGTAAAAGGTCTCCTAAAAAATACTTCTCCTAAAAAGACATCCATATTTTCCTCTCTGAAAAAAAGCATCCATGATTCCTACATACATACACTGTACAAACTAGAGGTCTCTACATAGATATTTAAACATACTAAGATAGACATAACAACTTATAAAGACATTATAGTACATCTAAGTGTACAAACTAGTATGTTTTTCTTAGATTTAAATAGTTTTAGTCAGAAAATGTTGCAAAGTAAAACTTTCAAAATAGCATAATTTCGACGACATGTTATACTCTTGTAATGGTGTATTTTCTAAACATAATTTTCTTAGTTATACAACAAGGAGAATACAATATAAGTAGAACAATTGTATAGTTAGTTTTTAGGCCATTGGAAATAAATACTTGTCGACATTGTCAATAATGTATTTGATATTATATGTAAAGACTTGATAAATTAGAAAAATATTTATAACTTTGTGAAAAAAGGTATACTTCCAATAGGTAAGAATGTTTATTATAAATATGAGACAATGAGCCCACTCGGAAAATCCCCAAAATAATGCATGTCTCAATTATTTTGAATATATTGGATGGGGCTAATTGTAACTGATATTCTTCGTAATAAATACTGAGAAACCTCTCCATTGTGTAAATTGGTTGTTTGTGTAACTTATGGTTCCAAATTTTAGGCAATTAAAAGAATAGCAGAACTTATAGAACTTCTCAAGCATTTCCTTTTTCACAATCTCTGTCCTTATGCATGTGTAAAGACTTGTTAACCCGAGAGACCATGAGGTGGTACTGAGAGGATGAGGTTCATGTGTAAAGACTTGGTGACCTATGAGCTGATTTGTGTTCTGTTCACGACGACTCGGACTGACACCGAGGAAGAGAGATATTTTACTGAGATTTATCGGCAAATCTTGGAGAGAAGTGTATTGCCAACTTCTTAATGATCTAGTGGATCATATGTGGTCGCATCAGACATGTAGTGCGAATGTCGACTAATAATTTGATGTTTTTATTGAATTTTAGTTGTTCCGGCATTTAACTTTGAAATAATGTTTAGAACATAAAATAAGAATAAAAATAATTGAAAAAAATGAGATGGATAAATAGGGACTCGCTCACCCTTGGAGTTGGCCTAGACTACTTAGTCTAAAACAGAAATATACTGGAAGACTCGTGTGTGCTTAGTAAGCGGCGGTTATGCATGGCGCTAGACCAGCTAGTAGCACCTCAGTCCAACGAGATCGATCGTGTACTGACATGTACGGGATGCGCTCCGTGTTCTGAGATCGAGCGCCCGTTGCCCCCGACCCGCATGTTCCGTTCGTGTTGAGAGCGTCGCACGGCATCCCCCTAGGACGCAGATGAGATTCAATTCAACGGCACTTAATTATAAGAAGGCCTCCAATGGTGGTTTGTTACTTGTTTACCGTGGGAACTGTCACCCCCTACACACACGCACCTCCTTCCACCTCCGCTCCGTCCCCCGCAGAACTCCCCTCCGCCCGAACCGCCCGTTCCCCTGCAACCGCAACTCCCCCCACTCACTCCGTCCAGTCCTCCTCCTCTTTACTTAGTCCTACCGTCATCCCTCACTGCAGCAGCAGCCCGCCGACGTACAGTACGCACCACGCGAGTTTCGGGAACTCGCGGAAGGATGCTCAATTTCACGGAGCTGTCGTGCCCGGCGGCGGGCCCCGAGGAGCTGGCGGCCGGTCCATGGACCCGCAGCTGTGGCTGGCCTGCGCGGGGAGCATGTGCACCGTGCCGCCCGTCGGCGCCGCCGTCTACTACTTCCCGCAGGGCCACGCCGAGCAGGCCATCGGCGCCGTCGACCTGTCCGCCGCGCGCGTCCCGGCGCTCATCGCCTGCCGCGTCGCCGCCGTGCGCTTCATGGCCGAGGCGCAGAGCGACGAGGTCTTCGCCAAGATCCGCCTCGTCCCGCTCCGCCCCGGCGACGCGGTCGTGGACGTGGGCGCCGCCGCCAACGAGGGCCGGCTGCAGGACGAGGCGCCCAAGCCGGCGTCTTTCGCCAAGACGCTGACGCAGTCCGACGCCAACAACGGCGGCGGGTTCTCGGTGCCGCGGTTCTGCGCCGAGACCATCTTCCCGGCGCTGGACTACAGCGAGGAGCCGCCCGTGCAGAACATCTTCGTCAGGGACGTGCACGGCGAGGAGTTCAAGTTCCGGCACATCTACCGGGGCACCCCGCGCCGCCACCTGCTCACCACGGGTGGAGCAACTTCGTCAACCAGAAGAAGCTCCTCGCCGGCGACTCCATCGTCTTCCTGCGCGGCGAGGCCGGCGACGTCCACGTCGGCATCCGCCGCGCCAAGCGCGTCTTCTGCACCGGCGACGGCCACTCCGGGTGGGACCACTACAGGGGCCTGACGCGCGGCAGCGGCAATGCCGACGGCGGCGCCAAGGGGAAGTTCCCCGCCGAGGACGTGGTCGCGCGGCGAGGCTGGCCGCCACCGGGCAGCCGTTCGAGGTGGTGTACTACCCGCGGATGAGCACCCCGGAGTTCTGCGTGCGCGCGGGCGCCGTGAGGGCGGCCATGCAGGTGCAGTGGTGCCCTGGCATGCGCTTCAAGATGGCGTTCGAGACCGAGGACTCGTCGCGGATCAGCTGGTTCATGGGCACCGTCGCCGGCGTCCACGCCGCCGACCCCAGCCGCTGGCCGCACTCCTTCTGGCGGCTCCTCCAGGTACCCAACATGCATCACATCACACTCTGGCTGGAGATTCCCTTGAACTCAGTCAGTCCACTCCGCCACATGGCCTATGGGACCAGACCATGGCACCACTAATCATGGTGGTTAATTTTGCTTCCATGAATTCGTTCGCATGCAGGTGACCTGGGACGAGCCGGAACTCCTCCAGAACGTGAAGCGCGTGTGCCCGTGGCTGGTGGAGCTCGTGTCCAGCATGCCCAACCTCCACCTGCCGTCCTTCTCGCCGCCGCGCAAGAAGCCGCGGATCCCATCCTACACGGACTTCCCCTTCGACGGACAGCTCTTCCACCCGCCGCCGCCGTCGTTCCCTCCCAACCACCACCCACTGGCGCACCACCACGACCAGCTGATGCGCCACAGCTTCCCCGTGTTCCCCTTCCCGGACAACAACAACAATAGTGGTGCTCCTCTCGCAGGCGTACAGGGAGCCAGGCATGCGCAATTCGTTCCGTCCTTTCCGGATCTCCACGTCAGCAACCTACCCTACTCCGGCGCGCGCCGCCCCGCCGCCGCCGACTCTCGCGCGCCAGGGATCTGCACCGACCTGACGATCGGCACCTCGCCCGTCCGCGAGGACGACGCGGCGTGCACTCTGCCAAAGAAGGTCGTCGACGCCGTCAAGCCGCCGACGCTGCTGCTCTTCGGGCAGGCGATACTGACAGAGCAGCAGATGAAATCCAGCAGCAGCTCCGCAGGCGGGTGCGGCTCGCCGAACTGGGAGGCCGAGAAGGCGCCCAACGTCTCCGAGGAAGGCTCCGGGTCCGGCGTGATCCAGGCGGGCAGCCCGAGCAACAACAACACGTCCTCCTGGAGGCTGCAGGGGTTCGGGGACAGCAGCAGCCAGTCGTCGTCGGACCTCGGGCTGGAGCCGGGGCAGTGCAAGGTGTTCGTGGAGTCGGACGCCGTCGGCCGCAACCTGGACCTCTCGGCGCTGAGCTCGTTCGAGGAGCTGTACGCGCGCATGTCCCACATGTTCGGCATCGACGGCGCCGAGCTGCGGAGCCACGTGATGTACCGCAGCGCCGCGGGTGAGGTCAAGCACGTCGGCGACGAGCCATTCAGGTGAGCAGCTAGCACGATGTCAACCTCGCTTCGAGTACACTTCAAAAGTTCAGTTGAAATTCATTCTTGTCCTGAAAGTACTAAAAACGACGTCTTTTTCCCTAATTTCTCAGGGCGTTTGTGAAATCGGCTCGGAGGCTGACGATCCTGACGGACGCCGGCAGCGACAACGTAGGGAGCTAGTGGAAAGCAATGGTTCAGGCGAAATAACTTAGGGCGCCGGCCACTCCAGTAGTCCTCCATTAGTGAGCAATAAGCCGAACTAGAAGCACTACGTGTACAGCTGAATTATGAGCTGTGGTTTCTTCAGGGTCGAGTTAGCTCGTTTCCCTTCATTTCCATTGCATTGCAAGAGAACAAAGTTAATGTACTTTTCATGATCGAATGTAATGAGATGTACTTCCAGGTTAGCATCCCGTACAACCAGATCTTCATTTCGAGCCGATAACATTGTCAGTGAATTGAAAGCTCTTGGCGTCTGACCGGTGTTCCAACCGGTCCAAAGAGACAAGCTCAGCAGGTAGCAGCAGGCCTATCAAACGTAAATTGTGCCGATGCTACTAGCCACTGCTGATTCTGAATCTGGGTGTGGTCTCCAGGCATTTCATATGTCCCCTCGGCCTCCATGTCCTTTTGCCTGCAGTGGCAAACATAACTCCGGTGCCTGCCCATTTCAGCCCGGTGATGGTGAAGTGCGAAATGGACATCTCATCTAACCGGAGACCAAAAGAACAGTGCCTGCACTTGCACTAGCGACCGGTAGGACCCATTGCTCCGTGCACCACTGCTCCTCTAAAAGCTACTCCCTCCGTTTCAAATTAGATGACTTTTATTTATCTAAAAGTGGATGTATCTATACTTATAACATGTCTAGATACATATACATGTAGACAAATGAAAGTCATCTAATTTGGAACAGAGGGAGTAGCTCTGGTGAGAGCATTTCCACTTATACCCCTCGTACCCCCCCCCCCCTCCCCCCGAATTTTATCCGGCACCCCTTAAAATATGTCTGTTTTGAGTGGTGCCGGACACATGTCCGGCATAATGGGGTGATCCCAGCGATGCACCGCTAACCAAATTTTGAATGGGGCGAATTTCATTCAAAATCGATGACATTTACATGAATTTGTATGAGGTGCTGCTCCTGCTCTCCCACCACGATGGCCACGCCGGGTGCTGGGATGGCCCGTCTCCTACGTCGGCCAAGATGGCCACTCCTCCTGCTTCACCGCTGTAGGCGGCTACTGCTTCTTCCACCGAAGCGTGCAGCACAGGTAGAGGCCGGAGGGGGGTCTTTCGGTGGCGCGGCGGCGGTCGACACTCGTTCGTGGAGAGCATGAGCGCCGTGGTGAAGTCTGGCGTGTCTCAATCGCCGATAGGTACCGGAGAGGCGACGGAACGCGCCAATCCGGAGGGAGGTCCTCATGCAAGGGTTGCGGTTGCGGCGTGCTGGCGACAATGCCGCTGCCCCGTCGTGTCCCGGGTTCTTTCGTGACGCCGTGGAGTTTGACGTCCTCATTTTGTGCACGCATAGGTTCACGCGACGGCTCGGACGTGACAGGCACTACGGCGGCCCGGTGCCGCGTCCAAGCGACAAAGCCTCGAGCGTGCGGCCGTGCCACCATCTCCGTCGGAGTTGGTGCGCCCACTTCTCCATCACGTCCCTCTCCCTCGAGAACCGGTCGAACCACCACCCGTAGTTGCGCTCGTCGTTGTCGGGGTGGCGTCGATGCACAATAGGTTGAGAACGATTCACGCCTAACTTTTGGTGCTTTGCATCCTCATTCTTACAAATAGCACAATAGGTTGTCGGGCGACGGTGTCGACTGCACCGTATAGGTACTCGGCCAGAGGGTCCTTTCGGATGTCGGATGTCCTGCGGCACGAGAAGGTTGTACCGCTCAAACAACCACGCCACGTCAACAAGTAGGTTGTGACCCCTTTCAGAAGTCGTTGTGCGCCATTTTGTTGGTGGGAGGGAATTGGAGGCGGCGAAGCAGGCGAGGAAGAAACACATGGCTTAAATGGCGTGGCCAAGCGAAGGTGAGGAAGCCGGTGGACGCGTGGGCAGACTGCACGGCGGCGTGTGGGAAACCTCCTAGTGATACGACAACGAGGCGTTTAATCTACGCTGACCGGCGCCTCCTCGAGTGTCAATGACAAGAGGGACCCACCTGTTGGAGGCCGTGTCCAGGCGTTGTCCGACGCTCCCAAGTGGATCTCCAAACTAGGGTATGGCCTGGGGGTGCCGACAGATTTTGGGTCGGTTTAGACAAATAGGGACGTCACCGTGACCCTTTTTTTTTGTCCGAACACTGCTAGGCCCGGTGGGGTGTGGTTACTTGGGGGTGCCGTTGGAGATGCTGTGATATGGTACTACTCCAGTATCACTTTTGGCGCTGCTGAAAACAGGCGTGGAACCACCGGCCGATCCTGTTGTCAACCTGGCTCGAGAACGATTCGCGCCTAACCATTTTGGTGCTTTGCATCCTCGTTCTTACGAATAGCAGAATAGGTCGTCGGCGACGGTGTCGACTGCGCCGTATAGGTACGCGGCCGGAGGGTCCTTTCGCCGGAAGGAACAGACAGAGATGGCTTCCGTCACGTCAGTTGTTTGGTCTCTCTCTGGTTCGCTTGTCCGGTAAGTGTTCTTGACCGCATCCCTGTCGCGAAGACGACAGGAGGAAGGAAGGGAGAAGAAGCGAAGCAAGGTGAGGCCGCACAAAGTTGCAGGCGACGGGATGCCAATCGGTTCGCAGGGGAATGGAAAGAATGTTGCACCGCGAGTGATAGGTGTGTGCCATCGGACAGGAATCTGGAGCAGAGGAAGAAGCCAAGCCATGAGCTAGCGGGCGTCGCTGCTCTGCTCACGTATAACGGTATTATTATCAGAGAAAATATGTTGAATCTGGGAGTAGGTTTTCTCTGGTTGTGACATATTATACACGAGGAGGATCGACGAGAGCTTTAGGTGCCGAAAGAAATGGATCGATCGGTCGTCATGATGGCGGGTCAAGGGGCAGGTTTGGTAGTAGCAAAGATTAGGACTTGGGGATACAAGTTGCCACGCTTGGTGGCGCAAGTGCTGGGCGTGCTAATTAATCGCAAGACTTGTAAAATTGTTCCCCTTGTCGGGATCGCAAAACTATTCTGTCACTAGTACGGAGAACCATATTATCTTACTATAATAACAGGGTTTTTTTTCTTCTTCTGAAGAGCTAGAGTTTCTACCCCACTATTGATTTTGCACGTTCCTCTGATTTATACCCACATACAGAGGGCCTTGCCAGAGATGTGAAGACGTTTCGGTCGCTGTTATCCCTGAAAAAACATCTTCAGTACGTGGGTGAGCGATGCGTCCAAGTCCATGCCACTGCTGCAAGATGGCAAGGCAGAAAGCAAAAAGGCACGGCCGTGAATGAAGCATTCCATTCCATGTACTGCAGCACCGTTGAAGTTGAAGGGTCGGTGTCGCTCGAGTTAACCCGGCCGGCGGTTTGTTTGCTGCAGGTCTGTTGACAGCAACGTTCCTCTTGTCGACGTCGGTGCGTGCGTGCAACAGTGGTTGTCTGTTACCGCGATTGCTTTCCCCTGAAACAAGGGTTCCGGTGACGCGTGCAAAAATTGACGTTGGTCGACCCAACCATATACTACTACTCCGGCTTTGATTAATTTGCAGCGCCAAGCATTAGAAGATCGATCGGAGATCAAGATGAGATATGGAGCCGGTGAGACGAGATAAAGAAAACATCCAATTAAAAGGTCCGCCAATCTATTAATAATCATCCACAGCAGTACAAAAGACTCAAAAAATAATAAAAATTACAAATAGGTCCATGGACAAGCTAGCGACGACTACGAACACTGGGACGAGCTGAAGGCGCGCCGCTGTCCTCGCCCTTCCCTCACTGGAGTCGGGCAAAGCTTGCGTAGGAGAGCTTGTTGTAGTAGACAAATGGGAAGTCGTCATGCTAAGATTCCAAAGGGCCAGAGCAGCAGCCATCGCCAAAGATGAGAACCGTAGATCGAAGAATCAGACCTGCAACCACATCGACGAACTCGAAAACCGAGCAGATCCCAGGAGATCCGCCGGACACACAACTCCACGCGCCCTCACCACCCGGAGCAGGGATAGGGCGGAGAGTACCTTATTCTGACTTCGGGATGTCGCCGCCGCCTCACCACCCGGACAAAAACACGAAAACTATTTAAAACATAAAAATGAGAACCAACCCGCCGACGAGAGGCCGAGATCCACCACCGCTCCAAGGCCTGAAAGGCCATTGGAGGCGGGGCGAACCAACGGCGTCGCCGACGACTGGGACGGGAAACGGGATCGCCCTACGATCCTGGCGATCGCCTGCTTCGGTACCGGTTGGATTGCGTACGAGACCTCTGCTAGTTTAGGATGCAAACGGACGAGCCGCCGGCCGGTTTGCTCTGTCCTCCTCGTCCGTGAATCGCTAATGAGCTAATTAGCAGCTTCCGTGTCCGCTGTTTCACCTGCTCCCTATTTCCAACGGACACATCGGACAAGGGACATGCCGCTAGTACAAATTCAGAGAACAGAAATACAGATCGAATCTGGATCGGGAGGGAGGGGAACGAAAACAGACCTCCTCCTTGCCGTCTAGATTGATCTGGGTGCCGCCGCCCCACCAGCTTTCTCCTCTTCCTCCGGCCGATTCATCACCTCTTCCTTCGGCTGTTTCTTCCCAGCCCCCCACCACTGTTGCCTCCACTGCGCCTAACATCTGTCTCCGTAGCCAGGCGACGGGGAGGGCAGCGAGCGAGCTACGATACAAGACGGCGGTCGAGCGGACAGACGCGTCGATGGGGCTTGCTGACGAACTGGCGACGGCCAGGGAGCAGGACGGCGGCCGAGCGGCCAGGCGCTAGCAAAGCTCTCTGCTGCTAGGTGGACGGACACGGACCCTACCGGCTAGGCGGACGCTCTCCGCCAGGCCCGCCAAATTTGGACGGCCCATCCGCTTGTCCGTTTAGGCCATCGAAGCGGCGCGGACGGAACGGACAAGCAGACGTCCGTGTCCGCCTGCATGCATCCTGACTGCTAGTTGCATGTTAATGGAACCAGGGGCGTCGCCCCTTTTCTCTAAAAAAAAGCGTATAATTAACAAGCTAGCGTCGGTGGGCGTCTGGTGTTTCATCGGCGAAACTATTTCACCGAAATAACCATTTTGAGTAAAGCCTAACGATCGGGCGCTATGCTCAGATAGGTAGCGCCTAACGATCGCTAGGCGCTACCATGTAGAACATAGCGCCCGATCGTTCGATCGCTGGGCGCTACCATGTAGAGCATAGTGCCCGATCGTTAGGCGCTACTCAAAATGGTTATTTCGGTGAAATAGTTTCGCCGAACGTTCAGTTTGTGAAATAGTTTCGCTACGAGGTCAATCGTCTCCATTTCGCCGGCAAGCAACAGATGAACCGGGTGTTTCATGGAGAAGTCAAGATGTCAACGAGGGCGCGGTGGGCGCGCCGTGGCACACTGCACCATGCCGGGCCATCTGCTCTACTAGTCTAGCAGAGTACTGATGAAGCTGTAATTAATTACTGAATCTTATCCCGTCGAGGCGAGAGGAGAGAGAGCAGTGGGCGTGTGGGTGACGAGAGCGGCAGGCAGGGCGACTGACTGGGCGAATGTTCCGCCGCTTCGTGTGGGCCACCGCCTGACGCCTGTCTCCTCCCCGGCCCCTAGCAACGTTGACCGAATGCCCGTACAGCAGCTCACTCTGCCTCGCCGTCCCCACTCCAAACTCTTCACCGAGCGAGCTTAACAAAACCAACAAGAGAAGTTTGAGCAACAGTAAGTACGTCCGTCTCTAGACCAAAACCTGAACCAGGAGGTAGCGCGGAACTGCGGATGCAAAATCACCCCTCGCATTGAACGGCAAGAGCGAGTGCAAATTAAGCCATAGCTTGCCCTAGTGATGATCATGATGCTTGGAATCTTCAACCACTCGTGGCGATAGTCCCCGACGCACTCCTCCACTCCCATGTAACGTTGTCTAAACTGAAGCGCGTCTCGCTTCACGTGCATGCCTGATGCCAGTAGTAACCGGGACAGAGACACTGGTATAGCATCACCAAACAAACCCACTAGTATCCTACGAGGACCTAGCGATCCTAAACCAGGCAACCTACGGTCGCAACACAACAACGTGGGGTGCCGATTCTGAGCCTAGCACTAGCTACTCCACAGCCCATGACGCATCTGGAGCTGTAGCTACCCAAATAAGAAAAGGCCAGTCAGTACTAGGCACAGGCAGGCGCCTTGCTTTCAGCGCCCACACAGCAAAGAAAAACAGCAATCCAGACGCAGGCAGGAAGACATCGCGATCGATCGATCCATCGACAGCAGCACTGCAGAGGGGAACTGGCCTCGCCGATCCCGACGCCTGCCCATGTCCCGACGCCCCGTTCATATTTGTTTGACCGGAGCTTCGGCCACGGAAATCCGGCGGGAGTCGCTCCGGTGCCGGGGCGCTCGGTGTTCCCGGCGGAGACCGCGCGCGTGCGCCTGGTTTTGATTTGTTTTCGTTGTTGTTTTGTCAAAGCCTTGCCTCGGTTGGGCGCCAGGGCAGGTGGAATGGAAGACTCCATGCCATGCCCGCCCGTCCGTGTGCGCACGAACGGCCTTGGGCCTCGCCACGCCCATCCTTTTCTTTCTTGCGCACCGGGAGCAGCGCGCATTCATTAATCGAGTTAATGGCAAGCCCGCTGACCGGCCGAAGCTTACTGCTAGCTAGAGTATGTCCACGGGCTATGAGAGCATGGTTTCAATCCTACTACAACAAAATCTCTGCTAATATGGTCATAGCCATTGTTTTTGCAGTTTTGAGTTAATTTTGGTTCAAATGAAGCCTTTAGAACTGTTTTCCGTGAATAAACGAACGGATATCAAGGCCTACACACTAGTACTATCTCCGTTTTCTACTTCAATAATTCTTCAGGTAACGTGCATGATGAGTCATTTTTTGACGCGACAACGGACCCACGTCGGAGGACAAAACATCACAGGACAGTCAGACAAATTAACCCCATTTTGAGGTGCTGCTAGCACTAAAGAACAAGGTGCGCCAGTACAAAATTCAAAACACTGCAACAGCAAACTGTTCACATGTTCATCGTCCCATGACAATGTACATGCTTCTAAAGTTCGCCCGGCAACTTTCAACACAGGACCAAATCATCCCACATGTATAGTAATATTGCCGGTGTACTATACCAATCAGAAAATCGACAATTCAGAATGTCTCAGATCTGGCCATGCATTCAATTGTCTTCGTGAGTAGCAACATCCAAAAACATCGTCTTTATTACAACCAAGCCACTCATCTCAAGTTTTTTACATCAAACATTCGTAGGAGACATTTTTACCCAGGCTATGTGTAACGGTTCATAAGGGTCCTGTTGAAATCAAAGCTGCTACAGATGGTACTGATCTAACGTGAATAGCTAGATACGAGATAAATGAGCACTACGTCAGACTGTCAATACACTAAGCTGCGGGAACAATCTCCGTCGCCTAAATATTGACAGGAAGAGCGGTCAGGAAAGCCAACGTGTAAGGAGACGTGGACTTGCCGAAAGGTGTACACCAACGTGGAAGCTTCTCAAGAACCGTCTCAACCATCGGGGTAACTCTATTCACATCCGTTCTTAGTTTTACCAAGAGAGGAGAATCTTCTGCTTTAGCTTCTTTTGTGGATGCGGGTGTTGCGGTACTTGACCAGAAAAGGGTTAACTGGAATTTTGTTGGTGAGCTCTTGCCACCTGCAAACTGGATGGTATGCCATCCGTCGACCTCGCTCTTTCCACCCAGCGGAACCAACTTCTCTGAATCCACTAAATAAATAACACATGCAAAGGTCAAAATAAGAAGACGAAATAACAATTATCTAGTTCACCTAGCTTAATCGATCTATTTAGTGGTAACTCACCTTGGATAGTGAAATCATCAATCTCCTGCATATTGATTGCGAGCGACCAGCGTGTAGATGACTTTGTATCAACTGATACTACTGTTGTACGGGCATCATATGCAGAATCATCACTTTCAACATGGAGCACGGGAACCTCTGATTTGCTCCATCCAGTATTGCTCCTTTTGTAACTCCTACAGCCATACTTCACGGTAAATGTCACGAAATCAATTGTCATGTTCCTTCCGCAAGAAAATTCTTCTCCTCCAACGTTCGTCAATTCCTTTGTCAACTTTCCAGGTGTGTTCGAAAACAGGGAAATATAAGATAATGGTTCTGTGTTTCCATCCTTCATTTTTGTAGTATCAACAACATGAACAACCTGAGAAAATAATGAAACAGTTATCGCTGTTAGTATAACTCGATAATAGCTACAATTTCAAGGCACAATTAACTCATTTGTTGATTTCTTAATATTATAACTTTGCTATAATTAGCATTTTAAAGTAAGGAATTAGTACTACACGAGTACACGGTTAATGGCAATGCAAGATGACCCATTGTGTTTGGAAACGATTTAAGGACACAAAAGTCATTTCATCATGCACTCCTTAATTCTTATGCACAGAAATACAACGACTTATATTTCAATCTGAAGGTCTCGTTCATCATATGCATAAAAGATTATATATAATGCTGGATTGATTAAAATAAAATATCGACTTCAGGTTACAGAGATAGCAGATGATGACAAATTGTCAAGATTTACCAGAAGAATCAAAAGAGTTATCATTGACTCAAAATATTAGGATGCCACAAGATAAATCTTTTTTTTTTCGAACCATGACCACAAGATAAATCCACAGTAACATAATTGAATGGTACCACAAATAAAGTATAGCAGTGCTTACATTTACAGGACGAGCAATATCCTCTGTGAATGCAGGAACAATGCCACTTGATACCAGTATAAGGGCAAGACCAAACAATGCACACAACACAGAAAAAAGTGTTTGTTTCGCACCTACAAAAAACAGTACCCCATATCAGCTTATTTGGGATGTGTCGTGTGTAAACAGAAGGAAAATGTATGTACATATTGCAGAAGTGCAAGAATTGGATGTAATGATAGTGTCTGAGTAAAGCAATGTCAGAGGGGAACACTAGGAGCCTTCTTTTGACCAACAAACAACACAAATGTCATAAATCTATGATCATTCTCAGATTATCTTAGCTCTGAAGCTGATTGCAATTTTGGTTTCTTGGTTATTTCTTAGTATGTGATCATGATCACCTTTGGTGGCTTGTACATGCTAGTACCATTTGGGTATTATTCTAATACAAAATGACACACGCTTAGGTGATTTTTTAGCGGGAATGATCATTCCTCGGAGTCAGATCAACACACTCCTTACACTATATTATATATCACAACTCAAAGCAAAATCATATTTTATATAACAACAAGATGGCAGAAATTTGATAAGCCAAATGTGATCATCGTGGCCTTAGCCACTTAGCCTGCATGGTGTGGTGTAGTCCTCTTTTGGACTTGTACATAAACCTTCTTTTATATCAATGCATCGAAACGCAATGCTTTTTTTTCGCAAGAAAAAAATGATATATCAAGTGTGACATGGTTTACCTGAGATATGGACATACGAAAGAAGATACACAAACGTAAGAGAGACGACTATAGCAACGCCGACAGCAACTACTACATTTCCAATCCAGTCTGGTAGTCCACCAGGGTTCCTGTATATTGAATCAATGTTGACATTAGTTTGGTTAATTCAGATTAACTGACACTTCTGTTAACAGCGTTGAAGTTAAAAAAATTATCATAGACCTAACAAACATAGCAAATGATAAAATACAGAACTCATTTGGAGGTTTCAGGCTCTAGATATTACCTGTCAGCCCGTACAATACTGCCAACCATCACATCAACCATGCGAATAAACAAACCAGCAGATGACACAACTGGCACAGCAAGAGCCAGTACCAATGTAACGACCTTAAGCTGTTTAGGTAACCTTACAGGAGATAGTGTTGCTTCCATAAGACCATCTGCAACAAAGAACATCCATCAATACTCGAGGTGAATACCAACATATTAACTACTCTAAAGGTCACACAACTTACATGCAAAAGCAGGCGAAACAAGCCAGATGAGTGCTATATAGGATGCGCCAACCTTCAAATAGGTTCCCAGTATCAAAACTATGAGCCATTGGACGAAACCAGATTTAAAAATCCACCTCTCAGCTTCCAGGTCAACAATGTAATCAATTGTGTCACCAGTTAGACCTGGCTTTGTTCTTGAATAGACCTGCTGAATGTGCCTCTTCAGGAGAATAAATCCAATATGCTGACCAATGAATGCCCCAAGCAGTGCAGGTGAACCAAATAAGCCAATAACTAACCACGGATTTGCAACAAAGGAAACAGGAAAGGGACAAATATGTGGCAGAGCAAATGCTACCACAACCGGTAGGAAGACAGAAAATATGAACATTAGAATAATGCTCAAACATGATATTCCGAAGGACACAAGCCCAGGGCGTCCGCCCATAAGCAGTGATGTTCCCCATATCAGGAGTGACTGAAATATTATCGAGTTGTGAAACATGGTTGCTAGTCGCTGTGAATAGACCACCATGTACATGCCCTGCAAAGTTGCAAAATACAAGTGAGAAGCTGTAAGAAAAAGGAAATTCAGTTGAATATGGAATCGTGCTAACGAAATCAGCACAAAAAATAGTTCAGATACCAACAAATATTTTTATTTTTAGATACCACTAACACATGCGAACACCTACTAGAATTGTCTGCATATTTTACTCCACTTATGTCATGGTCTAACTTTTCTTTGAGGGAATCCATTGCTCATATTTTTTCTAGCTAAGCCAAACAACACAAATCATCAAAATCACTTAGGTTTTTGAGGAACCATATGGCGTCGGCCACAGGAACATCAAATCATAGATCCAAACCAGATTCTGATGTTCAGTATGAGTCATGGACTCATGGTATGAGCTGGTCACAGAACCATGCAACTTCACATGATCATGAAGTCAAAAGGAGATGAGGAATAGGGTGATGCCATGCCAAAACATTGGATGACTCCATTCCATTCCTGTAACCGAACAAAATCGAAGGACCATCAAAGATGGATAACTCATCCAAGAATTGGGTCATTCCTCAAAGACAGATATGGCGTTAAAATATTGTGTTCTTTCTATTAGGACAAAATATGAGATAATTATTTTTACCCATACGAGCTCCTATTACATCTTGCCCCCCGCCAATCACAATTGACGAGGAATTTGTCCCAAAGAGTACATCTCTTTATTTCATAACAAATTGTTGACAATAAAAAAACTGAGCTGAAGTTGATAACGAAGAATTCACACATCATTCTTGCTCTTACTGTTGCCTGAGTTACTACATGAGCCATAATCACTTCAGAAACTCCAGATTGAATGAATTATTATGGACCAAGTGTGAAGATCTACTTTTTCCACAGGAGCTTATGAAATATGGAAAAGCTAGATGTGTGCTTAATTAGCTTAATGAAAAAAAGTTGCAATGTACAGTAATAATATTGGAAGATAGCAAACAATATACGGAGTATTTTAATCATCGTACCAGAATGTCAAAGAAAATAGCGTTCTTCTGCTCTGTGCTCTCTTGCTTTGCCTGGTGTGCATCTTTCATAAATTTTGGTGATGAAGCAGCATGGAGTAGGAAAGCAAGCATATTTTCTCCATTATGCTGAAGCGATCCTGGTTTCAGAAGCTCCATTTTGTCATTCTGCATAGATTACAGCAATAAAATATCATGCGTAAGCAACTTAAACGTTTGGCACTTATAAATGGATTGAATCTGTCACCACCTATTCTTTTGGCCTTGTATTACACTTATGAGATAGACCAACATTATGGTTAGATCTAAAGCTCTCAGTTCAAATTTCTGCTTGGTAGGCATAATTACAATCTCATGGCAAATGAATTATTGTAATCAAATATCAGTAAGAACCAAATGGCTGTAACTGAGTAGATGATATAGATACATTAGTTATCTTGTTCATAACAAATACAATTAAATGAACTTTAATGGAGTGGGTGGCTGTAACATTTTGATTATAATCTTAATAAACATATCATATATACATAGCCAGGCCAATCTGTTTATAGAAAAAAAAACACAAGCTAAATCTTTGCTATTGGTATATCATTAGGTACATATACATATGAAGTCATCAAAGCAAACCTTTGTGTGATACACAGATGTTGTATCTGTATATGCAAAATCAAGGCCAGGAAGACCAGCAACTTCCTGATATATTTGGAAATCAGTAGCAGATTTTATTGCTCCAGAACGGAAAACATCCTGCAGTTAGAAGTTTGGTTATGTTATATTCGCAAGCTGCTACAAAGAAAAACTAAGATTAACCTATGCTGGATGAGTGAAGTGACATGTCAAACCATCTCCGTTCAATCTAGCATCAGGATATCACTTGATATTTCTTCTATAAGCTTGGAGTTAGCACCAAACAAGCGGGTGTGAGGTGGATCATATCCACTGTTTTAAACTTTTAATGGAAAGGGCGAATTAAATAGGACACTTTCAAAAATTACATATCACTCAATGTTGCTCTGAAATGCTTGATTTCAGAATTGCTGGAAATGTGACAAAGTTGCCACAGTTATTTTCTATAGTCAAATGTCGCCCTCTACTGCCCAAAAATAATTTGAAACATGAAAATCACTCAAACTTCTACAGCAGGACCATTAATGTACGTGGACTGCACCTGCGGAGGTAATGAACCTCTCTGAAAAGTTAAACTGTTCTAAGACAGCAAAGCTCGAGAATCCAAATGAAAACAATGTGTTACCTGTGTAGCTATCTGAGCAGATGGATATTTCGCTACAGAAGCAAAGCTCTCCAAAGCCCATTGGTGAGTACCCTGTTATATGAACAAAAATAGTACGGTGAGCTGAAAATGTCTGAAATCAATTATTTTTTTTTTTGCGAGTTGAAATCAATTATTTCATTACAAATAGAACAAAACAACACAGTGATCCACCGAAATTAAAAAGCGAAAAATTATCTTTTGGTGCCTAAATTTGAGTACATACAAAATAGCGCAGGAGAAGGTTAATCTTTTATTTTCTTCCATCGGCAAACACAAGAAAACTGTAACTTATGGTAAAAAAAACAAGTACATGACTCCTACAATTGTAGATGCAACACAATTTCAAAAAACAAAGGAAAACTACAAATTTTGAGCCTGACCTGAAAAAGGTTGGATTTTCCACTGATACCCATAGCTTCCAAATCAACAGCAAAACGTACAGAGTCTCTCCAGTGGTGCTACACAAATATGAGTAAATTACATTATAGAGTATAAACGACAGTGACATGAGCTATGTATCAGTTATACAGCATGGTTTCTATGTGATGTATGAAATAGTGACCTGAGTTATAAAACTGTGGGCCCCGTCAAGACCCTCTTCTTCCCTGTGTTGAACAGAAACAGGACACCACTCTTAAACCCATGAGCCCACTGAGACACTCCCCGTGCAAGCTCTAGCATGACTCCTACACATGAACTGCAATCTCCAGCACCTTCACTAAAAAAACATATATAAGTACGTATATTTTATAAGAAACTGACAGTTTTCTGCTGCAGTACATGCATTTGCAATGTATAGGCATTGGTGTGTCAATAATACTAACATTATATGAACAGTCTGAACATCTGTCTAAATTACTAGTGAAAATCATCCACAGACAGAATGATCAGGTAAACAAAACATGGCTAGTAAATAGAATGACCACATCTGTATTGTTCCTTAAAAACAAGCCTGAAAGCTATACTCTCGTCCAACCTTCATGTGACGTATTTATCCCAAATATAGGATCACGAATCACGTTACATCATGGACTTTTTAGACCTAACAGTCCTTGTCAAGCTATCTTTAGCAAAATTTTGCATATACATATGTGTCCTGCTTATGCTTAAAGAACGAGTGAGCCGATATATATGTCCAATTTCATTTATTTGTATACATTTCATTTTGCACTCTCTGCACCCAGCATTCCTCAGTCGAATACTAATGTTACTAATGTGCTACTGAAGTTAGATTTCTGCATATAATCTGCCAAAAAAAATACAATGTCCTAATTTGACCACTAAGTGTCAAAAAGGCATGCAGAAACTCTTCGTATCTGATGGTAACTAATTATATCTTGCTTAAGGATATCGATTACATTACATATTGCAAAGCAAAAGCAAAGCTTCCTCACAAGGGATAAGACAAAAACTTACGTTGTCGAAACTGTGTCAATATGAGAAGAGACAAGAATCAAATTTTCCTCAGCTTCTGGTAAATACTTGGGAGTAATTCTGAGGATCACGTGCTTAAGATCTGAATACAAGAGTGTTTTTCCATTGAAAAGGCCACTAGCTAGACGATTTGCACCAATATCTGTGTGGAACAACTCCAGTTGAACGTCAACGTCCCAATGAGCTGTCTTCTTTATTTTCTCTGCTTCTGCATATACATACTATTGCATGGGCGTGTCAAAATGGATAGTGCAACTAAAAGGAGATGTTGCAGAAAATATATAAGCTCCAAGAAGAATTCACATGGTAAGTTAAGATTGTACCATAGCACCATCATGTAAGATAAACAAAGAAGACAAAAATACAGTATAAGCGAAAGATAAGAGGGCGGAATAATTAGGTGGGTCTCACTTTAACTTGTGCAGATGCCTAACTGTTCTCCATTTACTCCTACTAGAGAGATCTATTCATTAAACATGACACTACAATTAGCATCAACAATTCAACAGCCAACAGCTACTTCCACCGTGATAGGAAAATATCATTGACCAAGTATGTTGAGAATAAATTAATGCATAATAACATTAACAGAAATTTCATAATTGGTCTGAACAATTAAATTGTAAGTAAAACTGTTAAAAATACAAAATCAACAAAGCTTCAAAGCACAACCTGAACAGCAAGATCGAGGGAATCTGAACCAACTGGATGCGGACCCAGGCCTGTCAAGTACTTCACGTGCTTAAGGGCAGAAGCCTCTGAAAAGCCGCGCTTACCAGCCTGCTCAGCATCAAGGGGCAAAGGAAGACTTGCAAACTGGGTACGGTAAACAGACCAGGATCCATGAAGGAAGACTATCAACAATCCCAGCAACAAATAAGCGCTCCTCCTATGCCTGCTGTTACCGCTATCAGAATTGGCTCCTTCGTCAACTTTAGGCTCCTCAGGCATTGACACAGAAGAGCCTCGCCCTCGAGGCATTCTGCGGGTTCAGAATGTAGCGAAAAACCTGAAATGGGCAGTTAGAAAAGAATGAGCTTGCCAGTATCATTGGGGAGAATTAAAGTACAATTTGTAAGCACTGATTTTTCATATACAAGCATTAGGTGACAATTAAATATTTCTTCTTTTTTATTTTTAGCCAATAGGGCAAGTTACAATAGAGTCCTGTTGTGATACACAATATAACTGTCAACTATGTTGAAGTTCCAGCTACCAAAAGAAAGATTCCGAACGGATCCAGGCTAAATAAAATGTGGATTAGATACTCCTGGTTTTCTTCAGCATTTCAAATCATGATGTGCTACCATTGTAAGAAATGAGTTAAACAGCTAATCTCCCACTCCCACATAAAAATACATGCACAGTCTAATAAGCAATCAGATACATACAGAGTCTTAGGGTGCTCATTAAGTTTGTAGCACGGTTCTACTGACACGGGGACACCCAAGGTTCAAAGTCTAATCAGATAGATACACAGTCTCAGGGTGACATGATTTTCCTCGTTAACTTTACAACATAGTCTAACCGACACCCAAGGTTCACAATTTCAGAGCAGGGATGGCTCCCAAGTCCCAAAAGCAAAAACCGATACAGGTCCCTAACTCCCTAGTCGGTTCGTTAAGAACGGAAAACTGGGGAACAGTAGGACGGATCGGCTATTCAGAACGGACACAATTCGTCCTTCAAAGTTCAAACAGTAACTGAAAGTGTACCGATGGGAAGCATACAGCTCCTGGTAATTTTCCTACAGGTTGCCATAAAAAAGACAGAGACAAAACATAGGCAGGTTCATTCACATTTACTGCGTCCAGAGCCCTGCAGGTTTTTAAGATCGGTATGGACCAGGGCAGCAGGAAATCAAATAAAATGGCAGCCACTGCGAGAATTTTCAGCCTCTTCAGGTTAATTACTTGACAGGGGCGGCAATAGGGTCCCAGGTTGCAGTTCTAGCCGATGCATTGCCAGAAATTATGGTGTACGGTGTGGCCTGTCAGTTCAACCAGAAAGGAAACTGGCAGCCAGCCAACAATTATGACGAACTGATCTCAGCAGCATCTGATACGCCGAATAAAGTAGGTAACTAATAAATACTGGTAACAGCCTTGAAGTGTCAAGTCAGGGGCGGAATAAACTAGGTAAGTTGATACTGTTATCAGTTTAACCCCCGCAGCTCTCTTTCTTATAAATTCCTAAAAACTTACTCGTGCATCTGCGCTATCTCGTTAACAGTAGTACTATGAGTTCAGGGTAAGCAGACACAATCGATCTTAAGAAGAAAAGTCGTCGAACCATGGGTGGACAGATGGATCAGATTAGCAGCAGAAGAGGAATTCGCGACACGATCCGCTCACAGCAAAGGCGGCACTAGAAGTCTAGAACAGAGTAGACTTGGAACAGCATGAACCCGAGCAAAGGTAGCTAGGGATTGCTTTAGCACGTACCGATCGATCTCCAGTTCTCCGCCCCGCGTTGGCGCAGCAGAGGAGGGCGGCGTGGTTCGGTGGTGTGGAATCGGCCGGGGGACGACGAGGCGTGGACTAGAGTTTGGAGTCTGGACTAGGGAGAGGAGGAAGAGAGGCCGTTAAGATTCGGCGACGCGGAGGAGCAGCCGCGCGGGGAACGAGATGATATGGGGGAGAAGAGAAGCAGACGACGGACGTCAGCGGGTCCCGTGGTGCTATAGTACTTGCGGCCTGGTCCCGGGCCCTGCTGGTGGGGATTTGGATAGTCTGACGGGATGGGATATGCACAGCAGTCAGGCTTTTTGTTGGTTCGTTCAGTAGGAGTCGACAACTGACTCGGAGTCATGTGATGCACCGATACGGCCGTCCTTCTGCTTCAGACTCTTCACGAGTTCATCCAAACATCACGGGCTTCTGCAGCGTTTGCCGGTATACTACTGCCTCATGCCGCCTGTACCCGACGGCTCGATTCTTCATTGGCTGGTGGGTCTGTGGACTTAATGGGACCATAGACAGTAGTTGAAATTCCGGAAAGTAACTTTGTCTCGCGAATTCCAGTGATCCCTATATTCTAAAAAAATAAAAAATGTTTACATGTTTAAAAAAATCTAAAAAGTAGTCAAAATGCATCCTACTAGCATGTAAATCTCATTACAGAATTCTTTGTATTATAGGCTACGCAAAAATGATTAAATCTTTTAAATTCTAGAGATTTGAAAGGTGTACTCAAATCCACACACTTGTCATTTTTGTGTGGTTCAGAATATAAGGTATTTCAAACCGAAATTTGCAAGTTTGTGGGAAAAATCATTAAAAGCATGCAGAAAATTCTTTTCAGATTTTTAAAACTTGTAAGCATGATTTTTGAATTTTTTAAATGAAGTGAGCCTAGGAGCAAGAATTCTCCACTCGAAAAATCTACACTCATGTTTCCAGTTAAAGAAGCTGAATTTACTGAATGAACCTCAAAAGGCAGCACAACAAAGTAACACGCCAGCATATCAGAGCTACAGCATTCTTTTTGACAGACATCATATCTCTCACTACATACATGCGCAATAGTGGAGCAAGCTCCGGAAATCTCAAAACTGTTTGGGTCTCTACGTTTCAGAGGCACTGAGTGTCACTATTTCCTTTTACAGATCTCGTACAGGTCAGGCACTGTTTCCTTGCAAAGCAGGCAGGCCGGGCCAACACCCAACAGGATCTACCTCGCCCCACTCTTCTTCCCCAAGAGATCAGCTCTCCGCTTAGCCTCCCTCTCCGCTGTCTGGACATAAAATTCAGCTCCCAGCATGTCGTTTATCTGGACATCTAATGACAGGCTTGCTTCAGCGGTCTGGATTATCAGCTCGATGGTCAGAGTGAATCCCAGGGCTGAAAGCACACGCACAGCATTGGCAAGCCGGCATATATGCTTCCTAGTTTCCATTGGGGTAAAAATCTCCGCTTCAGCGCTCAACTTCTCTTGATCTTCGCTCGAAGTGGTAATTTCACGCACCACGACATGCTCACCGACCCAGATGAAACCGTTGCAGCCAAGGATCAAGTCGACGTCATACTGCTCAAGATGATGGAAATGCTGCTTCCGCCGTTTCACCAAATATGCAGGTACTGTGAGCAATTGACCCCTTTGAAGCTGCACAAAGAAACTCAAAATAGTTCAATAGCAAGTTAACATATCAACTTTGTCGCAGGAAACACAAAGGTGAGATTCTAACTCTAGCAGTCGAATACAAATACCAATCTTGGACCTACCTAAGTCATTATCAACACTACAACCAATATGAGGTGTCTCTGGAACTACTCCATCCGTTCCATAATTCTTGTCGTGGTTTTAGTTCAACTTTTGAACTAAAACCACGACAAGAATTATGGAATGGAGGGAGCATTTCATTAACTTGCTTTGCATCCATTACTGCGCTAGTAAATCGACAACAACCAGCTTTTGAATGCACATTAAAGAGCTACCATATTTTTTTCCCTGGGCCCAATGGCTGGAGCTCCGCCTATATTTATTAAAGTTCGAAAGAATAACGAGTGACAGCATTGTAAAGATAACTTTCACAATCATGCATAGCTACCCTGGGGACATTTGAAAGTACCAGACTCATCTCACAGAAAGGCAGTGTAACACTGTAGCCTAAACTGGTAGAGTACCGTGCAATAATAATAGCTGACAAAGAGTTGGTCTGGCATCTACCTTTCCATATTTTTGACTCCTTGCTTGTAGGTGAAGAGATCCATCATTTTGGAAACCACGAACTTCAGCCTGACAATTGATTTCAACCAAAGTAGCAGCATCAGATTTTTTTAACAGTACTAATCCAGCACAAATACAATAAAGGTTACCAAACTGTAAAAATGAATACATAGACAAACCATGTTTCTAGTGTCATGAGCTTCCCTAGGGGGAACAGTAAGATAAAACATGCAGGAAACTTGAAGCTTGGACAGATTAATAAATTAAGGGCAAGGAAACAAAGAATGCCGAATAGGGGAATCCTTGCGTATCAGAGAACAAAATGCATTGAATCTAACCAAACCATCGCTCCATCAGAGAGCTAGTTTTACAACATACAAATTTTCCATACTAGAACTCTAACCTATAGCAAAATGAAATAATGCTGGCAGTCCATTGACCAGTTATGGAAAAATTCAAGAAAACATGACACAATGCATACATCCAAATATAGACTAGAAGAAGTCTCAAATTTCGTAACTAAATACTCAAATTAATTTTGCTCAAAACACAATCAGATTAATTTCAGCATCACATCAAACTAACAGATTGGTCCAAATCCATCAGAATTTACTATCACAAAAGATCAAAGACTTGCCATATAATTAGCAGGGAAAATTCCAACAGTCAGGTGACTTCAGATCAGCTGCGATGAGGTGTAACTGTCTATACTGTTTTGACGCCCTTAAAGCTCTGCATATGCGATGTTGCTGTCCCTAGTATTGTATGTATGCTGTTACTGCGCCACCAAACCTGTCAGTAGAGCAGCAAGCGAAAGAGCCTGGCCGTGGTGGATATATTGTTCCTGTTAGGCAACATAGATAAATGGATACGAATTACACGGTGGAGGGGGGGGTACTGGTATTTTAGGTCCTGTGGCGTGTGCTATGACGCATAACAAGAAGGATATTTTTTGTCGGTTCAACTGCTATAAAGGTTGTTCCATCAGATGAAGTAGCACTCAAGTTCAGAACACCATGTGCAAAATGAAGACTCAGCCAGTCCAGGAGGGAGAAGGTGTGTGGAGTACCAGGAATTCAATAGGACGTCAAACAGAAAGGGTTTGTAGATGGAAGATAGAAATTTGAGGAGTCTGAATGCTATAGGAAATCTATCTCATCTTGTGTATTAATTTTCGATTTGATGCCAGAATTTTCGTTCACACCGTCTTTAAAGAACTAAAGAAGTATGGTGCAGTCTGTAAGCTTATGTACTGGGAAGGGCTGTGGCCCGTTGTACCCAGTCAAGTTCCACTTGGAAAGTCCAAAACCTGAAAATCTATCGTAGAAGTGGCAGAATTCTGAATGTTTTATGCTCCCTTATTTGGCTTCTTTTTTGAAGTGTGGCGGTCGTGTTGATCCCCAGGGCACAAGATTGGTTCTGTTTTTGCAGTTCGCAAGGGCCAAACTTGGTACCCTCTTCCATTGCCATGATTTACCATCTCACTATTTATATTTTTCCATGGCCACCTTCTGGTCCATGCGTGCAGCCATGCACTTCAGCTCCATCTATTTTATACCACCAGTTCCAATCTGCTACGGAGTATTACTTATATTTCCCACCTATTAGCTCTTCCACACCACATCTTGACTACCGTCCAGAAAAAATTATGCTGGTCTACTATTTTGCGAGATTCTTCTATCTTTTAAGTTTTGTCCCTAGCCAAACCCATGTACTAATTACTGCTGCTTGCACGAGTAAAAGACCAGGCAACCTAACGTTTTCAAATGCAATCTGAGCTGTATCGATTCTATTTTTAAAAGGCAACAATCACTGATTGGCTGATATAGTAGTAGTGAGAGACTAGGAATGAGGGCTCACACTGACAGCAACCATAAGATGACAAACAAAGTACAAGAAAAAACTCCAGGACTAATAAATGCATTTGCAATGAACATGTTTAAAGAAATATGCTGAGCTGAACTTATAGCATTGGTCATGCGTATGTGGTGCTACCCAGAAGATACATATGTAAGCACCTAAATAAAACCATTCATAGAGAAGGAGGGAAGGAATGATACTTACACAGACAACATCATTTTCTTCAAATATACTCCGCATATTAAGCTCATCAACCGCTGTTCTCCTTCTCTAATAGTGGGATGGGAAACAAATCAATAAAAAGAACATTGGAGAAGAATCACGAGTGACATTTGTAACTTACTAATGATGAAAGTGATTTCTTCTTTGAACACGATGCAACATGTAATTTGTCGTTCTAAAATAACATAAAACTAAGAAACTATACATTTCCAGGGAAAAAAGAAAATTAAACTTCTTGGCCGTAATGTCCTCTGTAAATACTTTTGGGGGACACAATGAGGTACAAGCTTACTGTTAGGTCAGCTAAAAAGGGTGCTTTGATGCATGTTAAATTATCTGTTGATATAGTGCATGTCATTTCTTGTACTCCCTCGGATCGGAGGGAGTACATTATATTGCAAAGATCCCTGTATTCAGCTGCGCACGTCACACAATTTTTGGGTGTTACATGATAAAGGTGAAGAATGCATACCTGGATTCCATCAGGCAGATTCATAGAAGAAAGCATCAAAACAGCATCTTGGCTAAAGTTTATCTCCAACCTCCAGCGCTTAGGAGCAATCTTGAGGAAAAAATCAACATAGTAACTGATATTGGTCACAAGAGAAATACATTGTTTGCATGGATGCTGAAGCTGAACAAGCAGGTAGTAAATCACACTGTGATGGCATGACTATAATAACACACAGATTTACCCATATCCTCCAATTGTCACATGGACATTTATCCAGAAGTAAATAGCATGAGCCATTAAACCCATAAAAGTAATTGCAGCTACTACCCTACCAGACAAAGGGAAAACCAAATGTCCAATTCATGTATATGTTATAAGAATCTGGCCAAACACATTTTCATATCAACAATTTTTATCAACGTCCAACAATGCTCGCAGTTTGAAACTCAAGTTTTAAACCAAAATGCAGAGCATCCCCATGGCACATTCCCAGCAGAATCCATGCTATAAAAATAAGACAAACATCGAAAGAGTAACACAAAGTACACATACCTCAATGACACGGCCAACTATGATATCGCCAACCTCTGGCTTATACCTGAGAGGGCCAAAGAGAACAAAATGAGCAAGCTAAGGCTAGAAGTGCATCCATGATCCCAAGTGTCAAGTACATTTGCAACAAATCTTATGTAAATACAGTCAAGTGACCCACGCCCCACCCCAATAAGAAATGGTTTATTTTTTACCATCTGACATGTGATCCATTGGAACTGACAGATCAAATGGTAATCAAACAAACAACTGGTACCTCTAGGGCAGCAGAACTCATAGTAAACCTAATCCTTTGTTCCTTGCCCTATATAATACAATGGGCCATATAACAAGTTACATGGACCATAGTACCACTTCCCATGCATCCCACACCCACCCAACAATATGTAAACCTAAATTCGCCCAAATTATAACCACCCATGCTCTAATCTGACACACTGTAACATTTCAGTATGAAACAACAGTACCCACCGACACTAATGCATTCATCGAATCAAATAAAACTCACTAATCCATTCATAAGTACACCATTATACTCACTGCCATGGTAATGCCACAGCATTGCAAGGATTATATCAGCGACACACAAAAAAAAATCGCTGGAAACTGGTACAGAAGCCGATACGCGGATAGGAGGAGGGCAGGGAGAGAATACCTCGCCCGGAGCGTCCGCACGTAGACGAGCTTGTTGACCCGCTCCACAACGCCGCACAAGGTCGCCACCACCTCCCCGTCCTGATCGATTGTACCGTGCCCTCTGCACCAAAATCTCAATTAGTCCATCACGAAGCACGAGCAGGGAAATGGATGGAGTGGGGAATAGATGGGATAGTTTTACTTGAGGATGTTGTCCTCGTGGTTGACGGGGATGGTGTCCGCGACGGTGACGGCGGCGGCGGATGCGGCGGCGGGGGCGAGGGTCTGGAGCTCGTGGAGCGCGGCCTCGAGGCGGACCCTCTGGGTTGGTTCAGCGGGAGGTGGAGGTCTCTCATGGCCTGTCCGCTGTCTCGGCGAGAAGGAGGGGGCGTCGGGGTCGGCGGCGGCCGGCGGGTTGGGGTCGGGCGCCTGTCGACGGCGAAGAAGAGCAAAAACCCTACTACCTCCGATCGTTAAATGTGTGGCAGGTGTAGCTATACCATGGAAAAAAATAGCACGCTATTTCCCCGTTAATAGCACGATATAGCATATTTGAAGAGGCTACGCTATATTTGGCATAAAGTTACCGCTACGCCGCTATTTGTGTTTTTTACGTGTCAAACCACATTAAATGTGGTAATGTTATAGCTATACTAACAAAATACATAGAAATAACGTTAGGTAATGATGATGGCAGACAATCTGGTGGTTCTTCTAATTATTCTGAAGACCGTGTTAATTATTCTGATTAAAGTTTAAAACCTTTTATCTTTTAGTTTATTACTTTTTCGTTGTTTAAGCCTCATATTGGTATTTGTGCTATGGATTTAGCCTTGGCATTTGAATATACTTACCTAGTTATGCATGTATTGCTTTATGACAAATTTTTATTGCTGAAATCCTTAATATTTGGGCTATTTCTTACATTTTTTCATCACGCCATTTTACATGTAACTTCGCTATATCACGCTATATCTTGTATAGGTTTTGAAGGAGGGCCACGCTATTTTGATAGCACGCTATTTTTTTTCTTTGAGCTATACATTCGTACGTAACTTGTTGATTCCGGCCGAATCTTTTAGTGGATCGGAGGGAGTAGTAAAAACCTAACCAACCGGCAACCGAGCCACCGTCAGTGCCCAAAAGCCGCCAGGTTCGGCCGAGCCAGAGGAGCATGGAGCCACGCAGGCCAGCCCAGCAGAGGGATTGGGCTTTGAACGTGAGAATGGTAACAAGGGTACAGGCAGTTACTGGCCTGATTTCGTGCGTACCAGCCCAGTGTCTGCTGTTTTTTTCTTTCTACTCCAGAAACGTTTCTTCCATGACGTAACAGCCATGTTCCTTTTGGTGGGCACTCTCTTGTGTGTCCTGCAGCCGGAGAGCGTCTGCGTTTGTACTGTGTTTCGCCAAAAAAAAAAAAACTGAAACTAGCTAGCTACTGCTGCGTCCGTTTCAGAAACCAAGATCTTGCCGCTCTGCCTACAAATAAAATTCACATTTCCTTCTGATCTTTGTTGTCTCGGTCGTGATGGACAGCGGAAAGAGGAAGGCGGATCTGGTGCCTGGCGATGGCGAAGAGAGGCAGCGCAAGTGCCGCAGGGATTAACGAGATCGCGCCCAACAGGTTTTACGTTTTACTGATCATGTTCAGTGAAGGGAAAATCATTGGATATGTATGATAATTTTGTAGCTTCATGTTTCCTTTTGTGCAATTCGGCCCGCTGATGGATAAGATCGATGAATGGCTGGAGCAACACAGGGCGCCGTCGGAAGAAACACCGGTGATGTGCATATGCCTCCCCTCGACTCATCTGTACATGTTGTCAAAGTCCCGTGTTGACTATTTACTTGTGCTACCTGGAGCTTTTTCATGTTATTACTTACATTAGGCGAAAAATAAGAAGCGGGAGTCGTTGTCGCTCAATTAGGGTGCGTTTGGTTGAGTGGCTATGAAAAACTGGTTGGGGCACCCCCAATCATGTGGTTGGTGGTAGCCATTTTTCATATTTGGTTGTGTGGGTTGGTTCAACCAAATTTTTGTTTGTTTGAAGGGATAAAATGTGGTTATGGGTAGCCATGTTTATGTTTGTTTTGAGAGATTAGAGATGTTTAGGGTGATATGGTAAAATTTCTATTTCATGGGTAAGGTGAGCATGCGACAAAACGTTTCGCAAGTGACGCAGCGACTCGCCCGCGGGTGTTTGGCCTCAACCACCACTTTTGTGGTGGTTGATCTTAACCACATTTTTTAGAGAATGTGGTTATCCTCAACCACCCCACACCAAGAACCAAACACAGGACAACAACCAAAAACTGGCTACCACTAACCACCCGAGAGATAGCAACCCAACCAAACACACCCTATGAAAAAGTGGTTGTGGGTACCCCCAACCACGTGGTTGGTGGTAGCCATTTTTCATGTTTGGTTGTGTGTGTTGGTTAGCCAAATTTTATGTTTGGTTGAAGGGATAAAAAGTGGTTAGGGCCAGCCATATTTACGTTCATTTTGAGTGATTAGAAATGCTTAGAAATTTTTGTTTAAATCATTAAAAAGGGAAGTTTCTTCAAATTCTTAATATACAATAGGAAAATGTTTTTTAATATTTAAAAGCGTAAAATTACTTATTATATTTCAAGAGAAACGTTTATTCCAATATTTTTAATATATATAAAAAAGTTTGTTCAAATATTAAAAAGTGAATATTTGTTCAAATAATTAAAATAGAAAAGTTTCTTTAAATATTCTTAATAATATATAAAATGAAAATGTTTTTCAATTATTTAGAAGGGTAAAATTTCTTATTATATTTAAAGGAAAAAGGTTATCCAAATATTTTTAATATATAAGAAAGGAAAATTTATTTGAATATTTAAAAGGTAAAAGTTTGTTCAATATTTAAAAGATAATTTTTTTCAGATTTTCTTAATATATAATAAGGGAAAGTTTTTTCAAATATATAAAAGGGTAAAATTTTAATATATTTTAAAGAGAAAAGTTTTTTTGACATATTTAAAAGAGATAAAATTTATATTTTATGAATACAATGAACATGCCGCAAAATATTTCGCAGGTGACAGCAGGGACTAGCCCAAAGTGGTTGGCTTCAACCACCACTTTTAGGGTGGTTGAGCTCAACCACTTTTTTGAAGGAATATGCCTAAAATTTGGCTACCCCCACACACCCAACACCACAAACCAAACATGGGCTAACCACCTAAAAAGTGGCTACCACTAACCACCTGGTGGCTAGCCTCCCAACCAAACACAGGTTGGGAGGCTAGCCACCAGGTGGTTAGTGGTAGCCACTTTTTAGGTGGTTAGCCCATGTTTGGTTTGTGGTGTTGGGTGTGTGGGTAACCATATTTTGGGTATATTCCCTCCAAAATGTGGTTGAGCTCAACCATCAAAAAACTGGTGGTTGAGGCCAACCACCCACAGCGGGCTCGCTAAAATCACTCGCGAATCAGTTTTTGGTCGCTCACCTCCCTCGAAAAGCCCGCGAACGACGACCTTATCTGTTTCCCTCGTTTCTTTTCCCTCCAATATGTTGATGAACCGAGTTATTTTATGTATAATACTTGATGAACTGAGTTATTTTATGTATAATACTTGCTGAAATGAGTTCTTTTATGCCCAATACTTGCTGGAATAATTCATCTTTTTGGAAACCGAGCTACATATAGCTCGTCCTCCAAAACGCTGCTGTCACTATGACATGTTCTATTTTGAAATTGTCTGCGCTCTTGAAGCATGGTGCCGAAATTTTTGTTTCTTGGTGTCTAAATGGAACGTGATATCAAAATATATTATATTTTCGAAATTCTTATTATTCATACCATACTTTAATCGATTATGTAGCCAAAACTCATGTTGTGAGGGTATTCTCACCATCATATATAAAAGAGGTTACCATATCACCCACACCTCAAACCATGGCTACCCATAACCATTTTTTATCACTTCAACCAAACACAAAACTTGGCTAACCAACCCACATAACCAAACATGAAAAGTGGTTACCACCAACCAGGTGATTGGGGGTACCCCAACCACTTTTTCATAGCCACTGAACCAAACACATGAGAGTGTATATTTACAAGAGTGATGGCTGGAGCCTAAACGACACTCACACACTGCAACACTCTTTCGTGTTGTCGTCTTATCCGCAGGTCTCCGACGTGGAGGACAAGGCGGTCCCTGGGCAAGTTCGCTCAGGTGATGGCTCGGTGACACCCTCCGGGTTCCTGGCGGAGGCTCGACGGAGACAGTGCAGCGACGGTGAGCAGCGGTGACGCCACCGAACAGAAGCCGGAGACTTCCTCCCCTGAGACAAAATAGTTATTGCTACTAGATAAAGACATAAATAAATGTGGTGCAAGGCGGGAAATATGAAAACTCTATGAAAAATCCATGTACAAGCTAATAATGGTGTAAGATATTTTCCTTTCGTGTAGTTTTCTTCCGCCGCCGTTTGTTTTCTGGATAGTTCAGCTTGGGTGACTCTGAAAGTCTGAAGTCTGAACAAGTGGATGGACAATGGGATATGATGTTCGGGCCGCGTTTGTCAACCGGCCGGTGTCGAGCTCTGTGTGAGATGGACGCCTCTTTTCACCGAAGATGACAGGCGACGCATCCCCGTCCACATTCGCACCCAGGAAATTCCATTGGCAGAGTTTATATATGTGGAGTGGCATCTCTTGCTTCCTGTAGGAGTAGTGAAGGCGACCTTGCGATAATAACACTGGCAGCGACGCCTTACACAGTGCCGATGTCTAGCACCCTGCGCGTCTGGCTCTTGCTTGCTTGGCCACTTGCCTGACCCTCTCTTCGTCGATCTGAACGAACTCGCCGCGTCTGCTACCTGTGATGCTGTCATAATGTCATATCCATTTTCTGCCGTAGCGAATCATGCTCTCATTTGAAACAAACAAATGATGCGGTGAAATATTGTAATCAGCAGGGTCACCGTTCTAATCAGTGGGTAGAACTGTACAAAGTGGTTGTACAACGCTGCCGTGACGGCGTGGCGCCATCCTGTCCCCGGGACCTTGTGCATCAGTGACACCTCGAGGAGTACCCGTTTGCACAGAAAAATATCTCTAGCTGCCGATCAGGTTTAGAGTTTCCTCCATCAACCTATCCCGGGGACATATTGGAACGAGCGGCGAATGCCCGATCAGTCATCTTGCTCCCGAGGACATCTCTCATCTACTTGTGGACTAAGCTCAACAATCGAGTATGCCATTGCTGTAGATAGAGCTGGGTCGGCGGTTCCGGAAATTTGGCCGGAATCGATCCAAGACGGTGGATTTTGGCCGGAGCCGTCGCTGGACCGACTGATTCCGGTGAGTTCGGCGTTGGTCCGGTGACGATTAGACTGAAATTTCCTTGTTGACTCCAAAATCGGATATCTTAGGTATAAGGTTTTTTGGGGAGCTAAATAAAATTTTCCACCAGGCTGTTTTGTGGGATCTATTCGGTGCATGAGTTTAGTCGACCGAAACCGCAAAAGTCATTTATTTTTTGGTTTTGTTAATTCTCAATCGATTGAGAATTAGCTTAGTTCTCAATCGCATGACGTAGACTTGCAACTGATTCAGACCATTTGATTTGCTTCGTGATTCGTGCATCAGTTGCAAGTCAACATGCAACTGGGATTTGATGACGTCATGTGAATGAGAACTAAGTTAATTCTCATTCGCCTGAGTTGCAAGTGGACTTGCAACTGCTTCCGACCGTTTGATTTGCTTCGTGATTCGTGCTAATTATGAGTTGCAACTTGACTTGCAACTGAAATTAATGACGTCATGTGAATGAGAATTAAGATAATTCTCATTCGATTAAGCGCTAGAGAGACCCTTTATTTTTGTAGTTTTAGCTTCTTTTATGGGATCTGCTAGAGATGCTCATATGGCAAGTAAGATATGTGTGCGCGAAAAGTCCAAAGAGAGCTTGGACTCTATGGAGGTTGATATTTTGAAAATTTAAAATCTTTGATTCAAAGTTCCAAAAAAATCTTAACAAAAATCTTAGATGTACATAATGTCGAAGTTCAACAGTGCGCAAAAGCCCAATGCAATATAATTTATATTCCATGCTAAAAAAAAAAATCTCACAAGATTTTAAGTTTTCAAATGTGTACTGTTCACCACACCCAGATTCACAATTTTGGTGAATCGACATGTTGGTATGACCCACGAATGCCGATATGTCATCTTGCTCCTCAGCAAGCTACACGTTGTGCTTGACGGGTTTGCTGCCACGATAGTTTTAACAATTACACTGAGAGATGGTCATTTTTATCAATTCACTCGTGCAGGTGGGTCTGATGTGCAAAAAATTCGCCAATACTGTTCTGGTCTTGGCTCAAAGGATTCCACCAAACTAAGCTGGCGAGCGGCGGCAAACGGCATCTTCGAAACTTTAATGTGCCAAGTTATCTGACCTTGTATGTCGAAACTTTAATGTGCCAAAATCGGATATCTTAGGTATGAGGTTTTTTGGGGGAGCTAAATAAAATTTTCCACCAGCCTGTTTTGGGACAGGACTAGGCGTCCCCGGGATCTTTCCGTCCGATCCCCCGGGTTGCCAGCCGTCCGATCGGATCGACAGGAGCCGTCAGATCCCGCACCACCCCCACCAATCCCGCTTTTGCTACCGTGTAGCAAATAATCGTCCGCTTTTACTCCCTATATAGCAAAAAAACGGTTCGTCCAGAAAACAGATTAGAAAAGACCGATTTCGTCGGAGACCTCACCGGCCTCGCCGGACCTCACCGGAGACCTCGCTGGAGATCCCGTAGCAAAACAAATGCGCTATTGTAGTAAAATCGATTTCGCCGGAGACATCGACGGAGACCTCACCGGAAACATGGTAGCAAAATCTTTATCCTATTGTAGCAAAAACACATAACAATAATAGCAAAAAAAAAAATATATTGCAGCATCGTAGCATGCACACGCCGCCGGAGAAGGTCGCCGGAGAGAAAAACGCCGCCGCAGCTTCGCCGGCTAACGTCGGTAGCAACGTCGCGCGCTGTCGGGAGCATCGTCGGCTGCCGTTGGTAGCAAGCAACGCCGAAGGTAGCATCGCCGGCTTCTTCGGCAGCAAAAGAAAAAATGCTACTCAGCAGCACAAAAGATTGCTACAAACGATCTAAAGATTTGCATAAAAACGAAACAAAATTGCTACGAAACTTTCAAACATTTGCACCAAAGGAAAAAAAGGTTGCAAAAAAGAACGTCTGTAGCATAGTTCTTCGTATGTTGCAAAATCCAAAAACGGTTGTAGCAAAAAGATCTCTTATGATGCAAATCCACTAAACGTTGGTAGCAACGGCAGCATCAGCTCGCAGCACCTGACCCGGTGGGCACCATCGCCGCCATCCTATGGGAGCACCGTCGAGCTTCGTCGGCAGCACCGCCGCCCTCCTATTGGAGCACCGTCGAGCTTCATCGGAAGCACCGCCGCGCTCCATGGGAGCACCGTCGAGCTTCATCGGAAGCACCGCCGCCTCCATGGGAGCACCGCCGCCCTTCTAAGGGAGCGCCGCCGACCTCGGCCTGCTCCTCTACCCTCCGCCGCCGTCTCTGCGCTCGCCTTCCACTCCATCGGCCCCCCGTGCCCCACAACCTCCTCGCCGCCTCCGACGACGGCATGCTCCACCTACACGACTCCGACGGCTTCGCGCTCCTCAGCTCGCTCCGCGTCTTCCGCGCGGGCGCGAGGCAGCGGACGTCGTCGCCGTGCATCCCTCCGGCCTCGTCGCGCTAGCCGTCGGCCGTGCGGGGGGCCTCGCCGTCGGCGGCGGAAACTATGGAGGCGCAGCGGCGGTAGCCCACCGGGGCACGGCGGCGCAGCCCTGCCGGATCGCAGCGAGAAGCGGAAGGAAAAGGTGAGGTGAGCAGAGCGAGCGGTTGGAGACGAAAGCGTGGTGGAGACAGATATTTTGTCCAGGGGATAAGGCAGACGAGACCCGCACGATCAGGTCCATCCAACGGCTGCGCACCCGGAGGATAGAAGCCCACGATCCCCCGGATGATTTCCAGACTTTTCCCCTGTTTTGTGGGATCTATTCGGTGCACGAGTTTAGTCGACCGAAACCGCAAAAGTCAGTTTTTTTGTTGTTGTTTTGGCTTCTTTTATGGGATCTGCTAGAGATGCTCATATCACAAGTAAGATATGTGTGCGATCTGCGAAAAGTCCAAAGAGAGCTCGGACTCTATGGAGGCTGATATTTTGAAAATTTAAAACCTTTGATTCAAAGTTCCAAAAAATCTTAACAAAAATCTTAGATGTACATAATGTCTAAGTTCAACAGTGCGCAAAAGCCCAATGCAATATAATTTATATTCCATGCTACACGAAAAAAAAATCTAACAAGATTTTAAGTTTTCAAAATGTGTATTGTTCACCACACCCAAATTCACAATTTTGGTGAATCGACATGTTGGTATGAGCGGCGAATGCCGATCTGTCATCTTGCTCCTCAGCAAGCTACACGTTGTGCTTGACGGGTTTGCTGCCACGATAGTTTTAACAATTACACTGAGAGATGGTCATTTTTATCAATTCACTCGTGCAGGTGGGTCTGATGTGCAAAAAATTCGCCAATACTGTTCTGGTCATGGCTCAAAGGATTCCACCAAACTAAGCTGGCGAGCGGCGGCAAACGGCATCTTCGAAACTTTAATGTGCCACGTTATCTGACCTTGTGGCAGGCTAGCAAGTCCCACGCTACTTTTACACGCAAGAGAAGGATCCTTTTGTTTTAGGTCGTCAAATCCGAAAAGGAGTTGAACGCCGATAAGCAGAAAATCAGTTTTTTCAAACATGAAAGTCAGTTAGGAATCTGTACGCGTCGGCATCAGTCAGAACCAACCTCTCCTCCTGTGCCCCGCAACGATGACAGTACTTGTCTAGAACTACGCATAGCAAAAGGAAAGGATAACAGATACGGTACAAGTTCTAGAGGATATGCCTACTTAATGCGGTGACTGAGAGAGTGATAATGGAAGGACTTCTTTACGCTTGATATTCCAGAAGTAAGCAAGAAGATCATGGCAACTGAAGACTGTAGAAGATTTGGGAAGGCTGCACAGCTCCAATAGGGCCGGCTATCACTTCATTATATAGGTGATCGCAAGGATCGATTACAGGTTACATGTCGGATTGTAATCCTAGTCGAATACAACTCTAACTAGCAGAGTGCCCGTGCGTTGCTACGGAGTAACATAGAAACGTATATGGCGCCAATCTACTTATCGAATGCACATTTGAATGTGACTCAAGTATGTATGTTTTGACAACATCGTGATCGATGCTATTGCTGGTCCTTAACTTTCACCCTCTTTGGTTGTTTTCCCCAATTTATTCCTTCTAGTAGCGTATCTATCTTTTTATCCGACGAGCATGAATATTTCTATATATAATCTTCGTTCTGTTTTTATGAGCGTCTGGGATATCCAGACCGTGGGAAAGATTTACATATTCCTTTTGCTTATCATCAGAGTTAGATGTGTCCATGAAGAATTGGTACTTTTCATACTCCAATAGTCTAGCTTGCTCCTCAATGAATAAGAGTTACTTCTACTCCAATAGTCTAGGAGAAGCAATGTTCTCTAGAAGAGAGAACATCTGGCGAAGGGGAACCATGCATTTTACAGCATTGTAGAGGAACGTTTTTTTAAACTGCTGTAGAGGAAGGTTGTTTTGTCAAAGATCATCTTTTTTAGAAAACGGGTCAAAGATCATCATACCAATCTGAAAAACACTTAAAAATCGAGTCAATAAAAGAAATAAGAAGGAAATTAAATAAGCAATCATGAAGTCAACGAAGGTGCATACGGGTTGGAGCAAGCATGGCAGTAGATCCTCGTCGTCGTAGGCTCCCCCGCCGTCGCCCTTCCCCGTCGGGTGCCTCTTCTTGAGCGGGAGGCTGGGCACGACGTCCGAGTCAGAATCGCCGTCGTCGGCCATCGGAGCCGCTCCCGCCGGAGTAAGAGTCCCGCGCGCGCAGAGCCCAGGCTGCTGCCGCATCGAGAACACCTTGGAGCTTCGGTGGCAGCGAAGAGAGTTCGATCCAGAGGCGTTGCTCGGGAGGGGACTGCAGGAGGGATAGTAGAAAAGCGGGGGCAATCCGTGGGCCGGTGGACGGATCACGGATGAGTCGGGGGCGTGATTAACCCATGATTGCTTTCCAAATTTAGCTCTGTGATTATTTCTTTCCAAAAAAAAATCAGATTCCCATGATTAATCTTTCCATTTTTTTCAGTTTCTCGTGATTGTGTCGATCCTCTGATTGTTGGACATAATATACTTCTGTAAATGATGCGCACGCATAGTATTGACAAGGAAGCAAACGTAATTGATTTCCATTATTTATTCCTTGATTGATGCCTTATTTCGCCGGCACACAATTTATTCCTTGATTGATGCCTTATTTGGCCGGCACACAATTGGTTGATGCGTTATTTGGCAAGTAAAACAAATCAATTATTTGGGCCGGCACACAATTGGTCCGCGGAGGGCAGAATCGGGAGGCAGAAAAATTCTGCCATGGGTTACACCATCACCAACTCCCATTTAATAGTAAAGATACGTACATGCATATCTCAACAAAGACCACCGTGTGACATTGTCTAAACTCTGGTGAGCTAAAGTGTTAAACCTCATCACCTCATGCATAACGCGTCCTTTCGTCCAAAGCTAAGCCTGCTGCCGTGGGTGAATGTGAATCAGACTGATGGTTCGCTTTTTTTTTTTTTGAAATTCCATACTTGTATTCATACGGGAAAGAAGACAGTACACCACCATATACAAGCAAAGAAAAAAGGGAATACAGAAGACACTGCTGTGTCACGCCGTCTTCAACCTCGAGATCCACCATCGCGCGCAACCTCCGCCGCCGGAGACGACAGAAGAAGCGACCGCCCGGAGACCTTGCCCATGGAACAAAAGAGCTCCATGCCCGAAGGCATTGAAGAGCCGCAGCAGCCACCAGCTCCGACGAGCTGGATCTGAAGACGGAGGTCGTCCATCGGCCGGGGACCTGCCCCGAGCATCTTCCGCCCCAGATCTGGGGCCAGCGCCACAGATCAACCGCCTGCACACCACCCTCCCCCACAGCAGCCTCCCCGCACCTCCACCTCCGACACCACCACTCGCAGTACCGGGGACGAACGAGGCCAGCGGATCCGCAGATCCCCGGCCTCCAGAAGTCGCGCGCGCCACGTCGAAGACCCGAAGAGCTCCGCCGCCGGTGAAGGAGCACGCCGACACCAAACTCCTCGCCGACACCGTCGCCAACACCACAACGCCGCCGGGAGGAACCCTACCAAACCCTACACTATGTACAAGCCGAGATCCGGGGTTCCCCCATCCTCCCGCCGCCGGAGCGGCCGGCGGAGGAAGAGGGAACCCGCGGTTCACCGGCGAGCGAGGTGGGTTGACGGGGAGGAGCCCAAAAATCGCCTTTTACACTGTAGCAGCGAGGGAAACGGCGTTGCGAGAGTGCGCGTAGGGCTAGATCCGACTGATGGTTCGCTGGTGCTCCGTCACCAGACTTGAGGCCGATAGATAGATGGATATGTTTGCTTTCGGAGAAGAGACCGGACACTTCGATCGATAACAATTTGGTTGCGACTTTCACTCTCCGGCTCTCGCAGGGTACGTAGGTATACCGTGGCTATGAGTTATGACTGTGTATATGTTTATTCGTGTGTGGAAATGATAAAGACAGCACATGGCGTGCGTAATTTACAATCTGCTATACCTATACGTACTACCCTTGGGCCGTGCTAAGAAGGAGGTCAGTGGTCGTCGTCTTTTTCGCCGGCGTTGTTGCTGGTGCTTGTTCTAGCTCTGTTCCCCTGCGTGGGCTTTGTTCTTCTTCTTGTACTTCATACGTTGGTGTGTAGTACTCTGATGTACGCAGGCTTTCAAAAAAAAAAAAAAACAAGGCGTTCCAGAGCACGTTGAGGATTTTTTTTTTCAAGAACATGCAAAGTGTGCATGTCATGACATTAAGAGGGAAACAGATGTTACAGCAGCTGGTTACAACGCAACACAACGCTACAACACCCTACAGCAGCAAAGACTGCCGCCTGCCAACTAAGCCTACTCCTCCCTACGGCCTGCCCCTGCTCTCGCCAAAACCCAAAGTTGGAATTCTTCTCTAATGCGCCGTAGCAACTGCTCCATAGTCGCTTGCTTCCGCTCAAAATTCCTATCATTTCTTTCTAGCCATAACCGTCTGCAGACGGCAATAACAAGGGTGGTTAACTCCCTTTTCCGTTTCCTCGGACGACAGTTCCTTAAGGACACCCACCATGTCTTTAGAGTCGCCGTAGCCCCAGGAACATAATTGAGGAAACCATGCTCAGAGAATATTTGGAACCAAACCGATCTTGAAGTGGGGCATTGCACAAGAAGGTGATCCATGGTCTCCGGTAACTGATCACAAAGCAAGCACACCGAAGGACCTTGAAGATTCTTCCTCCTCAGCCTATCACCTGACCAACACCTATTGCGCAGAGCCAACCACATGAAAAGCTTCTCCTTCAGGGGTGCCCAACTGCTCCACAAATTTTCTGCATAATCTGCTGCCACTTCCCCAGAGAAGAAAGCAGCGTAAGCTGAACGTGATGTATATTCGCCATTGGCCGTGAGCTTCCACCTGAAACTATCCGCCTGTGGGGACAAAGGTAGTACCCTCTGAATGGCCTGCCAAAGCTCGATGAATTGCACAATTGCCTGCACCGTGAGACATCCAGTAATCTTGCTAATCCAAAGATCATTGTCCAATGCTTGTGCCACTGTCATCCGCATCGCGCTTGTCGGTTTAATAAACTCCACCAGATCAGGGGCAAAATCTGTCGCGCTCCTTCCAAAAAGCCATTTGTCAACCCAAAATAAGGTGAGCTCCCCATTACCAACAGTACAGTCAGTGGCTGCAAGGAACATTGTCTCGGCTGTTGGAGAGAGAGAGAAATGCAAACCCTTCCAAGAGCGCAGAGGTCCTGTCTTTTCCAGCCACCTCCATCTTAACCGCAATGCATCATTTAGCATTCGCAAATTATGCAGTCCCAAGCCACCAAGTGCTTTAGGTTTACAAACCAACTCCCACGCAACTTTACAATGGCCTCCCTTGACATCATCAGTTCCTTTCCAGAAGAAGCATCGACACATTTTGTTGATTTGTTTGATAACCCATGGTGGTAGTTCCAGTGACAGCATATGATAGACAGACACCATCATCAAGACTGAGGCAATAAGCACAAGTCTTCCTCCTTCTGTGAGCATTGCAGTCTTCCAGGTTGCCAACCTCCGAGCCAACTCATCGAGCAATGGTTGCCAATCACTCTTGCACAACTGCCTTGGTGACAAGGGTAACCCCAAATATTTACATGGGAATTCAGCCACAGGACATGGGAATGCCGGTTGCACCTGCTCCACTTGATCAGCAGTGCATCTAATTGGCATGATTCTGCTCTTATGGAGATTTGTGACCAGACCTGAAGCACCCCAAACACATCCAACAACTGTTTGGCCGCCAAAGTTCGTCTTCTTGCGGCCTGATGAAAAGAGCCACATCGTCTGCATACACTGACAATCTATGTCTCACTCCCCATCTACTAAGTGGTTCGAAGATGCCTGCCGCCTCGGCTTTGGAGAAAATAGCCGACAGCACTTCCATGATCAAAATGAAAAGCTGAGGTGAAATCGAGTCCCCTTGCCTTAGTCCTCTCGCATGAAAAATCTGCTCCCCGGAAAACCATTGACAAGGACCTTAGTGCTTGCAGTGGATAGACAGATCACCACCCAATGACAGAATCTTGGACCGAAACCACGACGTCGAAGCACCTCCAGCAAGAAAGGCCAGGAAACTGAATCAAAAGCCCGAGCAATGTCTAGTTTAAGGAAAAGAGCAGGGACTTGCCGCCTGTGGAAGGTTTTCAGAGATTGATTAACAAGCATGAAGTTATCTTGTATCGTCCTTCCTTTTATGAAAGCACTCTGGTTCGCTGCAATCATATCATCCAGTTTTGGTGCAATTCTGAGCGACAAAGCTTTAGAGAAAATCTTGGCGATACTATGCAGCAAACTGATGGGTCTGAACTCTGAAACGTCAACCGCTGCCTGTTTCTTAGGCAACAGGGTGATGAACGCACGATTGAGTGCCTGAAAACTTCTGCTATCTTGCGTGGTGAGATGATGAATCGCAGCCATGACGTCTCCTTTTACCACAGACCAACAAGACTGGAAGAAACGCATCGAGAAACCGTCAGGGCCGGGTGCCTTGTCAGCCGGCAGTGCCTTTATCGTGTTCCAGATTTCTTCTTCAGAGAAACCAATCTCCAGAGAGGACAGATCAACCTCAGGGAAGTCCAGAGCATTAAGATCAATAGTGTGTTGCCTCTCCTGCGGAGTCCCAATCAGATTTTGGAAAAACTGTGTACTGATTTCGTTCATACCCGCCTGTGTTACTTCTTCCCTGTCCCCATTCCTCAGCCTGAAGAGGTGGTTCCTTCGCCGCCTATTGCTTGCATGTACATGGAAGAAAGAGGTGTTTGCGTCTCCTTCCCGCAGCCACAAAATTCGAGAACGCTGGCGAGCAATGGTGCGTTGCAGCGAGGACAATCCCAAGACCTTTTTCTTCAGTTCTCTACGAAGCCAGTCCTCGGCCGGCAGAAGAACACGAACGTCCTGCACTGCATCTAGCTGGAAAATGATTTCCTTGGCCATCATCAGCTGCTGCTTGATGTTGCCAATCCTTCGCTGTGCCCACGACGTCAGTGCCTTAGCAGTAACACGCAGCTTCGAGTCCAGGGCAAACAAAGGATCCCTGTCCGCCACGGGAGCAGTCCAAGCTGCAGCAACTGCCTCTCTGTAACCTGGCATGGATGGCCAAAAACTCTCAAAGTGGAACCTGCTCTTGCTCTGGAAAGTAACATTAGTAGACATCTGGATGGGGCAGTGGTCAGAAATGCTGGAGGTCAAAGCCTGAAGAAGGCTATTTGAGTAAGCAGCGTCCCAATCTGGAGAACAGAACCATCGATCCAATCTGACTAAAGTTGGTGTGGCACGTTCATTCGACCAAGTGAACCGTCTACCGATCAATGGTGCTTCGGCAAGATCAACATCATTGAGAAAGCGCCGGAAACGTCCCATCATTCTCCTGTTCAAATTCCCTTGATTCTTGTCAGCGGCTTCAAGAATTAAATTGAAATCCCCCGCTACTGTCCACATGCCATTGCAAGTGTTGCGAATCTCGCGCAGCTCATCCAGGAACAGCGGCTTCCTGTCATCTACCGTAGGTCCATACACCGTAGTGTGCCACCATTCACCACCATCCACAAAGGAGAAAAAAGCCGTGACCGAGAAATCATCTACACGAGGATATGACACCGTGACAAGGCTAGATTGCCAAGCCACAATAATCCCGCCCGCCGTACCAACCGCCGGTAAGCACAGAAAGCCATCGTACCGCGGACCCAGGATATTCATTATAAGGAAACGGTCTACATGCTCAAGTTTACTTTCAATTAGGCAGATCACCGACGCTCTAGAGTCTTCTGCCAGCGCCCTTGCTTCTGAATGTCTATTGCTGTCATTCAGCCCACGGATGTTCCAGACCGCCAAGATGTGGTTGATGTACTCCATTGATCACACCTGCAAACCAGCCAAAGCCGCGGCCTAGACCACGACAATGCCGTCCACCCCTACTGGAACAGTTAGGCCGAAGAGGGCAGCCAAAGCTTGCACTTGGCTGATTGTCATCGGACCTTGGAAGAACTGGGCGTACTGAGCTAGGTGAGAATCCGAGATCACCTCCTCCTGCGCAGCGATGCCCATCTTCGCCATGAGCACTTGCTGCGAGCGCTTGACAGCAGACGCCGGCTTCGTTCGTGCCTTGGCCGCCAACCGGGAGCTGCGCCTTTTCTCACTCTCTGGCACAAACTTGTAACGCCGACGGCGCACTGCCTGAACATCAGGAAGGGGGAGGAGTGGCGAAACCACGTGGGCTCTGATCTGCGAGAGCAGTTCCTGAAGTTGCTCTGGATCCTTGCTTGAACTGACGGCAGGACGTGCGGGAGAAGGCGTTTTGAAGATTAGCGCTGTGGGCCGCAAACTCGCATGGACCAGGGCCTTTTGGCACTGTCTGAAGCGAGACCCAGCAGGGGACCTAGTCCCACACACCGGAGACTGTAACGAGGGGACTGGCGGCGACTCAGCCACTTGAGTCCCAACGCCGTCTGCACTCAAAGATACCTCCACGTACCCCATTGGGGACCCACAGGCAGACGGAGCCCGAGAGGAAAGCTCCGAAACAACCCGGAACCCCAGCGATCATTGCCACACGAAATGCTCCCAATGAACAACTCGGAAGGAGCCAGATCCACCTCGAAGGACATCCCACCAGCTTCCTCAGCGATTGGTGCTGCCTCCAGAGCCGACATCTGCACTGCATCGGGATCAGAAGCAGTTCTGATCAAAGCAGACCCTTGTTTGTCTGCCTCTGCGATAGGGACCGTTGGGGGTTGGTTCGCCACCTGATCTGCCTGAAACGAGCCAGTACTAGCCTGGGGACTAGCAAAAGCTTCTGCTGCTTTATCCACCGGCCCCACCACCGAAGGAGGAGAGGCCGCCTGGCCAGGTTGGAGTGCTTTCCGGCGCCAGACCCGTCTCCGCTCTGTCGTGATCTGCTGCCGGCCCGCAGACGGGGTCCCACACTCACCAACAACCGAGATTTGAACCGTTGCCGCCCTGGACTGCAGGGTCGCCGCCGACGAGGCCGGCACGCCGTCGCCGACAGCCTGCGCCGCCGAACCTTGGCCCCGCTGCCTGCAGCCGGCGCCCCAGAAACCTGCACCAGGCCCAGCCGGACCCTGGTGTGCCCCTGCCGGCGGGAAAGAACGCCCGTCCGACTCGACGGACCCAACACGCCTTGCTCTGCGATCGTCCGCACCACCACCGCCAAAGCCGCCCGGAGGAGGAGGGCTGCCGGAGCTGGGAGGCGGCGGCCCCATGAACTTCTGGACGCCACGAACACGGAACGCCACGCGGTACCGCAACACCCGCTTCTGGCAGAAGGAGAACCCTGGCGGCGGCACATGGAGACTCACCCCATAGTCCGGCTCCGGGACACGCAGCCATCTCGCCGGCGGCAGCCTCCCAGGGTTGCGCGACCACAAGGAAACCCTGAAAACAGACATGTCATTGCACGAAGCCGTAGGCGCATCCACCGCCTCCACCCATCCATATCGCCGGAGCAATGCCTCGGCCACCCCGCGCTCCCAAGCGTGCGCCGGCACACCCACCAGCTCAAGGTCCACCTTGTAATGAACGCCCTCAAGCTCTGCTTGGTCCTGCCGCAGCCAAGAACGGAAAGTGACCGGAATCACCGTCCTGACCGCACCCTCCACTGCCAAAATGCGCCTTTTGGTATCCAAGTTAGGACAGAGGATGAGGAAGTCGCCGGGGAAGAAGGCGCGGATAGAGAAATCCCCAGCCTGTAAGCTGGTCGCAGCGAGGATGACCCCAGCCACGTCCGCCACGTCCAACCTCGGCCGGTCACCGCCCACCATCACCACAATCCCACATCTCAGCTCGGCCTCGGCTGCCACCATGCTCTGCGTTGGCGCGTAGAACACGCCATCATCATCTTCCTCCCAACCTGGCGGCGCCGGTTGAGCCGCCCGGCCTGCCTGCATGCGCACCACATCCCGCCAGGAGCGCGGCGAGCCAGGGGGGCTGGATGAGCGACCACCCCGAACCCGACGAGGACCCTGCGCCGCGGAAGCCTGGCCTTGCGATGGGAACAAAGACGCCGAAGCCGGAGGAGGGGAGCGGGCAGCCATGCGCGGCCGCAGAGCGGCGGGCGGCGCCCGAGGGTCCACCGGGACCGGGAGGCGAGGCTGCGGGCACTGGGCGGACTGGTGACCCTCCACCCGGCAACGCAGACAGCGCACCTTGTTGGTGCACTTTGCCGAGACATGGCCTTCATCAAGGCAGTTGTAGCAGAGACCCCACATCTCCGGCGGGATATGGGCTTTGGGCCGCGCCATCGGCAGCGGGTCCAGCACGCGCCGCTTCTTCTTGCGCCCCACGGTAATCCACCCCCCGGCGTCCGGTGCAGGCTCAGGCACCACAACCATCGAGCGCAGCCGGGGCGCGGAGCCGGAGGAGGCGGAGGCAGGGGAGAGGAGCCGGAACGGGAGGAGCCACCGCTGGCCTCGGAGTCGGAGAGGTGGAGGCGCCCGCCGGAGTGGCCAAGAGACGCCATGGAGGTGGCTGTCGGGGCCGGAGTGGCCGTCAACAGGAGGCTAGGGGACGCCGACGCCGTGGTGGCGGCGGCGCTAGGAGAGGAGAGGAGAGGACCAGGCCACAATGTCACGTTGAGGATATTGTATACTGGACGATCGCGGGCAGGCAGCTCCTTCCAAATGTATACGTATCTACTGTATTATCTTATCCTGTCGACATACACGAGGAAATTGTTGCCGTTTCAGGCAGTCGACGCCCGGTCTACGAGATCCATCTGTGGCCGTGATGCCAGCAGGCCCCACGAGCTCCAGGCACGGTACACTGACGCGTGACCACCGCTTGAGTCAGAACCAGCAGCGGCGAGAAACCCGTCCGCGCCTTCGAGCGCGGCTGCTGACACGCACGTCTTTCCGCTGGCGCGACAAAACCTAATTGGAACGCGCTGATGATCCTGCAGTGGCACTGTGTGGCGTCTACTGCCAGTGTCGCGTGTCGACACTCGTCAGCCAGCTGCCTTGGGAGTATATATATTCTACTGCACCGCCGCAGCCGCCCGCCACGACGGACCTCCATGCGTGTCGCGCGCGGTGCAGAGATTTCTAGCGAGCGCTGCCGGGTGCCGGCTTGTGCTACGCCTACGGCTACGGCCATTCGTTTTTTTGAAAAGTGGTGGCCGATCGAGCAGAAACATCGATCGCCGCTCTGCGTGGCTGAACAGGCTCCCGCGTTTGGTCCGTTTGCGTCGGCAAAAGGACGCGCGTCCGGCCCAGGTCCGTCCCTTTCCAGCCACTGCGCCCAACGGGGCCGACGCATCGAGTCCGCCCCGGCCAGGGTTTTTCATCATTTTCGGCCATTGGGATCACAATACAACAAATAGCAAGCATATGAATATAAAATAAAACATAATCCTGGCCTCATAGGGCCATGTCTGCATACATGCGCAAAATATTACAAATTCCGGCCATCGGCCATGTTTTTCCGGCCATATCGGCCATAGTTCAACACCGGCATGCAACATAAATAAAACGACCGAGATTTGATCAATCTCGGTCCATGTAGTACCTTTGCTTCTTGAGGTAGTAGGCCTTCTTCGTAGGGGTGAAGGCCGAGAGATCCATGTCCATGATCCTAGCCTCCTCTTGGCGTAGGGCGAGCTCAATGTCCTTTACTTTTGCCTCGGCCTCCTTGGCTCTTGCATCGGCTTCCCTTGCTCTTGTCCGGGCGTTTTCTTCTCCTATGTCGAGTCTCTTCTTCTGCAATTCGAAGAAGAGCTTGGATGTCGTCTCTCTCTCTAGGCGTTCCTTTTCTCTCCTCTCCTCCTTCTTGTCGGCAGCCTTGTCCTTTTGGGTTAGGAACCCGTTCAATGTCTCTTGCAATGCAAGGGTTGTTGCATCTCGTTTCAACTCGGCCTTCGAGTTGTTCTTCTCCCTTGGCCTCCCTTCCTTTTCCGTTGTGTCCTCTCCCTTATCAAGGGGTTGTCTACCATTTTTGAGGGAGGCGTAGAGGGCCTTCCATTTCTGCTGGTCCTTGAGTGCCCGGTAGCAATGGGTCAAGGTGAAGCCTTCTTGTATTGCCTCTTGAAGGTTTCCAAAGCTTGCAACACCTGGGCATACAAATTTATAGTAACCAAAATAATTTCCAATGTTTGCAACACCTGGGCATACAAATTGTACCAAAGAAGGGAAGAGGAGCCACAAAACTCACATGTTCATTCACTCCTAAGCAACTTGTTGGCCGGGCTTGAACATTTTCAACGGAGCCGCAAAACTTGCTCGTCTCCGCTTGTATGTGGAGCCACCTCTTAGAGATAGATACCTTTGTCCGCTGCGTTTGAATGTTATTGGGCGGAAGGATTCTGCACTCATTGTAGCGCTTGGTGAACCGCCCCCAATATGCCGACCCTCTTTGCTCGGCCCCGAGAATTTGGTTGGTTCCAACCTCGATCCAGGACTCGCAAATGAGCACGTCTTCCTCGGCCGTGAATGAGCCGCCCCTTTGGCTCATCTTTCTCTTCATGGCCCGGGCTTGGGTCTCGAGCTCTTCTTCGAAAACCGGCTCATTGTCGATGTTGATCACATCGGGGTCGGTCGGCGGAACTTCATCATCGCCGGCATCGTAATCGTCCTCGGCGTACTCGTTGTTGTCCCTGATCATGTCCTGGAGGACGTCGTCCCCTTCATCATGGACCTCCTCGAAGTACCTGGGGTCACCCGGCGACGGCCTGGGCATTTCGCCGAACAGGTTACGCGCCGGGGCGACCACTGCCGGGGCAGCTGCACGCGCGGCCGCAGTCTGCGCCGCCGGTGAGTGTCCGACCAATGGTGTAGTAGGCGTGTTCAGATCAAGCGGAGGTACCTCGACTGGGCTGGGCGCGGATTCGCCTGAGGTAGGGGAAACCCGCGGCGGCATGGTTCCCGGAAGGTACCCGTACGGTGGCGATGGTGCCGTCGCGGAAGATCTCGTCCTTGGCGGTCGGGCCGCCGAGGCGTTGGAGCTGGCCGCCGCAGTCGCCACACCGACCGCGGCCGCCGTCGGGGTAATTCCAATCAGGAGGAGGGCAGCGGTCGCGGCCCTGGACACGAGGTCAGATTCGTCCTCCGGCACGGCGGCAGCCTTCTGGGCGGCGTTGAGCTTCTCCTGCTTCAACCTCCTCCTCCGGTCGCCACGCTTCAGGGTCTCTGCGGCCCTCTGCTCGTCGGTGAATTTCTTCTTTGGTTTCTTTGCAGCTTTGGGCGCACATCCAGCAGCGGGGCCGGCGGCGGAGGCGGTGCCGGCGGCGGCAGGTCCAGCGTCGGAGGCGGCGGCGGCTGCACCGGCCATGGCTAGGGCTGGAGTGTGGACTGGGGTTTTGGGAGAGGCCGAGGCCGAAGTGCGGACCAGAGGAGGACACAATTGCGCTCCGCCGCGCGTCCGCGCCCGACGCATCCGTGGCCCAAATTTGGGCCAGGAATGCGTCGCGGCGGACAGAAAAACGGACCGCGGTCCGTTTGCGTCGCCGTTGGACCGTGTTTTTGGCTCGCGCGGACAGGGACGGACGCGCGCGGACTCGATGCGTCGGCCCGTTGGAGACATCCTCATGTAGCTCGCTGCATAGTACAGCTGCCTGCCTGCCTGCCTGGCGTGGGACGGCGGGCCGACATGGCCACAGTCCACAGAGCTGCAGCCTGCAGCGGTGCAGCAGAAGCTAGCAGAGGGTTGCGCTATCTGCCAACATTGCTTTGCTCCGTCGGAACTGCGCGTTAGGATGACTCCAACGGGGCGATGCAAACGGACGCGTGTTTGGTTCGTGTTTTGTCCGTTTGCGTCGAGGAACGTACGCGTGTCCGGCCATGTCCGCCCCTTTCCGGCCACTGGACCCAACGGGCCGACGCATTGAGTCCGTCCGACCAGGGTTTTTGATCATTTTGATCATTTTCGGTCAGGTTTTTTGATCGATAACATTGCAAGCAAAATAATACATTATAACAAAACATATAGCAATCCAAATACTACAATACAAATAATACAATCCAAATAGTTATTACAATCCAAATAGTTCGGCAAATAATACAAATTGTTTCACAAATGCATAGTCTTACAAACCAAATAAATATAAAGACCAATAGTTCATCAAATGGAACTACTGGTTACCGTAGTGCTGCCAGACATGCTCCACCAAATCATTTTAGAGCCGAAGATGAGATAACTTCTCACGAACATCACGGTGGAAGTCGAGAAACTGAGTAAATGTGGACGGTCCCTGTGGCTCAACCAACTGACCCTGAAACTGCCATGCCTGATCATGCATGTCCTCGTCGCGTTCATCCTTCACGATCATGTTGTGCATGATCACACAAGCAGTCATCACCTCCCATAGTTGGTCCTTGTCCCATGTCCTAGCAGGGTGGCGAACAATAGCCCATCGTGACTGCAGGGCACCGAATGCACGCTCCACATCCCTTCTAGCACTCTCTTGTTCCTTGGTGAACCTCTTCTTCTTCTCATCATCGGGATTGGAGATGGTCTTGACAAATGTAGTCCATGTAGGGTAAATCTCATCAGCGAGATAGTAAGGCTTGTCATACTCGTGACCATTGATCTCATAGGTCACCTGGGTGCTAGGCCATTGGAGAGCCTGTTGAACACCGGAGACCGCTGCAGCACATTGAGGTCATTGTGCGAGCCAGCCATGCCAAAAAACGAGTGCCAAATCCACAAATCTTGTGATGCCACGGCCTCAAGCACGACCGTGCACGACCCAACATGGCCCTTGTACTGCCCCTGCCAAGCAAATTGACAGTTCCTCCACTCCCAGTGCATACAATCTATGCTGCCAATCATCCCAGCGAAGAGGAGCAGCAGACGGCGTCCCCGGAATACGTGAGTTTATGGGGACGAAAGTAGTCCCATACAGCTGGATTTGGCCAGCTCTCCGGTTCCGGTCCAGAGCAGGAGAACGGCCCGACAACGACCCTCGGAACACCGGCCGCATCCTCTCTATGTACTCGTTGACGATGAGGGTGGCAATCAGGCCGTCACTCTCATCGTCGGAGGAATCGTTCGATGATGGCGGGTTGTACAGGATGTAGTTCCTGTAGTACCACTCATCCGAGCTATCCATGGCCGAGTTCGTACCTGAGTTCTTGCCGAGGCGAACGGCCGAACACCTTGTGGGCGGCGTGTGTGTCGCGGGCGCTGCGAGAGAGATGGCCGCAAGATTCACCGGCCGTCGCGGGGAGGAAGCTGCTCCGGTGACGGCGGGGAAGAGGAGCAGCAGACGGCGTCCCCGGAATGGCCTGCAGTGCCAAATCGAGGGAGCGACGGCACGGTGGCGGCGAGAGGGGCGAGAGAGGAGGAGGAGGTTGGGGTGAGGAATGGTCTGATTTGCGGGTCAGGGGTGGACTAGGGCAGAACACAAAAGCGCTCCGCTCGCGTCCGCGCCTGACGCATCTGTGGCCCAAATTTGGGCCAAGAATGGGTCGTGGCGGATCAAAAAACGGACCGCGGTCCGTTTGCGTCGCCCCGTTTGACCGTGTTTTTGGCCTCCACGGACAGAAACGGAGACGCGCGGACTCAATGCGTCGCCCCGTTGAAGTCATCCTTAGCATATGCTTCCCAGGCCGGCCAGCGTCTACGTCGAAACGTTTGGCGGACGGCCACGGTCATCCACAGTACAGTATATACGACTAGTTGTATTTGTATTTGTATTGTACGTACGTCCCTTTCGTCGTTTCGTGCGGACTGTTGCGTTCGTGCCGGTTGGCGCGTGAGCGGATCAGTGAGCGCTACGACTCGGATGTGCAGCTGCAGTGCAGAGAAGCATGGTGGTGGCCTGTGTGCGTGCGTGACCTTATCCGGCTACAACGTCGTCGGGAAAACGACACGGCGCCGTGCCATATTATCTATCGGTTAACTATCCATGTCTAGCTTTGATGCATGTAATATACAGTACTTACTAATGGATGATCAATTATTGGACCTCTCTGGCGCGGCGACCCCCAGCAGAATGATTACACTCGAGCATCAGCCTCTCTCTGCATCAGCTTTTCGATCGATCGGGACCCCTACAGCCCTACTAGCTAAATTATCAGTTTATATTTTTAATTGTCAAATATGTCGTTGTAGGATCACTGTGCTAAAATCGGAAGAAAATGTTAATTATGTCGTCAAATCACAAGGAGTGTGTACGTAGCGCTCAAACGAGAAGGCAACTTCGATCATTTGCCATTTACGCTCCTGTATCATCATGAGATCGGGATGTGGCAAAGACAAAGCGTATATCATTTCATCTCTGCATTGCAACTTCGCATCCAGAAGAAAAAAGAACAGTAGCAAATCTACTGCAGAAAAGCTGAAACTACCCATACTCCAAAAGAAGGGTGCAAAATACACGCGATCACATAGCTGATCAACCAATTCCACCTTTTTTCCGGGTGTCCATAAAAACTTGCCATGCCATGAACGACAGAACGGGCAACCACCGGCTCTCCTTCCGCCCCGTCTGGATCGCATGTCCTCGCTACCGCCAATTGTTTATGTTACGAATGGCAAAAAAGGAGCTTTGGTGGTGGATGGGAACAAGAGCAGCAACTAGTAACGCTCGCTCTCGTTCCAAGCCTACCGGCCGGCTACACTATCAGCCGCCGATCGAGCCTGTTCAGTCCTCGAAGCCGGTCCTCTTCCAGACGGCGTCGCGGACGCGGCTAAGGTCACGCCCCTTGAGCGTCCGGCCGATCCCCTCGTGCACCGACAGCGACACCGCGCGGCTGCGCCACGCCAGCTCGTGCGGCGGTACCATCACCACCTTGCCGCCGTGGCCCGCGCCGTCGTCGTCGTCGTCGTCGTGGCCGTCGAGCTCCCACGCGCCGGCGTGGTGGTCCCTGTACTCGACCCCGAGGATCTTCTGCCAGTCCGGTATGCTCATCGGCACCGACCCCGGCGCGGCGGCGGCCGTGCGGTCCAGCGGCATCGTCTTCCGGCCGGCGGACGACGGGATCGGACGGGCGCGGACGACCTCGGCCGGGACGGAGTCTACCATGCAGCCAGCGGCGCCGAACGAGCCCCAGACATCGGACTCGTCGAACTCGTCCGCCGCGCCGCCGGGGCTGCCACGCGCCGCCGCGCTCCGTGACGGCGCGAACATCCGGTACGCGTGCTTCGTGGCCGCCGACCTCGCGCTCCCGGCCATGACGACGAAGACGAACACGGTCTCGTTTGTAGCTGCTCTCCTTAGCGTAGCGTGACGCCTCAAGCTCAACCACCGGTTTTGGAGTTTCTGTGGGTTTGGTGTCCAGCTTGGATTTTATAGGGCTGGAGTAGTCTAGTGGGTGGGCCCGGGTTGCAGCGAGAGAGATGCCGGAAGCAGATAAGACTGTCTTTGGAAAAGACGGTTCTAGCCTCGCGTGGCTTTCGCGAGGTACACACCTGCGTGGCTGTGCCATAGGCATACACTTGTGACCTGTCCGATTCTCTAAATCTCCAGTTTGGATGAAATTAGTTTTTAGCAAGGTGCTATGGAGTTTATTAATTCTTGCACGAGCCACGCTTCGATTATAAAGTAAAACTCACACAATGGAAATTGCATGTCTCTTTCAGAAAAAACGTGAGGGCTTTTCTTCTCGTGAATTGAAAAAATTAGAAAAAAGAAAGATACAATTGCTCATTTGATAATGACATGGCTTGGTGGACCTGATCTGGTTTCCATACATGTACGTGTTTGCAAAGGTGAGATGCAACATGGTGTCAAACATTTTGTCTCCCTGCAGGTCGGCCTGATCGATCATGTGACTTAATTTATTTTTTTGGTATGACTAGAATAAAACGAAAATTATTGGGTGTGAGACATCATTATCAAAATGAAAATTTACATTCAAAAATACCTTAATTACATTAAAGAAGATCTAGTTACTAAAAATATTCACTCATGATCATAAAGCGTGACGCCTCAAGCTCAACCACCGGTCTTTGCGGGAGGGAAGAGAAGAGTGTGAGTTGTGAGGCGAGGAGAGCAATGGTTTTGGAGTTTCTGCGGCCTCGAGGCGGACCCTCTGGGTCTGGTTCAGCGGGAGGTGGAGGTCTCTCATGGTCTACCTGCTGTCTCGGCGAGGAGGGGGCGTCGGGGTCGGCGGCCGGCGGGGTTGGCTCTGGCGCCTGTCGACGGCGAAGACAAGCAAAAACCCTACTGAGTAGCAAAACCTACCCAGCGGGCAACGAACCCACCCCATCCGCGCCCTAAGGCCGCCAGGTTCGGCCGAGCCCGAGGAGCATGGAGCCACAGCAGGCCAGCCCAGCAGTGGAGTTCGGCTTCGAGCCGGAGAATAGTAAGACTAGTCACAATGTACTACTCTAAGTTACTACCTTTATAGTGGGGAGTAACATATGTGTAGTGTCATATTTAATAGGTTATAAACTTATCTTGCCTTGAAATGTGTGATGTTACGATAACATAGCTAGTTACCACAATCATCTATCTCCTAATTAATTACCCGCCACATCAGATTTTTTTGCCTATATGGCACTGATGTTACTCTTATGTTACTCCCATTGCGACTAGTCTAATAAAGATAGGGCCTAGGCACTTATTGGGCTTGACTTTTATGCGAACCCATCAACCCGCGCAGTGTGTGTTTTTTCTTCCTAGAACCGTTTCTTCCATGACGTCTGCTGCATCTTTCTCCGCCGTAACTGAAACCAAAAGGCTACGGCAGTTACGAGGATCGCTGATCACAGCTCAGGTCCATGGCTAGCAGGCTGGGAGACACGGCAAACCATGTCCACTCCGCGCTCCCATATCTCGTTCGAATTGGCGCCGGGACGAAGTCTTTGGACATGGACGCAAAATTCGCCACCGTCAGGGTCCTTGTCACGTCATCCGACATGTTTCGCCGTGCCCAGCTTGCGTCGTAGGCAGTCGCGCTGCCAGACCTCCTCTGACACCCCCTTCGGCTTTGGCAAGGGGCGTGGCTTGTTGCGACGCTTGACGCTGAGCCAGGTACCCGTCGCTGCCTTCGCCTTCTCTTTCGGTGGTTTGGGCGCGCGTAACGGAGCCATGGCGACGAGGGGGCGGCGGCAAGGATGTGCGGAAAGGAAAAACGTCGGGTGCGGCTGATTTGGCGGGAACAAGGACGCCGGGAAAGGATAAAGGGTGGGGTCGGCGGTTTCGCAGGTTTTTGGTGTGCTAATGACAGGCCGGCCCGCACACGCCATTTCGTCCGGCGCTAACGCAACACTCCCCACGGCGCGGGATTGGGCTGGTAGTCCCAGACGAAATAACAAGTCACCCCGGACAAAATCGGCTTATGGGGCGTGCGAGCGGAGCCGTATTTCACCCCGCGCGCCCATAGGGCTATGGGGGGCTTTGGGGGCGACGAGTGGAGTTGCTCTGAGGCTGCTACTGTGGAGTGAGAGCATCTCCAGCGGCACACCCCAAATTCGTGTCCGGGACCCCTCAATTGAGACCCAATTGGGGGTGTCGGATTTGTTTCGGGGGGGGGTGGGGGTGCAGCCCACAACAGCGTCCCCCAAACAAAAAAAGTGACGAATGCAAATAAATTTAAAAGGATTCAAATTTCATTCGAATTTTGATTATATTTACAAGAGTGATGGCTGGAGCTTAAACGACACTGACACCATATATGCAGGTCTCCGACGTGGAGGACAAGGCGCCCACTGCGCAAGATCGCTCGCGTGAGGGGCTCGGTGACACCCTCCGGAGGTTCCTGGCAAAGCTCGACGGACACATTGCAGCGACGGTGAGCGACGGCGACACCACCGACCGGAAGCCCGAGACTTCCTCCCCTAAGAAAAAAAAGTTAATTCCATTAGATAAAGAAACATAAATAAATGTGGTGCAGGGAGGAAAATTAAAACTCTGTGAAAAATACAGCTAATAATGCTGTAAGATATTTTCCTTTCGTGTAGTTTTCTTCCGCCGCCGTTTGTTCTCTGAAAGGTTTAGCTTGGGTGTCTCTCAAGTCTGAACAAGTGGATGGACAATGGGATATGATGTTCGGGCCGTGTTTGTCAACCGGCCGGCGTCGAGCTCTGTGAGATGGACGCCTCTTTTCATTGAAATTGACAGGCGGCGCATCCCCGTCCATATTCCCACCCAGGAAATTCCATTGGCAAAGTTAATATATGTGAAGTGGCTAGTGGCATGTCTTGCTTCCTGTAGGAGTAGTTCGGAAGGCGACCTTCTGAAAATAACACTGGCAGCGACGCCTCATGCAGTGCCGATATCTAGCAGCCTGCGCGCCTGGCTCAGCTAGGCCACTTGCCTGACCCTGTCTTCGTCGATCTAGCGTTTCATGTTCCCGTTTGAAACAAACAAATGATGCGGTGAAATGGCGCCGTGACGGCGTGTCGCCATCCTGTCACCGGCCAGGAAATGTTCATATACAAAGATTCACAAATTTGTCATCTTTGCTCACGGCAAAATATAGATTATTTTGTATTGTTTTTTGCACACTGGTAGCGGTAGGGTTCATCATTATCTACATCTAGCAGTTTTTTCTGATTATTGAATCCTGCAAATGTCATTTTTGACTTTTTGCAACAAATAAAAAACTCCATGGAACCAACGAGTGTTCCTATCTAACGGATATAAAGTGTGATACATCGTTAACACCCCCTCAATCTCAACGAAGGGGAATTAAGTTGAGATAATAATAGATCCAACATAAGCTTTGGTAGACGCTAGAAAAAATGTCTAGAGTTTAACTTACGCGCGTTAACCACTAGACGCGTGAGTGTGGAAATCAATGAAGTGTGTTGAGAGTGCGGTCCAACTTGTTCGATCACACGAACATCTCCTTATGGACCATGAACACTTCATCCAAGCATCGCTCGTGCAACACCTCGACACACTCGAGAAGGGGCAGAGAATATCTCTCCGGATTGGAGGAGCAAATTCAATCTTTATCAAACATGCCACACAGTTTGCTTCCCAGCTAATCTGAAATCTATCTTTGTTACTATCTAGTTATTTATGGTGTAGTGTTAGATATAATCTAAGTAAGTCAACTGACAACTCGGGTCATGTGAAGGCTAGGTCTAGGACATGGCACGTACATGCTGTTGGTGCGGTCTCGGCTGATCGGCCCCCTTCGGCGGCGAGGTCGCCTCCCCACGTGGCGTTGGTGCTAGGCCAGAGTGCTTGGGGCTGCCCCTTTGGCTGAGGTCGGGGTTAAGGTTCGTGGCGCTGGTGTTAGGCCAGTCTCACTCGTTGGTCCCCGTTCGCTCCTGGTTCGCCAGCTTGTGGGGTAGTCATCATGCAAGCAAGTGGTGGTGCTGCAATCTGCAATGTCTCGGGACCGTGATGCCCTTCGACGGCGTCGGACGCACTCCTCAATGCACTGTCCTGCCCGTCTTCCTGGTGGTGGTCGTCATGTGAGCACGCATGTTAGTGCTTCTCAAGTGTGCCTGTTTCCCACCCCCGCCCCCCCTGTGTGTTGGTGTGCATTGTTTTTGTTTTATCTCCTCTCCGGTTCCTCCCCGTGTACTCTGATTCATTTGAACCCATCTTGTAGAGGTTGCAAAACCTCATAGGCAACTTTGATAAAAAAGTCGTTGGTGAGTAGGTCAGACTAGGTCCATCAACGAGTAAATTTTATCGGATTGACATCTCCATGTTCATGACTACAACACATAGTTCACAACCAAGTCACGTGCTTGATGATACATATCATTGATGTTGTTTAAAAAATGTTATAAATGAATTATGAATCTATATCTATACCTAATAATAAAGTCACTAAGGCTTCCGCAATTTTGTTTGGTTTGGTAGGTCATCTGATTTGCCTCTAAAGTTGTAATTAATTACCCACCTTGCCACCCATAAGTGAAAAACTGTTCGGTTTATTATGTTTGATATATGTCGCTCGGTTTGTTTCTATGTCGGTTGTGGGATCGATCCCTAGATCGCGCTGGGTGTAGGATTAGATCGCTCCATGTGGGCTGGGCCTAGGATGGATCGATCATCGATCGTTGGCATCGGCCCATCGTTTCCTGTGCACGCGACCAAAACCAGAAAAGAACGACAAACCAATCGGAAGGAAAAAATCGCATACAACTCACGCCGACGGATGGGCTCATGCCTTTTTCCTACTCCATGGCGGCAGTAGCAAGGTAAGGAGCATGCACTGCCACCTTTTTTCCATACTCCAAGGCAGCAGAAGCAAGGAGCGCGGCCTAATTATTTTCACAATGATCAGCCTTTAGCAATTCATGCGCAAGATATGTATAGGTAAATTTGGGGATAGGAGAGAGTGAGAGACAATGTGTACTTGTTTCCTTTAGCGTGGCACCGTTGCAACGCACGGGCTTTGAGCTAGTACATTCTAAAGTATCATCATCCCATGATTGCCGTCGGTCCATATTTCCAACAACCTGATCATAAGATAAAAGCAAACTTGACATTGAATGCGCCTTGAGCCACCTTTTATCCGGTATAAAGTGAAACATATTTTTTTGTTGTCATTAACCTAATGGGCCTCCGCCTATCAACTTATACACCAAGTATATACCTGATCAGATCATGATCTGGTTGTTTCAAATCGATTAGAATACCATACACAAGGGAGTTGTTAGCATAAAACCGCGACTTTGACGCAACAATCGTGAAAAACCGCGACAATGAATTTGGATCGCGTATAACCGCAACTTTAGTGGTCTGAATTCGCAATGTTCAAACTTTCTGCACTAAGCTCGAATTGACACTGGTACTGACTAGCGGGACCACCCGTCAGGGCTGACGTGGCAAGAATTTAGTCAATTTGCTGACATGGACATGGTCCCACCTGTAAGGCCAATTAAAAGAAATCAAAATATCTAAAAGAGAAATAAAAATAAAAGGAGGAACGGAGTCGAGCACGGGCGCGTCGCGCCGGACCGCCGCCTCTCCCGACCTCGCGCCAAGCCCGGCAGCGCGCCGCCTCCTCCAGCCCGGTGACGCGCCGCCGAATCCCCCGGCCTCGCGCCACCCGGCCGCCTCGCCGCCAAGCCCGGCCTCGCCCTGCACGGCCGACTCCCCCGGACTCCTCCGGCCTCGCCCCGCCACCTCCAAGACCGGCAGCACCGCCGCCAACCCCAGCCTCGCGCCGCACGGCCACCTCCCCCGGCCTCGCGCCCCACGGCGGCCTCGCCTGGGCGCCGCCGCGCCCGGCCGCGCGCCGCACCGAACCGCCGCCTCCTCCGGCCTCGCGCCGCACGGCCGCCTCGCCCGCCGCCGCCAAGACCGGCCGCACCGCCGCCAACCCCAGCCTCACGCCGCACGGCTACTTCCCCCGGCCTCGCGCCCCACGGCGGCCTCGACTGGGCGCCACCAAGCCCTGCCGCGCCACCACACGGCCGCCTCGCCTGAGATGGGCGGGGGAGCTCGCGCCGGACCGCCGCCTCTCCACATTTTCTTTTTTTAGGAATTTTTTCTTTAGAAAAATAATTGCACTGTGCCACATCGGCCCGACAAGTGGGACACACACGTCAGCCGTCCAGTCAGCTATCCACGTCATCCCGACATGTGGGACCCCTAGTCAGTTTTGGTGTCAATTCGCGTTTAGGGAAAAAAGTCCGTACATTGCGAATTCAGACCACCAAATTTGCGGTTATGCGCGATCCAAATTCATTGTCGCGGTTTTTCAGAATTGATGCGCCAAAGTTACGGTTTTATGCTAACAACTCTACACAGGGCAACTATTGATGTACATTTATGATCCTATATATCCAACCGATATCATGTGGTACGATTATATCGTCAACACCTCGCGATAGTAATTACATCAACCTATGATAAACCATATGAAAAGTGACCCAAACAACCAAAAACATAACTTTTACGCAAAACCTGTAAGAACGGACATATCTCACGTGTAGTAGTAATGATGATTCCACTATAAGTCGGTCTCAGTATTTTAATCCTCATATGGATGTTTCGAGCACCACCTTCAACATGTGCACATCACGAGTGTGTGGTATCTCATCAGATATCTTGTTATTTCACCGGAGTACGTGCATACTTATCGTCGATGTCGTTACTTCCATCAATCCCTGGATGTCGGGCTGACGACATCTTATTAGTCGGATACTGTAGAAGGAGATGCCTAAAGCACGTATCACCGCACATCTAGTCATTGTGGCACCACTTATATATGATCCACATCCTATGATGACAGACATACGTCTTCCGTTGATGCTAGTAAGAGGTTTGGCATGTCAGACTTTAGTACTTTACATGAGACTCCTCGCGAAGCAATTGCCGAATCGGATCAAAATTGAGCTAGAGGTGGCATGCTGCCGTTGGCCTCAGACGCTCTGCGGTCTAAGGAGGGGGCTTTCCACGATGGTGGTCGCCGTCAAAGAATTAGGGTCGCCGCCCTGTTCCCAATCTCTTGCGCCGCCATTGGATCAGGACGCACACCATCAGAGCACATCGGCCTGCCCAACGAGTTATCCATGCGGATCCACTAAGACGTCACAGTGATTATCGAACCTACACATAGACCCACACAGTCTCGCCTCACGAGAATTGGATGAGTGTCGCCGCCGTCAACACCATAGGGTTCTCCCGGGCCGCCCATGGAAACGACAAGGGTGCAATTCCCTTGTTTTCCCGTCCTAGTACTGTCCTGATCTTGGCTCAAAGGTTTCGACCAAACTAAGCTGCCGAACAGGGGCAAATGGCATCTTCAAAACTTTAATGTGTCAAGTTTGTTCATCTGACCTTGTGATTATATGTCCGTGTGCAGGCTAGCAAGTCCCACGCTACTTTTACACGCAAGAGAAGGATCCTTTTGTTTTAGGTGGTCAAATCCGAAAAAGAGTTGTCGGCCAGTAACACCGATAAGCAGAAAATCAGTTTTTTTCAAACATGAAAGTCAGTTTGGAATCTGTACGCGTCGATCGGCATCAGTACCAGAAGTAGAACCAATTAACCTCATGTGCCCCGCAACGAAGACACTTGTCTACAACTATATATGCTTAGCAAAAGGAAACGATAATAGATATGGTACAAGTTCTAGAGGATATGCCTAATTAATTAATTCGGTGACTGAGAGGAAGATAATGGAAGAGGACTTGTTTACGCTCGATACGGAAGTAAGCAAGAAGATCATGGCAGCTGTGTTAGATTGATCTCCACCCGATCGAGCCCAACGGCTCGACGGGCCCTTTGACTCGTGCCCTGATCGGGGGCATCCAACCCTCTTATGGTTGGTGGGCCCCTGTGGCCTGCGCTATAAAGACAGGTGGGGGGCCGGAGGCACATTCTACGAGGTTAGTCCTGCTCCACCGCCCCACCGATGCACCCATCCGATCTAGGGTTTGCGCAGTGCCCACGGGAAGCTCCACCACCGCCGCCACCTACACTCTGCAATCACCGCCGCCGTCCACCATGGACGGCATCTCGAGTGCCCCAAACCACGGAGGAGGTACAGGTTTTCCTCTCCTTCTATCCTTCTACCGAAATTGAAGATTCTAGGATTCTAACAATGGTATCAGAGCACTAAATGGATCCTAGTTTTAATTTCGGTAGAATTTGAAAAGCAAAAGAGTTCACCGGAAGCCCTCGGGCTCACCGGCAAAGTGCGCCGCCGATCTCGGCCGCGCCCGTTCCTCTCGATCCAAGTCAGCATCGGCATGCCGAGGGACTGGACGAAGAACACACCCCTCGGGGGCAAAGAAAAGAGCACGACTTAACCCTAACCCTAAACATGCAAAAGAGAGGAGGGGAAAGAATCTCACCGGCGCGTCGCCGGAAAAGGGCACCGCCGCCTGCGCCACTTGACGGTGATGCGCTCACCCTCGGGTGAACGCACGCGCCGGCAAGGGGGCAGGGGAGGCGCCGCCGTTTCTTCACGTGTTGGCCTTCGGGCTTCTGTTTTGATGAAAGAAAGAAAAAGAAAAAGGAGAAAGGGAGAGAAGCGCCGCGGTGGGGCTTGCGGCCGTCGCCGGCCGTCGGCCACCGGCGAGGTCGGGCGCGGGGCGGCCATCTCCGGCGCGGACCCCGGCCAGTCGACCAGCCGCCAGGGCGCGAGGCGCACGGCGCGGCGAGCGGCCGTCTCCGGAGCGGTCTCCGGTTAGCCGGCGGCGCAACGCGCGGACAGGAGCGAGAGCAAGGAAGGAAAGAAAGAGAAAAATGGGGGCTAGGGTTCGGCACGGATGGTTGGCTGGTTTTGATCCAGCGACGATCACGGACGACCGTCCGATCCCGATGGACGGCCAGGATGCGCCGTGGGCTAACCCTAGCTCCCAGCCGGGCCAGTGGGCCGAAAGAAAGCAGTTCATGGGCCGCTGGGCCATTTTCCGCGTCGCAGCGAGCGACGGATAGTAAAAGTCCATGGGCCGCTGCGGGCCGTTGTCCGCGTCGCCGCGCGCGACAGATAGTAAAAGGCCGTGGGCCTCTCGTTTTTTTCACAGAACAGATTTTTTTCTGTTATTTTTTTTACAGAAGCATATTTAGTTATTTTTTGTTTCTGTTTTCCTATTCATTTTTTATCCAACGAAAAATTTGTTTAGGAAACAGAAGAAAAGTAAAAGAAATACTTCTGAAAAGTATAAAAGTTTATGAATTTTATTCATAATTTCCGCTGCAAATAGTTAAAAGTAATTGCATAAAAGCAATAAAGTGAGAATAAAAGTGATAAAGTGATATTATGATGATTATGATTCTGTTATTAATTGACCAACGTTGTTAATAGCATTATCATGATTTAAAGTGAGAATTAAAAGCTTGATTAAAGTGATATTAAAGATGATTATGATTCTGTTATTAAATGACCAACGTTGTTAATAGCATGATCATGATTTGTTTATTATGTGTTAAAAGGTGCATTTATTTCTTTTATTGCCCAACGGTGATATAGTTTTAATTGCACAAACAGTGACAGAAATAGTTATGAAAAGTATAAAGTTCATGAATTTTATTCATGTTTTTCCGCTGCAAATATATAAAAGTGCTCTTAAAGTGTAAATAGAAATAAAGAAAGAATTAAATTACAAGAGCATGTTAAAAGGAATTATTGAAACAATTATGGTTTTGTTATTATTATGACCAACGTCGTTAATAACATAATCATGATTTGTTATTGTTTTATGTGCTTTTATTGCTATTTTCTGCCCAACGGTGATGTAGTTTTAAATTGCGCAAACAGTTGCATATTTTAATTTCGACCAACGTTGGATTTTTATATGCAATTGTTGTCTCACTTAATTGTGGTGTTAAAAGGGGTACTACTTGATGAGCTGCATCAAGGATGTCCATACCTACTCTGAATGGAGAAAGAAAGTGGATTTGGTTTTTTGTTTGTGTTGAGGTCGACTGGGTTGTGGTAACTCCACAGCCAGTTAAGCCTACAGAGCCAATCAGAGACGAAAAGGATGATGATAGTATTTGGAAAAAAAGAAGAGGGACTATGCTCCGCTGGAGATGTCTTACACCCTCGAAAACATAAAGTGGCTAACCGCCAATAAAAGTGCATGGCATTTATAAAGAAACAATTGAGCAAGCTATTGTCTGCTCAATTGTAGAGTGTGCATTGAAATGAGTTCCTTGAAAAGATAAAGGGCCAGTTCACTGGTTCTTCAAAGATATATGCTACCCAGCTGCTTCAGCAGCTGGTGACAGAAAAGTACACTGTTATTTTGGACATGGCAAGTGTGCCATATGGTGTAATAATGATCATGTGGGTGTTGCATTACTCCACAATGAGCTTTATTTATTATTTTCATGTGAAAAGTGCATTTCAGTGTGCAAAGTGAATAAGCATGTTTCCGGTCGGATAACGAACAAAAGAAAAGAAAGCGAACTCATGACTCGTCAAAATTATGGCACTGTTTTAGGCCATATTTCGAGGGGAAGAATAGAAAGCCTCGTTAAAAATGACATTCTTCCTCCGTTAGAGTTTCAGATATCGAACAATGCATAGATTGCATAAAAGGAAAATACGTAAAACAAATTAAAAAGGGTGCAAACCGAAGCACAGCGACACTAGAAATTATTCACACTGATATATGTGGACCATTTCCGGTGAAAAGTGTGGATGGTTATGACTCGTTCATAACGTTCACAGATGATTACTCCCGATATGGTTATATTTATCCAATTAAAGAAAGATCTGAAGCATTGGATAAATTTAAAATATTCAAAGCTGAAGTTGAAAATCAACATGATAAAAGAATTAAAATAGTCAGGTCCGACCGTGGGGGGGAGTACTACGGTCGGCACACTCCATATGGTCAAGTACCTGGACCTTTTGCAAGGTTTTTACAGGAAAATGGAATAGTCGCCCAGTATTCTATGCCGGGCGAACACAGCAAAATGGAGTAGCTGAAAGGCGTAACCGTACTCTTATGGATATGGTGCGCAGTATGATGAGTTATTCCACACTGCCATTGGGATTATGGATGGAGGCGTTAAAAACCGCCATTCACATTCTCAACAGAGTACCAAGTAAGTCGGTGCCCAAAACACCGTACGAGTTGTGGACAGGGAAAGTTCCTTCTCTACGCCACTTGAAAGTCTGGGGAGCCCAGCTGAGGCAAAAGTTTTTAATCCACACATTGCAAAGTTAGACCCCAAAACAGTAACTTGCCATTTCATTGGCTATCCTGATAGATCAAAAGGTTATCGTTTCTACTGTGCAGACAGATACACAAAGTTTGTAGAAACGAGACACGCGGTCTTCTTGGAGGACGAAATGATGAGGGGGAGCATGGTAGGCCGGAAAATTGATCTTGAGGAGAAGAGGGTGTGTGCACCTTTTCCGATGATCCATGAGCCATTTTTCGCCCTACCTGTTGTACCTGCACCGATAATCCCAGAGGTTGTGGTGCAAGCACCTGTTGTAACTCCACCCGTGACCACAACGAGGCAAGATTCGGAACCTGTCCGTCAGGAGCCGACTCGACCCGTTGTTGAGCATGAAAGGGAGCGACGACAGCCACATTTAGAAGAAGAGTCGCACGTTGAGACACATGATGTGCCAGAGAATGAGACTCTCAGAAGGTCTAAAAGAGCTAGGAAATCAGCTATTTCTAGTGATTATAAAGTTTATAATACAGAAACAGTTCATATGGAAGAAGATCCCACTTCATATGAAGAAGCCATGAGAAGCGTTCACTCTTCGAAGTGGCTGGAAGCCATGGAAGACGAGATGAAATCGATGAGTTCTAACAATGTTTGGGACTTAGAGGAAATTCCTAAAGGAGCCAAAACAGTAGGCTGCAAATGGGTCTACAAAACTAAGTATGACTCCAATGGAAACGTTGAAAAGTATAAAGCGCGACTTGTGGCAAAAGGCTTTACGCAAAGAGAAGGGTAGATTACAATGAGACATTTTCTCCGTCTCATGTAAGGATTCCTTCAGAATCATCATGGCACTAGTTGCGCATTTTGATTTAGAGTTGCATCAAATGGATGTAAAGACGGCATTTCTAAATGGAGATTTAGAAGAAAATGTTTACATGAAACAACCCACGGGTTTTTTCATGGAGGGGAAGGAACATATGGGATGCCGCTTAAAGAAATCCATTTATGGGTTAAAGCAAGCCTCTAGACAGTGGTATTTAAAGTTCAATAATACAATTAAAAGTTTTGGTTTAAAGAGAATGTTGAGGACAACTGCATTTATGCAAAGTTTAAAAGTGGGAAATATATTTTCCTAATTCTGTATGTGGATGATATTCTGCTTGCGAGCAATGATGTCAGTCTCTACTAGAAACAAAGAAGTTCTTGTCCTCAAATTTTGATATGAAAGATCTTGGTGAAGCTTCATATGTTTTGGGCATAGAAATTCACCGGGATAGAAAGAATGGAGTGCTAGGACTATCACAAAAGGCATATTTAGAAAAGGTTCTAAAGAAGTATAATATGCATAAAAGTAGTACCTCACCTGCTCCTATAGTCAAGGGCGACAGTTTTGGGAAATTTCAATGTCCCAAGAACCAATATGAGATCGATCGAATGAAAGGAATCCATATGCTTCGGCTGTTGGAAGCTTACAGTATGCACAAGTGTGCACTCGCCCTACTTAACTTTTATCACCGGGTACTCGGTAGATATCAAGAAAATCCAGGCCTAGAGCACTGGAATATGGCAAAGAAAGCATTGCGTTCTGCAAGGCACAAAAGACCTCATGCTAACATACAGAAGATCTGATTCCCTAGAGATAAGAGGGTATTCAGACGCAGATTTTGCGGGAGATAGAGATGATAGAAAATCCACGTCAGGATACGTGTTCACTCTCGCTGGAGCTCCAAACAGACAATAGTTGCATCATGTATGCAGAATTTATAGCAGCTTATGAGGCCACAAGGCAGGTGATATGGTCAAAAAGTTGATACCCGACTTGAAAGTGGTAGATTGTATTGACAAACCACTAAAGATGTACTGTGACAACCAGCCCGCAGTATTCTATACTCACAACAACAAGTCGAGTAAAGCTATCAAACCAATAGAGATAAAGTATTATGTTGTGAAAGGTAAAATCCAGAATCAAACTATAAGTCTCGAGCATATAAGGACAAAGGATATGCTTGCGGATCCGCTTACGAAAGGCTTACCACCCAGCGTGTTCATGGAACACGCAGTCGACATGGGTTTAATGGAAAGCCTATGATTCCTGGATCATGAGAGGCCCAAAAGGAACAGAAATTGTTTCAAAACAGAGAGGTATATTGTAGCTGTCTGATTCTATCGGCAATTGAGCTGTGACGATGAAACATGCTCTATGTACTGATCTGCGATGAAACGAGTAGAGTATAAAGTATAAAGTTAAAAGTAAAAGTTGAGATCAAGGGGGAGAATGTTAGATTGATCTCCACCCGATCGAGCCCAACGGCTCGACGGGCCCTTTGACTCGTGCCCTGATCGGGGGCATCCAACCCTCTTATGGTTGGTGGGCCCCTGTGGCCTGCGCTATAGGTGGGGGCCGTAGGCACATTCTACGAGGTTAGTCCTGCTCCACCGCCCCACCGATGCACCCATCCGATCTAGGGTTTGCGCAGTGCCCACGGGAAGCTCCACCACCGCCGCCACCTACACTCTGCAATCACCGCCGCCGTCCACCATGGACGGCATCTCGAGTGCCCCAAACCACGGAGGAGGTACAGGTTTTCCTCTCCTTCTATCCTTCTACCGAAATTGAAGATTCTAGGATTCTAACAAGCTGAAGACCACCGTACGTTCGACATTTGTCTAGACTGACAAGCTAAAGTGTTAAGCCTCATCGCTAGATGCATAACGCGTCCTTTCGTCCAAAGCGAAACCTGATGCCGTGGGTGAACCAGACTGATGGCTCGCTGGTGCGCCGTCACCAGACTTGAGGCCGATGGATGGATATGCTTGCTTTCGGAGAAGAGAGACACTTGGATCGATGACAATTTGGTTCCGGCTTTCACTCTCGCAGGGTGATTGTATACCGCGGCTGGTGTTTGACATGGTTGCCGATTGTGACGATGCTATGACTGTGTATATGTTTACTCGTGCGAGGAAATGATTTAGACAGCGCATGACGTGCATAGATGGCTCAACTGATTAATTATTTATTTACAATCTGCTATACGTACAAGCAAGGCGTTCTATCCAGTGTCAGTGAGCACCTCGATCGAGGATTCTATACTGAACTATCGCGGCCGGGCAGCTCCTTCCATATATATATACTCCGATTATCTTATGGTGTCGACATACATCGGGAAATTGTTGCCGTTTCAGGCAGTGGACGCCCGGTCTACGAGATCCATCTGTGGCTGTGAATCTGTGATGCCAGCAGCAGGCCCCACGGTACAATCACGACGACCCCGCCCACTGACCCGTGACCACCGCCGTCAGACAGAACCAGCAGCGGCGCGAGAACCCGTGCAAGCAAACGATCGACCCCGCCCGCGCCTTCGAGCGCGTCCTCGTCGCGTTCCGTCGTGCAGCCGCTGACACGCGCGCTCGCCGCCGGCGCCCGCCACGCCCACGCCTGCTCGCGGCGCGACAAAACCACTTGGAACGCGCTGAGCATGCAGCGGCACTGTGTGGCGCCGCGTGCCTGCAGAGGTTTCTAGCGAGCGCTGCCTGCCGGCTAGTGCTGCGCCTACGACGTACGGCAATTTCTTTTTTGTAAAGTGATAGCCGAGCAGAAGACATGGCCGCTCGATCTGCGTGGCCGAAAAGGCTCCGCGCCATCACGTAGCTCGCTGCTGGCCATGCGCGGATGCACAGGATGCGTACAGCTGCCTGGCGTAGGACGGCCGGCCGGCCGACATGGCCACAATCCACAGAGCTGCACCGGTGCAGCAGAAGCTAGCAGAGGGTTCCACTATGCGCCAACCTTGCTTTGCTCCGTCCGAACTGCGCGTTAGCATATGCTTCCCAGGCCGGCCCAGCAGCTAGCTAGCGGGGCTCTGCACCATCCCCGAGGACGTCCTTACCCAGCGTCGACGTCCAAACGTTTGGGGAGCGGCCACAGTCATCCACAGTGTACACTACCACCAGTGGTATTTTTTTTTGTACGCACGTCCCTTTCGTCGTTTCGTGCGGGTTTACTACGACTATTGCGTACGTACGTGCCGGTGGGCGCGTGAGCAAGCTAGGCGGGCCGGATCAGTGAGCGTTACGGCTCGGATGGGCCAGGATGTCGTCTGGTGAGATCATTTCCCGTGTGCAGAGAAGCATGGTGGTGGGGGAGGCTGCCTTCCTGCGGGCGTGGCCTTATCCGGCTACAGCGTCGTCGGGAAAACGACAGGCCATATTATCGGTTAGACTATCCATGTAGGTTATTAGCTTTGATGCACGTAACAATATACAGTACTAATCGATGATGATCAATTATTGGACCGCTCTGCGGCGGAGACCCCCAGCAGACTGATTACAATCGAGCTGGCTGCCGATCTCTGCATCAGCTTTTCCATCGATGGGGACGCCTACAGCCCTACTAGCTAAATTCTCAGAATGCAATTTAGTTATATTTTCTAATTGTCAAATCTGTCGTTGTATATATGATCACTGTTCAGTAGGGCCCCTGTGCTGGCTAAAAATCCAAAGATATGTTAATTAGCTTGTCGCATCACAAGGTCTGTGTTCATTGCGCTCAAACGAGAAGGCAATTTCGATCACTGCCATTTATGCTCCTGTATCATCATGAGATCGGGATGTGGCAAAGACAAAGCGTATATCATTTCATCTCTGCATTGCAACTTCGCATCCAGAAGGAAAAAACAGTACTAGCTAGTACATCTACTGCAGAAAACTACCCATACCCCAAAAGAAGGGTGCAAAATACACGCGATCACATTGCTGATCAACCAATTCGACCTTTTTTTCCGGGTGCCCATAAAAATTTGCCATGCCATGAACGACAGAACGGGCAACCACCGGCTCTCCTTCCTTCCGGCCGTCTAGATCGCGTGCCCTCGCTACCGCCAATTGTTCATGTTATGAATGGCAAAAAAAGGAGCTTTGGTGGATGGGAACAAGAGGAGCAACTAGTAACGCTCGTTCTCGTTCCAAGCTTAGCTAACGGCGGCGGCCGGCTACCCGCCGATCGAGCCATGCGCGCGCTCGCCCGGCTGTTCCTTCAGTCCTCGAAGCCGGTTCTCTTCCAGACGGCGTCGCGGACCCGGCTGAGGTCGCGCCCCTTGAGCGTCCTGCCGATCCCCTCGTGCACCGACATCGACGCCGCGCGGCTGCGCCACGCCAGCTCGTGCGGCGGCACCATCACCACCTTGCCGCCGTGTCCCGCGCCGTCGTCGTCGTCGTCGTGCCCGTCGAGCTCCCACGCGCCGGCGTGATGGTCCCTGTACTCGACCCCGAGGATCTTCTGCCAGTCCGGTATGCCCATCGGCACCGACCCCGGCGCTGCGGGGGGCGCACGCTCCAGCGGCATCGTCTTCCGGCCGGCGGACGACGGGATCGGGCGGGCGCGGACGACCTCGGCCGGGACGGAGTCTACCATGCAGCCAGCGGCGCCGAACGAGCCCCAGACATCGGACTCGTCGAACTCGTCCGCCGCGCCGCCGGGGCTGCCCCGAGCCGCCGCGCTCCGTGACGGCGCGAACATCCGGTACGCGTGCTTCGTGGCCGCCGACCTCGCGCTCCCGGCCATGACGAACACGGTCTGGGCTGTAGCTCGATCGCCTTAGCGTGACGCCTCAAGCTCAACCACCGGTCTTTGCGGGAGGGGAGAGCAGTGTGCGAGTTGCGAGGCGAGGAGAGCAATGGTTTTGGAGTTTCTGTGGGTTTGGTGTCCAGCTTGGATCTTATATAGCAGCTCGAGCAGTCTAGTGGGCGGGCCCGGGTTGCAGCGAGAGAGATGCCGGTAGCAGATAAGACTGTTTTTGGAAAGACGGTTCTAGCCTCGCGTGGCTTTCGCGAGGTACACACTTGCGTGGCTGTGCGTGCCGTAGGCATACACTTGTGACTTGTCCGATTCTCTAAATCTCTAGCTTGGATAGAATTATTTATTTAGCAAAAAAAAGGTGTCTATGGATTTTATAAATTCTTGCACGAGCCACGCTTCGATTTTAAACTCACACAATGGAAATTGCATGTCTCTTTCAAAAAAACGCGATGGCGTTTCAAAAATTTCTCATGAATTGACAAAATTAGAAAAAAAGATACAATTGCGCACTGGATAACGACATGGCTTGGTGGACCTGGTCGGGTTTCCATACATATACGTGTTTGCAAAGGTGAGATGAAACATGGTCTCGAAGATTTCTTTCCGGTCCTGATCGAGCGTGTAATTTCATATTTTTTGTATCACTATAATAAATCGAATATTTCTATGCGTGAGACATTATTACCGGAATGAAAATGTCTAGGTAAGAACACTTCGATATCTAAGTTAAAGAAGATCTACTTACTAAGAATATGCACTCATGGTCATGAAGAAAGACACGATGATTTGGTTGATGAACAAACAAATGCACGAAGGCAACATATTTTCCACCATGAGCTCGATCCTGGGGATGTGCCTCGATCATCTCCACCTCTCGGAGTGCCATACTGGACGTGCAGGGTGTTTGATCAGACATTGTAGTTGGTGTTAGCCTATGCACCGGCGTGCCAACATTAGGTCATAATCCGATCAACGAGAGCGCTAGATGGAAGCTTTTCCCTTGCTATAAAACAGTTGTTGTCTTTGAGTCCGATATGTGTATCGGCCCATCGACGGTAGGGTCGTACATGTCTTCCCTAGATGTATGCATAGCTTATCTTTAGGGTTGCTTATGAAAAACAAGACCAACTTTTTACGTTGTGCTAAATAATCTTCACAATTCAAGTTTGTCAGAAAAAGAATGAAAAAGGATATTCACAGGTTTTGATAAGAACAGTTTGTGATAGCTCTATTAGAGAAGACCTAGCTAGTTACTCGAAATCTGGAAGTAGGTACTCATAATTACGGCGAACAACATGGAATGTTAACAACGTAAGATGACTCGAGGTGAATAATGAAATGAGACTATGCTGGATAATACACATTTTGATTATTTTTTAGGGAAAGTACACATTTTGATTCTACTTGATATTAATTTCAATATTGTAACATGTCGTGGTGTTAATCGACTATTGTTTGCACAGTAGTCCCAACTAAGTTTTCTTCCTTCAATCGCATTTGTCTAACTTAAAAGTAAGATAAATAGCAGATAATGCTTTTGAGATATAGTTTCGCGGAATGGGCAAGCGTGTGCGTACTTGTGTCAAGCCAGGCTCAAACCCACACCTTCCTACGAGCTGTTCTCATAGTTGATCACGTACTTGTTCTCAAACCGGCGTAGGTAATTTCATTCCGGGAGAGTAGGCTTTGAGTACTCAACTATTGAATACGCCAAATTTTTGTCATCGTTAAAAATCAAGATCTTCTCTTACCATTGAACAAGGAAAATGGAAAATGGTGGCCTTTGTTCCTCTGACCGGTGCACAGTAGACTGTGTCCCCGATAAGTCTGGCCCAACCCCTTCGTTGTTATCTCAGCAGCTAGCTAAATGACATAGCTTCCGTGTCGCGTGCACATCGAGTTCTCTAGCCATGAAGGAGCGGGCCGCACGCTAGTAGGTGGGGCGCACCCAACGCCTGGTCCACGTGGGCTCATGCTTGTACGCACGTAAGGCAGGGCACATCTGTATGTACCCCGCTCCTGGTGAACTCACTGCATGCCCACGCAGGTGCCGCTACCACTAGTGGAAAAATGGTCTTCCATCCAGAGCACTAGTCCCCACTCTGTTACGGGCCGGGACTAGTGTAGCACCTCCAACGGCTAGGAGGCCGGAGAGCCTCCAGTCTCGACATCTAGTCCCGGGCCGTGATACCGCTCGGGACTAAAGGGCCCGTGCCCAGCCAGCCCTACAAGCGGAGGCCTCTAGTTCCGGGTCGTATCACGGACCGGGACTAGAGGTCGACCACTATATATAAGTTCGTCCACCGCAGCTCGAGCTCATATGCATGGTGGCCATTTTTCCTCTTGTCAAGCCGAGTTCATGCCTAATTTTTTCTCCAAGATTTGGTGGTAACCCCTAAATCCAAGGTTTTAAAAGGTTAGCAACTTTATCCTTTCATCTCTCGTTATTAGTTTGCCTCAATGCTATAGAAGTAGAGAGGGATTTCATGCTCTAGGAGTAGAGGGAATTTTGGATGTGTAATTTTAGGCAAATTTTGATTAGGCAAAAAGTTACTGAAAGTTGAAATATGTAATTTTATAGTTTCAGAGTTCAGAATGGAATGAGGTTTTCACTGCTAGATCAATAATTAAAAGTTCCACATTTTTCATGTTAATTGTTTTGTCCAATTCAAAAATTGGTGCATGTAAATTTTTCAAAATTCAAATTTTTAGATTTCAACAAGTAAATGAAGTGAAAATGATCCAAACTCACATTAACTTGTTAGTTTGCATATGTCCAGATGTTTTTTTACTTAGTAATTGATCAAAATGAGTATGGAGTAGATTTTTTTTAATTAGTTAATGTGATGAACAACTTGTATAAAATTGGTCACTGATCTCTATTCATGATGTTGTGTCATGGTTTTTGATATACTTATACAATAATGCAGATGGCCCGGGAATGGATGTACGGTACTGACCGACGCTCTGGCGAGTTCATGAATGGCTTGCGTGAATTCCTCCATGTGGCTGATGCGAACAAGCGGAATGGTTTTGTATTCTGTCCGTGTAGTGACTGTAAGAATACGAAGGATTACTCAGACTAAAAAATCCTTCACATCCACCTGTTTCGGTATGGTTTCATGCCCAGCTATAATTGTTGGACCAAGCACGGAGAGAGGGGGGTTATAATGGAAGACAATGAAGAAGAAGAGGATGATGACAACTATCATGGCTTCTCTGGATACGGTGATACTTCCATGGGGGAAGCTGAAGAGGAGGCTGAAGGGGAAGCTGAAGGGGAGGCACATGATGAGCCCGCTGATGATCTTGGTCGGACCATTGCTGATGCACGGAGAGACTGCGAAAGTGAAAAGGAGAGGGAGAAGTTCGATAAAATGTTAGAGGATCACAACAAGTTGTTGTACCCAACTTGCGAAAATGGTCTGAAAAAGCTAGGTAGCACACTGGAATTGCTGCAATGGAAGGTAGAGAACGGTGTGAGTGATAGGGGATTTGAAAAGTTGCTGCAAAAGTTAAAAAAGATGCTTCCAAAGGATAACGTATTGCCCGCCAGTACGTACGAAGCAAAGAAGGTTGTCTGCACTCTAGGTTTAGAGGTTCAGAAGATACATGCATGCATTAATGACTGCATCCTCTACCGCGGTGAGAAGTACGAGAATTTGGATGCATGTCTGGTATGCACTGCATTGCGGTATAAGATCAGACGAGATGACCCTGATGATGTTGAGGGCGAGCCCCCCCGTAAGAGGGTTCCTGCCAAGGTGATGTGGTATGCTCCTATAATACCACGGTTGAAACGTTTGTTCAGAAACAAGGAGCATGCCAAGTTGTTGCGATGGCACAAGGAGGACCGTAAGTCAGACGGGATGTTGAGACACCCCGCTGATGGGACGCAGTGGAGAAAGATCGATAGAGAGTACGAGGACTTTGCAGCTGACGCAAGGAACTTAAGGTTTGGTCTAAATACAGATGGCATGAATCCTTTTGGGGAGCAGAGCTGCAGTCATAGCACCTGGCCCGTGACTCTATGTATCTATAACCTTCCTCCTTGGTTGTGCATGAAGCGGAAGTTCATTATGATGCCAGTGCTGATCCAAGGCCCGAAGCAACCCGGCAACGACATTGATGTGTACCTAAGGCCATTAGTTGAAGAACTTCTACAGTTGTGGGCCAAACCAGGTGTACGTGTGTGGGATGAGCACAAACAGGAGCCATTTGACCTACGAGCGTTGCTGTTTGTAACCATCAATGATTGGCCTGCTCTTAGTAACCTTTCAGGACAGACAAACAAGGGATACAATGCATGCACGCACTGTTTAGATGATACTGAAAGTATATATTTAGAACATTGTAAGAAGAATGTGTACCCGGGGCATCGTCGATTTCTTTTGGCGAAGCATCCCTTAAGAAATAAAGGCAAGCATTTCAACGGTCAGGCATGTCGCCAGCCAAAGCCTAAGGAACGTACTGGTGCTGATGTATTTGATATGGTCAAGGATTTGGATGAAATAGTAACCTTTGGAAAGGGTCCTGGCGGACGATTTGTTCCGAAGGACGATGACGGACATGCACCCATGTGGAAGAAGAAATCTATATTTTGGGAGTTACCCTACCAGAAATTCCTAGAGGTCCGCTCTGCAATCGACGTGATGCATGTGACGAAGAATCTTTGCGTGAACCTGCTAGGCTTCTTGGGCGTGTATGGAAAGACAAAAGATACACTGGAAGCACGGCAGGACCAGCAACGTATGAAAGACCCAGACAAGAGAAGGAAATCTTTTTTGAATGCCTGAGCAGTATCAAGGTCCCGTCTGGCTTCTCGTCGAATATAAAGGGAATAATAAATATGGCAGAGAAAAAGTTTCAAAACCTAAAGTCTCATGACTGCCACGTGATTATGACGCAATTGCTTCCGATTGCATTGAGGGGACTTCTACCGGACAATGTTCGAGTACCCATTGTGAAGCTATGTGCATTTCTCAATGCAATCTCTCAGAAGGTAATCAATCCTGAAGATCTACCATAGTTACAGAAGGATGTGGTCCAATGTCTTGTCAGTTACTAGTTGGTGTTCCCACCATCCTTCTTCAATATTATGACGCACCTCCTGGTTCACCTAGTCGAAGAGATTTCCATTCTCGGTCCTGTATTTCTACACAATATGTTCCTCTTTGATAGGTTCATGGAAGTCTTAAAGAAATATGTTCGGAACCGTGCTAGGCCAGAAGGAAGCATCTCCAAGGGCTATAGAACAGAGGAGGTCATGGAGTTTTGTGTTGACTTTGTTCCTGGTCTTAAGCCGATTGGTCTTCCTCAATCACGACATGAGGGGAGACTGAGTGGAAAAGGCACTCTAGGAAGGAAATCAATAATATGTAGGGACGGACATTCTTACACTGAAGCACATTACACAGTTCTACAGAATTCCACCTTGGCGGCTCGGTATATCAAGCAACACAAGAAAATTGTACGCTCCAACAACACTGAAAAGCATGACGACTGGATTAGAAAAGAACACATGAAGACTTTCGGCGGTTGGTTGCAAGCACATATCGTCAAAAGCAACACATTCCATGAGCTGTACTTGTTGTCCAGGTCACCATCTTCGACTATATGGACTTTTCAAGGGTACGAGATAAATGGGAATACATTTTACACGATCACCCAAGATAAAAAGAGCACCAACCAAAACAGTGGTGTCCGCTTTGATGCAACAAACAACGATGGGTCAAACACCACATATTATGGTTACATAGAGGAGATATGGGAACTTGACTATGGACCAACTTTTAAGGTCCCCTTGTTTCGGTGCAAATAGGTGAACCTGAGAAGCGGGGTACAGGTAGACCCGCAGTACGGAATGACAACAGTGGATCTCAAGAATCTTGGTTACAGGGACGAACCATTCGTCCTAGCCAATGATGTGGCTCAGGTTTTCTATGTGAAGGACATGTCCTCCAGACCGAAAAAAAAGAAAAAAAAAGAGCAAACGAATACATCAGACGATGAGCCAAAGCGTCACATAGTTCTTTCAGGGAAAAGAAACATCGTGGGAGTCGAGGACAAGACAGACATGTCAGCAGATTATGATAAGTTTGATGAAATTCCGCCCTTCACAGCGAAAACTGACCCAAGCATCCCGTTAAATAATGAAGATGCTCCATGGTTACGGCCGAAGCGATCATAGGCAAGGGACATACGCGAAGAAGGGTTCATGGCTTTTATGTAAATCAATGTAATGTATTAAACCTTTATGTGATGTGTAGTAATGTATTAAACCTTTATGTGGTGAAAACCATAATACATAGCTCGGGTCCATTTTTATTTAACCATAATACATCACGAATAATATCACTAACTTTTGTCGGGTCCTAAGCCACGGGGTGCTGAGCGGCCGGCGCTGCGCACCCAAAGAGCAGGAATCATCACATGGTCAATACTCACGTGAGAAGGATCCCTACGAAGAACCATCCATCTACCGTTATACACTGCTGGCGTATCCAACATAAACACATAGCGATTGACGTGCTCGTCCTCCTCCCTGATACGGCGACGTACCCGATCAGCGCGCCCACTTGGTAAAAACACGCCCAAAACACACGGTTTCCCCGTCATACAGCCCAACGGTGGCTCGTGAGTGACTGCATATCAAATGCACCGTTGGGCTGTATGACGGGAATCCGAATGCTTTGTATACCAAAATGCTTTGTAGATAGAACAAAACATACGGTTTCCCCTAGATATAGCCCGACGGTGGCCTCGTGAGTGCCCGCATATCAAATGCACCGTCGGACGTATGCAGGGAATCCGAATGCTTTGTTTATGAAATGGACTACAATGAATACAGAGTGAGTGCCAAACATGTCCGAGAGGTGGGCTATATATAGGGTCGTGGCCCCTTTAGTCCCGGGTGGTGGCTCACAAAGTGATCCAACAGATCACAAGCCCTCAAAAGAAACACACCCCTGATCCAACGGCTCACAAGCGCTCGAAAGAAACACACGATCCGTGTGCTTCTTCCTTATTGGTGGGATTCCCTTTAGTCCCGGGTGGTGGCTCACAAAGTGATATCCAACAGCTCATAAGCCCTCAAAAGAAATACACCCCTGATCCAACGGCTCACAAGCGCTCGAAAGAAACACACGATCCGTGTGCTTCTTCCTTATTGGTGAGATTCTCACTATATATATGTAGTCATGCATGGCCTCCATTGGCATAGCACATCTAAACTCATATCTGCAACCTCATCACTCTCCCATGGCTTCCACCGTACCCACTCTAACCTACTCGGAGGCGGAGGCGCTTTGCGCCTCGAACTACCCCAGCCCGCCCGGCTACGACGTCCCCGCCGGCTGGAGGCTGAGCACCGGAGGCGTGCCGGTCCCTCCTGTCCCTCAAGGTTTGGCGCGCCGGGCGGCCATCACGAACCACTACTACCTCGAGCTCACTCCGGAGCAGCGGATGGATCCCCGCTGGCATCCCGACTACCGCCCGACTTGGGACGCCTTCTTCATCAATCGGCGTGAGAGGGCGCTCGCCAGGTACGAGGAGGACGGCCCGCCTCCTTCGAACTTCAACGAGGCCGGCCGTCGGCTGTGGTGGAGCGGCCGGACTCTCCAGAGCGTCATGAACTACATCACGGCCGGCGATAACCCCCGCCTGCACTACCCTCACTTCCAGTCCAGGCGAGCGCCGCCTGACGACAGCGACGACGACGGCGGCGACTATGACGACTACGAGGACGAGTATTATAGGCCTAGACAGGAGTATGACTAACCTGAGCCACATCATTGGTTATGACAAATGGTTCGTCTATGTACCCAAGATTGTTGTCATTCCCTACTGCTTGTCTATCTACGACGACGATCGTGTAAAATGTATTATTTATCTCTGCATTTCCAACTAATGATCTTTAGCATCTGAATAAGTAATCTGGTTTTGAGTTAGTTATGCAAAAGATAAATGAATTAATAATTTTTATCTGGTTTCTTTTGCGGGCTTGTGAGCTGTTGTATTAAACATTTTATCAGATGTTTTGGATTCGTTATTCAAATTCAAACACTTTTCATGTTTTGGATTTATAAAATGGCACAATTGATACATGATGCAAACAGATGTATGGATGATATATTCAGATTCCTTATTTTTTTCTGATAATAATAGACATATTATTTGTATTATTTGGATTTATAAAATAGGAGTTATGAATTTCCAAACTTCTTATTTATTTTAATCATATAAACTACAAAATACCCTTTTGTCGCGGGTGGTGCCACGGCCCGGGACAAAAGGGTCTGGACTCGCGCGCGAAAATCTGGCGGTCGAAAATGACCCTCTTGTCCCGGGTGGTGCCACGGCCCGCGACAAAAGGGTCTCTTGTCCCGGGTGGTGCCACGGCCCGGGACAAGAGGCTATTCCATATATGAAACGGCCTTTTCCCCTTCGACTCAAGGCGATCCAGACGAGACGAAGGAAAAGAGGCGAGGTGCTGCCGAATTTTCCGCCGGTGATCCACGTCTCCATCTCCGGCCGCCGCGCGCGCCCCTCCATCTCCGGCCGCTGCGCACGCCCCCTCCATCGCGTCCTCCGGCCGCCGCGCCCCTCGAGCTCTCCCCCTCCCTAGCTCGTCGCGATCGATCGCGCCACCTCCGCGGCACACCGCGCGCCGGAGCGCCGCCCGCACGGCCGGCCCGCCGGAGGCGCCCGCGGTGAGCACGCGCCGCGGCAACGCCCCGCGCGCCCTTTTTTTTTTACTTAGTAGTTATTTTTAGTAGTTATTTTAGAAGTAATTTTTAGTAATAATTTTTTACTTAGTAGTTATTTTTGTTAGTAGTTATTTTTAGAAGTAATTTTTAGTAATAATTTTTTACTTAGTAGTTATTTTTACTTAGTAGTTATTTTTAGCAGTTATTTTTAGAAGTATTTTTAGTAATAATTTTTAGTAGTAATTTTTAGAAGTTGTTAGAATTGTTAGAATTAATTGTTAGTAGTAATTTTTAGTAGTAATTTTTGTTAGTAGTAATTTTTAGTAATTTTTAGAACCGGTGGGGGGGAGCTCCGGTAGTTTCTACTTAGAGTAATTTTTAGTAATTTTCTACTTAGAGTAAAATTTGTTAGTAGTATCCCTTTGTAATTTCTAGTTTCACCTTTACGTAGATGGATCACACCAACTCCGGGGGTGAAGATCACACCAACCCCGATGGCGAAGATGTTATTTTGCGCAGGACCAACTACGAGGGCAATGCCCTGATTATGAAATTATAAGAGGGGATTTGGGTCTTGATGGAGATGAATGTGGTCTTGGTGGACATGAGCTAGAACAGAAGCTAGACCAGGTGGACGAAGATGAGATATCATCATTTTTGAATCCATCCGGTGATGGAGAGGAGGAAGAACAGGTGGACGAAGGGCAGACAAACAACAATGATGGCCCCTCGACAACAACCGGCGAGGTATATATATATTAAGCCTCTTGTGGCTAGATGCATTAATTGACCCGTATATATATATTAATCACTCTTTCTTCTTTTAGACCTCCGGATCGAAGCAATCGACAGCTAGAACACGAGGCCCGAACAAAAGGTTGGATCCTAATCAAAGGTTCACCATCGACGAAATTTATGATAATGGACAACCGAGGCTTCAGAAAAGCACGTGAGGCTGTTTGTAAATCAATGCGGAGTGATTGTTAGGGACAACCTTCCGATCACCATCCAAGAATGGATTAAGCCAAAGAATGCAGGTGAAGAATTCACTAGTTATGTCGACGATGATGCCAAAGATGACCTTTGGGAGAAGCTCATAGCACATTTCATACTACCTCCAGAGTATGAAGAATTCGAGGCAGATGGTATTACCCCAGTTGAGGGTGGGCTTGAAAGAAGAGAGAGAGTCAAGCAGTGGGCTCTATCGAAGATGGCCGAACAGTTCCGGAACTACAAGAAAAATTTATACTTGAAATATGTCGCGAAAGGCAAAACTCCAGAATTCAAAGGAGCGCATGAGAAATTGCGAGAACAGTGGCCGCTTTTGTAAAGTACAAGCAATCTTCTGTAGCCAAGGAAAGGTCGGCAAAAAATAAGATAAATGCTCAAAAAAAGAAATACCACCATAGATTGGGGACAGGTGGCTACAAGAGTGTGCCTAAGTGGGAAGCGGCCGAGGCCGACCTGAGGAAGAGAGGGATCACTCCAGGTACAAATGGATGGCCCGAGAGGGCAAAGCACTGGTGGTACGCGCATGGGGGAACGTTGGACCCAAAAACAGGGCAGACAATTTTTCGAGACCAAATTCTAGTACCCTCCAAAGCAATTGTTCGAGCAATGGCCGATGCTGAAAAGGGATTGTTCCGGCCCGATCGAGAGAGAGACGAGCTGTGGCGTGCCCTCGGGAACGATGAAAAAGGTGGACGAGCACGAGGCAAAGGCAGTGTCCCGTGGGATAGAGCGTTTCCCCAGGACGCTGACAGTTACAGAAGCCGTAAGAGAGCAAAGGACCGGGAGGCAGACCGGATCGGGAAGTTAGAACAGGAACTAGCTGGGGTGAAGAAGTTTGTAGAGGAAGCACTTAGCCAAAGGTCATCTCAGTCGCAGGAAGATCCTCCATTGGAGAATAGCGGGCGGAGAAGCAGCCAGGCTTCCACGGAGGTCCTGGTTGATGATCATACACTGCTGGATGATGCACCGGCGCCTCACTACCCCGTGGATGATGTCAGAGGGATGACAGAATGTGAGCTACATCAGCCAATGGGCAACCTGTCCTTGAAGGTGGCGACCGGCACTGCTTTACCTTGTCTACCTGGATCACTCCACCATTCACGTCCGATTCCACCTGGCTATGCTCGTGTCTCGGTGGATGACCTACTGGAGGTGTATGGGGACCTAGAGATTGACATCGCTACACCTGAAGGCCATAAGAAACTGGGAGATGTCAAGCGCCAGATCATTCTATGGCAAAAGAAGTACATCAAGTTTCCAGGCTCGGCGCCAAGGCCACCGACTCCGAGGAATCCAAGTCTACCCCCCCCACCCGATGATCGTCGACCTCCAAGTCCACCCCCCTCCCCCCATGATCGTCGACCTCCAAGTCCGCCTCCGCGCAATACTCCCCCGCGCCCCACTCAGAAGAAACGGACCGACGCCGCTCCCCCGCTCCCCACTCAGAAGAAAGGTCGCACTCAGAAGATAGTCGACATCCCGTCGGTTCCTCCCAAGAGACCTTATGACAGGACTGAAGCGGAAAACGCCGCGGTAGTGGCTGCCTACAATAAGACTTTTTTTGCACCAAAAAAGCCCGAAACAAAGAAGGTATATGATGAAAAAACCAAAAAGTGGGCTAAGTCCTTCCTTGAGCAGCCATCCCAAATATCGATGAATCTGCAATCTGACTATGGTCGTGAACTTAGTAAGCTAGCACGTGCCCAGTCTGAGCAGAACAAGGAAAGAAGTGCAAAAAGCGGGAAACAAATTGCCCAGCTCGGACAGCAGAAAAATCAATCGGTCCCCCCGCTCATAGTGTGTTCCGATATCGACAAGGACTTCAGAGCCGATATGGATAAGGACCTGGAATTATTGGACCCCAGAGCCATAGCTGCTGCTAGAGAACATGGTATCACTGTATCGCAGGCCAAGGAAAATGCTACCGCCATGGGTATGACTCTTGGTCAACTTTTAGGCTATGAAGATCAGCCAATGTTAGAGATAGCACGGAAATATGTCAAAGGGGAGTCTATGGTCAGTAATGAGGAGCTCACGCGTCTATCAACACATATGCGAAATCTGCACAACTGGTACATGGTGCACACATCAAAGAAGGACGCGAAAGAGTGGATTGCGGTGGACGTTAGAGTGGAGCATTTCTTCAAACGTTACAGTATACAGGTTCAAATGACTGAACTGTTTCAGTTATTCAATCAGCGCGCCCTCGACAAATCTATCCTCAGTTGCTATTGTCTGTAAGTGATTTATTTTCGTAATTAAGTCTCTAGCTCAGCTCGTTCATTGCCTGTATTATATTATCCTGACTATATATATATATCCTTTTGTACGCTATTATGTAGAATGAAGATGATGGAATGCAAAACATCTAGAGTTTATGAGGTTGGGTTCGTTGACCATATATCGTTAATGAACATACGTTACGCAATCACCCCAGAGACGTGGAGCATGACCTGACCACCTTTTTAATCAAGCAAAACTTCTGTACGGAAATACTATTTCCTTACAACTTCAAGTGAGTGTTTCTGTCTTGTACATATTTTTATTTGGCTTTCTCGATGTTAAGTGTAATTGATGAGCTATGCATGTCTGCTTTATGTAAACGTCCGCAGGTTCCACTGGATTCTGCTAAGCATTCAAGTTGACAAGTCCATAGTTGAAGTCCACGACTCATTAAGTTGGGACCAAGCGACGTGGACCGACATGAAAGAAATGCTCAATAAGTAATTTCAATCATTATCGCATTATATCGGCCTCTTTCGTTCGTTTCCTGATATCAAGTAATTAATAACTCATTTGTTCATTTTCTTTGCCAAAGCAGGTGTTGGACACTTTTCAAACAGAATGTAGAAGGTCCATTCAAAGATGAGCTAACTTATATATCGGTGAAAAGTCCGCAGCAGCCATCGGGAGTAATTTATGTGGATTCTACGTTTGCGAGTTCATTCGCGAGTTGACCATTGAGCGGAGAACAACTTCTTTGAGCAAAATGCGGGAGAAGCTCGACCCAGAACGGCGCATACGAGCAATTCAAGAGAAATTGGCGGGATTTCTGCTTAGGGAGGTCATCGATGAAAGGGGAGAACATTATGCTTCGGACGATGAACTACATATGTGATCTATCTCCATGTAATTAAATAGTTGTATTCTCGCAAGAGATCGAATATTAATTATATATGCATCAACGTGTAATGTGTATATAGTAGAGCGTATAATATGCGTACGGAAACATGTTTGAAATTATATATAATGAAACCCAAATTGAAAAAGAAACGAAATGGAAAAAGAAATGACCCTAAAACCCTAAAATGGGGAAAAAAGAGGAAAAGGCAACTGTCCCGGGTGGTATTACGGCCCGGGACTAGAGCTCCCCAGCCTCCGCCGCGTCCTGCCGCTGCCACGTGGTGGCGTCTGGTCCCGGGCCGTAGCAGCCGGGCCGGGACTGGAGGTAGGGACTTTTAGTCCCGATTTCGCAGTCCCGAATGCGAATCCGAGACTAAAAGCCCACTACGGCCCAGGACTAGATGCCCTTTCTCCACTAGTGTACGCCGCCCCGCAACTCTGTCCTGCGAAACGCCTAGCGGGCTTCCCGTGTCAAGTCTAGCGGGTCGAAGCTGTCAAGCCGCAAAGCCCACCAGCCTGCCGCATACCTGCATCGTCCCAGAAAAAGACATCGAATCCTCTCCCCCCAAATCCCCGATGGCAGCGATGGGGCTCCCGGCGGCGCATCCCTGACACCCGCCGCATCTATCTACACATCCGCCGGAGTACTCTAGGCGGCCAGAGATGCTAGGGTCAACGGCAGAGCCGCCGCCATCGCCGCCCTCCGCCCATGCCCCTGATGTTGGGTTTCATCTCCGCCCGCCTGCACTCGCCGTCACCGCTCCACCTCCGGCGCCCGACCATGCCACTAATACTGGAGTTTCCCCGCCGCCTCCCTCGCCGCCAGTCGCCGTCACTGCTCCTCCTCCGCCCCATGCCCCTGTCCCAGCCGCTGAAGGTAACCACTATTCCTCTTCTTGAAAGATAAATAGGATGCATGTGTGCTCTGTTCCTGCCTGCCAAGTGCTCTGAATTCAGGTCGAGCTACATTTTCAGTATGTCTAGTACACCGCGTGATTGCTAATTTGCTAGTAGCATATTTACACGAGCTGCTAGTGTCAGTTAGAAAGCTCTGGATTTGGTGCCTCTTCTTTCTTAGCTCGACCTGAATTCAGAATTCTCTGTTCAATCAGTATTTGTTACATCCGATGGTGCCTATGGATTTGGTGCCTGTTCTTAGCTCGCAATAAAGCTTTTAGTTACATCCGATGGTGGTAGCTCGTATATTTTAGGGAGCTCGGATGTTGGGTTTCTGTAGGCTTGCTTGATACGTACTGGAACATATTTCTTGTTGATTTCAGGGTATGTTATTCTAATTATTTGCAACATATTTTCATGTTCAGCGGGATGAAAAGACACGGTTTCAGGGATTCTCCTGGAAGTTTTTGTTATAACTCATACTGTTCATGCTCTGGAAAATTCATATACACCTCTCTTCTCAAAAGGGACCTGATATTCCATTAGAACAAGCAGCAGTTGAGTTTTGCTGGATGTTACCCACCCTCGGGACCTGATATTCCTTGATCACTACTTAAAATCCTGATTTAGTTAGAAAAAGAACCACAAAGCTGACTTTTGCTCACCATGTCCAATTTGTTGTACACTGAAAAAAGATTACCAACACACTTACATGTCAACTTCATTGAATGTTACTTTCGTGTTACCACAAAGCTGACTTTCTCTTATTATTTTTATAGGAGGAGGTTTCTAAGATCAAGGCTGCTGGGAAATATGAAGAAGTCCTGGTCCTTTTGAAGGTTCACAGCATAAATATGCATGTCTGCGTGTCTATGCAGCTTTGGCGCCTGAGTAATATGAGTTTGTGCTGATTGATGGTCTATTGCTCATGTAATTAAGTTAAGTACGAATAATTGGTGAACCTGTAGTGCTGAATGCCTAACTGAAACTGTTTATTGAAGTGCTTGTGGATTTGCTGGTCTTTTACTCACCATTACAAGCACTACACTATTTTGTTTATGAGAAAGAGCTTCATGTTCCATTTGTTTTGAACTGGATTTTATGTCCAGTCTTTCATGTTCCATTGGTTCTGAACTGATTTTTTTATAAATGTTTCAAAAAATTCGAAAAGAAATACGTGCATGTAGCCAATCATATGAACTACCATTCTGGAAATTTACAGCATAAAATACATTGTATTTTTCGCTCAGCAAAAAAGACAAATCGCAGAGATCTATGCACTGCGGGCCTTGCGGGCTGATGCAGGCCGCCGCTCTCTCCCGCGTTAATTGCAGCGGATCGTTGCTGTCAGCCCACGAACTCCGGCTAGCGGAAAGCAGCCCACCAGCGGAGCGTAGCGGCTAGCCACGGCCCGTCCCGCTTGAAACCTGACACGCAGGGCCAAACAGTACGTACCCCTCATCTCATCTCTATCCCCAGCATTCCAGCATTACACCCGTGCAGTGCAAATGTGCAATCTCTCTGATTAACAAGCAATGATTTCATTCGGCGGTGAATCATTAATCTATGGCTGTGATTAATACCATGCATTGAGAAACAAAGAAAATAGTCCGGTTGTTGTAGTCATAATAATGTCAGCATCGATCACCGGAGGCGGAGAACCCTAAAAGAGCGTATCAAGCAAATCCCAGAAATTTTCAAACCGTAATACATACCAGCTTGAGATATGCGAAACTGGTTTTATGGTTTACAATTGCATCTCGCGAAACATATACGTCACATTCAAAAAAAATCTACTCCGCGCTAAATTTTGGTTCTGATCATGCCGGCAAATAACGGTTTGTATCATCAACAAACATCAATTCCTCACCGGCTCATCCATAGTTAGAGCTAGATGCCCACCACGGCCGCGCCGCCGCGCCGCCTGGAGTAGTAGTAGAGGTGCTGGAGGGGCCGCTCCTCCTCCCCTTCCTCGCCGCACGTCCAACTCCGCGTCTTGCTTGAGGTCGTGCTCCATCTTGCCCGCCGTGTTCAGCGCCTCGAGCAACACGACGTCCACACGACGCCTCTTCGCCGCGCGATGCTCAGAGCGCACCGACTTAGAAAGAACACACGCCATGCATCAGCTCATCGTCATCGACGAGCTTCGGATTGCTAGTCAAGGCAGGAGTACAACCCGGAGGCAAAATCGGCTAGGGGGTCGAGCCACGCGCGGCGACCGTCGAGGACCCCGCCTTCGCATCGTGGCGTCGTGATGGTGCTAGCCAACCGAGGTATAAGGTGTGCAGCCAGTCGTAGTTCTTCAACAGCGGCGGATTCGCGGGCCATCTTCGAGCGACGGAAGCGGCACTGCTCCTCGTCACGACAACGGGGGGGGGGGGGGGGGGGGGGGGGGGGGGGGCGTTCCCGCTGAGTCCGCCACGCACGGGCCCGGATATATATGTGCCATCCATGGATCTACCATGGATTTACCCAAGACCGCCGCAATTCATAAAGTATAGTGTGATTGCGGGCAATTTAGTGTGTACCTGATTTTTTTTTTCAAACAAGATATGCGCGGTGTATTCAATTATCAAAATAAGCCCAAAACCGCACATCTGTCCGAATTTTATGGTCGAAGTTACAGGGATTGACACTAGTCTATAGTAGAAGATGCGTATGACCCGTACGCGCCTTGGTTGCGATCGCTGTACGACCGTCTCGTCAATTTCGTGCGCTGTGTACTATATACCTCCTTCCACCGAGCTGGTCCTGTTCGAGGGAGTAGCGGGCGTCCACGCCTCCGAGCAGCAGCCGCCGTCGGCTACGTGTGCAGGCGAGATCGACGGAGCCGCGCCCTTCCCTCTGTCCCCCACGCCCCGACCTTCTGCAGCGCCATGGAGGCGCACCTCGTCCTAAAGCCTGGAGGCGTACCCGATCTGCTCGGCAAAGGAGCGGCCTCTGGGTGTGGAGCTTGGCCTCGAGGGCGGCGAGGTTATCCCGGAGCGCGGAGATCTCCTCGTCCCGGTCGAAGAGGGCCTTAAACGGCGGCGCCGGTGGGCGAGGAGCTTGCATGTCCTAGACGCCCCACCCAACCCGCCTCTCTGCCATCGCCAACGGAGCTCTTGCGCGCCGGCCATGGCAGCCTCTTCGTGGCGGCGCTGGGGGAGATGGGGCTGAAGAGGGAGGACGAGGTGGCGGCGGCAACGAACGAAGGGATTGAGATGGCGAGTGGCGCCGCAGGCTGGGAGGGGAGGTGGGTGCGGCGGCGGCGATTTGCTGGAGACGACCGGGCGGTCAAAGAAGTGAGGCGCTTCGCACTACATTCTTGAACCGACTATGGCTCAACCGACCAAAGGCATCTCCACGAACGAAAGCACACAAGTAGGCCCACTCGAGACTGACCCTGACAAACGGGCCACAAAGTACTACTCCAGCGAATGAACTCGCTGCACGTGGATGCTCTCATAGCTAGAAATCCTAGGAGCTTAGTTCTGAGATTGACATTATAAGGCGGGGTACGTACATGCTGCCGTGACGACGTGGCGGTTGCCTACCGGTTTTGCTTGCGGTGCTGGGTCTCTCCCTCGCTATCAGTACTCTCTATCGGATTAAAAGATGGCTGCCGAGGTCAATACTCGATACCGTATGCGTCCTGGACTGCTGCGGGACAGCTACTCCGGTCTTGGATCAAATGTGCGCCTGGAAAGGTATCATCAGTTTCGTACTCCCTCTGTTTCTAAATGTAACCATTTTTAACTTTTTCGGTCTAAAGTATCTAGATATGTTTTAATACAAGGTTTATCGAGATTTAAATGAATCTTGCACTCAAACATGTCTATATATAGACGTGAGACAAAAAAGTTAAAAAAGTTTACATTTAGAAACAGAGGTAGTATCATTTTAGACACATGCAGTAAGATTGAACTAACCTTTCCCACTGAATTTTGTTTTCCTTCGTACTGCCTCCATTACAAAATAACAAAATATAATGTATCGATCTTTTCTGATTTAGATGTGCCTACACGATATTTTAGTATGTATATTCACTCGTTTATCACACTAGTTGGTATGTACGTGCAACGCACGTGTTTACAGTTAAATGGAACAATTTATAAGTAGGACGGCTTCACAATTAAGTGAGACAATTTACAAGTAGAAGAAAACCGTACCTAGCTGGATTACATGTATTGGTGCAAGTTAATATCGACACATATATCATAACTCATCATCTGCAGGAAAGGCATGGCAATATGCAATCTTAACTAATAATAACCAAGTAAAAAACTAATAATAACCGGTATCACAACTTACCACGCAATATTTCACATTTCTCCTTTTCCGTACACTGCTTTGAAAACACCGCTTCTCTTATAACCTGTATACCAGTTAGGCCGGCAAATATCCGTTTGTCGATTTTTCTCACCCTGATTGTTGGGACTGAACCGCACTTCATGGAGCTTATGTTGTTGTACAGCCAGTCAGAAGCACACTGTCCACAAAGAGATTCCTACAAGCAAAGATCCATTGTCAGCTTTGCTTAGCTCCACACATCAAGGTAGCATTCAAACATAAGCATGTTATAATCAATCTAATCAAATGTCGCAAGCAAATAGATAAAGAACATCCTCTTTTATTTAGCAATTCTTGATACCCACGTTCATGGAACATTCACTTACATGCAGATCCTCTTAGCTGTTGGGTCTCGCTTGCTAAATGAAACAAATTTTACCAGACGTGAGTATTTGAATTCTTGATAGCCACGTTCGTGGAACACTCACTTACACATGCAAATCCTCTTAACTCTTGGGTCTGGCCCTCCCTCTCCCTTCTTCGTGCTACTCAACGCATGGAAGCGTGGAAGCAGCAGCAATGACGTGAAGCAGCAGCAATTCCTGATGGCCTTTTACGAAGATGCGAGTCTAGGCGAGCACGATGTAGAGCCCGCCTCAAGAGCGCGAGCCGCCGCGCTGCTGGGGGATTGGGACTTGGTAGCTTTGCCGGGAGCGCTCTCGCTCGCCGGCACCGCCGCTGGGGCGTTTGGACTTGGGAGCCTCGTCGGGAGCGCTCTCGCTCGCCGGTACCGCATGTCCGCATGCCTGCCCGTCGCTCTCGCGTGCCTTCTTCAACGACGTCCTCCCATGCACTGCCGCCTCCCCGCTATTCTCACGTACGCGCCGGCGCTTCCCTGTGACGCGTGCCCTGCTCCGCCGCCTCCTCGCTGTTATCGCTCTCCACATACTTTCCGCCCAGTCCGTCGCCTCCCTACACCACCGATTCACCCATGTTCTGTTTTTTTGCCTGCTTTGGATCATACGCTCAGCTGCTCAGGTATAATGAATGTTAGTATAATGAGTCATGTACAAACGCAAATTGGGATTTTGCATGCGATGGCTGGCACCACTGGGATGGGAGCCTCCAAGCGCAAGATTGTTGCGTGTGTTTCGTGGTCTGCTTGATGAGGACCTCGAGTCAACGCCGCTGTTCCGTGGGCATGTGCCGCTGCGTGTCGTAAGCTTGTTTGTCGATTTTCCGCTCCGCCGTGAGATCTTGATGTTGCACAGATTTTCGCCAGAGTAGGATTTTGATCTATAGATTTTCAAAGCGACCCAGATATCGAGACCAAACCGGATTTGGCCTTCTTTTCTTGTGCGTGCGGATGTTTTTCTTTTTCCCCTCGGACAATCTGGATTTCATTTTCTTTTGTTGCTTTTTATTTATGGACTCGTACGGGACATGGAGTTTTATCGGAGTACAAAGTACAAGCAGGTCGCTGGTTTTTTATGTCTTTTTTAGACGTCCGATCCGGTTACGCGCTGTCCCGTTTTTTCTCATTTATCTGGTCGTTGTGGACTCGTATTCGTATAGGAGATGGACTCGTGTGTAGAAACCGGTCGCTAGCAAATAGCGTTGGCAAATCCGGAGTTGTAAATCGACGATGGCTGATCCTGACTAAGGCAAAATCAAAACATCGAGACAATCTGGATCGTTGATTGAAAATTGAACGGACAAGATTTAAAGTGTTTGCTGCTCGACATCGGAACAATCTGGATCGTTAATTGAAAATTGAACGGACAAGATTTAAAGTATCCCAACATGTTTGCTCTTTTAATAGTAGTATAGAATAGATACTTTGGTGCACTTCGAGTTGAGACAATGATGAAAAACTGGCAGTGCAAACAACAACTAAACTCAAAGGCAGGCACACGGACATCTCTTTCTCTTTTTTGAGAACCGACATATTCTGCATTTCTTTTTGAGAACCAATATGTACATCTTTTGCTTTTGTAGACACTCCACTGGCAAAAGTCAGCTGCAAGCTCATTTAGTTGTTTTTTTTAGTTTTTCTTTTTTGAGGGGAAGTTGTTTTTTTAAGTGGGCTCGTTTAGATGTGATACGCCAGGCCCATATTGTAGCAGCTTGTGTGCTTACGGCCACATTGGGCTCAGGTGAAGGACGAAGGCCGTGGCTTATTCGGCCCAAGCTAAAAAATACATTCCCCGCAAACAAGAGTCCAGCCCGACACGCTGTTATCAATGATACGGCCCACTCTCAGGAAAAACGTGACAGTTTGTTCTTCAGATAGAAACCCCAAATCGCTAGCAGGATTTTGGGGGAAAAAAGTAGAGAGGATACTGCAGATCGAAGCAAAGCACCGCAGGCGCCGATGAGCGCGACGGAGAAGGGCACGGAGGGGAGGATTCCCCGCGCGTGGCGGCGTTCCTCGACATCCTCGGCCGCGTCCCGACGGCGGACGTGGAGGCGGCGCTGACCTCCTGCGGCGTCGGCCCGACGGCGGAGGCCGCGGAACTGGTGCTCAAGTCCGCCGTCTGCTACTCCCGCCCCAAATCGGCGGTCCGATTCTTCCGCTGGGCGAGGCCGTTCGTGCAGCTCACGGCCTACGCCTGGAACCTCCTCGTCGACATCCTCGGTAAGGCCGCCATGTTCGATCCCATGTGGGACGCCGTCCTCTCCATGAGCCAGGAGGGCGGCGGCCTCCTCTCCGTCGCCACCTTCGCCTCCATGTTCGCATCCTATTGCTCGCGCGGCAACTTCAAGGAAGCCGCCATGGCCTTCGACGTCATGGAGCGCCACGGCGTGCCCCCGGACGCCGTCGCCTTCAACTCGCTCCTCTCCGCCATGTGCCGCCACGACGGCGGCGCGAAGGCGGCGTGGGAGATATACGAAGGCTACAAGACCAAGGTCGCGCCTGACGTGGACACCTTCGCGATACTGCTGGAGGCGTGCGAGAAGGAGGGGAACGTTCAGCGGGCCAAGAGCACCTTCGGCGAGATGATTGTCCGTGTTGGGTGGGACACGAGCAACATGCCTGCTTACGACGCTTTCCTTTCGACGCTGGTGAGAGGGGACCAGTTCAACGAGGCGTTTAGCTTCCTGCAGGTGATGAGGAACAATGGCTGCCTCCCGGGGATCAAGTTCTTTGCCAACGCGATCGACATCGTCATCCGCAAGGGAGACCATGTCAACGCTATGGCTATCTGGCAAATTATGGTCTCTGATGCAGGACTGGTTCCAAATCTCCCAATGTACAACGCCATAATCTGCCTCTGCTGCAGTGTCGGCAACACCGACTATGCCTTCCACATGCTTGACGAAATGCCCTTGAATGGGGTCTTTGCAGATTCTGTTACATATAATGCCATACTCGAGGGACTAATCAAGCACCGCAAGCCTCGTGAGGCTGAAGGTTTCCTCGCGGAGATGAGCAAGAACGAGCAACTGCCCTCTGCGTCCAACTGCAGTGCTGCTATCAGCTTATTCTCTCAGGAGTTTAACCCATCTGCCGCAGTTGACGTGTGGCAATGCATGGTGGAGCACCAAATTACCCCGGCCGAGGAATCGGCCAAAGAGCTAATAGCCGGGCTTCTCAACTTTAAAAGGTTATCCGAGGTGAAGAAATATACCAACCAGATGCTTGACATGGGGATTGAGTTGCCCCAGTCCACCATTGAAAATATGAAGCGCACATTTGAGAAGGCTGACAAGGGCCACACATATGACCAAATTGCAAGAAGGATGAAGCGACGGTAGGAACACATCGATGGCATCAGGTATGTATTCTTTCATATGTGTGCCATTGGCTGTTTTGATGGCTGCCATTGATTGTGTGAAACCGCCTATTTTCATGACCTTATGTCACTTCCTAACTAGGCCTCAATGTCTCTATTGAACTACTTGGAGGTATTATCCTAGATTGCTACTAGTTTTGGTGACATATGCTCTTCCATGTTTGGTGTCTGTCTACTCTAGACATCTTACTCTCCTTATTCTATAATGTTCTAGTGCCACTTCGCACAATGTACAAGGCCGATTTCATGGACCCTTGCGTTGAATATTATCGCGTCTTCTTTCCATTGCGATTTTATCTCACACAGTCCCGTCCATTTGATGCCATCTTCCTTTGTTTGGAAACTGATGATCATGGAGACATTGTATCAAAATATTCCTGTACAAGGATCTTTAGTGGAGAAAGAAAATTACTACCTTAATCTGTTGGATTAGTGACTATGCACTTTCCAAGTAACGACGTACCAACTTTCTGCTCCCACTACGGTGGCGCGAGTGATGGGTTTGCATTAAGAGGTACTCCCTCAGTTCCAGATTAATTGACGCAGAACGGAGGGAGTAGTTGTGTACAAATGTTACATTGACCCGACAAGCATAATTTTGCAAAAACCAAGATACAGTGATCGAGGAAATTGCTATTGGCCCTACCTTTCCATAGCCAAATTTCTAGGTGTCTACAAACATATTCTTCTAAAAAACCATTGAGAGTCGCAAGCTCCACCGGTTGAAGTTTTTTTTTTTTGCAAAGTAGGCAGACTTTGACGGCTGCATTGCTTAATTCTTGAAAATCTAATTGTTTCCGTTACATCCCATGGTGAGGGGAAGGTGGAGGTGGCACCATTAGGGGTTGAAGGAGGAGGGTGTTACTAGGGCGGAGGCAGGGACTTCGTCAAGACAGATGATCAGTGGGGTCATCATACATGAAAATGTAAGTCTTGCCATAATATTCTTATTAATGGTATAAAAAAGTTGACATGTATAGACATTTTTAAGAGCAACACACTAGCATTGGTGTCAGCTGACACGAATGATTATACTCTAGCTCGTGCCCCAGGAGGAGAGGAGACATGAGAAATTAGATAACTTCTCGCCTCCTTTCAGCAAGGGCGTGTCTGCTTGTATTGATGAAGACACTTCCAAAAAAAAGAATATAAACTCTTACGTTGGAGTATTAAAAAGGGGCCTAACTTGGGGGCCAAGAAGGCAAGGGCGTACCTAGGGGTGGCCCCTTCTCATTCTTTTTACCACGTAATAATTTCTTTCCTTCCTAACGGTTCCAAATGATGTTATGAGTACCTAATTGATTTCTAATGCCTTCGCTAGATACCGCGAGAAAAAAGAAGCATGACTGCCACCTCTATACCTTCGTTCTCCCCCATACTCGGGGCACCTATCTTACTTGTAACCTTTTTTATCAGTGTGTAAAACCCTAATAAAGTATGTATGATCCTATTTTGTGTTTGCATGCATGTTTGTGGGTGAAAACCTATGCTTGGCTAGAAATCATCCACAAGCATGGCCCAAGATGGCAATTTTCATCCATGGGTACTCGACCCGCTTGAGTAGGGTATGGGTATGATTCTTTGCCCTTAGGTACCCAATTCATTTATGGGTCGGGCATATGTATTTCTTTCCCATGAGTTACCCCATTAATATGTAAATAACCAATAAACACTCCCTCCGTTCCAAATTATGTGTCACAGATTTAGTACAACAATCTTCCACACTAAATTTGGAATGGAGGGAGTAGTTTTTATTGCGTATGACGTGTGGCCGCGAGAGTTGTAGCTATGAATTTAACTCATTGATCCTAATACGATGTGTTTCTTATCTAGTTGAATTGTTAAGCTCACTTTCTATTTTGCATGATATTATTAAAACAAGCTGATTTGACCACAAGGGGCATTGGATACCTATTGTGTTCAGGCATGGGCCTGATTGTCGGCTCAGTATCTTAGTGGGTGGGCGGTGAGCACCCTCATGGGTATGGATTTCATATTGCCCGACCTTTACAAAACATGACCCTTTGCCAACTCTTCCTATGCGTGCTCCATTCGTTTCTCTGCCACCATATATTTTTCCTAACATATAGAAAGACTGTTCCTGTGAAGATCTCTTGAAGTCTCTACTCTGCGCCATACGGCTATGCCGCTAAATCCACTAGGAAACCGTGGTACCTTTACCACATACGGTGACAATTCGTTCCCTTTTGTCCTGGTCACCTACCTCTTTAGACTCTGTCGTCGCCTCTCTTCGCCATTGTTGTTCCTACAAGCACGAATTCTCAATGACTTTACTTGCTTCTTCTATGTGGCATTCTTGTGTGTAAACAGATGACCAAGTTTACCTGCTTGTACTCGGAACGGATTTATTGCTTGTGTGGCGTTCCTCATTGTGGAACAGTGATATTGCTTTCTCGTGCACAACCAAATTCATATGTCCTGTATTTGTCCACGGGCTTATAGCCACACCCATGGGTAGTGGGCACGTGGGAATTATAAGCATGACAAGTATCTATGCCCCTATATGGAATGCATGGCACTTTTTTGGGTGACCCTATACGCATGACTTACATCCAATATCTTGTTCTGTTACAACATGGTGGGGTATATACCCTTCTTATTCATGATTTTGCGTGATACGGGTTTTACCTACATGCACCCAGTATCAAGGCTTCCATTGATATGCCACGTGCATGGTTTTTAAGGCGGTAAGGCATCCTAAGGTGTTTTATTCGGCTCCTAATTGGGGGCAAAGTTCCAAGACGCCGGGGACGCTCTATCGCCTAAGCACCGCCTTAAAAACCATAGTCACGTGATCAAATATGGGATACTCCACGTCCTCAGGGACATATATATGGCCAGTTTACCCCATAAGTTTTATGGGGACCTGCTAAAAATAAAAACACATTACTTTCTTTGTATGAGTGTCTGAAGCGGGCAAAATTTCAAGACGCTGGGGTGGCGCTCTATCGCCTTAAAAACCATACTTTTTTCAATTTGTTGGACTAAACTGATACCACCTACCAAGTTTACGGACAGCTGTTGCAATTTACTATTATAGATATAATGTGCACAACCAGATCTATGCTTACTAGATATGGCACACTTAGGAGTAACTGTCGCATTTTGCTTATCTCCGTCCATCACTGCATCCATGAATGGACACAGGAAACTAATATCTTTGTTGGTAATTAGGGAAACCTAAGATCTTACTAACCGTCGTTAAGCTATTATTGTTGTTTCTTTTGTTTATGGTTTCACTCTGGCTGTTACTTTCGGTTGTCCAATATAATTATTTAAGGTGATTTTTAGGAACTGTCATTTCACCGTCTTTCAGAGTCATTCCAATGCAGCATTAGTTGGTTAATTTTGTTGAACTTTGACCGAGACAAGTGCATCAGGGTCAACATGTAGCGTAGCATAGTTTGGATGGTTAATATCTTTGATCCTACTGTTATTATCTGTACTTTTATTGATATTTAGTCATTTGAGTCTTAAATATCTCGCGAGCATCTTCCTTCCAACCAACTTCTCGTTCGTCCCCCTTTTCCTTTCACTTCATGTATGCGGACATGAACATGTGCAGGTCAGAAAGATATGTCAGCTACCGCTGGCTAAGATGTTTGAACCTACTCCTATATTTATCATATAAGCGCACAAGCATGACAGTAGAATGTTAGTATTACTCTCGGAAGATTTACCCGTTGAAAGATAGACCAGCCTGCTTGCCTTGTTAGGAGTTAGTTTACTATAGTTAAGCATGCCCACTTCTACAGACCAGGTCTGCATATTTATGAGATTCAGTTTTAAAATGATTTTTGAAAGCATTTTAAGTTTTTAACCTGGGCCACGTACATTGGGCAATCACCTTTTCTGGTGCATTCAAGCAATCGACTTCTGGTTTAAACACAAAATCAATGTTTTTTTTTTACTTCTATGGTGTTCTAGTTTTTGAGAATAAAAATTATTTAACTGAAGAATCAGGAGTATTAGTTTTACGTCAATAGTAGCATTTCTTTTGTTTTTTAAACTTTTGAGCTATAATTTAATTTGTCATGTTATTTTCATTTTTGTTATTCTTAACATATGCATTTGAGAATACATATCATGTGTAGATTAGTGTAAACTGATATACTAATGGAACTTCTTATGGAAAACTTCATGCCTAAACCAACGTTACCCGGTATTGACAGTTAATGGTGAAGCTTACACCAAAATATATCAAGGGGTGAAATCTACATTACAGTAGTCGAGGGACGAAAAATGTGCTTACTCTTGTAGGAAATGTCATCTTGTTGGCATAGATGAGCGCACTAATTATTTCTTAACTCTCTACCTCCTCAGCATTGATAAGGGCATGAAATCATTGTTGCACCCTCTTTCGGGAGTCGAATGCCTTATGACCAGAAGTATTCTCATTTTTTTTGAATCTTTCACTGTCTAAATTCCTTTGCTCTTCTGCAGAAACGAGTGAGACTGAGAAGCTGCACGACGGGGCTTATGCTGTTAGAGCAAGCTGTGGCATGGTCTTCAAATTGACATGTGGATGGAGGTCTTTGGTGCATCGGATTCACGTTTCTAAACTTGTTTTGCACCAAAGTGGTCTTTGGAAGATGTTTCCTTCTTGGGGAAGTTTAGTGGTGGTTGTAGTTTGCAAACTTGTAGTGCTAGACTTGGCCATTCATTTAGTTCGATCACTAATGGGAGCAGTTTGTTGCCTTTTCTTTTCTTGTTGGTCTTTAAAGCTCTGCAGTCTTTGTCTAATTCTTCAGATAGAATATCCCAAATAGGTTTTGATACCTGTACTTCCAGTTTTTAGGAAAGAATATTTGTGTCATTTTCACTTGTGGATTGGTTGTTCCCATTTTTTTGGGGTTGCATCCACTGATCCACGCAGTTCGTCCGCAACATCATGCTCCATTCTTGCTCAAACCCAGGTGTAGGAAGAAGAACAGCATGCCGCGGGCGTGCTCAAGGTGGAACTCTAACACTAGATTGAGAAGGACGCGGTAGCGGTTCCCCTGCAGCGGCCCGGAGTAACTCTTCGGTCTGCTCCGCCAGACATCAAGGCCTAATTCGAATCGTGGACGATGCTCGTCTCTGGATCGCTAGTACGGCATTAACAGTTCAACATCACACAGGTGCAGGTCATCCACTGCTTAACTACAAAAGCATAATAAATAGTAGAAAACGAGGAAATGATGTCCTGTGTCTAGCTGGAGCACGCAGTGCAGATCCTCCATTCTCGCTCAAACCCACCATCCTAGCTAAGCTTGCGCCCGGTTGACGTGCACCACCGCTCGCGCCCGTGGGCTGCTGCTGCTGCATGGAGACGAGAATTAGAAAATCAAAATGCTATGTAAGCAAACCGACGTAGCCAAACGAGACTGGACAAAGGTGTATCAAAGAATACACTTTTTTTATTAATAAAAAGTAAAATTTCAAGTAATCTGATCCTGGAAAACGTTTGCAACATCACTTGCCTATGTCTTATAATCCACCTATTTTCTCTTTATAAGACATATGCACTATAGAAATGGTAAAACATAAACGTTATTACTCTTGACTCGTTTATGCCGGGTAAAATATAATCGCGAAATGCGATCAACAGAATAGCATTACTTGATTTTTTTTTTTGGCTGGCCTAGATCATAGAAGGGAAACAACATGTCACATTACCTTTTTTTTTGGATAAAGATGTCACATTACCTGGTGCTGCTGCTGCTGCTGCATTCCTTGCGTTGTTGATCTTCCTCTCCATGCAGCAAGTGCAAATCTTCTGAATTAGTCCGACCAAAGCTCCCACAACCAGCACTAGGACGAGTACAGCGAACATCGTGGTACAAGGATAGTTGTTGACCAGCATCACTACAGGCATCGTGTGTCCACTGTCAGTTCAAATCAATCGAACCAAAATATTGAATATGTGTCCAGCTATGAAGAACAGGCTCACGTACCTAGCCTTTCTCGGAGCGGCACCGGTGCAACGGAGACCTCGAAGCGGAGGTAACAGTTGAAGCCGACGACGGCGGCCGCCACGCCGGCGCGCCAGGGGTCGAGGCCCCAGCAGCACGCCGCCGCCACGCCCGCGGAGTAGTCGATGCACCGCGCGCACGCCGCCGCCGTGGGCAGGTCCCTCGCGCACTGCGCCAGCACGCGCACCGTGCTCCTCGCGGCGTAGTAGCTCGCCAGGGCGGTCGCGTCCGTGAAGGCCTGCATGCTGTCGCTCGCGGCCGCGTACGGCGCGAGATACTGCGCGACGGCGGCGAGCCTCTGCAGGTCGGCGTCGGAGGCGTTGCTGGCGAGCGCGTCGGCCGGGCCGGAGATGAGACGCGCGCGGAAGACGTCCTCGCTGGAGGCGGGGCCGTTGGTATCGGCGTAGGAGACGAAGCAGCCGTCGCTCCAGATGCCGGCGCGGCGGTGGCTGTTGGCGTCGCAGCCCGAGGTGAGGTTTGCGGCGGCCACGGAGAGGCAGCGGAGACACTGGAGCGGCGTGGCGTCGCCGAAGCAGAGGCCGTGAGCGAACGCGCGGTCGGAGCGGCCGCTCGAGTACAGAGAACCGAAGCCGGTCGGCGCGGTGGCGTTGGGGAGCGCGGCGAGGAGCGAGAGCACGTTGGCGCCGAACGCAGAGCCGTTGCTGGTGGCGTTGGTGGGCGCGGGCGCCGGGAAGCACTCGATCGCGGTGGCCGTGAGGGTGAGGCTCACGCGCTGCTCCGTGGCGGCGCCCTGGACCGGCGTCACGGCGACGAGGATGATCAAGAGGAGCGCGCGGGAGCAGGAAAGCGCCGAGCTCGCCATTGCAGGTGTGTGCCCTGTGGCGCGCGTTGGTGCTTGGTGAATGGTAGCGGAGCAGGAGGACCAGCGAAGTTAATGAGAAGAGCCAGTGCGTTCTTGCCATTTCCGGCGGTCCTATCTTTGCTTCAGCCATCGCTCGAAAGGTGAAGACCTTGCACAGATCGGGTAAGCCACTGTATTTTCAAACTTGTGACCGCAGTTGCAAGCTCTTGCCGTCACAGTTTTGGTTGCGCGATCCTTCCGCGCAACTTCTCCATGTACGGCAACTGACCATGCATCTGAGCGAAATGGACGGAAGAAGAAGAAGAGGTAGCTCGGATGGAATAGAGATGATGAGCCTGCAAGTGCTGCGTGCCGGCCGGTGGAGGTAGTTTTGCTATTGTGGGCGTTTCATCATACATGTGATGGCTAGCCTCGCAAGGCATTGCTAATTTGCGATCACTTTATGCATATCTATTTACGTACCTTTGAACATGGACCTGCTGACTGCTGACTGCTGACTGCTGAGGATATCGAAGGAGTGGGGCATGCTTTCTGGGGCATATCTATCTACGTACATTTGAAATGACGGTGCCAGGCAACAACAACTACATGTAATTTGGAGCTATCAGAAGAAATCAGCACAAGAAAACCAAGGATTTGAGAATAAGAAGTGTGAAGAACAAGAAGAAAGGCACTAACAGATGATAGATATCATCAACAAATAAACAACAACAACCACGACACCAGAATTACAGAACACTGCATCTGTCTGAACATGGCAATTAAAACCATACGCTTCAGCAAGTCTCCGCTCAGTGGCACGTTGTCTGACTCTCATACATAAGCCGCGCATTGCACTATCTCTGTCGTTCTTCTGCACAGTTATACAAGCGGTCATCCCGGTCTTGCTATAAAACTGGAACGAACTCATATGGTGCACAGTGCGCTAAAGTTTTCACATTTTCATATGATGTTCAGTAAATTCAGGGAGACACTAAAACTAGTGACCAGGGTTCATTGATGGATCAAGTATAACTAGCCTAAACACGATTACACGAGCTGTTGGGTTTTCCTGAAATTATATCTCATCGAGGTTCTGAATTGTCATGTCATCGTGTTCGAGACAACGTTACTTCTGGAGAGATGAGTTGTAACTTGTAAGGCGACGGTCAGGAGTCCTGCTCTAGTCTTCCTCTACCCTGCATCAACATCCTGCTACTCCAGCTCAATGTTCGCTGAATTGCAAAAAAATGTTGAGCAGCCATTTCAGAATAGTACAGTTTGAGCAAACATTTTAACATGGTAGAACTAGGATACATTAAGGTTTGCACGTGTCAGGCGCACGATCGATCAGATAGTACACTGCCATGAATACTGAGCTGATGCAATGGCCGATAAGCAACACTAGTGGAAACAGGACCTTTGGTGAGGGGTGTTGGGCTCTAGTCTCAGGCGTGGTTTGAACCCGCACTAGAGGAGGAAACTAGTCCCGGGCCAACGGCTCTGACGCCGCGCAGCTCCGGTCCCGGGTCGTAGAGCACCTCTAGTTCCGGGCCGTGATACCACTCGGGACCGCGGCAGGCAGCCGCAGAGTGGGGACAGGAGGGTGGACCTTTCGTCGCGGGCCATGGTACAATCCGGGACTAGAGGTTCCGCTATATCATCTTCCACCCCGGGCGCAACCATCATTTTTTAAACTCTCAAGTTCATCTCCGTTGTTTCCTCTCTCAAGCTCAAGTTTAGCCTCATTTTTTTCACGATTTGTCAAGATAGACGACACCCATCGCTCCAAGGTTAGCAACTTGATCCTAAGATCCGGCGGCGCTCATTTTAGCTCATTTCCATACTAGTTTAGCTCATTTCATTTTTGTAGTGCTACCTAGGTGTTTGATGAAATGCCTAAGCTAGGTAGTTCATTTTTTTATATGTATTTTGAGCTCAAATTAATTTATGATTTGTGGATTTTAGTGTCGTCTCGGTCCTCACCGCCGTCGATAGCCCCCGCCATCCCGTGACCGGTACCACCTCGGTGAGCCTCTTTTTTTATCTTTTATTTTAAACAATTACTTGTATGATTTAAATGCATAATTATTTCTTGTATAATTTTCTTATGTTTTTTTAATATGTATAGTGTCATGGTTTTGATATCCGTCCCCGTCGGCCCTCGTCCGATCTATGATTCGGATGTGGTATATTTTTATAACTCTTTATTTTGTTTCGTGTTTATAACAATCATGCCGACCAACTTGACATAGATATATTTTTATTTAGGAGGTAGTTGAACCGGAAATTCCAGCCGACCCTATTGTCGAGTTTAAAAATAAAATAAAACAACGATTTAAAGCAAAATTCAAGATAAGTGAAGATCTTCGTCTACAATGCCTAGAAGAGAAGATGGTATTGGACTTCAAGATTGCCAACATCGTTGATGCTCACGAGGTCAAGCTTGCCGACGTCGTCGCTGCTCACGAGATGAAGATGGATGCAATGCGCTTCAAGCTTAAAAAGATTAGAAAATATGTCATTAGTCAAGAGGCTTGGTATCATTACGCTGTTGGTTCAATAGTTACCTTAGTTGCGATTCTGATCGCATTTGTTGTTGGATTTAAATTCTTTAGATAGTTATATTCTAGTTTCAATTAATTTATGTTTTATGAGAACTATGTATTACATTTGGTCACTACTCTACTTTGGTTTTAATGTGATGAACTTGTATTAATGAATATGGTCCGTTCCCTATTATGTTGGTTTACCGTAATGGGTTTTAGTGGTGATTTGCAGATGAGTCATCCATGGATGTACGCTAACCGACGCTCTAAAGAGTACGTGGAAGGCGTGCAATCTTTTCTCAATGTGGCTAAGGATAACAAGCGACCGAATGGTTTTATGTGTTGTCCATGCAGTAAATGTCAGAATGAGAAGGATTACTCTTAACTCAGACACCCTTCACATACACCTGATTCAGTCTGGTTTCATGCCCGGCTATAATTGTTGGACCAAGCACGGAGAAAGAGGGGTTATGATGGAAGACAACGAAGAAGAAAAGAACGATGACAACTACATGTACCCTGAATACGATGGTAACGCAACTGGGGAAGCTGATGATGAAGAGGTACCAGATGATCCCATCATACATGATGATTTACATGGGGTCATCGTTGATGCACATACCCAAGCAGAAACTACACTTGAGAAGTTGAAGTTGGAGCGCATGTTAGAGGATCACAAAACAAAGTTGTACCCAACTTGCGAAGATGGCAACACAAAGCTCGGTACCACACTGGAATTATTGCAATGGAAAGCAGAGAATGGTTTATCTGACAAGGGATTTGGGAATTTACTGAAAATAGTGAAGCAAAAGCTCCCGGCTGGTAACGAATTGCCTGACAGTGCGTATGAAGCAAAGAAGATTATCTACCCTCTAGGATTAGATGTGTAGAAGATACATGCATGCATTAATGACTGCATCCTCTACCGTGGTGAGCAGTACAAGAATATGAATGAATGCCCGGTATGCGGTGCATTGCGGTATAAGATCAGACGAGATGTCCCTGGTGATGTTGAGGGCCAGCCCCCCAGGAAGAGGGTTCCTGCCAAGGTGATGTGGTACGCTCCAATAATACCACGGTTGAAACGTTTGTTCAGAAACAAAGAGCATGCCAAGTTGTTGCGATGGCACAAAGAAGACCGCAAGAGCGACGAGATGTACAGACACCCGGCTGATGGGTCGTAGTTGAGAAAAATCGATACAGAGTACAAGGCATTTGCAGGTGACGCAAAGAACTTAAGGTTTGGTCTAAACACGAATGGCTTTAATCCTTTTGGGGAGCAGAGCAGCAGTCATAGCACCTGGCCTGTTGATGCATGTAAAATGCATACATGAACTTTGCACTATATTATTTATATTCCAATCATATTTGCCTCATATAAGGGTTATATCACTGTTATATAATGATTTTTGTGAATATTATATTTATTTCCTATTTTTATGGAATTAACCCTGCGCAGGCAGAAAACCCTATTTTTTCCTTTTAAGTTTCAGGGACCCAAACATCGTCCAAATCACCTGCAAATTTACGAGCATCATTTTTTAGAAGGAACAAAACTTGGGGCGAAGGAAGCGAACAAGTGGAGCCCCGAGGCCCAAAAGAGGGAGGCCCACGCGGCCTCTGTACCTGGCCGCGTGGGGCCCACCAATTTGGCCCTCGACGCTCCGTTGTCGTCGATATTTTCTCCACCGACATCGTCTTGACCTAAAACCGACTATAAAAATAGCCCCCCGACGTTCTCTGGAACAAGCGCCGCTGAAACACAGAAACACCGAAAGAGAGATCTGGAGCTGCAGATTGGAGGGGGAAAACTCCGGCGGGGCGCTGCCGGCGTGGTCTCCATCTTCTCCATCGACATCTCCACCGTCTCCATGATGAAGAGGGAGTAGTCCACCTCTGGACTATGGGTTTGTGGAAGTAACTTATGTATCTCTCCTCTCTTGAGCTTCACTAATTAGTACCGTATGAGCTGCTGAACATGATTACGGTCATCGTTGTAATACCTATGTGGTGGATCTTTTTATGAGTTAATATATGTTTGAGATTGCAATGTTTGTTTCAGTTATGAATATAGATGCATATTATGTACCCCTTTCTTATTCACTTGTTATGATCAAGCATGTTTATGAGAGCGTGTGTGGGGGACGTGTGCATTAGTTGGAGTAACGGGGGTGGTGAGTGCGGTAAGTGATAACTGTAATATCGCGATCCATTTGGTGTTTTACCTTACTTTGTTGCCTCACTAGGGATAAACAAAATACCATGCTACAAGGGTTGGGTGATTTGCCACTTCTCCATGACTAGATCTAGCATGTTCTTATTTTAACTTCATGTCATGATACTTAAAGCTATACTCTGAGTTATCTTAATTACTAAGGTGTTATGATTTAGTTCGCATCTTGGTGGAGTATAAGTGAGATTAATAACCAAAAGATCTCTATGTTAGGACGTGATGCCCATATAATTAGTAACTTGTCATCAAACTTTGTATTGCAATCTCATATGTCAACTCTAGTGTTCCATTGTCTGCCACTTTATTAAAGAGAGAGTGCATTTGTGAAACCATGAACCCCGTCCATTTTTAATCATAAGAAACACCTTTCCAACAACTTTTACCACTTTCCATTTTCTGCCATTATTAAATCCGAAAATACAAAAACACTTTTACATCTTGCATTCATCATAAAAAACCCAAAAATATCATTTATCATTGTTATCATCATCCTTGCACATTTATTCACCATCATTGCATATTTATTTCTTGTTTGCATTGCATAACTATCTTGATATCATTCTTACACCTTGTGCTTGACAACCACAGGTGAGGTTGAGGACCAAAACATTTAACTTTGTTTTGTAGGTAACCAAAAGAAGGATAGGAAGATAAATCTTCACTACTGATTCCCCGAGAGTTCGATATTAAACCCTCGAGTCACCCCTCGTGGGGAAAACACGTCTTCCAATTACTACATACTCTGCACTTGGAGTCTCAACCTAACCCGTATACTTTTCATTGCAGGTAGCTACTGAAGGTTATCACTTCTACGGGTATCAAGACTGTTTTCTGGCGCCGTTGCCGGGGAATCATAGCTGTGAAGGTTTATCCAAGGAGATCACAACAAAGTCAACATCACCAACTTGTGCTAACACCTAAGCTTGGGGAGGTTGCACCTACGTGAGCATCATCTTATCCATCTTTACCTTCAAAGCAAATTATTTGTTTTGTCATTGTCTTGCATTGTCTTGCATTTGTTTGCATTTATTTTCAGTTTTGCATAAAAAATTAAAAATACAAAAAACTTGCTAAAATGGGAGAAAGAACTAAGTTGTGTGACTACACAAACACTCCTAATGATCAATTTATCAAGCTATTGCCACACCTAAGATAAATGCTGATAGTTATGAAGTAAGTCCTAGTTTGTTGAACTTGATAACTAGGGAACAATTTGGTGGTAGTGCTATGGAGGATGCCTCTATGCATCTTCATGATTTTGTTGAAATATGTGACATGCAAAAGTTTAAAAATGTGGAAAGTGATATCTAAAACTGAAGTTATTTCCTTTTTCACTTAGAGGAAAAGCTAAAGAGTGGTTGCATTCCTTGCCATCTGGTAGTATTAATTCTTGGGATGATCTAAAAGAAGCTTTCATTAAGAAATATTATCCCCTGTTAAAATTTTGCAAAATAGAAACAACATCCTTTCTTTTAGGCAAAATGAAAATGAACATGTTGCTATGGCTTGGGATAGGATAAAACTTATGCTTAGAACTTGTCCCTCACATGGGTTAATGAATGGACCATATTACACTCTTTCTACAATGGTTTAAACTACATGTCTAGAAACATACTTGATTCTGCTGCTGGAGGTGCTTTTATGAGTAAGACTATAGTAGAAGCTAAAAATATATTGGAAAGCATTTTGCAAAACTATAGTCAATGGCATACTGATAGGGCACCTAATCCTTCTAAGAAAGTGAACTCTATTGAAGAAACTAATGATTTGTCATCTAAAATGGATACTATTCTTGCTTTGCTTAATAAACCTAGTGTTGAAAATGTTCCTTTGCAAGAACTAGTTGGTAAAATTCTGAAAATATTGATGTCAACTTCATTAGGAACTATGGTAATAATGGGTATGGTAACAACAATTATAACTCTTATAATAAACCCCCATATGTTCCCAACAATCGTCCTTTTGTTCCATATCCTAATGCTAATGATAATAATTGGAAGCCTATGTTATCACGCAATGATAATTTGAGGCTAACAAAATTCTCATGGAACAAGTTGCTAGTCATAATACCATGATACAAGAGTTGAATAAGTCTGTTGCTTCTATTAGTTCTGATATTAAAGGCTTACAACTCCAAGCTGCAGGACTAGACAAAGCTTTGTCAAAACTAGCTGATAATCAAGCCACTTTATTGAGTATGTCTGCAGGGAAACCACAAGCATCACCTGTGGTTGGAATGAATTCTGTTAACATTGCTGAAAATGTTCCTCTTACTTTGGAGGAAACTCTTGATGAATTATTGAACTACCTGAATATTTGTTGCCATCATGTCTCAACTTGGTAGTTTAAAAGAAGAAGCTAAAGAAACTGAACATGATGAATCTCTTATGCTGATTGAGTTGGAAAAGAAAGTTGAGGAAGTTAAAATGCTTAGTGAAGTCAAGGATCCTTTGCTTGACTTAGAAAATTGTAGCTTGCATGAATTAATATCTATCTTACAAAAATTTGCAAGTGATCCTTCCATCAACACTAACCAAGCAGGTTTTGGTTCTTATATTGCTAATCATGTCTTGAAAGAAAAGATTGCTAGGTACAACCAAGAGGCTATGATACCACCTAAGCTTGGGGATATATGGATACCTAAGGTACTAGTAACTATTGGAAAAGAGACACACCATGCCATACTTGATCTAGGATCTAGTGTCTCTGTTTTATCTAAAGAACTATATGAAGTGCTTGAATTGAAAAATCTTGAAAAATGCTCTATTGAACTAGCACTTGCTGATGACTTATTAAACATGCTTTGGGAAAAGTAAGTGATGTTATGGTAGAGTTACATATGACTTTTGTGCCTGTGGATTTTCTAATCATGGATATGGGGAATAAAACCTCTAGTCCTATTATTCTTGGAAGACCTTTTCTTCGTACCACAGGTGCTATCATTGATTCAAAAGAAGGGAATGTAAGTTTCAGTTTCCACACAAGAAGTGCATGGAACACTTTCCAAGGAAGAGGGAACACAAAGTTCAAGCTCCCTCATGAGCTTCGTCACAATAAACAACAAGTAAGAAGCCTAGCTATATGGCTATAAAGAAAGCGCTTTGCGGGAGGCAACCCGGTTATTTTTATGTGTGATTTTCTTTGTGTCCTCTTGCTGTAACAAGAGATTTGTTTTAGTTAGTTCTGGAATTTTTAATAAAGTGCCAAGTTTTACCCTTTTTGGTTTGAAAAGTTGCTTATAGCGTTCGGAGATTTTATTCCTGCACGAATCAGTGCACGGTATGATTTTTAATTCTTATTCTGTAACTCCGAATGAGCTCATATTTGAACTGTAGTTGCAACTTTTCATCCTCTGTATGCATGAATTTTTCGGAATTTTTCGAGAAAGTTTGGTAGGGTAGAAAAATACGTTTTGCTGCTGCTGTTTTTCTGGACAGATTCTGTCCCATTTTGTTTGATGCATGCTTTGAGCTTTTGTTGAATCTTTTTGATCCAATTGAGTTTATGAGTAGGCATACAACATTATATACTTTCTGGACATTCATATGAATTTTTGTTCAAGGATTATATGCAGCAAGAAACCTATTTGTTTATCACTACTAATGCACCCCACAGAAAAGAAATGGGAGAAACGGTGTTTTGAAGTTTTTTCACAGGGATTGGAGGAGATGCACCAAGAGCTATCCAAGGATGGTGAAGACCATAAGCTTGGGGATGTGAAGACAACCCACTGGACCTACACACTCTCGGTTTGCACACGTCTAACTTCTGTTTTTCGATCGAAACACTTTATCGCATAAACTTGGAGCGTCTTTTTGTTTTTTTTGGTTTGATTTTATTTTGTGAGACCACCACACTATCATTATATATGAGAGAGCTACTAAATATGGGTTGAAATATGTTGGATGCTTTATAAGATTGGGAAAAGGGATGTTTGTTGATTTTTAATACATATAGTTGCATGATTCATGAGCTTGTTTATGAGTAATAATTTGCAAATTCTTTTCAGAGCTATCACTTATTCATGTTTTGATGCTGATGTTATTTTACTTGTTTAACATGGATTAGTTAGTTCTATGGACACTCATGCATGCATTAGATGGTCAACTTTCTCCCTTTGCTAGCCCAAAAATTCCAACAAGCAAAAACTTGTTTCCAACACCTTCAACCAAAGTTATTCCAGTGAGTCCACCATATCTACCTATTGCTTTATGCTATTCCGAGTATGTTTATCATGTTATTTGTGTTATCTATACCTCTGAATGAAAATGTTTATGTTATTGATTGCATGGAAAAGTTGGTTATATAGCTCTCACGAACTTGATGCACATTACTTTTATTGCATAAATAAAACATGACCCATTGTGATTAAGATTATGATGTTAGTGGCTTGATAAATGTCGAGGTTGGGAGTTAGCCCATATGTGCTGTCACATGCAAAGCTTTCAACATGCTCCTTCATCATTTAGTTGATATCATGTGCTTTTGTTATGGATGCCTATCATGGTGAAATGAGGTGGAAATGAAGTAGTTTAAATGAGTTTGTATAAATGGTTAGAGAGACGCCTGGGCCGCTAATCTAAGCCATGCATCATTCATGGTGGAAATTTACTTACATGCTATGGTGAACCTTCTGTGATACACCTTATAATAAAAAGCTATTCCAATGGTAAATAAAAAGGGTGTTGAGGTTGTTCATTTGTTTGTTTGTCATTTTGATATGGGCTTGTTCCATATCCTGGGACAAGAGGTACCCCAGTTGACGCTCTTGATGATACTATTATTACTTACAATGATATAACTTGAACTTGCTTTGTTTCCCAAGTTGAGTAACTCATGGTGTAGGTACTTGTATTCAAGGGGCATGAGACACCAACCTTTACTTTGTCAAGCACACTACTCATATTTGCTTTCACATTAAACTTAATCATTCAAGATGCTATGATAGGGGAATGAGAGCTTGACACCAAGGATTCCACATTGCAATCATTAACTTAAGTAGAAGAGTTTGGAAGTTAGATGAAACTTATGCATGCTTTACCTCTACTCACATATACATCTTTCCAAAGTGTCCACCTTTTATATTCAGATTTTCATCTACACTCTATGACCAATGTAGGATGTTCTTACTTATCATTATGCATACATGTGGTCCATATTACTATCTTCTATGTTACACTTTGTGAACTATCATTGAACATCCTTGCATTGAATACTTGATATCACTTCATAAACTATTTGCATATTGCTACTCCTTTGAAGAATGAATCATTTGACTCTATGTAGCATAGTAATCATCTTTGATATCCATTGTTAGTGTTATATTGCAAAGTCCATGTTAGTTTTATCACCTTCATACTCGAGGACGAGTATTGGTTAAGCTTGGGGATGTTGATGCATGTAAAATGCATACATGAACTTTGCACTATATTACTTATATTCCAATCATATTTGCATCATATAAGGGTTATATCACTGTTATATAATGATTTTTGGGAATATTATATTTATTTCCTTATGGAATTAACCCTGCGCAGGCAGAAAACCCTATTTTTCCTTTTAAGTTCCAGGGACCCAAACGTCGTCCAAATCACCTGCAAATTTACGAGCATCATTTTTTGGAAGGAACAAAACTTGGGGGCGAAGGAAGCGAACAAGCGGAGCCCCGAGGCCCAAAAGAGGGGGCCCACTCACTATTCTAATTTTTCGAAGAAATGGCCTTTTTATTTATTTTATTTTGGGCTACTCTACTAAATACTAAACAAATTTAAGAAATGAGAGAATTTAGAATAGCAACGAGAAAGACTAGTCCAATCCATAATGATGTACCAGAAAATACAACGTTTTATTATTTGACCAACCATCAGGAGAAGCAAATACAAGGGGTACACTAATTACTAAGACTGAGGAAGTCGCAATTAATGCAAAAACAGCTAATTGGAAAGCAATAGTCATATTTCTAATCCTCCAAGCTACCATCAAATAAAGTTGACTACATATTTGATCCCTCACTTAACCAAAATTGTAAAAAAAAATACAAGAAGTAGGAGGGGTTTAATCATGAATCCATTGATTCTTCTCTTTAATTAAAACTTATTTTTACTTACCGCTTTTTTTATTTTGGATATGGGGGTGAGGAGAGGGGATTTAGTCAGCGGGTATAGCGGATCATGTATCCGTGTATTGTATACAGTATACAGAGATATGTCGAAAAGGGACTTGCATCTGAGATCTTTCTAGGGGTTAGTAGATCTTTTTATATGGCTATGTTCTACTTGTACGAATAAAAATGGCTATGTTCTACTTGTACGAATAAAATAGGGATTAGGCTGTGGAGAGATGGCTGAGTGGTTGATAGCTCCGGTCTTGAAAACCGGTATAGTTCTAGGAACTATCGAGGGTTCGAATCCCTCTCTCTCCTTTTGCTTTTCACTACTGATTCCCCGAGAGTTCGATATTAAACCCTCGAGTCACCCCTCGTGGGAAAACACGTCTTCCACTTACTACATACTCTGCACTTGGAGGCTCAACCTAACCCCGTATACTTTTCATTGCAGGTAGCTACTGAAGGCTATCACTTCTACGGGTATCACCTGTGACTCTATGTATCTATAACCTTCCTCCTTGGTTGTGCATGAAGCGGAAGTTCATTATGATGCCGGTGCTCATCCAAGGCCCGAAGCAACCCGGTAACAACATTGATGTGTACCTAAAGCCATTAGTTGATGAACTTTTACAGTTGTGGCGTGATGAAGGGGTACGTGTGTGGGATGAGTACAAACAATAGGAATTTGACCTACGAGCGTTGTTGTTTGTAACCATCAATGATTGGCCTGCTCTTAGTAACATTTCAGGACAGTCAAACAAGGATACAATGCATGCACGCACTGTTTAGAGAAGACTGAAAGTATATATGTAGGTAACAAGAATGTGTACCCGGGTCATCGTCGATTTCTTACAACTCAGCATCCCCTAAGAAAGAGAGTCAAGCAGCATTTCAAAGGTGAGGCAGATCACCGGACGAAGCCACCCCTCCGTAGTGGTGAAGATATATATGATATGGTCAAGGATTTATATGTAATCTTTGGAAAGGGTCCTGGCGGACAGTCTGTTCCGAAGGACGCTAACAACCACGTTCCCCTGTGGAAGAAGAAGTCTATATTTTGGGAACTAGCCTATTGGAAAGTCCTAAAGGTCCGCTCTGCAGTCGACGTGATGCACGTGACGAAGAATGTTTGCGTGAACCTGCTAGGCTTCTTGGGCGTGTATGGGAAGGCAAAAGATACTCCGCACGAGAGGACCAGCAACTTTTGAAAGACCCAAACAACCTGTATCCAATGAAGACGGATAAAGGACGTCTATATCCTGCTAGCTACGTTCTTACCAAAGAAGAGAAGGAGATATTTTTGAAGTCCTGAGCAGTATGAAGGTCCCGTCTGGCTTCTCGTCAAATATAAAGGGAATAATAAATGTGACAGAGAAAAAGTTCCAGAACCTAAGTCCCATGACTGCCATGTGCTTATAACCCAATTGCTTCTGGTTGCATTGTGGGGGCTTCTACCGGAAAATGTTCGACTACCCATTGTTCAGCTATGTGCGTTTCTCAATGCAATTTCGCAGAAGGCAATCAGTCCAGCCACGCTTGGAAGGTTACAGAAGGATGTGGCTCAATGTCTCGTTAGTTTTGAGTTGGTGTTCCCACCATCCTTCTTCACTATTATGACACATCTCCTAGTACACCTGGTCGACGAGATTCTCATTCTGGGTCCTGTATTTCTACACAATATGTTCCCCTTTGAGAGGTTCATGGGAGTCTTGAAGAAGTATGTTCATAACCATGCTAGGCCAGAAGGAAGCATCTCCAGAGGCTATGGAACAGAGGAGGTCATTGAGTTTTGTGTTGACTTTATTCCCGACATTAAGTGGATTGGTCTTCCCGAATCACGACATGAGGGGAGACTGAGTGGAAAAGGCACTCTAGGAAGGAAATCATACATATGTTGGGACGGGCATTCTTTCACCAAAGCACACTACACAGTTCTGCATAATTCCACTTTGGTTGCTCCGTATATCCAGATACACAAGGATATTGTATGCTCCAACAACCCGGGGATGGATCAGTCCATGATTACAAAGCAACACATGGAGAATTTTGGTGGTTGGTTGCTTACACATCTGAACAATGACAACACTGTCTCAGATGAGCTGTTCTTGTTGTCTAGGGGACCATCTTCGACTATTTGTACTTTCCAAGGGTACGAGATAAATGGAAATACATTTTACACGAATGTCCAAAATAAAAAGAGTACCAACAAAAACAGTGGTGCCCGCTTTGATGATTCAACAAACAACAATGGGCGAAAGGGGGCCACGGTCACATATTATGGTTGCATAGAGCAGATATGGGAACTTGACTACGGACCTTCTTTTAAGGTCCCTTTGTTCTTATGCAAATGGTTCAACCTGAAAGGCGGCGGGGTAAAGGAAGACCAATTGTACGGAATGACTACAGTGGATCTCACGAATCTTGCGTACGACAACGAACCATTCGTTCTAGCCAATGATGTGGCTCGGGTTTTCTATGTGAAGGACATGTCTACCAAGCCAAAAAAAAAAGATAAGGAAGCGAATACATCAGCCGATGAGCCAAAGCGCCACATAGTTCTTTCAGGGAAAAGAACCATCGTGGGAGTGGAGGACAAGACAGACATGTCATAAGATTACGACAAGTTTCATGAAATTCCGCCCTTCAAAGTGAACGCTGACCCAAGCCTCAAGTTAAATGCAGACCCTTGTCCATGGTTACGGAGCAATCAGAAGAAAGGGTCACACAAAAAGAAAAAGCGAAGACTAAATAGGGATGTTGTTGGTGATGTGTAATAATGTATTAAACTTTTATATAATTGTGTTATGGAAATTTAGAAGAGAACTCTATATTTTGGTTCCATCATTTGAGGAGTGGGTTTCGCGATTAACTTGTCAGGTAGGGGTAAAGAGGGGGAACGGAGGCAAAGTTGATAATTGTACGGTTTCCCACTAAGCGCGAGCATCAAACTTTAACCTTCCTATTCTAAAAACTCCAATAGCTTACAACCGCTCGATGCCATGCGCATGTAGTACTTGATTTATAAATTTTGAATTGATTTTAAATCAAGCGCATGCAGTACTTTATTTAAAACCAAGCGCATGTAGTACTTGATTTTAAATCAAAACAGAAAAAGAAAAAACAAATTTTAGTTGATTTGGAAGATTAAATCAAAAGATATATAAAAAGAATGAAAGCAGGAAATTAAAAAAATCGACCTCTAGTACCAGGCCGTGTGACCACCCTATACTACAGGTCCACTGGGCTTCACGCGCAAATTTTCGCGGCCCTGAGGGACCTCTAGTACCGGCTGGTAACACGGCCCGGTACTAGAGACCCTCTAGTACCGGGTGGAGCCACGACCCGGTACTAGAGATCGATTTGGCGCTTATTTGGGTGGCTGCGGCCGAAAATTTGCCCAAGTAACCCAAATCGACGCTCCGCCTCCGCGCTCCAGACGACGCCGCCCCCTACGCCGCCAGGCTGCCGGATTTCGTCCCCGCGCCCGTGCTGCCCCGGCCGTCGCCGCCCTCTCCTGCTCCGGGCGCGGCCGTCCCTGCTCGTCCCCGAGCAAGCAAGCTCGCCCCGACCCACGGTGAGCTCGCCCCCGACCCTCTCCCTCTCTCGCAGGGCGGCGGCGGACCCTAACCAAGGGCCGACGCCGGCGGTGGCAAGGAAAAAGACACAATTTTAGGGCCTAAAGGGCCGATTTCATTAAGGGGGAGGCCACAAACGGCCGTCGCCGGCCAAAGGGCCGGCCATTACATTAGGGGGAGGCCATTACAATAGAGGGGGAGGGGGCTCGTCGTCGTCGGCGCCGCCTAGTCGTCGAGGACGATGAACTCTGGCGGGGACCACAGATGGGCCGGCGGCGCCTGCTGCTGCGGTGGCGCCGGCGCCTCTTGCGGTGGCTGCGGTTCCGGTGGCGCCTGCTCCGGCGCAGCCTGCTCCTGTGGCCACTGCTCTGGTGGCGCCCGATCCGGCGACCAGCTCCCGCCAGTCCAGACCCAGGACTAGCCATGGACGAGGCCGGGAGGCAGTGGAGGCGCCGGCTCCATCCCCTGCCACTCCTGCTCCTGCTCGCGCTCCAGCTGCACGTACCAGGGCTCCACTTCATCGTCCGGGTCCTGTGGCGGCGGCGGCAGGGCCTGGGCCAGCACCATCTCCCACCGCCTGATCTCGTCCTCGACGAGGCTGCGGCGGGAGGCCTCGTACGCGGCCTGCATCTTCGGGTCCTCCTCGTCGTCGTGGATCTCCTCCTCGAACCAGAGCTCCTCGTGGGCGGCCGGCATGGCGGGGTACGCCGACGGGACCGCCGGCGGTGGAGGCGCCTGGGCGAAGAACACGCGGCAGCGGTGGTTGTGCTCGTCCGCGAACCATTGGTCCCAGTAGGGGGACCGCGGCCCGTAGTCTGTGTCGTGAGGAGGCCCGGAGGGAGGAGGCGGCGGCGTCGTTCGATCTCCGCATCCCTGGCCCGGCCGCTAGCCGGAATCGGTGGCACCGGAATCCACTGGGGATTCAAGTGCCAGTCCTCCGGCAGGTGCACGTCCGTCTAGAAGACGGCGGTGGCATTATTCCAATGCCACCAGCACTCCCTCACCGGCACGTAGCGCCGACGACGGACCTTGGGCGCGGATCCTTGGCCAGCACGGGGTGTCGGTGGTGCCGCAGCTTCAACCCGCTGGACGCCCTGCGGCGCGATGTCGAAGGCCGCCGTCGGTGGCTGCGGTGACCCAGCACACCACTGCATGTTGTAGTATACAAGTCATTGATGTAACACGCACGGAAGGACCTCTCCGCAAATATTACATCCCTCAGAGTAGTACAACAGAAACATAGCCGGTCCAAGGTAACACTATAGGATTACAACACTATTCAATACAAAATCTGGAGACCCTTCTTTTACATGGAAGAAGTCTCTTGCAAATGAAACACGAGAAGATCCAATTCGTAGCACTAAGCTGGATATCAGCTCTATCTCTAATTCCTATTCCACTACTGCTGTTGTCACAGCCCTAGTCTATTCCATCTGGTATGTCTTTATCCAGGCTGTACTCCTTTTCCAAAATGATGTTGTCTCCTTCATTGGCAAAGTGGTCGTCATGTATGCCATTGACAATATTGTTGTTGCTCCACCATTTTCACTGCTGTCGTTCTTCTGTTGATGAAGTAGCAGTTGATTCCTTCAAGCTCTATCAGTAGACTTGACTCCTTGTTGGATACTTCCTTGACGTCGTGATGGCTAACTGGCAACTCCGTTGATGGCTTCAAAATCTAAGCAGGGGGTCAACGAGGAATGGGTAAGCAACTCGAGCGTTACTTAGCAAGTTCAATAATATAGGAAAGAGTTTTTGTTTTGGATGCACTAGCTACTGCCATGACCAACGGTCGTAGGCATAATGCAAGTTTTGGAAAAGATTTCGTCAAAAGGTCAGGTTTTATTTCAGAAAACTATGCTCACAGTCTCCACGGGTTCATAGTCATCACTTGGGATGCCTTTCCCGCTACGGTCTGTAGTTCCTTCCGGGAACACGGATGTGACAGCCACAATTTCTTATTGTTGACTCTGCAAAGCTGCGTAACTTTACCCATGAGAGAAACCCAGCCTTGTTGCCTTTCCGAGCGGCCAAACTCGTCCATACTTCCATGGTATGGGGCCAGGTGTGAGTCCAAAGCCAATCACCGCCCTCTCCGCACAACACATATCCGCCCATTTGTGGCGCGGCCGGTAACAAAGACCGCTATCCCGCCACCCCTCCCGAGCTTCTATTTCAATCACCCCGTCAGGTGGTAAGGTCACGCGCTTCCACGCTGTTGGCCGCCGCAACGGACAGAACCAGGTAATAGCCTGCCGAGGATATGTGAACGAGAGAAGATACGGCTGACTTTTACCGTCCATAGCAGATCTCATGGTAAACGCTTCAATACGGCGCAAGGATCACTGTGACATTGGTAATTAATCCTAGGTATATACTTTCCCGTACAATGGAACCTCCACCACAACATCAATCCGTGGTTCCATTGCCAGCCAAACAATATATATATAGCAATTCACATCATTCGAAAATAGTTTTTCTTTTTCAATGCAATGATAATAATACGTTTTTGAAAATAGTTTTTATAAAATAGTTCAATAAGTATATGCAAGAATGAACTTGCCTGTGGTAGAAGTGACAGTTCAGGCCCTTCGGGGTTCTAGGGTTTACGGTAAAACCCCGAGTTCTGAAAATAGAAAAGTAATCCTGGTAAGGACTACTGAAAACTCTAGCAGCATGCTATTATGCATAATCATGATATGCATCGCTGCCCCAAAATAACCAAGTTGCGGACTTAAGACTTTTCAAGTGCTTTAGAATTTTTAATTATTTAAAGAATTTGACAACAATTTTCATGAGAAATAAATTTAAAGTGATTAAATTGAAATAGTTCAATATAATTGAACTTCAGGACTTTATTTTCTCATATTATTTTCTTTTAAGAAAATAGTTTTTGAAAAAGAATTTCAAGCCATTTCCACTTAAAGATCCTTGAATTTTTCATCCACAAAATGTTTTTCAAAACTTCAAATAAAACTTACATAAAAATTCCTCATATTTTGTAGAGTATGTTGCATATTTTTAGTTGATTTTTGTGTATTTGAATTTGGTGTAAAAATTCATTTAAGTTTGAATATTTTTGATTTAGGATGAGTAACAAGATAGTCTTGGTATAGTTCAAATATTATTTTGAACTTAGTATTTATTTTCCCAGATTATTTTTCTTGAGAAAATAATTTTAAGAAATTATTCCAAAGAATAATCCACTTAAGGATCTTTGGATTTTTAATCAAAGAAATAATTTTCAAAAATTCCTGTTAGTATTTTATTTAAATATCTTATTTTCTGCTAATATTTGTAGATACTTTTAAAGTATTTTTAGGAATTTATTTGAATTTATAGCAAGTTTTGAAATCTGGAAGAATTTGTAAATTCAAAATTTTACAATTAAGTCCCTGGTCAACTCTAGTTGAACCAGATCAAAAAAATAAGGACTTGGTTCGGTTCAACCGAACCGGTCCACTCCCTCTTTCTCTCACTCCTCACTCGCACGAGCACGAGCCCGTGCTCGAGCTCCTCTGGCTCCCGTGTCGCCTGCGGTGGCGCCGCCCCACTCCGGCCAGCTCCGGCCACCTCTGCCGCCGTGCGCTGGGGCAAAACGATCCCCACGCTCCGCTCTACCTTCCTACCCAGGCGATTTGAGCCTCGCCTCCCCTAGCGGTCGCATGCAACCCAACCCTAGGGTTAGGGTTACGGTGCTGCCGCCGCTCGCCTGCCTTTGATTCCTCTTCTCCGGCGTGCCCACCATGGCTCGGCGCAGAGCTTCAACCTCTGTGCCGCCGTGGTGCGGTGGTGCTGTACCCCGACCTCCATGTGCCCCCTCCAACGGTAGCGCGAGCCCTGCCTCACCGCCGTGGAGCTACGGCCATGGACGCAAGGTAAAACTTCTTCTCCTCCCTCTCTTCTCCACTCTCTACCCTTAGCTAGCTCGAGATGCTGCTGTAAGAATTGATTTGAACATGTTGCTTTCGGTTGCTTTAGGTTTTTGATGAACAGATGATGATTCTAGATGATTTTCTCGGATATGTGCATTGCCTCCTCTATGTGCACACAGTAGAGGTGAATGGTGTAGATCTAGCATGTGTAGATCTTCCCACTGCCTCTGAATTTACTGTGGAGAGCATTTCTTGCTCACAGAAGATGAAATTCTCTTTAGAAAAATAATTCTGAGCTAGAACTTGTACTAAATGATCTAGCTGTGATGAATATGGGCTTTTAAGAATGATTTAGACAAGTTTTGCTTGCTGTGATGCCTCCTTGTAGAATTACACAGCAGCTTGCTTGTTTAGAGATGATTTTTTTTATACTTTTCTGTGCTTCTTCCATGTGTAAGGATGTGCATAGCTCAGCTAATCCAGCTCTGCTGGTTCACTGGCTTGTGTGATGCTTTGTTAAAAACAAAATAAGAATAGATACTACACTATTGCCTTTTTCCCTTGCCTCCAATGCTCAAACAAATGCTAAAGCACACAAATTCACTCCCTTTCATCTCTCTGTCCTATTTCTTGCACAAAACAGAAGTTCTCTGTGGTGCAATTTATTTTCCTATAGCACCCTACCTTGCAGTGCAAGGCTCTGTTACGAACAGATGCTAAAATGAACACTCTAGCATGATTCTTTCATTTACAGAACCTGCTTAGCCTCTCACTAGCACTTATGAATCAACCTCTATTGTAGAGCAGCTAGAGCTACGGAAGAGCTCTGATCTTGCTCCAAGGTTCAACCGTCTCCTTCTTGCTGCTTCTTGTGGTTCTACCATCTCCTCCTTGCTGCTTGACTTTTCCTAGAGTTTAATTGCTAGCTGAAATGGCTTGTGGTGGATGGATTAGGTGATCTCCATGAGTAGTGCTTGGCTGTGCTTGTTCTTGTGGAAGAACAAATAGAAATAGGTGTGCTGATGGTTGTATAATGTGTGAATTGTGGTTGCTTCTTGAAAATGTCTTTGTGGCAAATGAATTTGCTAGGATGGTTGTGGTGCTGTTTATAAACTACTGACTGGTTGTTGTGGTGGTGACACACAACTAGGTGACTCCTCATTTGCATTGGTGAGTAAGGTGCTTGGTTGTCAAGCTCTCATGCTTGGGCATTCCTTAGGGTTCAAGTAATGTGAGATATTTTGCTTGTGGATAACTCTCCTATGTGGCAAGCTTATCCATCCCAAGCTTGGTCTTATCTCCTTGCAAGATTTATTTTTGAGCAAGACAAGTGGCTTTAGTCACTAGATGGACTTGTGGGCTGATTTTCCTATGTGGGCTTGTGAAACTAGTGGCTTAGCAAATTATGGGTGATGATCATGTGGGCCTTACAATTTCAGATTTGTGGGCTTTATCAATTTGCTTATTTTCTTCCTTGGTAATTAATACCATTGGAGAAATATTTTTATGTGGGCTTTCTTTCATGAACTTGACTAGATTAGAGGGAAATAAATATGTTGCCTAAGATAGATAAATGTGGATCAATGATGCCTTTTGTCCCATGCTGCCTTTGTATCTCTACTATCTAAAAATGAAATTTCGTTCCTCTCGTACGTTTCGTCCTTCGTCCAACATCGTCTCCTCGCGCGCTTCTCGCCGCTCACCCCGACATACTGGGCCAAAGCCCAACAAACTTCAGTGTCCCTCTACGATCCCTTCCCTTCCTCTCCCTCCGCCTCAACCACACGGGCTTGGCCGCCCCCGTCGCCGCCTGCTTCCGCGACGCACTGCCGCCTCCGCCTCCGCCTCCGCTAACGTCTAGGACGGGCGCGTCGTCCTCCATGATCTCCTCTCTACGATTCAGAGATCGGGAAGGGGTAGCAGGGAAATCAGTGTGTTTGCATCTGAGCTCCCACGGTCCTTCCGATCGAGGATAATTAGCAGCGTGACCCGAAGACGGAGTAGGTCAAGACGCTCAACTTCATGCTCCTCCAGGAGACCTCCACCCATTGCGATGTGCTCGACGTCGTCTGGCAGGCTGCCCTCGCCGCGCCCTCCGCGTCGCCGCCAAAGAGCCTACGTGCTCCGTGTGCGCCTCGCCGCCGACCAGGAATCCCTCCGGTTCGCTCGAGGTAAGGAGAAGGCCAGCGCGCCTTGAGACGGATGCAAGGCAGAAGTCCCAGTTCCTGAATTATTGAGTTCTTGCTGATTTGTTCCATAGAGGCCGAATTCGCATTTCAACATCCGCCGGAAGCAGAAGCCAAGCTAGGACCACAAGCGTGGATCTTGTCCGGTGAAGACATCAATTTCTTCCTCTGTTTATGGTTTCCTGCTACTTTTTCCCTTTTTCTCTTTGTGCCTGATTTTATTGATCGACGAACACGGAATACAATTTCTACTTGGGTTTAGAGCTTGATATTTATAATCTTAGTACTGACTGAGAATGTTGAATCGCATAAGTAGTCGGACTCTTACCTGGGAGTTGTCAATAAGAATAATAAGTCTTTTAATTGAATTGGACCTGCAATTTGGCGATAATTGCTGCTGCATAAATAGCTAGCAATCCAAACAGGGCAGGGCTTTTGTGGTATTTTTGTCTTCTTTGCAATGCTGAAACGGCCTGTCGCTCACCAGAAAGATGAAGCAGCACAAGGATTGAATTTTGTCGGGCACAATTACAACTCCATGGTTTGCGCTCTGTTTTTAATAGTAGGATTGTAGCAATTGGTAGCCCTCTCTTTTTGTTGCCACAAATCTGGTACAGCTATAGAGCCTTCTCCTTGTCCAATCAGATGTTCTCCTGATAGAGTAAAATGACAATTTATGGAGAGTGACAAATTTAGTCTTGCTGATTGCTGATCTTGGAATGCTCCTGGTTAATACTTGGTCTTCCTTCACAGATGGGGCTACAGAAACGGCATGGATCTGGCAATTCCTAGGTTGTAGTCACGTCATGAGTATTTTGTTTCTGTTTATCTATGTTAGCCATCTATCAACGGATTCGAACTTCGTGTGAGGAATTGATTGTGGACTTACATGAAGGTTTGCGGTTAAGACTTAAGAATTTGAGGTAGATAATAGTTTATTGACATGAAAGTTGCAAATTAAGTACTATCCAGATAACTGATTTGAAAAGTGAAGACATGTCAGCTCTCTGCTTTTAAAATGAGATATTATATTAAAGCTGAAGTATTTAGATCAGTTCTAGCTTTAACACTTTCTTTGGAAATGCCTAGGCCGAGTGTCTACATCGCAACCATCAAGGTGATCTCCACCAGTCCTAATCGTCACCAATTGTGTCCGGTTTCACTACTGTTCGGACTTTTTCTTGCATATACGTTGCCTTAAGAATCCATAGTTCGAACACTAAATCGACAAAGTGAATATTTGTCACGGGCTGGGAGATATTAAATTTCTAAATCATTCCCTATTGTTGCAGATGCATTGCTAAAGCTTTCAGTGTTGATCTTTACAGCAACTTGACTTTTGAGAAACCCATTGCGTCTTTGCAAAATTAGTCGAGAAACTCGTTGCGTCTTTGCAGCAACTTGAGCATTCTGTGTAAAATTAGTCGAGAAACCCGTTTCAGCTTTGCAGCAACTTGACTATTGATAATATGACAGGATAGTGTCAAGCTCAAAATAGATTTAGTAATGTAGCTGCAACTATTTAGTTTTTTGATTGATTTTCACCTACAAATAGGAAACTACAATCGAGTTGCACAACAAGATTTGACTCCCTTCTTTATTAATTTGCTCATCGACGAAGTATATGAGTGTTCAATCAATTTTTTAGCCCCAAGGATGTTTCATCTATGTCGGAATGATATTCCAAGAGGATTTAAGATTGAAAAAATAATTTTCATGCACCATATTTTTCCTTAGATTGTGGCCCCCTTTTTGCTGGTGGTAATCTCATTTCTATTTTTTTGGTATATTACTGACCGTTTTTGAACTGATGTTTCAGAGCTTGAGGCATTTGGACAGTGCTTTTGGAGAAGAATCTGTCAAAACTACTTCTATACTTCCAAAAGAAAATTTCTTAATCATTTTGTTCAAGCCACTGCACTACGGTGAAGCATGTGTGTCGGGGGGCTACCCCCGGGTAGGGTCATGATGTGGTAAAAGCTATGCCCAAGTGTGGGCCGGGTTACAGTAAAAACCGGATTACCTGGACTTAGGAGCGTGGTGTAGGTGCAAACCGACATAAGCGTACCGAGTTAACCCAGGCCTGAAGGGACTGAGGTATCATGCTGGTGATAGCCGGCATGTGTCGACCGAGACAAGGGATCCGAGATAAGGATCCGAGGTAACATAACCGACATATGTATGTCGGTAACTTGTGTGTTTTCTTATGTGCAGGGAAGGATATTTGAGGAAGGAGGATTCGGCATATCCATGCCGGGTTATCCATATGTCGGACAAGAGTCAATGCTCCTGTCACCTCCCGTCTGGCACGGGAGCGCCTGACACAGAAGCGCCTGACACGGGGGCGTGCAGGAGACCGAGATGGCAGGCCATCATTCCACCGCTGACTCCGGGTTATCCGGGGACAGACTGCGAGGCAGAGGCATGGGCAGGCCCTGTCTTGTCTCTGACCTCGGGCGTACTTTGGAGCAGAGATAGGGGAGAGGACATGGGCGAGCTACGTCCTGTCCACTGTGCAGAGACAATCATGACGTGCGGGCGTGCGTGTCTGCAGTGCCGGTGCGGAGAGATGACCGTTGCATGTGGAGGGGTATTCCGGTAACCCGGTTTAGCCTATATATGTGCCCTCACCCCCTCCTGCGTAAAGGACGATGCCCTGGATACACTTCACCCCGTAGCTTCATCTTCCACCTTGTGTTCTTCCCCATTGTTGTGTGATACAGCTCAAGGAGCAAGCTTGTATTTGTGATACCGAGGTATATACAGAGAGACAGGCAGGAGTAGGGGTTTTACCTCCTCACGAGGGCCCTGAACCTGGGTAGATCTTGGTGTGCTGTTGTGTTCTTCGTGTGTGCTCCTTAGCGCGCTAACCCTCTCCCGGATTCCACCAGCGTCCGTCGGCCCCACACTTCAGCCATCCTATGGCATCTGCCGTGATACCACCACGACAATGTGCACTTTTGCTTTCTCTCTAAACTATTTATAAGAAGTTAGCTTAAGAAGAATTAACATTCTCTATTCCCTAGAAGTAAAATCATACAGATCTTCATGTTGATTGTTTGAATTGACGCATAGATTAGAATTCGATATTGATCGGTTTTAGACGGGCAATATTATATTAGGTTGCTAATGAACTCTGTGATTCTGAGTAGAAATTACAGCATCCTAGAGAAAGATACTCATCGATGGATGGTTTTTTGGTTCTCAATTTTCTTTGGCATTTTGGTGGCACCAACCACTTCATAGTAGTACAAATTTAAGTAACAAATTTGTGATTTTATTCCCCCAAAGAGATGTTACTACATCAAAGGAATTCATAATTCAAGTGGATATCTTCAGAGTATTCTTTGAGATGTTATGTTTTTTTTGAAGCATAGGATTCTCTGGATGCCTTTTATTCCAACTCGTCCGCTTAGCTCAATATGTTACGTAGTATCTGTCCATATTTAAATGCCATTGGTTGGACGAAATCCATAGCTCAATAGCGACCACTTAGTGGTACAAACTACTAAAGCAAGGAAATAATGTTTCTTCCAAAAATAATTGTATCTTCCTCATAAATACCCATAGCTCTCTGCATGCATTGTTGCTTTACAGGATGAACTGTGTTCAGTTATTTGAGCAAAATCACACTTCTACTGCTTGTTGGATGTCTAGGTACAAAGGTTCCAATTAGAGGTGTGAGAGTGCTTGATCGCTGCAAAGGGAAACAAGAGCATATTTTATTGTTGTGCGGGTATTTATGTAAATTTAGCTGACTGCTCTGGAGTAGCAGGTTTGCTTAGATTATATTATAGAATGCTGAAATATCTTGTGCTTAAATTTATAGAACTTTCCATGAATTTTTTCACCGGATGCTAATGTGCAATGTAATCTTCTATCTTGTTGGTCGTACGGAGTAATATTTTTGTCGGAGCTAAGACACTTATACCATATGTTCTTGTTTGTGGAATTAAGTCGATGTCTTACCTGATGTTCAAAAGTGTGCTAGCTTACATTGTAATTACAGTGCCATGATGCCCTCCTCCATATACACAATTTTCCCATTTCTGGAAACAGTTGAATTATTAAAATGCTTGCCAATTACAATATTGTTTCAACTTTTAACGGTAAGATTTTTTGCATAATTCTGATAACAAAATAATGCCCTTCTATTTGGAAGAGTAGCACCAGTGGCAAACGGGTCTGAACTCTGAAGTCTACAAAGCACTGTTAGGTTAAACAGTTGACACCGTTTCATTTAGTCAGACACAAATGGATACAGTCATACAAACTGTAAATTGGTAGATGTTTAGTTTAAAGAAAGATTGCACGTTGTGAACAAGTACAATTGATAAAAATTTGCTCGGTGATCACAACGTTTATCGAGTTTATGTCTGACGGAACGTGGGAAACTATTTTCTTTCTCTCAGTAGGTAGCATCAAAAGAATGCAACATGTTTTACACGTGACAAACTGACTTAGCTACAGCAGCCCTCCGGTTTGTCGTAATATTTTGCAACTAAATATTTATTATTTGTAGCACCTGGTGGATGTAAAATTATTGAAATATATGTTCCCGTTGCAACGCACGGGTATTTAACTAGTCTTGTAAAATGAATCTTGTCTCTTGTTGCCTTCTGGTTGCCTTCCTGTTGATCCATGCAGCCTCAAATGATCCAAATTGATCCACAAGTATGATCCATTGTTGCCTCTGATTTAATATTGATCCCTCAAGTCAAATTTTGGATACTAGGACAAGTTCCTAATATCCATTAGTTGAGTTCCAAACATCAATTGCCTCTCCCTTGTGGAGAAGGCAAACATTTTAATCTTACACAACCATTTGTTTTTCTTTGTTGTTTGTTTTGCAGGAATTAATTTGAGAAGATGGTGAGATTTAGTAGAAGATCAAGATGAGAAAATCAAGATTTAGTTTAGGATCCTTTATTTATTTGTAATTTTCTTTTCATTTGGATGAGATATGTACTTATTCGATTAAACTTGTAATATAATATATTCTTTCAATTTCATTTTGGAATGTTTGGATCTAGTAAGATTTGTATCATGTCACAATGGATGTACATGATTATATTTTGGATATTTGAGTTTCGAATTTGGAGCTCATGTGTAGAAAGAATGGGGTGAGATTAGATGATAAAATGTGTATGATGATTTGAGATGAGAAATTGATTCTTGTGTGAATGATGTTTTGAGATGATAATAGATATAGAATGATGTTATATGATGAAATGTTCAATTGATTTGAATTATAACGTGTCATTTTATCCAACTGTGTTCGAAGGTCTCGATAATTAAGAAAGGTCATGTCCAATCCTGGAGTGCCTCGACAGATACTGTTAGTTTCTAGTTAGTTATAAAGATCATGTCGAAGTTTATCGCACTCAGCACGATGATCTAAACCCTAACTCATCGAGTCGAGAGAAACATCGATCACTTTGCATTATTTAATTTAACGCGCCAAAATTTCCCGTGTTTTAGATGCATGCCATGCAAATGCAAAAATTCTATTTCTATCCTTCCGACTCTCTAAACTGTGGGGTATTACAGTGGCGAAGGAACGGAGCCTCGCCCTGGCGCCGGCCGGAGGACTCGCCGGCCTCAAACTTCGGGGACTTGAATCAGCGCGACATGGCGGAGTCGCGGGCTGGATTCTGTGGGGGCGGGGGTGTGGACTGGTGTCCCTATCCACATGGCCGCGGTCCCTTTTTAAAGGACCAGGGGTGGGGGAAGGGAACCGTCCGTGGGTCGCTGGTGGGTGGGCCAGCACCACTATTGGTCGCAGGGAGGGGAGCAGTCCGTGGGTCGCTGGCAGGTGGGCCAAGAGCACTGACTGCGGGGAGCGGGGGCCGTTGGTGGTCAAATTTACCACGGGGGAGGGAAACCGAGGAGGCAAGGTGAAGACGAGGCGGCGGGTCGTCGCTGGCTGGTGGAGCAGCATTGACCACGCGTGGGCACTAGGCGGTCACGCGTGGAGGGAGCCGAGGTGGTGGGTCGCTGGCAGGTGGGCCCGCATTTGGGCTCTTTGACCCAATGCTGGCCCGAATTTGGGCTGGGCTGGAATTGGGACAGCTTTGGCCCAATGCGCCTATGTTAGCCTTTCTTTTTACCTAAATTGACACTATTGTTTTGCTATTTGTAAAGTTCCCTACTTTGAATTATTCTGCTAATGCTATCCTTGTTTTTTTTGTATTAGTTAACCAATGGATGAGGATGTTCCCTTCGCAAGGAGAGAAGGGGAAGAAGAGATCTTTTCCTACATTAGGGATCCTGCGGAAGGAGCTGAAGACCGTATATTGGAAGAAGATGTCTCACAGTTTTTGAACGACTACGGTCCGGGAATGGAACCGGAAAGAAATAACGAGTTCGATGAGGACTCAGAAATTGGTTGACCCCCGCCGTCTGGCAAGGTATATTAAGCCTATGTTGAGCAGATGCAATAACTGAATTGTACATATATGTATTAACACATGTTTCTTATTTTTAGACCTCTGCATCGAACAATTCTAGTAAACGAGGCCATGCCAAAGGGATGGGCCAAGAAGAGCATCTCCCAATTGACGAGGTGAATGCAGTTACTGGCCAACCGTTGGCACCCGAGGCGAACGCAGTTAAGTTTGTGCATCAATGCGGAGTTATTGTCAGGGACAACGTTGATATCAGCATTCAGGAATGGATTAAGCCAGCAAAGTTAGAGGGAGTCAGTTATGTCGATGACAGAACCAAAGGTGTGCTTTGGAAAAAGCTCATTGCACATTTCAGCCTACCGGTCTTCGATGATGAGGTGAAGACAAAAGCCATGACGGACAAAGTCAAGCATTTCGCTCTTAAGAAGTTGTCTCAACAATTCAAGAACTACACGAACAGATTATACCGTGACTGGGACGAAAATAAGAAAGCTCCGGATTTCACTGGCACATGAGAGAGGCAGCAGCCTCACTGGCCCGCATTTCTGGAGTACAAGAAATCGGAACTAGCTAAGAAAAAGGCGAAAACGAATAAGGATAATGCAGGGAAAAAGATATATCACCATAAGATGGGGCTAGGTGGCTATCGAGTTTCCGAGTCTAAGTGAGATAAAGTTGAGGCCGACTTGCGCGAAAAAGGGATCACCCCGGCTAGAGAGGGATGGTCCCAAAGGATAAGGAATTGGTTACTTGCACATGGAGGGGAGTATGACATGGAAACATGGGAGTTAATAATTGATACAGACAAAGTAATTCACGAACCCCAGCAAAAAATTGTTGACATAATGGCCAAGGCTCAAGAGGAAAAGTTTATTGCCGACAGAGAGAAGGACGAGCTGTCAGAGGCCCTCGGGACCAAAGAAAAAGGGGGACAGACACGAGGCTTAGGACAAGTGCCGTGGAATCAAGGGTTTCCCGAGGACCGTGATTCTTATAGAAGCCGAGCGAGAGCAAAGAGGAGGAAGGAGCAGGAGGAATCAGACCGGTTGAAGAGCCTAGAAAGAAAGAATGACGAGATTATTGCTCTCTATAAGGAACAGCAGAGGCAAATAGATCAAATGCGCGACCAAGGGGCGCCAACTCTTCAGCTGCAACAAGCGAGTCAAGGCGGCCCATCGCAGCGGAGAAGCAGCGTGGCTTCCTCGGTTATGGTCGGTGATGATGAGACAAGTCACCCCGTGGATTATATCACGGAGAAAACAACTTGTGAGCTGCATGTGGGAGTGAGTAATTTATCCATGAAGGCGGCGGACGGCTATGCTTTAACCGCTGAGTCTACAGCATCGTGGCTTGGCAATGCCACTCTACATGGATATGCTCGTGTCGGCGTGGATCAAATTGTACCAGGATATGAATCAATGAACCTTGAGTTCCCAAGAGCTGATGATGAGACGATGCTAGGGGACGTCGTGGTGGTCTAATTCTATGTCGCAAGAAATACATCAAGTTTGCAGACTGGGTGCCAAGGCCACCATCGTCTCCGCCGATTCACGATTCACCACCTGATGACGATATGGACGACAACCATGACATCAGTCCATCTCGATCTCCGCCTCCGCATCAGTCGAATCCGCCGCCGCCTCAGCCGACTCCGCCGCCGCGTCGGCCGACTCCTGAGCCGACTCCGCCGCCTCCGCCCACTAAGGCTCGGGGCCAAAATAGGAAGGGCGCCACTTCGTCGTACATGGGATTCCGGCGAGACCCCCGACATTCGCCCCTCCCAAAAGTACCCAAAAGCCCTCCCGTCAGAGCTTACGATAGGACGCAAGAGGAAAGGGACGCGATCGCGCTGGCCGAACTGAAGGCGCATTTTGCACCGAAAAAGCCCGAGGAAAAGCGAATATTTACTGCAAAGGAAAAAAGTAGGCTACTGAATTTGTCACGCACCCATCGCAAGATGAGATAAATAGGCCAGATAACTATTTACGAGCTCTGAGTAAAACTAGTAGCTCTCGCAAGACGGGAAGTAGTAGTGCCAGAGGGAAAAGAGACTTTGCCCAGCTCGGACAACATGCAAACAAGTCGATAACCCTGCTCGTAGTTATACCCACTGGTCATGGCTCCGCGACGAACCTTCTTCCGAATTTATCCTTCAGGGCGGACTTTGCTGCAGATGCTGGTATTACTCTTGCTCAACTAGACAACGAAGATCTCCACCTTTCGGATTTCCAGGATTCATGGAAATGGAAATGGGGAGTCCCTGCTGCCACCTGATCAGATGGAGTTTCTACCAACATGTCTGCGACAACTTCATAGTTGGTACATGAAAACCACAAATAAATTTAAGGAATATTTGATCTGTGTGAAAGTTACAAATAATCATTTCACGGTGAAGACATGTATACAATTCAACTTGAAGAACTCCGGTACTTATACAACCTTGACTCCCTCGACTTGGCTCTCGTCGGTGCCTACTGTCTGTAAGTGATTCAATTCATTTATTTCCAAAATAGATAAAGTCTTTAGCTCTCAGCTCGGTCATTGCCTTCGCTAACTATGCTCACTACGGTATTATGCAGAATGAAGAGTGATGAATGTGACAGAAAGAGCATCTATGGCTTTGGGTTCATTAACCCAGTACGAGTTAATGCAACCACACTACGGGACCACAAAAAGGACACGGAGAAGAACTTGCTAAGGGCCCTAACGAAGCAACATTTCAAGGTGCAGATAATGTTTCCTTACTTATTCAGGTAAGAGAATGTTACTCGCTTGTACAAATTAAGTGTAACTGATGAGTTACTGACGTATATATAATCATGCGCAGCGGACATTACATTCTGCTAATCATTGAAGTTGATAGATCAAAAGTTCTAGTCTACGACTCATTGGACTGGCCTGAGGAGAGGTACCAAGACATTCTAGATGCGATTTAAAGGTAATTTCAATCATTATCGCACTATATCAGTCTCTCTTGTTCATTTCAGAGATATCAAGTAACTAATAACTCATTTATTCATTTTTTTGTCCGGGCAGGGTTTGGAAACTATTGAATGCGAAGACAAAGGGTGATTTTGATGAGCTGACTATTATTCACCCCAAGGTAGGTAGTACGGTCTAGCTAGGTTCGCGCATCTCTTTATTTATAGTTTTCAATACCACTTGACTATTATTTGATTGAATTCTATTCTCGTAAAGTACATCGAGAGGCAACCACAGGGGACCAATTTCTGTGGATATTTCGTTTGCGAGTGGATTCGTAGGTCGGTCACTGAGCGGGACCCAAAGAAATTTATAGACGTACGTGAACAAACATATTCATAATTTTATTTTATTACCATCAATTGTCTCCATTGTCATTCATAATTTTTGTTACTCATGATTGATATTCGTATTAATCTCCTTCTTTTATAAGCGGATGAATTGCGGAGCAAACTGCCACTAAAGCAGCGCTTTCAAGCACTAGCAGAGGAACTTGCGGGGTTTCTGCTCAGCGATATCATACCTTCAAACGGAACATACAATGGAGAAGGGCGGTGAAGTCCCGGTTATGATCTCCCGTGTAACCGAATAGACGGGCTCTAGTCCCGGTTATGATCTCCGTACGTGTAATTGAATAGACGGGCTCTAGTCTCGGTTATGATCTCCACACGTGTAATCGAATAGACGGGCTCTAGTCCCGGTTATGAGCACCTCCATGTAACCGGATATACATGAACATATTTTTATTTATGAACATTTTGATATGTTATATGTAGTTTCTGTTTTTTAATTAATTAACCGCATTTTTTTTGCACCATTTCAATATTAAATTGGGAGGAAAAACAAAAAAATTACAGGCTGCCACGTGTGAGGTCCTTCGTCCCGGGTCGTATGACCAATCGGGACTAGAGGTCCTCCACCACGCCCGCGCCTCCACGGCCACGTGGGAGCCTGTTGTTCCGGGTCGTAACTGACCCGGTACTAGAGGGGGGCTCTAGTGTCGCCTTGGTAGTCCCGGGTGGACACCCGGTACTAGAGGCCCTTACGACTCGGGACCAGTGGCCCTGTTTCCACTAGTGCAAGTATTATGATGCAAGACAAATGAGGCTACATCAAAGGTTCAGGTATACTCTCAGCAAAAAGAGAAGGCTCAGGTCTACCACCAAAACAAGTTAAGTCTGCACATCTGTTAGACTCTTTTTCACTGAAGAAGTTAGTTGCAAAGAGTATTATTCTATTACACAGGCAAAGGAGGGAAACTAAAAGGTGAAATATGCACTGCTCTATTTGAAGCTTAGGTAAAAATCGGTGAACTAGGGCACAACAGATTTGTCTGAATAGAGTATATGCGACTAAAAAGATTTCCTAAATGTGAAGTTCAAAATCGTCACAGAAGTGTTGGGAAACGAGTAGGCTACACTAGCACAAATCAAAATAGGAACTTCTGTAGTTATAAATCATAGGATTACCACTAGATGCGTTGTGTCGTGCCGAAGTCGGTGAAGCGAGTCGGGGCAGGGTAGACGTACAATCCTCTCGGATCCAGTCGCTCCCACGAACAGCTCCTCTCGGTGGTTCGTCCAAGTGCTCTGGATGTAGAACCTCTATCAGTATCCACACGTTAGGCGTGGAGGCACTGCTCGCCGGACTGCTAGGTCCACGCGGCCGACGGCTCTGGAGATTGTGGTGCGGAAATGGGCAACCCTAAACGTCCAGTCTCCTCTTCTTCTATAGACCTCCCCGTACTTGGCTGTCACAAAAACAGCCCACTCTGGAGTCCATATCCATCCTAATTCGGATCTGATCCAAATTCTGCTTCCACTGTCTTAAGTTGTGACCCTGTAGGTTTCCGCAGGTTTAGACATGACAAAAATAAAAAATACACCTACTCGGTCAAGGTTGGTAGCGGCTTCTAGCAAAACGTGCCAACTCCGAAACACACATAAAGATCGTATCGCACGAACCATCACAATGTTTATGTCGTTCCCTTTGCCTCACGATATTTGGTCAAGCTCCTAACTAACCACTCTGTCTCGATTCCGTGATTCGAAATACCTTACTAGGTCAACCATTAACCTAATGTAGCACGGCCATGCGTTTCTGGTTCCGATCACTCGAGGGGCCAGATAAATATCTCTCTCGATAAGAGAGGGGCAAATTCCATCTTGACTGACCATGCCTCGTAGCATGCTTCACGACAAACCTCAAAGCTATATTTATGGCTACGTTTTCACGATGTAGCGTTTGATAGCCCCAAAGTAGGTTCACATCTCGAGTACATGCGACAATCTCAGGTCTAGGGACAAAGCATACCCATCGTATAGAGAGAACTATGAACATTGTTGCATTGTCTCAAGTTGGGTCTTCCCAACCCTATGTTCATAACATAAATCCACATCATTAGTTTGACATCTCCATGTTTATGACTTGTGAAACATAGTCATCAACTAATACATGTGCTAGTCTAATATTGAAGTGGGTCCTCACGTGAACTCCGACTAGGGGCATATTTAGAATAACCATACAAGTAATGAGTTTCACAAACAAATCACGGGTACTTGCCAATCAATACAAATATATTATTCAAGGCACATTACTATAAATCATGGATATACATCGAAATATCATCATCTCTATGATTGACCCTTGGGAATATTTCCTACATAAAATTGCAGATTTCTTTAACTCAGTGGCAGATCATGTGGTTTGTCCAAACCAAACGGTCTTCATGCGCGTGGAGCGGCAACTTTGCATGAACCGTTTCATGAACTACATCGAAAAATATGAATGGTCGGGTTTATAAATCCGATTTTGAAAAACCTATGACAAAGTCAACTGACATTTTCTTCAACAAGTACTGACAATAAAATAGTTTTCCAAAACTTGGTGTGCATGGATTCAGAGCTATTTGCATGAAGGTATTGTGGTCATAAAAGTCAACGGTGAAATTTGTCACTATTTTCATTCCAAACGAAGAAAGGACTCCGCCATGGCGACCCTATATTGGGTTGTTATTCAACATTGTGGTTGATATATTGGCCATCATAAATTCCAACTGAGTGTGCAAAAAACTCAGGTCAGATTGAGGGAGTGGTGTCTCACCTAGGTGATGATGGTTATCTATCCTTTAGCACGCTGATGATACGATCTTCTTTATGGAGCGTGCACTCGAGAAAAATAAGAACCTGCAATATTTCGTCCAGTTCAGTTGTGAGCATGGACAATTCATAAAGAGAAAGATTAATTTTTATGGCCCAGAACAGAGTTTGGACACACTAATTAATTATCGGAGACCCTCAAATTTGAGTGGAAAACTGTTGAGTAGCGACTAGAGAAATGTCAAAGCGGTTATAAAGGAAAAAAAAACTACACTCTGTAGATGGTCACTGAATTTTTTCTAAATTTTTAAAAAGTGTTAAGATTCAAAATTCGTTCAGGTTGAAAATATTAAAATTAAAAAATAACTATATCTTTTTCTTTATCGGGGCGCTTTTGATGCGGCCCATGAAGTACTGATTCAGCGGCGCGAGTCTGGAGTGCTGCTGCAGGGCGGCATATAGGAGCTCTCGGATTTTGTTTTTGTGAGAGTAGCTCCCGGAACTTCTGGCGAACTTGCCCCTTCCCCAGGCTCACAAAAGTTGCATGCCTGATTGCTACGGGTTGGCGGAATAATAGACCAGCATTTGATGATGGATACTGTGCAAGGTCATCTGGTTGTTTGTACATGAAAAGTTATTCTCGCTTTGGTTTATAAACATTTGTTTTTTTTACAAAAACAAGCCCGAACCCGTCGTCATGCATTTCTAGCGCAGTTGTTGAAAGGCATCAAATAATTCGGCATGAATAGGACCCGAGCCGTCCGGCTCATCTCATCCATTCCTAAAGCAATTATATGTGATGGTGTTCCTTCAGAAATTGTATGTGTCAACGTCGCCGGTGAACTGGTCGGTCATGGTTGTCTTCTTGCCGCATGGTGATCTGTGGCTATGGCCTTCGGACCCTAATCCGCATGCGCCTCGCCCATTGCGGAATAGCAAAAAGGAGCGCCTTCGACCGTCCTGTTAGTGGAAATCTGGATAGGATGGATGGGGCGGCGGCGAGCAATGAGGAGGAGGCCTCACCTTTCTGTTCCGTGCTGTTGCAGCCGTCACCGGTGAAAAGCGAGCTGAACCGGAAGCCATTTTCGTCACCGGCGAACAACGGCATCCGGCCAATCCATGGATGGGCACGGTTGAGGATGCAGCTGGTTGCACACGGTTCTAATATCCCATGTAATTCGATTTCATTCTACGATTTGACTGAACTCTCCTGCAGCTTCCGGAATCTGGACCAGACTGTTGCTTGATCAGGACAGGGAAAGCGGCCTCCAAGCTCTGGCGATCGATCGATGCAACGAAACGCTGCCGCACTTGCACCACAAGTTTCTGTTCCGACTGTCTCGGATTGGTTGCTCTGATAGTCTGATCTCGTGATTACAGCCGATGCTGCTGACACATCAGGTTGTAACTAACCAAAAAGCTTGGGATAACAATCTTAAATCAGCGAGTGGTTCTTGCGACGTGCCTGCGCATGATTAGCAACCAAACTGCTGAGCGAGCGTTGTTCATTAGTGGGGAAGAATATACATATACTTTGCCGCTCCGAGACAAACGTCAACAATACAAAATTTCCCGCCACATATTCATAGTGGAGCACTGACAGATGACTTGGCAGCAAGCCAGCAATGTCTCCGGTTCTCTACTCCAGCAGCTGAAAATCGACAGCCTCGGCAGACTCAGTGATTCCTCATTGCTTATAATCCATGGCGACTCTGTTTCTAATGCATAATTTCCAATTCTTACTAGTGATTCACATCGCAGTCAGAGTGCAGTTAATCTGACGACAAACCTGTGCCATCACCTCAAATCATCGAATGTGTATGTGCGTACACCCGTCGCCGAACTAAGCTGGGCCAGTAATTAAAATAAAAAAGTAAGCTCCAGCGTATTACGCGCAGCCACCATTGAGCTTATATGGTATGGAATGATGTAATGATGAGGGCTTTGGGCGGCAAAGTTTATAACCCAAAAACTGAACACTGACGAGAGACGCCCTTAGCTGAGCTGGGGCTTATCTTCCACTGATAATACTAAACCCAGCCACTAATTAAACAAACTAATCACAAAGCGAGCGCCCGACGCCGGCCTTTCGCCGGGAGCCAATGGCCTCCTCGCGCTTCGCCGCCATAAATACTTCACCTCTCCTCGTCACCTCACACCACAGCACAGAGCATTCAGAGCCTTTGCCACTTGCACCCGCACAGAAACACCGCTAGCTTCTGCCATGGCCAAGGACATCGAGGCGCCAGGGGGCGGGGAGTACACGGCCAAGGACTACTCCGACCCGCCGCCGGCGCCGCTCTTCGACGCCGCGGAGCTCACCAAGTGGTCCCTGTACCGGGCGGTGATCGCCGAGTTCGTGGCGACGCTCCTCTTCCTCTACATCACGGTGGCCACCGTGATCGGGTACAAGCACCAGTCGGACCCGGCCGCGAACCCCACCGACGCGGCGTGCAGCGGCGTCGGCATCCTGGGCATCGCCTGGGCGTTCGGCGGCATGATCTTCGTGCTCGTCTACTGCACCGCCGGCGTGTCCGGCGGTCACATCAACCCGGCGGTCACATTCGGCCTGTTCCTGGCGCGCAAGGTGTCGCTGGTAAGGGCGGTGCTCTACATCGTGGCGCAGTGCCTGGGCGCCATCTGTGGCGTCGGGCTCGTCAAGGGGTTCCAGAGCGCCTTCTACGTCCGCTACGGCGGCGGCGCCAACTCGCTCAGCTCCGGCTACACCAAGGGCACCGGCCTCGCCGCCGAGATCATCGGCACCTTCGTGCTCGTCTACACCGTCTTCTCCGCCACCGACCCCAAGCGCAGCGCCCGTGACTCCCACGTCCCCGTAAGTGACTGACTGCGTGCCTTCTCGTGGATAGTGGATACTCGTGTGAGACTGCAGACTGCAGAGTACACTTATCAAATCATAACATGGATGCTGAAATGATTCTTTTGTTCAGGTGCTGGCTCCTCTGCCAATTGGCTTCGCGGTGTTCATGGTCCACTTGGCCACCATCCCCATCACCGGCACCGGCATCAACCCGGCCAGGAGCCTCGGAGCTGCTGTAATCTACAACAACGAGAAGGCCTGGGATGACCACGTACGTACCGCTACTACTGTCACATATATATCTTCTAATTTACAGCTCACAGAAGTAACAGGATGCTGGTCAGAATTATATTTTTAAGCAGTGGTCATGATCACTCGAAGACTAAAACTGAAATAACTAGACAGAACTTTTGTGGTGTAGCGGAACTGAAATAGCTGTACATAAGTTCACAAGTAGCAGTCAGAACTCAGAACCGATAGATTATCTGCTCAGGATAAGGATCACTTAATTAAAGTCATAGTACTATGTCATCCCCAACTGATTAACATTGAAGTTTTGTGCTCTAGTACCCCTCCTATAGCTTATGCATGACATCTGCAAACAATAAACTTCGAAGTAATACACACAGCCTAATCTCTTTCTACCTAACATCCAACTACGCCAGAAACTCTACTCTACCTACAGTTATTGCTAATCTTGTTCTACATAGACTACTCTTTTTAGCCAAGGGCAATTAGGGTGAAATTAGCTCAAATTTGTTCGAAATATTTGACTTACAGTTGTGGTCATGTTTGATGCAGTGGATCTTCTGGGTGGGTCCATTCATCGGCGCCGCATTTGCCGCCGCCTACCACCAGTACGTCCTGAGGGCTAGCGCCACCAAGCTCGGCTCCTCTGCCTCCTTCAACAGGGGCTAGATCGACCGGCCGGCCGCCGTCTCGATGATCGGAGGCACTGAACTGTAGATATATCAGAGGACAAGGGGCCTCCAGTGTGCTGCTGTTCGGGTCCTGGATTCTGCTGGTCTTTCACCTATACGCGTCTGTATCTTCCTGAGCTCGCCGCTTTTGCTGCTTGTTTTTCCTACCGATCAAGTGTGTTTTCGTTACTGTTTGATTCCATGTAACTCTCTATCTATGAATGACGATGTATGCATCTGCGTAACTGGCAAAAAGATTGAATGCAATGTGTACGTATGGTTCAGTTTGTGAGATACTTGCACGTTTTCTCCTTTTATCTGCACTTCTGAAACAGAGGCTCCCTAATTAACTTTTTCTTTAGCCGCCCTACCCAGAAAATCTGATAAAATCTTTTTTTTTTGAAACCTTTGATTGATTAAGTCGAAAAGAGTTAGACGGTTAATAAGAAAACTGGCAAAAAACCATACAACACAGAACGCACCATGTAAAATCATCATTTGTAGTCACTCATATAATAAGGTTGGTCATAAAATTGGTTATGAGGTGAGTGGAATCTCATGTAAAACCAAGAATTAGCCCAAGTATGAGGATTGTATTCCCTAAAAGGTTGATACCATTAAAAAGTGTTTTTCAATGCAAATCCAGCAACATAGTCCATATATTGTTGAACGAATATTTGGTTGAAGTTCATCTTCAAACGCTCGCACTTATTTCTGGGAATGCAAGGACTAGCAATTAAATAAGCATACACCCTTAGGTGAAAATCCGTCAATTAAACTCTAAATCCCCTCTGATTGTGAGTAGTCGACATGTCATTTGTCTGACAGCATTCTCGGACCTTGTATCAAGCCTGATGAATAGATCTATCGTCTTTTTGAGAGACTTCAGTTTCCCGTTAAGGAGTTGACATATAATAACCCAGCCCAAACTCAGAATTTGCTCCAACTTCAGTGACGTTTGGACTTTACCCGAGCTAAAAACCACTTGTAAAATAGCGGTAGAACGGGTGCTACTGGCTTATGGGTGACAGTCTCCACAACAAAATTCCGACAGCTCCTGAGCTGTCGGGACGGAGGGGGAGAAGAAGAGCAAGGAGGGAAGAAGAACATAAAATGGAGGAAAATCTCCACTCGCCGGAGAGGAAGAAGAAGAGAAGCACCGCGGTCGCCTCCAGATCTCGTCCACACCCCCCCAACCATCATCATCAGCCAGACCCGCCGGCTACCCCAACTTGCGGCCGGCGGCGCTCCCGTGACCAGCTCACCGGACCACACTCTCACTCGGCCTTCGCCGGTCCGTCGCCGCCCTCGAAATCCCTTCTAAACCCCTCAACACCCTTTTCTTACATGTTGTCAGCGAACTTACGGCATACCCCCACCCCATCTGTAAGTTTCTTGTCGGTGTCTCGCTTCACCTCGCCAACGCTTTCTCCATCACGCATCCCTTGCGACTGTGGACCTCCGCGGCGTCGCCAAGGCCGGGTCGGTAGGTAGGTGGTGGAATACGGGAGGTGGACAACATAATAGATCAGGGCGGGGGGAGGAAGAAAGACGAAAAGGGACATATGCGCATAGAGAGGAGGAGGGAGAAGAGGAGGGGATAAGGAGATAGGGGTAGAGCCCACCCTGAAGGTTTTTCACCGTTGACACGGTGGACGGGTGTTATAAACGGTAGGCAATAAACAACGACAAAAACAAGATCAAACACAGGACACGAGATTTTAACGTGGACAAACCCCTCCAGTCAGAAGGGTAAAAATTCTCGGGCGCCAGCCAGCAAAATTTTCGGGAGAGGTTACAAACGCGGCGGATTATAATTGGTATATAAAGAGGTAGCCTGGCGAAGGGCCTCCGCTTCGCTCCGATATAAGTTATCATTTTTTCTACATACCCTTCATATGAATTTGGATCAAATCTCAACGATAGACGGACCTGGTTTGCCATAAAACACACTAGGATTATTCTAATTAAACGACAGTACTTACAAAGAATTGGTCCCATATTCCCACATTCAGCTGATTTCCTAGCCGCCCGATTTCTTCCGCTGGATTCTACCAGCGTAGCTTTTCAAATAAGCAATGCAGAATCCGTACTCGGGCATGCTCGTCATCAGCGTATCGCGCCGTTCTATCCTCCGGTCCAAATCTGCAACCTACCCTCCCAATCAAGGCAAAGCCACCAATATAGGTGGCCAAAGGGACCGGTGCTAGCGGGTCGGGCCTGTTAGCACGCATACCCGGACGTCAGGTGCTTGGGACGAGACAGTGCTAAATGGACCATGCCTGGCCCGTGGCACACCTTTTGCGCCGCCAGCATGGCCCTTTTATAGTTTTTTTACCTTCTTATGATTTTTTTTAAAAAATAGGTCAAAAAAGGGTTAACATAGAAAAAAAGGGCATAGATTAAAGAAAAATAAATAAAAATCACTCCCAAATCCACCCCAAGAGACACATATCAAAACCAGGTTAATAACCCCCTGGAGTGGTTTTTGTCACATAAATACTACCCCTCGACCTAGGGTTCTGCAGTCCTCCGGCGATCTTCGCCGGAGTTTTGTTTCCGTGTGATCGGTGTCCCGACACCGATCGTGCGTGGCTTTTGGGTGCTCTCCTGCTGTTCGGGGAGGTCCTCGGACCGGTAGGGCTCAACCCCGATCTGATCTATGCCGGCGGAAAGTTCAAGTTCTCGGAGGAGAGCAGCGGACGATCCTACCACTCTTCTCGAACGTCTTCACCTGGAGGAGAACGAGACGGACAACTTAATCTGGGAAGAAGAAGTGGATGCTCCCGAGGAGGGGACGAAGTGGCTAGCCTTGGCCAAAGTTCTGATGACGAAGTCGTTCAGTCAAGGGGCTTTGGTCGCTGATATGAAAGCGGCGTGGAGACATGCGCAGAAGGTAATTTGGAGACCTATAAATTCAAATTTATTTTCGATTCAATTCCACTGTCTAGCAGATTGGAACATGGCTCTTCATAAGGGACCGTGGGATTTTAGAGGGTTTGGCGCTCTCTTGATTGCTGAGTACGATGGCTTCTCCAACCCCGAAACGATCAAGTTGGACAAGATAGAGACATGGAGTCAAATTCATAAGCTTCCTGATGCTGTTCTGAAAAAAGAAGCTTTTGTTCGAAATATGGCCAGTCGTATTGGCGAAGTTCAGGAGGTTCAGATTACTCTCCCGAGTGGATACGTGGGGCAGTTCATCAGGGGCAGGGTGAAGCTGGATGTTAATCAAAAAATCACTCGGTTTGTGAGCTTCACCCGTGCGGGAAAGACTGACTTTTATCAAGTGAAATATGAGAAATTGCCCACCTTCTGTTATGCGTGTGGCAAGTTAGGACATTGGCATCAAGAATGCGGCACAGGAGAATATCAGGAAGATCAACTTGAATGGGGATCCTTTATTCTTGCTCCTAGAAGAAGAGAAGTTGGGCGTGCTAGCGGTCCTTCTTGGGCTGCTGGTGGGCGAACTAGCCGTGGCTTTGCCCGTGATGCTGGCTGTGGCTTTGGCCGTGGTGATGCTGGTCGGGGTCGTGCGAGTGGAGGTTTGGATGAGACTCTCCAGGACCGGGGAGGTGGTGGCAAAACTGGGGAACAGATCCCACCACAGAGTTGGAGGTGGAATAGCATCTATAATCAAGTGGGAATAGGCATGACGGAGGCTACTGACTCAATTATGACTGATAGTGTGTCCTCGGCAAAAAAGCGATTGGCCTTGGATGCGGTTCATGTTAATGAACTTATCCCGGACCCTATGAATACATTAGCATTGGCTGGGAAAAATCCTATTACCCCTGATGTGGGTTCTGAAGAAGAGGAAGAACTGGGCCCAAATTATGATCCACTGTCTACGCCTCAGAAAAATCTAAACAAGAAGAAACTAAAAGCGAACAGTGGTATGGCTGTGGATGTTAAGGAGAGTGGTGAAGTAACAGAGCTACCAAGTGATCTGGCAGATGTTGAGGTACACGAATCACAAAAACCGAAGGATGGAGCTGTCTCCCCTTCACCGGGATCGGCGGGCCCCAGTGAGGGTACCGTCCGGGAGCAATGAAAATATTAGGTCTGAACTGTCAGGGCTTGGGGAACAGCCCGATAGTGTTAGCGCTGTTGGACATCCAACGGCGATATGATCCCGCGGTGTTGTTTTTGTCGGAGACTCACCTGGAAACTTATCCGGCTGACTGTTTGCGTAGAAGGCTAAAGATGGATATGAAAATTGTTAATCCAAGCAGTAGTAGAAGTGGTGGTGTTATTTTGTTTTGGAGGAAAGATATTGTTATTCAGCAGATATTCTCGGCTCCCAAGTACATTGATGTGAAGGTGATTGAAAATTCTGAGAAGGTTTGGAGGCTGACGGGGATCTATGGAGAACCCCGCTGGGAGGATAAATATAAAACCTGGGATAAACTGAGAGAACTGAAGGATAACTCAAATCTGCCTTGGGTTGTTATTGGAGACTTCAATGAGATTCTCTTTTCACACGAGAAAGAGGGAGGCAATCCAAGGCCTCATTCTTATACCGATGCATTTAGAGATGCTCTCTCTGATTGTGAGTTGGAAGACCTTGGATTTTCGGGTGAAATTTTCACCTGGAGACGTGGCCGTATTCGTGAAAGGTTGGATCGCGCCGTGGCCAATGGGGCATGGAATATTATGCATCCAGGGGCGATTGTTCAGCATCTCGACTGGACAAGATCGGATCACCGACCCCTTCTTCTTGATACGGATCATCATGCCTCTATGGGGCGTGGATTGTCTGGTGGTAAAAAATTCGAAGCAAAATGGTTATTTGAGAAGGACTTCAGAGAAGAGGTCCAGCGAGCCTGGGAGGCAGCGGGCTCTGGTAATGATGGTGTACTGGGCAAGTTGAGCCGCATGCACTCGGCCCTGCATGCATGGGATAACAACGTTCTGCGGAAGCCGAAGCGTCGGCTTAGAAAAGCTCAAAGAGACATGCAAGAGGCTCTAGATGGCCCAATGACTGCTGAAAATGAACTGAAGGCAAAAGAAAATGCAAACTTGATTGAAATTCTGTTAGAACAAGAAGAAGTGTACTGGGCCCAATGCTCTAGTGCAAACTGGTTGCAGCACGGGGACAGAAACACCAACTTCTTTCACAATTTTGCCTCAGCTCGCCGCAAGAAGAATTTCATCAAGAAATTAAAGAACAATGCAGGCGATTGGGTTGAAGGTACGGATGATCTTAAACCTCTCGTTCATGATTATTTTTCTAACCTATTTACCTTGGAAGTCCAGCAGTGTGATCCAGAGGTTCTGAATAAATTTTTTCCGAAAGTATCACAAGCAATGAACGACAGACTATCCTCCCCTTTCTCGGCTGAGGAGGTGAGAAAGCTATGTTTAGCATTGGGGATTTTAAAGCCCCGGGCCCTGATGGTTTACATGCAGTGTTCTATAAGAAGTTTTGGGATATTTGTGGAAATGAGATAACAGCCGAAATCTTACAAGCTTTGAATTCTGGAGTCATACCTGACGGGTGGAATGACACCACAGTGGTACTGATACCAAAGGTAGACTCGCCCGAGATGATTACTCAGTTTCGCCCTATTAGTCTTTGCAATGTCATCTATAAAATTGTGTCTAAAATGTTGGCTTTACGTCTGAAAGTAATTCTGCCGGAGGTCATCTCGCCCATGCAAAGTGCATTTGTGCCTGGCCGGCTTATTACCGATAATGTGTTAGTGGCCTATGAATGTGTTCATTCTATTAAGAATAAGAGGTCAGGAACTAATGGCACATGTGCGGTGAAACTAGACATGCACAAAGCATATGACCGAGTGGAGTGGATTTTCTTGGAAAACATGATGAGGAGACTGGGCTTTAATGAAAGATGGATTTCTATGATGATGGCTTGTGTTCGTTCTGTGAAGTATCAGGTTAGATTCAATTCGGAAGTGACTGATATGTTCATCCCTACTAGAGGTCTCCGTCAAGGGGATCCTCTCTCCCCTTACCTGTTCCTCTTATGTGCGGAGGGATTATCCAGTTTATTGTTGTATGAAGAAGAAGTTGGTGGCATCGATGGGGTAAGAGTGTGCAGAATGCACCGTCAGTTTCACACTTTTTATTTGCTGATGATTCTCTTATTCTCATGAAAGCTGATATGAATAATGCAACTTCCCTGCAACAAGTATTGGATACCTACTGTGCTAATTCGGGACAGCTGGTGAGTTTAGCAAAATCAAGTATCTTTTTCTCCCCAAATACTAATGTGCTTGTGAGAGCAGAAATTTGTGAAGCTCTACACATCGATACAGAAGCTTTATCTGACAAGTACCTTGGCTTACCTGCGTTAGTTGGAGCTGATCGGAGTGACTGTTTTGAAAATTTCATTGAAAGAATTATTATGCGCATTAATGGATGGAAAGAAAAACTGCTATCTATTGGGGGAAAAGAAATCCTATTAAAAGCTGTGGCCCAAGCTATTTCTGTTTATGCTATGTCTGTGTTTCAGCTACCAAAGGGGATCTTAAAACGTATGACTGATGCTATAGCTAAATTTTTGTGGGGAGATGATGATAATAGCAACAAAATGCATTGGCAAGCATGGTGGAAATTATGCTATCCAAAAGACGAAGGTGGCATGGGGTTCAGAGATTTTCACTCTTTTAATTTAGCTATGCTTGCAAAGCAAGGTTGGAGGTTGATCAATGCTCCTGATTCATTGTGTGCTCGAGTTCTTAGGGCTAAATATTATCCTCAAGGGGATATTTTGCAAGCTGGACCTAAAGCGGGGTCATCTTTCACATGGCAAAGCATCCTTGCTGGGTTGAGTACCTTTAAAAGAGGCTACATTTGGAGGGTTGGCAATGGTGAGAAGATCAACATCTGGTCTGACCCCTGGATTGCGTCTAGTCCGAGTAAACGTGTTATTTCTAATAGAGGTAATTCAGTTCTCAATAAGGTTGTGGAGCTCATTAATTTTCAAACTGGGTCATGGAACGAGCAACTTATCAAGGCCAACTTTAATTCTGTGGATGTTAGTAGAATTCTAAGTATTCCAATCAATACCCAGGGATTTGAGGATTTTATTGCTTGGGGACACACTGCCCATGGTCGCTATACGGTCTGTTCTGGATATCATCTCCAGTGGAAGCACAAGTTTGGGCCGTCTGCTGGCCAGTTAGCCCTCCCTGGTTGTTCGATTATTAACCCTGTTTGGAAAATCCTTTGGAAACTGAAAATCCCAAGCAAAATCAAAAATTTTACATGGAGAGCACTTCACGGCATCTTGCCTCTAAAAGGAATTTTGGCAAATCGCCATGTCCCAGGTAGTGGAGCTTGTCCGATTTGTAATCAGGCAGCAGAGGATGTTATTCATCTTCTGTTTCAATGCCCTACTGCCAAGGAGCTGTGGCGGCTTCTGAATCTGCAGGGGCTTATCGAGGAAACAATTGAAGTTGAAATGTCGGGGTCAACGGTTCTCGAGCTACTGTTCCGAAAAGATGATAATTCTCTCCCTGGGTTTGATTCTTTTTAGCTGAAAGAATTAATTGCGGTTACGTGTTGGTACCTGTGGTGGATTAGACGGCGTAGAACTCATGGCGAAGATGTACCGCCGCTGGCTAAATGCAAACTCTCGATCTTATCAATTACGGCTAATTCAGCTCAGGCCCTGAAGAAAAAAGGAGCTGGGGTAGATTCCCATTGGACAAGACCCCCTCCAAGGAAGGTAAAGTTAAATGTTGATGCATCATTTGTTGATGGTTTACATGCAGGAGCAACTGGTGCTATCCTATGGGACTATGAAGGAAAATTTGTTGCTGCCTCCTGCTCTTATCTACCATTTGTTGCTTCGGTGGCGGTGGCGGAAGCAAGAGCAATGAAAGAAGGTTTACTACTTGCAAATCGTCTAGGGGTTTCAGTGGTTATTGCTGAGTCTGATTCCTTAGAAACTGTGGAGGCATGTATGGGAGCTGAAACCTGGTGGAACGAGTCAGCAACCATTCTTGCTGATTGTGTTGATATCGTTGCAGAGATTGGTTCGGTTTCCTTCGCTCATTGTCCAAGGGAAGCAAATAGGGTAGCGGATAGTCTAGCAAAGCATTGTTTTTCTTCTAAAATCTCTTGTAATTGGGTCGATGAACCCCCTGACTTTCTGCTGGACTATCTCCTGTACGATGTAACGATGGTTGATGGTTGAGGCGGCAAGTTTCAGACACACTCTTTCCCTAACCAGGGTACCGAAAGGGACTGGCAGGGTTTTAATGAGGCGGCTTGCTGACCTAATATATGTGGAAAATTTCAAAAAAAAATACTACCCCTTGACCGAAGTAAATGTCGTAGAAAAAACTACTAGGGTAGTACAAATATTATACAATCTGGTGACAACCAATTCAAGATCGAGGGAGTAGCTCTTTTGTCCCCCTTCTATGCTGATTAGGCGTGGACGTGTCGATCGTGGTTCCCAATTGTCGGAAACTTATCCAATCTTGTCATTTTTCTTTTTTTGTTTTCTGACGCCTCCATTTCACTGTCTCTCCTTCATTGCCTCCCTATACTTTTCCTCCCTTCCGCTTCGACTAAAGGTGGCCATTGGGCCGGCGCAGGCCCGCCACGGGCCTCTTCGTGCCGGGCCTGGTCGGGCCATGGGCCTCATCTGGAGGAAAAGCACGGCCCAACAGACAAAAAAAACTAATTTTAGCCTTAAATAAAGGAAAAAACGAAAAAAAAAACTTCTGGCCTTGTCGTGCCTACGGGGTTCTTTCCGAAAAAAATCCCGACCTTCCACGGGCCTCGTGCCGTGCTTGGCCCGTGTGTTTTTTTCCTGCCTCGGGCTGGCCCGAAATAACCGGGCCCGATGGCCACCATTAGCTTCGACTGCCTCGCCTCGACCGCCCCCGCGACACCGCCATCATCTCCGCCGACGGCTATGGTAGCCAGACACCGCTGCCCCAAATGTCTTCTCACCGTCTTGCGAGTCGGGGCAAGGGATCAGCGGGATGAAAGGACCCCAGGAGGGGGACAAAACTGCTATTGATGTGACACAAACCAATTTAGGGGGTTATTAATCCGGTTTTGTGGATTTCAGAATGAAGATAATGCCAAATTGGAGTTCAGAGTGATATGTGTCCGTCGGGTAGATTTGAGGGTAATTTTTATATTTTTTCTAGATTAAACCTAAAAGTGCTGAATGGGCCGACCTGATTTATTAAAGATGCCGTGCTCGAAATCACTAATAAAAGGGTTCCCTTCCCACGCGCGTCGTGGTGTTGACAAGTGTCGCCTTCTCGTTAGACGCGGTCCCGTGGGTGTGTTGCATGCATGCCAAGTGGCAGCATGAGAGAATTTTGCTGGGTTTCTCTTTCCTCTCCCTGCGCCAGATTTGGACCGCATTTATTTCAAGATTCGTTTTTTAAAAAATGCTATATCTTTTGAACCGTTTATCCAAATTATGAACGGTTTGCATATTTGAAATCCTCGCGTCGAGATCTTCAAAAGTAGATCCCATGTTGATAGGTTTCGAGAAACTTTTTTTTCTCGTATTTTGTACAACCAGTTCTATGTACTATGTACATCCAGTAACACCGTGTACATCTATTAGCACTGTGATTGTACATGCAATAGCAGAACGTGATTGTACATCCAGTTGCATCGTGTACATTCAGTAGCACGCATGTGTACAACCTGTAGCATCGTGTACAACTAGTAGCAGCGTGAATGTACATCCAGTAGCAGCGGGGCGTACATTCTGTAGAATCGTGTACAACTAGTAGCAGCGACTCCGTACATCCAGTAGCACAATGTACGTACATCCAGTAGCAACATGTGTGTACATCCAGTAGCAGCGCGGACGTACATTCTGTAGAATCGTGTACAACTAGTAGCAGCGCGTCCGTACATCCAGTACCACAATGTCCGTACATCCAGTAGCAGCATGTGTGTACATCCAGTACATTTAGTCACAACGTCGGTATACATACAATAACCATCGTGTACATATAGTAATAATGTGGTTGTACATATTTAATTTGTACAGCTCAGTTTCTTTGTACATCTCAATTTTTTTGTTGCTACGCTTCGTACATGTACAGGCGTACAAGCCAACCAGCGATCGAGCGATCGATCGATCGTACTCGCGGGGGCTTCGTAGTGCAGTCGCGGGGCGCGCACATGGGGCTGCATGCATGTTGTCGCTGGCCGTGCTGCATGCGTCGCTGTCGTTCGTTGCTGTCGCTGCCGTGTTTAACTTTATTTGCTCCAGTTTGACCAATTCCACTAGATCCAGGAGCCCACCACGTGGCGCAATAACAGTGCTCTATTTTTCCCTTTGCGAAGGGAACCCTCCAGATAGTGGTACCCTGCCGTGCTTGCTCCTCGAGACGAGGCACGAGACGAGGCACGCAGGCCGGCACAACACCGCACTTTTATAAACGGGCCGCCACGGGCCAGCCCATGGGCCACCTATAGGGGTGGTGGCCCACCAGCAAGGACCAAACCTCAAAGTCCACAACGATCCAAAACCTCACGCTTCTCCCCGTCTTCCTCCTCCACGCCAACCTCCGTGATCCCAAAAAAACTCCGCAGCCCGGCCAGCCCCCGCCCCCCTCCACTCCCGGCGAAGATGCACCTGTGGCCGTCGCTCCGGATCCGGGACTCCTTCAAGCACGCCTACCTGGAGAAGCTGGAGCTCAACCTCGGCCGCAAGAAGCGCGCGGAGCGGCAGGGGCAGGACGAGGACGAGGACAAGGGCCAGCAGCACGCGCCGCTGCTGGAGGAACGCCCGTCGTCGAGGGGCTCGATGGTCGCCGGCGCGCTCGAGCTCGCCTGGGACGCCGCCATGCTCCTCACGTGCTGCTGCTGCTGCTTCTGCTGCGGCGGTACGTCCGCTGATGCCATTTCTAGCCTGTTCAGTCCAGAATTCCAGATTGTTCTATTCCGTTTATTGTTTACTCCTCTAGTATCATTTAATTATCAGTTACGAATGTGATTGCCCAAAACTAATATTGACAAAAACACGTGTGGAATCAGTTGGGAATCGGATGATAGTCGAATGCGCAGCTGGATGCCATGATACTATAATTTGGTGCAGGGATTCACATTTTGATCGATCAGAGTAACAGAGTTGTTTGCGTCTTGTACTCCCATACTATGGCGTCGGGGCTGGGGGTTTTCTGAGGCTAGTAATTAATCAGTTAAACATCTCCTAAAGTTGGTTTAACTTTTGGATAGGTTCCCTCCCAATTGCACAAGATAGTAAATAAGGCACAGTAAGTAGTGGATCAAAGCATCACCCAGCATGTTTGTTGTCGTTCTATCTTTAATCAAAGCATCACAGCTGTTGCAACTTATGGGGTGTTCCAAATGGTAACTAGAGTTGTGATGAAATTTGCTAGCGTTTCTCCTTGTATACTTGTGAATATACATACTAGAGAAGCAGAGTATTTTAACCATGATTGCCGTCATCTTTTCAACTGAAACTGTTAAAGTTGGTTGTTGGATGCACCTGACGATGTGTGCTTGCTTTGTTTGGAATTAGTGGATACGATATTTTCAGATTGAATGCTTATTTCACTACTAAAGTCACCAGCTTGATTGCCCTCCCTTAATATGAACCTGTGGTTTGTTCCATTTATAGGATATAAGTGGACTGATTTCATTGGTTTTTTTTCGAATTAAGGAGCGATGATCCCGATTTCATTCACATGAAACCAAAATGTCACATGTTATTACATCACCCAGCATCCCGAGCCCCTCGGAGGGAATCAAGAACAGATCAGACCACTACTGTTTTTCGTTTCCAAAACCTACTAGAAACAAAACACACTCCAAGGAAGTTTCCATTACATGACTAGTGTTTTTTAGCAGTACAACACAAACAAAGGTACTTGCAGGACTCCAGGTTTTAGCCGACTCCAGTTCTTCTTGTCATCGGAGCCCACTAGCTCTTCTATTGAAGAACTCAGACGCCACTTTTGTCAACTCGGCCATCCCAACTATTAATCCAATGAGAAATCTTATACATTACTACATTAGGATCATTTGGCTATATATATATGATCAAATCATGCCGCATTTCTAGTTTTCCATAAAGACCAGATAACCGCAGCCACACCCAGCGCTACATATTTCTATGTCTACCAGAAAATTGTAGAATCCAACCACTAAAATCCTGAAAAGTGAAAACGCACTGGTATATCAACTATACCAGTACCATATTTCACCACTCCTCACCTCATATATATCTAAGCAGTTTACATTTAAAGAAAAGGTGGTCTCAAGTTTCATGCTCAGCGCAGATTTCCTTGCTAGCTTAACATAGTAAAAGTCAGACTCAAGAAAAAGTTTAGCATGTTGAAAATAAAGCAATAATTTCAATCATATAGTTAAGTCAATTTGACTCTGATTGTTTTGATTATTTATTTTGGTTGAAATCCTCTTAGCCTGATAACATCATAGACTGAAGAATCGGCACCTTGCATATCCTGCTTGTTCCTCTAAAATCTGAATAATGGGTCGAGAACACTCATTTAGCACCATTGAGCTTCAACAACCTTTACAGATCTCCACGCATGAGTGCTGACATAGACACTGTGAATAGTTTCTAAACATGCATATGCAAGATGGGCGTGCACCTAGTTCCACAATGTCTTGATTGCCATTAGCAGCCAAGGTCTAAATTTTGGTGTTCATAGAATGTGTAGTGCAGGGGATACCCATGTAGCTTAGTGGTGAAGCCCATGGTCATGGTAGTCGAGGTCTTGGGTAATATCCTCAGTCCCATACATCCATCGTAGGTCTACCTATGTCGTTACTGAAAGAATCACCACACCCTGGACATGTAAATTACAAGGGCAAACCTGCTATACGTGAAAATGTATTCTGGTGACCAAATCTTTCATTTTGTCGCCAGCTATTCATAATATTTCACAATTGTATGTTGTTGGTATCATCTTGGCATTAATATATCAAAAAAAATGTATGTTATTTTCTTTTGCACGAATACACTAGTTACAGCTGATTCATGGGCACATTCACCTTCCTGGTTTTAGACTATGCAACTTGTTTTGCGACATTTTAGTTTGGGTCACAGCCTCTATTCCGCGCCCCTTTCCACATTCTACAGCACGTCAGGATACTACAACCTCTGTGCTGTTCCATGCCATCACCACGTTCTTTTTTCCCTAATAAAGCTGTTGTATTGCTCTCTGATTCATCATCTTAATGTTATTTTGTTATTTGTCTAACTTCATCTAACCAATTCATATTTGATGTACCAGCTTTTGGCGACGAGGATGATCCCCAAACTGCTCGATGACGCTGTGAATCAAGTCCAAAAGTCAGACGACTCATTACATCAGGAAAAATGCAGTTCATTCACCTGTAATGAGTCAAAATCAAATAATTACATCTTTGTACATACTGTATGAATGTTGGGTCTTCTGCTGATGTGGCCAAATTAAGATGCCACTGATAGGTAGGTAGACGTACATGAGTATTTTTCTGTAGGAAATTTCCTGAGGTCTAGGCTTCAGAACTGATATGTGTACTCCATAGCTGAATATACATTCAGGGCATGTGCCGTTGCCATTTCTCACCGCTGCTGTCTCTCTCCACATTGATCTTAGCTCATAAGTGATCTGTGTATTTCATGGCTGTATCTACTTCAGAGGCTGTTAATTGCTTGCCATCCTATTTACTGATTGTTCTTCCGTCAGGGAGAGAATTTGCAGTTTGAACCAGTGTTTCTAGTTTGCTGTATATTGTTCCTGATACTGTCCTGGACATTTTTTTTTCTTCTTTTGTTGATTTGGAGAAATCTATTGACTGTGCAAGCAAATCTCCCTTTATATTATTTGCAGATTATTGTAAAGATTGAACTTAGCACCTCTGTCCCTAAGTGAGGGTGCGCAAATCTCCCTTTATATTATTTGCAGATTATTGGAAAGGTTGAAGGAAAACACTTGTGTTCCCCTGGGGGATCGTTCGCTTCTATCCCCCGGAAACGTGGCTTTCCCTGACCCTACCAGTCCACCGCCCACGGAGAAAATATCTGGGGCCTTATCCGCTTGTTCCCCACACACATCTTCTTCTCCATAGCGTGTTTCTCGCTCCCGATCCGAGCGCCGCTCCTGCGCACTACGCCCCGCCCCTCTCCTCAAGCGCCCGCGCGCGTGACGCTGCCCCGTCTCTCTCCCTGGTACTCCTCTTTCCGAGATCTTCGTTACCTGCTCCGGGCTTGCACTGTCCTCCCATCCCTCCGACGACCACACGCCGCCAGCGAGGCTCCTCAGCCCCGTCGGGGCCGCGCCGCCGCACCCGGTCGGCTCCCGCCACCGCGTCCCCGTGGATCCCGCCGGACGCGCTCCTCCGCCTAGGCTCCCACGCGCCGTGCGCCCACCGTGCTCCGCCAGGGCTGCGCCGCCGCGCCCTTGCTACCTCCCACACCGGCGCCGCTCCTCCGACCTCCCGCGCCGGCCACTGCGCCTCCACGACCTCCCGTGCCGGCGCCGCCCCTCCCCGACATCCCGCGCCAGCCGCTACCACTCCCCTGCCTCTTTGCGCCGGCCGCTGCGCCTCCCCGACCTCGCGCGCCGGCCCTCCTACTCGCCATCAACGTCGACGGATGCTTCGAGCGTGGGGCCGCCATGGCCGAGGCCTCAAGGTCCTGCCACCATGGCCACCGGCGTAGACGAGCTCGCGCCAGAGCCACCGGCGTCGCCCTCGGCCTCGAGCACGCCGCGGCCTCATCACCTCGAGCGCCCAATTTTGCTGTGAGGGGAACAGCCGGGATGCTGCGAGCGTGGCGGCGCACCAGCTCAGTGCTGCCCCGGTTCAGTGGCGCCGCTGCCACCACACATGTGCGGTGCTACCAAGGCGGCACGGCGGTGCTCCCAGAACACAGGCGTGATGCTACCATGGTGACGCGGCGGTGCTACTATGGTGGCACGACGGTGCTCCCAGCGCAGAGGCGTGGTGCTACTAAGGTGGTACGGCGGTGCTCCCAGAACACATGCGTGATGCTACCATGGTTCTCTGATTCCATTCCAACGACGTTCGCCCTTGCTACGTGCGCGGGGTCGTGCTGCCATAAACGACGACTGATGCAAAGTTTTGCTACCAAAGTTTTTATTTTTGCTATAATAGCACGAAATTTTGCTACCAAAGTTTTGTTATTTTGCTACAATAGAATAAATTTTTTGCTACACGGTCTCCGGCGATGTCTCTGGTGAAGTCGTTTATTGCTACAACAGCACAATTGTTTTTGCTACAACGGTTTTTGTAGTTATGCTAACAACGTGTAAACGTCTCGCGGTGTTGCTACCGATGGTGCATGTCATTGCTAACGACGAGCCGACGATGCTACCGTCGTGCGGTGTTGCTACCGACGGCACGTGGCGATGCTACCAATGACGAGCCAACGATGCTACCCGATGGTATCCTGCAAAGCTGATGCTACATGACGGTATCCGGCAAAGCTATGAGAAGATGTTGCCGACGTCTTGCGTTGTTGCTACCGAGAGCTGACGATGCTACCGACGGTATCCGGCAAACTACGAGCGGATGCTACAGACATCTCGCGGCGTTGCTACCGACGAGCTGGCGATGCTACCGACGGCGCATGTCGTTGCTACCGACGAGCCGGCGATGCTACCGGTGACGCATGCCATTGCTACCGACGAGCCGGCGATGCTACCGGGTGCGTGCGACATTGCTACCGACGGCGCAGTGATGTTATCGATGGCGCGCGGTTTGCTCCGTAAAAAGCATCTAGGATAGTGCGAGCTGGCGATGCTACGAATAAAACTTTTTTTCCATAGAAGCATTTGCTACGAACAAACAAAAAAATGCTACGAATAAAACTTTTTGCTCCATAGAAGCATTATGTGCGATTTGAGAGAAAATTGAAATTTTGCTACAATAGTACAAAATTCTTGTTACAAACAACCCGTTTTTGCTTCGTAGAAACATTTACGAGATTTTTGGTGAAAACTGGACATTTTGCTACAATAGCACAAAATTCTTATTACGCGCAAACCGTTTTTGCTTCAATGAACCATTTGCGGGTGATTTTTGGTTGAAATTGGATTTTGCTGCAATAGCACAAACTTCTTATTACATTCGAACCGTTTTTGCTTCAGTCGCGATTTGGTGGGATTTGAGTCCAAGGAGGTGGACACGTGTCGTGCAGGGGACCCGGGGGGATTTTTCCCCCAGATCCCCGGGGGACGCCTAGCACTATCCAAGGTTGAACTTAGCACCTCTGTCCCTAAGTGAGGGACCGACTGGTATTTGAGAAAAAGAAAAATGACTACCATGAGTCTTGTGAACTTTAGATCAGAGTAAGATTTTACACTAGAATGCTCAAGGCCTCCTTTTTTTTTTAACGGGAAACGCCCCGAAGGGGCTAGATGCTGCATTTATAACCAAGCGGTGGGATTACATTTTACAATAAGGACCTCCAGAAGATAGAAAATAACAATACAATCCTCAACATTTGCACCATAGACCCTAGTAAAAAGTTGCAAAAAGCAATCAAGTCCACCGCCATTGATCCACAGGTTGAAGAACCAGACACGGGCATCAGCTTCGTCGCCGGGGACGGCACCACTTGGGACGGAGCTGGCAAGGGTCGCCGCCCTGGATCTTGAAGGCCTCCGCGTCGGCACACAGGCCTGGAGGTTGAGGATGACACCGGAATGCAGCGTCAATTGCGACCACCTGATGGTCTTCACGGTCGGCAGCCAAACAAGGGCCACCGAGATTGTTCTCCAAAACTCCGCAGCTTCAATTCCCCGCCGCCATCCTGCTCGCTTCCAGGATCGAGCCTGGCCTCTACTCCCGCCAGCACCTCGCTGCCATGGACCCGAGGAAAACCTCGATCTGCAAAGAAGAACAAGATCGCGCCTAGAACTATGGACCTTATTTACGGAGATGCCGGTGAAGCTCTCCTTCCCCGCCTCCGGCTCTGACCGATAGAGCTCCACGGGAAGAAGAAGAATCACCAGAATGCGCAGGATCTGGTCCAGGAGACCCAGCACTCTACTCCAAAGCAACGGCATAGCGCCAAGACCAGCAAAAAGCCGAAAACCAACACTAGACCTACACCTACAGCACCTACTCTGTACAGATCGGACTCCGGCGCCTTTCCTTAGCCACCTCCGGCCGGCAACGCCGTCGCGGAAGGCGCCGGAATGGCCCGGGACACGGAGGTCGACTCTCAACCTCCTGAAGTTTCGTTTCTCAACAAAACGTGCTAAAGCCAAACCATCTTAGCCCCGTCCCATTATACTTCTTTTCCTTCTGACATTAAGTTCTGCTCAACATGTTGTGATGTCCACAGATTACCTTAGCATTTGTTTGGAGCGATTTTTATCCTCAGATATGCAGTACAATGATTCATTCAGTGCTAGCTCATTCAGTTCAGTACCAGGGCTTTCAACGTTCTTATAATCGCTTAAGAGCAAGTTCTTCACGTTCTTATAATCGCTTAAGAGCAAGTTCAATAGTAGAGCCAACTGTTGGCTATAAATTAGTGTCACGTCATCTATAACCAGCCTTATAGTCAACATGTATAATAGTTAGTTATAAAAATGTGCTGATTTATTAGTACATGACACACTTTCCACTCTCACAAAGAGAATCACTTGTTGCAGCTGGCTTTTGCATAAAGCCTACATCTCTTCTCGCTCCTCCATTTAAGCATAACTATATTATTTAAATCTTTATAGGTTGCTGACAGAAATTTACTGTACTTGCTCAAAGGGAAGTTGTCTAAAAAAATATATATTAACAGAAATAAAAACAGACCGTTCAAGAGGCTTCACGGTGATTTTTTTTTTGAAAAATTCGGAAAGCACATTTCTAAGTTTCGCAAATATTTAGTTTTTAAAAAAATGTTTCGCAAAAAATGTGAAAAAATCCTGGAAGTAGAATGTGATTACTTCTACCGGTGTGCAAAAAATCAATGCGAAATACTATGTATTTTGGTCTGTGTAAAAATGGCAAATTTCTGGATCTGAGATGTGACCATTACAAAATTCGAATAATTTCAGATTTGTCAGAATTTGTCTTTTTTGTTTAGGACAGAATACAAACTATTTCGGGTTGAAAATTTGCAGAATTGTCGAATTCGGCATTGTCAACATCTGAGATTTGTTTCAGATTTTTTTACTTTAAAATTTCGATTTAGAAAAAATCCAAAAAATGCCCGTGATCCAAAATCAGTTTCCGTTCTTCATCATTTTAGAGACTGTTGTATTCGCCCAGTCAATGAAGCTTCCCCAATCTATGAAATTCTTCGCCATGGCCATTTCTCTCCCCTGCCTCCTCCTCAACCTCCTCCTCTCGGCCGCCTCGGCGGAGTACGCGCAGGACCTGCTGAGGCGCGCTGAGGTGGAGCGCGAGTGGATCGTAGGCGTGCGGCGGCGCATCCACGCGCACCCGGAGCTCGCGTTCCGGGAGCATCGCACCAGCGCCCTCGTCCGCGAGGAGCTAGAGCGCATCGGGATCACCTCCGGTGCCGTTGCCGGCACCGGTGTCGTCGCGGACGTCGGCTCGGGTCTGGCCCCCATTGTCGCCCTCCGCGCCGACATGGACGCCCTCCCCCTCCAGGTCCGTTCCCCTTTTCCCTCCGATGCTACTCCGGTGGCTGGTCTGGCGCGGGTTGTGTGACCGGTGATTGTCGCTGAATGGGGTTTTGATCATGCTTGCTTGATTTGGGGTGGTCCGTTGCTCCATCGTGTTACTGCCGCTTGCTCTCAGATGTTACGATATGGCTTGGTGGTATGATCACATCAGTTGGTTTTGGTCTTGGGATGGTAGGAATTGATGGAGTGGGAGCATAAGAGCAGAGTTGATGGCGTGATGCACGCTTGTGGTCATGATGTGCACACAGCGATGCTCCTGGGAGCAGCCAAGTTGCTTCATGACCGCAAGGATCAGCTTAAGGTAATTTCCTGCTTGTAGTCATGTTTAATTTTTTTCCAGAGTTTATGTTCCAAATTTGAGGAAATTTAGTACTCCAGTTGTGTTTGTCTGCGGTAGCAAGACAAAACGCTTAATCCTCTTGAGTATATTCTTCAAATTTCATGTTAACACATTCCCTTTTACTATTCTCTTGTTCTTTGTTCAAAGATAATAGTCAAATATTATGTAAAAAATTTAGTTAATTGTATACCTAGTTCCTGGTCTTCATTAATCTTCCCAGCTTAACTAAGCAAAGTAGGATGACCATTCCTCAAAAGACTAAACTGACCATTAAAACAGATTTTAATGTTAATTACATATTTAAATTGAGATTAAAATATATACACGTTATGTAACATTCATCTTGTATGATGAAGGGAACGGTGAGACTCCTTTTTCAACCTGCTGAGGAGGGTGGTGCTGGTGCATCTCATATGATAAAAGCAGGTGTACTTGATGGCGTTGAAGCTATATTTGCCATGCATGTCGATTATCGGATGCCGACTGGCATGATAGCAGCTCACGCAGGACCAACACAAGCAGCCGTATGTTTTTACGTAGTGAAAATAGAAGGTAAAACCGGGAAGGCTGAAACCCCACACTTAAATGTGGATCCTATTGTCGCTGCAGCATTTACCATCCTGTCCCTGCAACAGCTCACTTCAAGAGAGGATGATCCTCTTCACAGCCAAGTAAGACATTGCCCTTTAGTGATACTACTTTGCTTTGCTGATATTCTTCAAACATGTTATACACAACAGCCGAAAGTCTCTTTCTCGCAAAAAAGAGAGAGAGATGAAATCTTGTCATATACTCCCTCCGTTCATATATATAAGACGTTTTAGCCTTTTGACACATTCATTTGCATCTACATGTATCTAGACACATCTTAGTGTGTACGTTCACTCTTTTTGGTTTGCACCTAGTCAACATGTACACTATCTAAAACGTCTTATATATATGAACGGAGGGAGTACATGTTACTGGGGCTAGGTGGGTGGATACTCAAGGTAGTGCATCAATTAACGGAAGCAAGTGCTGACATTTTGTCCTCTCTAACTGCTCTTACAGTCCTACGTGGTCAACCCCACCTCCACGTAATACAAGGTCTAACATTGTAAGACTGCATTTGTTCTAGTGTGATTAGATATTGGTGCATGAATGTAGAAAATTGATTTCGTAACTTTAGGCGTATGAAACATTCAGGTGGCACCTGAAATGTTACCCCAGTGACGATATTATTCAATAGCTTGGCTAAATATGTGATATTCATACTGTTGCATATTTGTAGCATCACGCCGTTTGATGTCTTTAGATTCAGCATCAACCAATCTACCATAGGCCGCACTGGATGCTTCTAAATGTTGTCAACCAAAAAAATTCTCTGCCATGCTCAGGTTAATGTGTATATTTATTCTGTTCAGGTGCTCTCAGTTACATATATCAAAGGTGGGAAATCTATTGATGCCACACCTCCAGTTGTTGAATTCGGAGGTACTTTGAGGAGCCTGACTACTGAAGGACTTTATCGGCTACAGAAAAGGGTTAAGGAGGTTAGCATTATGGCACAGTTTAACTCACTAAGAGTTAGCATTTGATGATAATATTGGTATGCTGCAAAGTCACCGGTACCTTCATTGTTTAATTCTCTGCGAGCAAAGAGCTTCATGTCATTGACAGCACTTTGCGCATTCTCTAAAAAATGAACATGCTTTCAATTTTTAATTACTCAACTTACTTATATAACACGTTCATGCATATTCTATTGGGTTGTTCCCATGGTCAGCAATGCATGTTTCTTTTCTTTAGGAACGATGTGCACGAAGGCATTAACACTGCTAGTTTATGGCTAATTCTTTGTATGTCAATCACTTCGAACACTCCCATTTCTTAATTAATTGGGGGACATGAGGCCCCTTTGATTGAGAAAATCATTTCGAACTCTCAAACAGCTTTCCAGTGGGTGTCATACAAACTCCTGAATAAATGCCCTTGATTGCCCAGGTAGTAGATGGGCAGGCAGCTGTGCATAGATGCATGGGAGTTGCCGAGATATTGGGGGCTCCTGACCACCCAATGTATCCTGCAGTCGTGAATGATGTGAGACTGCATCACCATGTTGAGAATGTGGGTACACGTTTGCTTGGTCCAGACAAGGTGAAGCCCGGAGAGAAGATCATGGCAGGGGAAGACTTCGCTTTCTACCAACAGTTAGTTCCTGGCGTTATGTTTGGCATTGGTATTCAAAATGAGAAAGTTGGCTCGGTCCACTCTGTACACAACCCGCATTTCTTCGTTGATGAAGATGTCCTTCCAATTGGAGCTGCATTACATACTGCTATTGCAGAAATGTATCTTACTGGGCGTTCCACTCTAGATGAAAACGGAAGGGTAAATTCGATCTGATGTTCTATGATGAAACAACTGAATGTGTAGACTCGTCTTGGGATGCTCCAAGTACAGTGGGGTTCAGTGCTCCCGGGAGATCCGATGTGTACTTGACAGCAAACAGGTATGTAATGTACAAATTGTAGTAAGAATGCAAAGAATAAAGTTCATGCTCTCAGCAATCACATAACAGCATTTGTGAATATAAGTGTGATAAAACTGCATACATGTTCACTCTGAAATACTCAACACAAAGAAGAAAAACGCCCACTGGCAAAGCTCATATTACATATAGAAGCACACGAACAAAATAAGAACCTTATAATGTAACCAAGAAAGATGCTGAAGCCCTATCATGACCAAAGTCACAACTGATCAATAAATGAACATAGCTAAATCATTGAGCAAACAATGTAAAATCCTGGATAGCATGGTCTGCTTCAAGCCTATGCAGAAGGAGGCGGCGCAAGGAATGGCATCGGCACGGCGATAGTCGGAATCGAAGGCATGGGAGGCAATGTAACTTTGGGGATGGAGATGGATGGAATTGCAGACATTGGCGGCAGCGTCACCTTTGGCACAACTACAGAAGGCATGGGAGGCAACGTGACCTGTGGCACGGTGATCGCGGGCACGGCCGGCATTGGGGGCATCGTGAACTGGGGCACAGTGATCGTGGGCATGGCCGGCATGGGTGGCAACGTAACCTGTTGCACGGTGATCGTGGGCACAGCCGGCATCTGTGGTACTGTGACCTGTGGTGTGGTGACCGTGGGCACGGTTGGTATTGGTGGCAGTGAAGTAGGCACGGTGGGCACAGGCGGCTTCGGCGAGGGGATGCCTGGGACGGCGGCAGGGGTTGCCGTGGGAGCTGCTGCCTCCGCCACGTCGGCCAGGAGCCGGCCGGCCTGAGTCATATTACCACTTAGCAGAGCGAGGGCCATGGAAATGGCAAGGAAGAATCTACAAGCATTGGCATCCATTTTAGGAAGCTGTGTTCTATCAGGTGTCTAAGTAACTGGTAGAAGGATTGGTTCTGAGCTTTGCTTGGTGCAAACATCAGGAGTTGTGCTTGCACATTTATACGTGACAGAATGATCAGGTGATTCGAGTGTGATTAGATTGGTGGTTGGCCAGATTAAACTGGGGCACGGGTGAAGGGACTTCTGTATATGGAGTGGGTGATGATCAGACCAGTTTGATGAGGTGGTATTGAGATATTGACATAGTGAAAGGCGCTGGACACAATTTCGTCAGTTAGTTTACCAACAATCGGCCTAAATTTAGCCTTTTGCGCATCTGGTCAAGTAGTGGCAACACAAAGCAGCTATAGCAGATAAGATCTGGAATTTAAAAGACGATTAATTGATCAATTAATTCATTTTATTCTGTACTGATTCAAACAGCTATAGTTGTGCTAATTGTTAGGCACTTAGGCTAACCTAGGGTTGAAAACGGGACGGAAACGGAAGGAAACATGAATTATCGTTTCCGTTTCCTTTCGTCTTGCCGGAATCGGAAACGAAATCGGAAACTCCGGAAACGAAAACGAAATCGGAAATGGCCGAAAATGAATATGGAACGGATACGGGACGGATACGATACGAAAGTGGATATTTGTCGAAATACAATAACGGTATATTATATTGGTGTATACTCTCAAAATATAAATATAAATAGCTAACAAGACAAGAATTGTTCACAATCTCGACCAACGACAATTTAACATGAAGTATCACGCACATAGTTTAACATTTCGACATGTACAAAAATTCACAAAAAAATAGTTTCACATAGACACTAACACACTTAGTTTGCTAACAAAATAGTCTTATAAAATGTATGCTAATGGACCTAACTAATGGACCTAACAAGCGATATAGGCAGGGCTCAGTTTGCACCTGGGCCTTGGGTCGCTTGAATCCAGCGTGTACTGGTCGTGCGGAAAGTTTCCATATTTATATTTCCGGAAATTTCCGTTTTGTTTCCGTTTCCGTCGAAAACTGCTAAATCGTTTCCTTTGTCATTTCCGTTTTTTAATATATCGTTTCCGTTTTGTTTCCGCAAAATTCCGTTTTCGTTTCCATTTTTTGCTCTTCATTTCCTTTTTCTACGGAAATAGCCGGAAAGTTTCCTTATCATTTTCAACCCTAGGCTAACCAGAGAACGACTTTTTTTCATGGACACGAGAATTTTTTTATTGTTCCCGAACTGGGCTTTGCTTGGGCTGGTTGTTTATGTGGACTGTACTTTTCGTATCGAGAAGGTTGAGAGTTACACAGGCTTCAGCAGCCTTTGGATCTAAGATTGGTAGTGGGTGGAACTGTGGGAGTGGCTAAGCAAGCTGGAGTCATTTGTTGAATGTGGAATCTGGTCACGGTCCCGAAATCTTAACCGTAGGACATCTCTTGATTCGTGTAGAAGCCTTGCAACATACTCCCTCCGTTCCACAATGTAAGATGTTTTAAGTGTTACACATATATATCTAGATTCATACTAAAAAGAATTGACACATGCATTTAAACGTATCTAGATATATGTGTGTGCATGTGCATGTGGAAAAATACTAAAATATCTTATATTGTGGAAAGGAGGGAGTACGTTAAATTTGTGTTAAAACTAACAGGGCACACGGTTACCAGTATCAAAAAATTATCACAAATTCAGAACCTAATTTTTCTTCTTATTTTTCCATTTGCAAAACATATCAAATACTCCCTCCGTCCAAAAATAAATGTCTCAAGTTTGACCAAAAGTGGATGTATCTATACATATGTATAGAGTACTAGTCCACAAATCTATATGCATGTGAAATAAAAACCTCTAGATCATTTGTATGTATGGCCAATGAGTATGCTGGTCAACAAAATTTCATCTAAACACACAATTAATTGTATAGATACATCCACTTTTGGTCAAACTCGAGACACTTATTTTTGGACGGAGGGAGTACTATTATTACTGTATTATTCAACAAAAAATTGCATGGATAGTTTTAATCTTAATATCTATGTGCGTTAGTTATTTTCAAGACTGTAGAACTTACAAAAATTGCCGGCGGAGAATGCCCCGATGACTGCAGCGTCGTTGATGCGCGGAATCCTGTTGCGGACTTGGCTGAAGCACTGGATGTACTTGCGTAGCGTCTCGCCCTTGAAGTTGGCGACGAACTGATAGAGGCCGCCCACAGCTCGTACGTCGTTGAGGGAGAGGGGACGCTCGTACGTCCACTTGAAGTTGGCGACGAACTGTTCGCACAGTTCCCCCCAGGACCTGATAGAGGCCTCGAGAAGGTTCATGAGCCATGAGCGGGCAGCATCCTTGAGGGCCATGGGGAACCAGTTGGCCATGACCCGGTCGTCGCCGCCCGCAGCTTGGACTCCCACGGTGTAGAGCTGCAAGAACTCCACAGGGTTGAACGTGCCGTCGTAGCGGGGAGGTAGCTCCGGACGGAACTTGGGAGGCCAGACCACTCTTCGCAGCTCCCGTGAGAGGGCGAGGCAGCCCTTGCAGTACGTGGCATGGCCACCGGCGAGGACGGCGCGGTTGGGGTCGCCGGCTGCAACGATGTCGCGAACTGTGCGGTCCTGTCGCTCGCGCTGGCGCTCAAGGTTCACGCGGGCGTCCTCTGGAGCCCTTGTGATGATCTGGCAGCTGGCGCCGCCAAGGTGCGGGGAAGACGCGCCATGAGAAGGGGCCCCGTCTGGGGTGTGCGCGTCTTGGTGTGGCCCACGGGCTCCTCCCGCCGGAGGTGGAGGAGGAGGAGGAGGAGGGGCGTCGTGCGCCACTTTTCCTGCGACGCTGGTGGCACTATGGAGCGCGCCAGCGCTGGGGCGATCTTCGCGGCGTGGACAAGCTCAGTGACTCGCTGGAGCCACGCATCATGTCCGGCCTCTGTGGGCCGGTAGCGCAGGAGTTCTTGCGCCATGAGCAGCGCAGCCCCCAGTGTCAACGGAGCTCGGGTGGAGGCAGACGCGGTGTGGCCGTCGGACGTCGGTGGCGTGTTCTGCCTGGAAGGGTGGAGGGAAGAAGCCTCAGCTTCCTCCGACCCATGCTCTTCTTCTCCCTCGGAGGCAGCGGGAGCCGCGCGCTTACGCGGGTTGTTGATGGTGGGCTCGGTGGCGACCCGGCTGGCCGCCTTGCGGCGGGTGTCGACCATGGAGGTGAGGAAAGTCGAAGAGAGCGCCTCAGTCCCCTACCTGGCGCGCCAAATGTCGAGGAAAAGTCCCGAAGGAACCTCTCGTGTAGTGTTGTTCGAACACTAGGAACAGAAACACGCACTCAACGAAGCCCTCGGCGACCTCGGTGAAGAGACCCGCACACAACAAGGAGACACAACGGTTTACCCAGGTTCAGGCCACCGTGATGATGTAAAACCCTACTTCCTGCTTGTCTGGATTGCACTGCTTGGAGAGATTACAGTACAAGTGTTGGAGCTTGGAGCGTGGTTCGGATCTCGCTCTATGACTAGGGTGATGCCCTATTTATAGTGCTCTGGTCCTCTTCCCAAATGTCTTGGCGGGAAGGGTTGCCACATAGCACCAAGAAGGGGTACCGGCGTACTGCCCTAGCTCAGATAAAGCCACCGTCCATGGCGCAGTCGCAAGGACTTTTTGGTGACATCGTTGATGACGCCTGCGGTGGCGCGTAGCGCCGGTCCGGCCGTCTTGCACCAAAGAGGAAGGTCTTGGGCTCCGCTTTGCTTGTCGTGGATGGTCGGCATCCTTTAATCACCAAAGTAGAAAGCTTTGGGCGGCACACACTGCGACGGGGCGCAGGCGCGCGCGTCACTCTGAAGGAGACGCAGTTGCACATGGCCCCTGGCGCGGGGTCACGGGTGTGCAGTGTCTTGTCCTGTACCGCACGAGGCCTGGTGGCGATGCTTCCCTCGTGAGGGTGGTCTCGCGAGGCTGTCTCTTGACCGTTCGCAGCGCGTTTTCCCGAGGCTGCGTGCCACAGAAGCGCGAGTCTTCACGAGGCCCAAAGGAGCGTGCCGTGCTCCGTTGACTATTGACTTGTCTTGATCTTCCACGCGTGGTCTTCTGGGCCAAAGGCATATGGGCCGTGGTACCCTGGTTTCCACTGGTCCGACATCGAGATTGCAATTGCGCATTTCCCCAACAAGCTAGACAATATACGTTCAGGGCCTTTCCAGGAAAATGTGCACCCCGGCGCGAATCAAAATTAACAAAATTTATACTGAACTTTTATACTTCCCGGAGTCTTATTTTTAGCATATTATAGTATTACAAGTATAATTTTATGTTTGTTAGCATAGTTTAATTAATCATACTTGCAATATTTATTAATAATTAGGTGGTGCGTTTTTATAATGAATTCATAGAAAGATACTAAACTTTATTTTGTAACATAGTATGTTCTCAAACTATATTTTCTAGCATAATCTATATAATTTATAATTATGTGTGTTAAAGATCCGTAAATATTACGAACAAATGTCTCAATAGAAGTTTCTAGCGTATGATTAAGAAAGCACTTTATAGAAACCTTGTAGAGTATAAACTGAACTAATTAAACTAAATTTTCAAAGTTAAAATTGTGTAGTAAGTCAAAATTTAACAAAGTGTGCATGCTGTGTACCTGATATTGAATTAACATTGTTTAGAGTAATGTGGATTATAGTATGTTTGCGTATGTTGATTCTATTATTTGATATGTTCTGATGCAATGTGCTTGCCATCATCTTGTGTACACAAGTCCCACACCAGTTTATGAATTGAAAAATTATTGCATGGAATTAAATATGGAAATCTAGGTAGGAAAATTTTCGTAAAACCTGCGGGACTCACCGGTAAACAAGAGATGGTAAGTTGGTAACTAAACTTGCCTTCGTCGGCCACTATTGGTATGTTTTTACATCTCAAGTGGTGTGTATTTGGTTCAACAAATTAATCATTTTGTTATGTTAAGATACTCCCCCGATCCCAAAATCTAAGGCCTGTATGATTTTACACCATATTTAAATCACGTCTCTGACCACTAATAATACCAAATGTATGCATTGAACATGTATAAATGGCATGTTGTATTCTGTCTTATGGACTATTTTTTAATATGTATTTATACTATTTTTAGACATATTATATACGTGAAAATCATGGTTAAAGTTGTGCGTTGTTGAACAGAAAAGGTTATTTTTTAATTTTTAGAGGGATTAATGAATAATAATATCTTGATTACAGGTTATATACTTCACTATTTTGCATTCTTTTTGCCCGGCCTATGGACCGGCCTTGTTAACGGCCTTCAAAACCTTGCAAGACTCCACATTTCCCAAAAGTCCTAACTCTGAAACCATGCTCAACCAGCTAACTCCTGAATTTGAAGTGGACGTGGTGACATACTCCTTCAGCTTCATATTATTACTCTTTAGATCAAAGTTAAACCTTACAATTTTTTACCATGTATACATATAAAACAATCTATAATACCAAATATATATATATGATACAAAAGTATATTTTATTATTGTTGTGATAATATGGATTTGATATCGTAGACATTGATATATTTTTTCTAGAAATTTGGTTAATTTTTTTACCAAACCGAATATGATCTAATATGCAGGGTAATATACTAATACGACACATTTGATGAATCCATGCTTAGAAAAGCCGTCTGTGCATGCAACGGTGGCAGTTTCCATCTTTTTTCTTGACGCTTGCATGTGTTGTCGTCCACCTCCATTAGACATTTTCAGAGGTGGAAACCAAACCGGTTTCCGTTCATTTTTTGTTGACTTTTTGCATGTGCTAGCGGGCCACATACGTTAGACATTTCAAAAGATGAAACCCATAATGGTGGTGGATGACTGCGGGGTCCCAAGCACCATACCCACACAACAATTCATGTGCAAAAAAGTTTGGTGGTGGTTCATTTTTAATTCGCCAAAAAGTTAGGAAAACTATGACGCGGAAAATCCTCTAAGGCTGTGGTCCAACACCATACAACATTTATCGTCATGGGATGTAGAAATGTCGAAAGGAGATGAATAGTAGAGAGAACGAGGCATAAACCATGCATGCATTTTCGTGCTCTCGGTGGGATGGTGTCAAGTTTTATCGTTTGCATTGGAAAGCTTCCCATAGTATATACGGTTGGATGTTGGTGCAACACTACATCCCATGTCACCCTACTATTTTGTGCTAATATGGGACTAGGTGGCACCGACCAGGTTGTCGTGCACGCGGCAGTGCCTGAGTAGCTGCTGATCCACCATTTCCATAGACCCAGAGTGCTAAATCACGTGTATCGCCCATCCCGCTGGCACTGTCAGGTCGGTAGCCCTCGCCACCAAGCACAAATTTGAGCGTGTAGCCACCCGCACCTGAATCCGTAGGTAGCATGCCAATCACCGACACATACATGCATAGGAGAGACCCCTGCACTACACGCAACGGCGAGTCCAGAAAATAATTGGAGGGTAGGCTGAGAGTTAACAACTAAACGACTACGGAGTACTTCCGAAGAAAATAAGTCAGTATGTAAGACATGAAATTATGTAAGACAAAATATCACAAATTTTCAGGTAAAAACACATAAATCACACACTAATAATATGAGGATTGGACAAATACCACGGCTCCAGGGACGGGGCTTGCCTGTGTCCGGGTCATGCGACCATCCGTGCGGCCTGCACATCGAACGGCTATGCGTCTCTGCCTCCCGTACCCCCTAGCTCTGGCTTTTTCTTCCCAAAAAAATAACAGAAATACAGCCCCGTCCGCCGTCCCTCGCATACACCATTGAAACTAAACACAAAACAGGAGACAGTCTCATTGCGCTGGAACACATAGCGCAGGAAGAGCTGCGCGATCTCATCTACCCCTAATTTAAACAGAAAAAGACTCGGTGAATGCGATCTACCGCTAACACATCAATTAGCACTGCTCAACCAGGTCAGAGTACAGGCGATTTCTCCTCTCCTATTGAACAACGTCTCCCATCCCTGATGGATTCTTTAAGGAGTAGTCATGAACAATCACAGGTAATTTTGCCGTCACTAATGACGTTGAATCTCACGCACCAAAAACTCACTCCATTCTTCATGACGAATCATACGAAAATCCTCCAATTTCCTCCTCTTGAACCGATTGTGCCGTCCTTGATTGCTTCCCATGCTGCAGTGTAAAAATTCAGTTTAGATAACCTGATCATCTAATCAACATGTCATGCTGTATATACTTTACTGAATTAGCGACGAGCACACTCTAGCAAGACCACCTGGGCCATCGTGAGCTGTGATTCGCATGGGAACGCATTAGCTGAGTACTGCCCGGCGGCGGAGGAACAGAGGTGCGGTCGCGCGCTCGTCCAGGTCGAGGCTAGCTGTGACCCCGATGAGGCAGAGCGGCGAGATACGTCGACGGGTGGGGCTAGAAGCAGGAGGAACGGAAGCACGGCGAGAGGTGTCACAAGGACGGGATGAGACTGAAGGCTGGAGGAACGGAAGCGCGGTGGAGGTCTCGCCGGGCGGCTCAGCTTCCGCTGCTCCGAGAGGGGATTGGTACGGGACGGGGCTGTATCTCTGTTTTCTTTTTTGGCAGAAGAAGCCAAAGTTACGGAGGTGTGGATGAAAGGCAGAGACTCAGAGCCGTTCGATGTGCAGGCCGCACGGATGGTCGCATGCCCCGGGCACATGTGCACAGCGATGCGGCCAGGCAGACGCTCCTCTCTCCAGTCTCCAGTGCACGGTGACTTCCGGCAGGCGGCACGTCGACACGCTCCTCAGCTCGCCGGACGCCGACTGCCGCTAGGGTTTGCGACTGCCGTGCGGTCGTGCGGCACTCCGCCGGATGCCTGGATCCCCAGCCCATCCTTCGCGGCGACGGTCGCCGCCTCGCCGGTCGGCCGGTCGTGGCCGCCTTCGTCCGGCAGTCTGGCTCGCTGGTAAGTGGTGCCTGCTGCTGCTCTGCTTGCGACCGTGCGTGACTGGGGTCTGGGGATCGATTCGAGTGGACGAGGTGCGCGCTGCCGATGCGAGTCTGGATGTGGGCCTGTGCGACACGAGTTGGACTGGAACCTGGAAATAACTCAGCCCATGGGCCTCGTGGCATATGATTACTAGTAGTAAAAAACAAAATTGCATTTCTGGAGGGTAGGCTGAAGCTTGTTAATCTTGTCAGCGTTCGAGCAATTATCGGGTCTGAAAATTAATTTCCATAAAAGCGAATTGTTTTGTTTTGGCGAGGCCCATGAATCTGCCTCCCTGTATTATTCGGCTGTGCACAAGGTCAATTTCCTATCAACTATTTGGGAATTTCGATTCATTATCGGAGACTCACCAATGCTGAATGGAAATTGGTGGAGAAGAGACTGCAAATACGGTTAAATAGCTGGAAAAGCAAACTCCTATCCTTAGGGGGAAGATTGGTCCTCATAAATTCAGTACTAACTAACATGGTACTGTATATGATTTCTTTCTTCCAACTACCCAAAGGGGTCTTAAAACGATTGGATTATTTCCGGTCAAGATTCTTTTGGCAAGGGGATAGTGAGAAGAAAAAATATCGACTTACCAAATGGAGTGTGGTTTGCCGTCCAAAAGACCAAGGTGGGCTTGGTGTTCATGACCTTGAGATCAAGAACAGATCCTTGCTTGGTAAATGGCTTTTCAAGCTTCTCTCTGAAGATGGAATTTGGCAAACCCTCCTTAGGAAAAAGTATGTGGGCTCTAAAGTTTTATCTCAGGTTCTTTGGAAACCTGGTGATTCACACTTCTGGGCTGGCCTTATGGCTACGAAAAAATTCTTTTTCCCGCATGGATCTTTCTCAATTAGGGATGGATCGGAAATTCGTTTCTAGGAGGATAAATGGCTTGGCCAATTAACTCTCCGAGAACAATATCTGGCGTTGTACAATATTGTGCGATACAAAGGTGACACACTCGCTAAAGTGATGCGTACTTCCCACCTAATGTATCGTTCAGACGAAGTTTACTAGGACCTAGATTAGCATCCTGGAATGCTTTGATTCTCATATTGGACTCGATCCAGTTGGGGGAAGGTTCAGATAAATTTCGATGGAATCTAACTAAGAATGATAAATTCACGGTTGATTCTATGTATAAATCGTTAATCCAGCCTGATAATCCAGTCGATAATAATAAAAAAAATTGAAAGATGAAGATACCGCTAAAAACGAAGGTGTTTGCGTGGTATCTTCGTCGAGGGGTAATTCTTACAAAAGATAACCTTGCCAAACGCAATTGGCATGGGAGTAGAAAGTGTGTCTTCTGTCAGCATGATGAGACCATTAAACACTTATTCTTCCAGTGCGAATTTGCTAGGTCTATATGGTCAGCCATCCAGATAGGTTCTACCTTATACCCCCGCGTAGCGTTGCCAACATTTTTGGCAATTGGCTAAACGGGGTGGATCCTAGGTTTAAACTACTTATTAGGGTGGGAACGATTGCCGTTATTTGGTCGCTATGGCAATGTAGAAATGACAAGGTTTTTAATGATAAAAATTCTTCTGTTATGCAGGTTATTTACCGGTGTACAGCTACGCTCCGATCATGGTCGGGCCTATAGTGTGTGGAGCACCGCGATCTGTTCTTGGAGGTGTCTTCGCGTTTGGAGGCTGCGACGAGTGAGTTATTCTCCCAGCATGGATGACCACATAACCTCCGAATCGACCCACCACCACCATAGGTGTCTTCACAATTTCTCATTATGATATGTAATTTGTCTTTTTTATTTTGTGTCTACTTTGGATGTTTCGGAACTTGTGGGGGCTGTGTGCATCCTAGTTATGCAGAGACCGGGTGTAAATGCTTAATACTTTTAAGTAATAAAATCTCTTTATCAAAAAAAGGCTAAAGCTTGTTTAAGCCTGCTTACTGCCTCGCCTTTGACTACACGCATGCTCTGCGCATCAACGCACTACGTTCTGAAAACATCCACGCAAGGACTGATGCCGTGCCTCTAGATCCGTGCACAATGCTATACCGGTGCCGACGACGTTGGGAAGCAGCTCCCCTGACGTAGCGTACCTGCAGTGGAGTGACTGGCTTGTGGGTCCGCTGGGCATGGGGCCCATAGGTCAGTGACCCCACGGCAGGGGTGTCGTACGTCAGAGGATCCATGTCCACGACAATGTTGGGACACCAGCACCATGAGCAAAGATCCAAATCTCGCACCGTCATTGCATTATAGACCTCAAGAACAGTACTATTGTTTCGGACCTGGAAATGTTTTCTTTGGTGAATTTGAAATTGGTCTCAGGCTTCTCAGCCCCTATATAAACCCCGGTGACTCGTAAGAAACCATATCACCTTAACCTCAACAAGTGCCTCCATGGCTCCATTGCAAACCCCAGCTGCATCATAAGCTCAGATATTCCACGCAGGCAGAGCAGCAATGGCAACGATCTCTCGCCGTGTGGTTCCGTCCGTCCTATTCGTCCTTCTCCTTCTCGTGGCCACAGGTGATACTACAACAGTCTTCTGTGTTAAGCAACTCGATTAGGTGTGTCCTTCATTTCTGATGGGCGAGGTTTTGCTTGCAGAAATGGGGACGACGAGGGTGGCGGAAGCGCGGCACAGCCGCACAGGCACTGCGAGTCTCAGAGCCACAGGTACCGTGGAGCGTGCTTCAGCGAGCACAACTGCGCCAACGTCTGCAACACGGAGGGCTTCCCCTCGGGACACTGCAAGTTCCACGACATGGAGCTCAAGTTCTTCTGCAAGAAACCATGCTAGCTAGCAACATAACCGATCAGCTAGGTGGTTAGCTAGCTACTCCCTCCGTTACAAATTAATTGACTTCTATTTGTTCACACATAAATGTATCTAGACATGTTACACGTATAGATACATCCCCGTGTGGACAAATAGAAGTCAATTAATTTGGAACAGAGTGAGTAGTTAATTAGCCGCGCATCGAGACGGCCGCCGTGTCTTTGATTGTTTCTCCCGTATATCCCTGTTCGTGTTCGTGTACCGTTCCCTACTCCCTAGTTGTTACGCTTGTGTTGCATACCTCCTTCGAGTGGTTTGTTTCGTGAGACGTTTTGTTGGAGTACTAATAAAAGCGGTCGTTGGTGCAGTCGGCAGGGTAATTCCACTCATATTTGGCTGTCCACCAACTATCTCAGCTGCTCATTTCATCAAGACTCGTGCAGAATATTGTATATATACAACAACAAATCAACTCCACACGATCACACATCTATCTTCATGAAAGCCTGCGTGTTTCCGCAGAATATTTTGGCACCTGGGAGCATATGCTCCCGGTTTTTAAAATCCAAATTGAACATATTTTGAAATGTCACAAAATTCGGTCAATTTTTTTTACATGTACATCTCGATATTCTATGTGCTCAAAAAACAGTTTCACGGAAATGTGATATTTTTTCTGCCATGTGTAAAAAAGACAAAATTTGATGTTTAAAAAGGCTTTTTAAGAGACTTTTTTCTTTTTTGCACAGGACACAAAAATGTGGATTATTCGCGAAACTTTGTGTGCGCATATAGAATGTCGAGGTATACTCACGGAATTTTTGTTCAGTATTTTTGGCACATCAAAAAAAAAATTTGCCGGTGGCAGGAGCATACTTTTCCATGTGCGAAAGTGAATTTCGGAAGAATAAGCCCGCAACTTCTTCCTCATCATACTATCAAGGAACCCTGTCAAGAAACAAACGTTAGTGGTTTTGGTTGGAGATAATTAAGGAAGAAATGATGAACATCCATAAGCCTTATACATTGGTCTCGATTAGTTCTGCGATCTAACTAATATCTCCAATAAGACATGTAGAAAGCGCTGCTAGAATAGACTGCAGATATAGTCAATTTCTGCATGTTCTACCTTTTTCGATAAAGGGATTTTATTACTTAAAGAGTTTTAAGCATTACACCCGGACTCTGCATATCTAGTATGCACACAGTCCAACAAGTTTCCCAGTCCCAAACGAGGAATAAATAAAAAGACGAATTACATATCATAATGAGAAATTGTAAAGATGCCTAAGTTGGTGGAGAGTCAATCCGGAGATTATGTGGCCATCCATGCTGGCAGAATAACTCCCTCGCCGCAGCCTCCAAACGCGAAGACACCTCCAAAAACAGCTCGCGGCGCTCCATACGCTGTAGGGCCGACCATGATCGGAGTGTAGCTGTGCACCGGTAGATAACCTGCATAACAGAATCATTTTTATCGTTAAAAACCTTGTCGTTTCTACATAGCCATAGCGACCAAATAACGGCAATCGCTCCCACCCTAATAAGGAGTTTAAACCTAGGATCCACATCGTTTAGCCAATTGACGAAAATATTTGCAACGCTGCCCGGGGGAAATAAGGTAGAACCTATCTGAATGACTGACCATATAGACCTAGGAAACTCACACTGGAAGAATAAGTGTTTAATAGTCTCGTCATGATGATAAAAGACACACTTTTTACTTTCGTGCCAATTCCGTTTGGCAAGATTATCTTTTGCAACAATTACACCCCGATGAAGATACCACGCAAACACCTTAGTTTTTAGCGAGATCTTCATCCTCCAAATTTTCTTATTATTATCGACTGGTACTTCAGGATGGATTAAAGCTCTATACATAGAATCAACCGAGAATTAACCTTTCTTGTTGAGATTCCAATGAAATTTATCTGAGCCTTCCATCAACTGGACTGAGTCTAGCTGGAGAAGCAAGGCATTCCAGGATGCTTGTCTTGGACCAAATAAGATTCTTCTGAACGAGACATTTGGTGGGGAAGTTCCCATCACCTTAGCGAGCGTGTCGCTTTTGTGTCGCACAATATTGTACAAAGCAGGATACTGTTCTCGGAGCGTGGCTTGGCCTAGCCATTTATCCTCCCAGAATCTAATTTCCGGTTCATCCCTAATTGTGAATGATCCATGTGGGAAAAATACTTCTTCGTAGCCATTAGGCCTGCCCAGAAGTGTGAATCGCCAGGTTTCCAAAGAACCTGAGATAAAGCTTGAGAGTCCACATATTTTCTCCTAAGGAGGGTTTGCCAAACTCCATCTTCAGAAAGAAGCTTGAAGAGCCATTTGCCAAGCAAGGCTGTATTCTTGACCTCAAGGTCATGAACACCAAGCCCTCCTTGGTCTTTTGGACCGCAAACCACACTCCATTTACTCAGTCGATATTTTTTTTTCTCGCTATCACCTTGCTAAAAGAATCTTGATCGGAAATAATCCAATCATTTTAAGACTCCTTTGGGAAGTTGGAAGAATGAGATCATATACAGTACCATGTTAGTTAGTACTGAGTTTATGAGAACCAATCTTCCCCCCAAGAATAATAGTTTGCCTTTCCAGCTTTTTAAACGGATTTGAAGTCTCTCCTCCACCAGTTTCCATTCAGCATTTGTGAGTCTCCGATAATGTATCGGAATACACAAATAGTTGATAGGAAATTGACCTTGACCGCAGCCGAATAATTTAGCATACAAGGAGGCGTTTTCTTGAGCCTTGCCAAAATAAAACAATTCACTTTTATGAAAATTTATCTTTAGACCCGATAATTGCTCGAACGCTGACAGAATTAACTTTAGGTTACGAGCTTTCTCGATGTCATGTTCCATAAAAAGAATTGTATCATCGGCATATTGAAGAATCGATAAACCACCATCAATTAGATGTGGAATCACTCCTTCAATTTGGCCCTCAGACTTAGCACGTTCAATCAAGACAGCCAACATATCAGCCACTATATTAAATAGTATTGGCGATAACGGGTCCCCTTGTCTAAGGCCTTTTTTGGTCTGAAAGTATTTACCAATGTCATCATTGACTTTAATGGTTACACTTCCTCCCGAAACAAAGCTATGGATTAACGCACGCCACTCATCAGAGAAACCTTTCATTCTAAGAATCTGCTGAAAGAAAGACCATTTAACTTTATCATAAGCTTTCTCAAAATCTATTTTCAAGATTACCCATTCAGCTTTTTCCTATGTAGTTCGTGAACTGTTTCATGTAGGATTGCCACCCCATTTAGGATGTTGCGACCTTGCATAAAAACAGTCGGGGACGGATGAACCACTTGGTCTGCCACACTGTTCAGCCGAATCGTAGCAACTTTAGTGAATATTTTAAAACTAACGTTAAGAAGGCATATAGGTCTGAATTGTTGAATCCTTTCTGCCTCATTAACCTTAGGTAATAAAATTATTTCACCAAAATTGAGACGAAACAACTCTAATTGTCCATCATGGAGACAGACGAACAGTTGAAGTAGATCAGACTTGATAACATCCCAGAAGTTCTGGTAGAACTCAGCCGGGAAACCATCAGGCCCAGGGGCTTTATTGTGTTCCATTTGGAAAACCGCCTTTCTCACTTCATCCTCTGAGTAGAGATCAGTAAGTTGGCTATTTTCCTCATCTGAAACCTGGGGTATATCGGCTGTTCTAGACTCGTCTAGTGTGAAGTTTCCTTCCTCTAGTGCTCCGAACAGGCCTTTATAGTAATGGTCATGACCCTCAATTGTTCCCTCATCCTGAACAAGGGAATGAATACGCTTTTTCCTGTGTCTGCCATTGGCGATACTATGGAAATATCGAGTATTCGAATCCCCTTCCAGGATGAATTGGGCTTTGGAACGTTCATACCATTTTAGCTCGTCCTCACGCAAAAGTTTCGCTATCTGTGCATTTGATTGACTCTTAAGCTCAATTTCTTGCGTGGATAACAGTCGAACTTCTGCTAATTCCTCTAGAGCATCAATTATCGAGGATAGTCGTATCTTTTCTTTTTTAAGTAAACCAGTAGTATGACGAGCCCAACCAACAAGGTGTGTGCGTAATGCACGGATCTTGTTATTCCACCTCTGGATAGGCGTATCACCGGCAACTGGTCTTTCCCAAATCCTTTTGACCAACTCATGGAAGCCCTCACAATGCAACCATCCAAGTTCAAACTTGAAATGCTGGTTACACGGTGGCCTAGGCACACCTGTGGTCAAAAGAATAGGAGCATGGTCTGACAACCCCTCAATACGTTCTAGAGCCCGTACCGACACCAATGGGAACATACATTCCCAATCAGTATCCATCAGTACATGGTCTAATTTTTCGTATGTGGGTTCAGGGAGAGAATTAGCCCAAGTGAACTGTCTCCCAATCATTGATATCTCTCTTAAATCCAAGCTGTCTATGACTGCATTGAACAAAAGAGGCCAATGATTGTCAAACCAACCCCTGATTTTCTCGAATGGAAAATGAAGCAAGTTAAAGTCCCCACCAATGATAAAAGGGTGTGGGTTATCTTTTGCTAAGTTTACCATCTCACAAAGAAAAGCAGACTTTGCCTCCTCCTGGGCAGGCCCATACACAGCAACAAGACTCCAAATGAAATTTTCGGTTTTATTACGGATGTGCATTTTATATGAAAATCATCATCCGAAACAGCCAACACATTCATGGTATCTGTCTTGATGCCTAGTAAAATGCCCCCGGAGCGGCCACGTGGTGGACAGGAATACCAAGCAAAGTCTATACCGCCCAAAATCCGGTTCAATAGAACTTGCGAGAAATCACGCCTGCCCGTCTCAGAAATAGCTAAGAAATCCAAGTTATGATCCCGAATGCAACCAGCAAAATGCAAATGTTTAGCCAAGTCACCAAGACGTCTGCTATTTGTGAACATGCCATTCATTGGGAAACAATGGGAGATTTAGAGAACTTAGCCTGTTTCCGAGGCAATTTGTTAGAGGAAGATTTTGATTTCCGGCCGGATGCTTTTAACTCATAAAATGAGCACAAACCGTCCTCATCCAAACCAATCTCCGACACTTTACCAATTAGATGAGAAAGAAGCTGACCATCTGATGTGGCATTCGCTTCTTCTTCATCCAAATAGGTGGCTGTCAACACAGTCGAAGCTTTAGGAATAACCGTAAGACGGTCAAATTCCATATGCCTCAAGACATTAGTTCAAATATCTACTTGTTTTTTACTACTACCAAGTTTAACACCTACACTATTAAGCTTAGAATGAATCGAATGAGGAGAAAAAGAAAAAGACTTTGGATTCAGTTCCGTACCGATGGAGTCCAAGTTGCGCGCAGCTTTGTGATACGTCTCAAACGTATCTATAATTTTTGATGTTCCATGTTGATATTATACCAATTGTTACATGTTTTATATACACTTCATAGCATTTTTATGCATTTTCTGGGACTAACCTCTTAACAAGATGGCACAGTGCCAGTTCCTGTTTTCTGCTATTTTTGTATTCCAGAAAAGCTAGTCTGGAAATATTCTCGGAATTGGACGAAACTTGGACAGAACCTCCTATCTTTCCAACACGAAGACGGAGTCCAGAGGAGACAGAGGAGGGCCACGTGGCACCCACACCATGGGGCCGCGCGGCCCCCCCTGCCGTGCCGTGGGGTGGTGTGGGGCCCTCGTGGCTCCGCAGCCGCCGCCCTTTCGCCTATTTATTCTTCCCGACGCGAAAACCCTAAATACCCGAGCCATTATCCACGAAAAGTTCCAGAGACGCCGCCGCCGTCAACCCTAGCTCGGAGGGTTCAGAAGCTCTTCCCGGCACCCTGCCGGAGAGGGGAATCATCACCGGAGGGCTCTATCACCATGCCTGCCTCCGGAGTGATGCGTGAGTAGTTCATCCTTGGACTACGGGTCCATGGCAGTAGCTAGATGGTTGTCTCTCCACTTTATGCTATCATGTTTAGATCTTGTGAGCTGCCTATCATGATCAAGATCATCTTATTGTAATGCTACATGTTGTGTTTGCTGGGATCCGATGAATATTGAATACTATGTCAAGTTGATTATCAATCTATCTTATATGTTATTTATGATCTTGCATGCTTTCCGTTACTAGTAGATGCTTTGGCCAAGTAGATGCTTGTAACTCCAAGAGTGAGTATTTATGCTAGATAGTGGGTTCATGCCTCCGGTAATCTGGGAGAGTGACAATAACTTCTAAGATTGTGGATGTGTGTTGCCACTAGGGATAAAATAACCGATGCTTAGCTTAAGGGTACGCCGTTAGGTCTAATGCATTTGTTTACTTTACGCACATTACTTAATGCAATTATCCGTTGCTTGCAACTTAATACCAACGGGGAACTCGGTATGACAACCTGGCGGTGGATTATTAGTCATAGACGCTGTTGGATAACGGTCTATGTATTTTGTCGTAATGCCCACATGAATATCATAGTAATCATCATGTCATATATATGCATTGTTATGCGCTCAATATTTTGTCAATTGCCCAGCTGTAATTTGTTCACCCAGCATGTTAGTTATCTTTTATGGAGAGACACCACTAGTGAACTGTGGACCCCGGTCCATTCTTTTACACTGATAATACAACCAACTGCAAACACTGTTCCTTTTCATTCTCTGCAATTTACTACTGTTTTCCACACCATACGTTTAATCCTTTGTTTTCAGCAAGCCGGTGAGATTGACAACCTCACTGTTTCGTTGGGGCAAAGTAGTTTGATTGTGTTGTGTGCAGATTCCACGTCAGCGCGCCACTGACAACCTTCCGAAGTGATTTCTTGCTCCTACTGGTTCGATTAAACCTTGGTTTCATACTGAGGGAAAACTGCTGCTACACTGCATCATACCTTCCTCTTGGGGTCTCCCAGCGAACGTGTGATCCACGCAATCAAGCATATTTTCTGGCGCCGTTGCCGGGGAGCAGAAGCACTTCGGTTCAGCAATCTCCTTGCCTTCCTTCCACACGCCATATTTTCTGACGCCATATTGGGAAGCAAGAGGATTTCTGCAAGGGGAGTTTCACGCTTCCAATCTCTTTACTTTGTTATTGTCTTGCTTAGTTTATTTTTATTTAGTCTTGTTTGCTTTATTTATCAAAAACACAAAAAAATTAGTTACTTGCATTTAGTTTATTTTCTGTTTAGTTTCTGTTATTTCATCATGCTTCTCCCTAAGTATACTTTAAAAGACATATCTGTGGGTAGTGGGTCTATCATTGGAAGAGATAACATTGAGGAATTCTTGGGTCACATTAGTAGGCTTAAAGATTTTGAAGATAGACCCTTGGTAGAACTTGCTCCAAATTATGAAATTGCTACAGCTTCTCTAGTTCACATGTTGGAAGCTAGGTTTGTCAATCTGAATCCTATAATGCAGCATATGTTCCTTAAACTTCATGATATGGAAGATGGTGAAAAGAAAGATTTTGTTCTAGAAACCTTGCTTAAAGAATTTGGTGATGTTGCTAGAGAAGCTAGAAAAGTTTTTATTCGATATAAGATGCTTGGCTATTATATTGATGTTGCTAATACACTTGAGAAACTGGAAAAAGAGAGGCTTAAATACACTAAAGAAACTAATTATGAGGGGGAAGTTAAGATACCAATACCTTTTAAGTTTGTAGGCATGCATGAGGCACTAGAAAAGAATTTTGATTGGATTGTTCCTGAAAATTTATTTGATGAGGATAGTGTGCCTAAAAGTAATGAAAAGGAGTTTCTGAAACTTATATAGATAAGATACAATGCATTGTTGAGAAAACTTCCAACCTTTCTGTTGATGCTTCATCACTTGGAAACACTTGATTCTTACTTTCTGCGCCTAGCTGAAAGGCGTTAAAGAAAAGCGCTTATGGGAGACAACCCATTATTTTATTTCTGCAATTTTTTGAGTCAAGGAGTTGTTTACTTCTGTAACAATTCCTTTGTATCTTTATTTTATCGCATTGTTGTGCCAAGTATTGCCTCTAATAGGAAGATGATGCTAGATTTGGATTTCTGCGCAGGAACAGATTTCTGCTGTTCACCGTTTTAATTCTGTAAAATCACAGAAAAATTATTTAAATCTGAAATTTTTGTGCGTGATCCTCAGATATGTACGCATCTTTCGTTAGTTTAAAGTTTTTCGATCTGAGCAACGTAAGTGCCTCGAAAAAATTCGTCTTTGCGGACTGTTCTGTTTAGACAGATTCTGTCTTTTATTTTTCGCATTCTCTCTTTTACTAGTGTTGAGTGGAATTCTTTTTTAGGGTGAAGAGCTTCACATAACATCAGTGGCAGTAGCTAATGTTAAAAGTAACGGTCATGTTTGTGTCCTTATAGAACATGTGAGTTTTTGATTGTGCACTAACCCTCTAATGAGAATTACTTTGAGTTTGGTGTGGCGGAAGTTTTCAAGGGTCAAGAGAGAAGGATGATATAATGTGATCAAGAAGAGTGAAGAGCTTAAGCTTGGGGATGCTCCCATGGATCACCCCAGCATATTTCAAGAAGACTCAAGCGTCTAAGCTTGGGGATGCCCAAGGCATCCCCTTCTTCATCAGCAACTTATCAGGTCATCTCTAGTGAAACTATATTTTAATTCTTTCACATCATATGTGCTTTACTTGGAGCGTCTGTGTGCTTTTATTTTCAGTATTTTATTTTTCTTATGGTCAACTTGATTGGACCCCAGCATTCTTGATTGGGAGAGAGACACGCTCCGCTTTTTCATATGAATACTCCTATTCTTCACTTATACTTGTTGAGTATTCTTTCTAGCTATTGCTATGCTTTTAGCTCCTGTTTTTCATGCATCTCTTATTCAGAGCTGTTAGTTCTTTTAAAGAAAGTACTCTCTTGCTTCACTTATAATTGTTTGGAGAGTTTATGTTGAAATAAATTGATTGGTGTTTGGTTGGAACAGAAAATGTTGCATGTGGTAGATGGTATAATGGAAAAAGCTTACATATTCTTGTAGATCATTGTATTGGATAATTTGATACTTGTCAATTGTTTTGAGTTATCAAGTAGTTCATGTTAAGCTTTTGTATCATGTAGTTAAAACCTATTAATGAAGAACTACCGTAAAGCTCGTTGAAATTTGGTTTGCATGATTGGTATCTCTAAGGTCTAGATATTTTCTAGTAAAAGGGTTTGGTTAACAAGGAAGACAGTGTAGAGTCTTATAATGCTTGCAATATGTTTTCATATAAGCCTTGCTGTGTCGGTTGATATCCTGTGTTTGCTTCAAATAACCTTGCTAGCCTAAACTCTGTACTGAGAGGGAATGCTTCTCGTGCATCCAAAACCTTGAGCCAAATCCATGCCATCTGTGTCCACCATAACTACCTATATGTGGTATTTTCTTGCCATTCCAAGTAAATTTTTCATGTGCTACCTTTAAACTATTCAAACTTTATTACTCCTATTTTGTGTCAATGTTTACCAAGCTCATGAGGACGGGGTGGATGTCTTTATGTCAACTGTCAAACAGACTTTACCACCGGACTAGCGGCATATACATCCGCTTATCCATTAATTTTGCAAAAAGAGCTGGCAAATGGGGTGCCCAGTCCCAATTAATTACAACTTTAACCGCTTAATTCTCTTCACATTTTTGCCCTGATTTATCAGTCAAGCAATGACAAACAGTGAAATATCTGCATGTGTAAACAAAAGAGAAAGAGGGATGATCTGCCTTGCTGGTAGAAATAACGTCCTTCATGGGAGCCGCTCTTAAAAGTCTGGTTGGCAGGGGTCATATTGTACTTTCCATTTTCTGATTCGTTGACAATTAACAAACACCTCTCAAAACTTATTTTTACTCTCTATATGATTTCAAAAACTTAAAAAGCTCTAGCACATGATTTAATCCCTGCTTCCCTCTGCGAAGGGCCTTTCTTTTACTTTTATGTTGAGTCAGTTTACCTACTTCTTTCTATCTTAGAAGCAAACACTAGTGTCAACTTTGGTGCAACAATTTTTATATGCTCGTATATTGCACTTATTATATGCTTTGTGTTGACAAATATCCATGAGATATATATGTTGAAAGTTGAAAGCAATTGCTGAAACTTAAATCTTCCTTTGTGTTGGTTAAATACCTTTTACTTAGAATCTATTGCTTTATGAGTTAACTCTTATGCAAAACTCTTGATGCTTGTCTCGAAAGTACTATTCATGAAAAGTTTTTGCTTATATGATTCAGTTGTTTGCTCATTATCTACTTGCTAGCAAACTATAGACCATTGACCTGGATCACTTCATTCATAACATGTGCTTTACAGTATTATTTGATCAAGATTATGATTGTAGCATGTCACCTCAGAAATTATTTTGTTTTTATCGTTTTACCTACTCGAGGACGAGTAGAACTAAGCTTGGGGATGCTTGATACGTCTCAAACGTATCTATAATTTCTGATGTTCCATGTTGATATTATACCAATTGTTACATGTTTTATATACACTTCATAGCATTTTTATGCATTTTCTGGGACTAACCTATTAACAAGATGCCACAGTGCCAGTTCCTGTTTTCTGCTGTTTTTGTATTCCAGAAAAGCTAGTCTGGAAATATTCTCGGAATTGGACGAAACTTGGACAGAACCTCCTATTTTTCCAACACGAAGACGGGTCCAGAGAGACGAGGAGGGCCACGTGGCACCCCACCATGGGGCCGCGCGCCCCCCTGCCGCGCCGTGGGGTGGTGGGGCCCTCGTGGCTCCGCAGCCGCCGCCCTTTCGCCTATTTATTCTCCCGACGCGAAAACCCTAAATACCCGAGCCATTATCCACGAAAAGTTCCAGAGACGCCGCCGCCGTCAACCCTAGCTCGGGAGGGTTCAGAAGCTCTTCCCGGCACCCTGCCGGAGAGGGGAATCATCACCGGAGGGCTCTACATCACCATGCCTGCCTCCGGAGTGATGCGTGAGTAGTTCATCCTTGGACTACGGGTCCATGGCAGTAGCTAGATGGTTGTCTCTCCACTTTATGCTATCATGTTTAGATCTTGTGAGCTGCCTATCATGATCAAGATCATCTTATTGTAATGCTACATGTTGTGTTTGCTGGGATCCGATGAATATTGAATACTATGTCAAGTTGATTATCAATCTATCTTATATGTTATTTATGATCTTGCATGCTTTCCGTTACTAGTAGATGCTTTGGCCAAGTAGATGCTTGTAACTCCAAGAGTGAGTATTTATGCTAGATAGTGGGTTCATGCCTCCGGTAATCTGGGAGAGTGACAATAACTTCTAAGATTGTGGATGTGCTGTTGCCACTAGGGATAAAATAACCGATGCTTAGCTTAAGGGTACGCCGTTAGGTCTAATGCATTTGTTTACTTACGCACATTACTTAATGCAATTATCCGTTGCTTGCAACTTAATACCAACGGGGAACTCGGTATGACAACCTGGCGGTGGATTATTAGTCATAGACGCTGTTGGATAACGGTCTATGTATTTTGTCGTAATGCCCACATGAATATCATAGTAATCATCATGTCATATATATGCATTGTCATGCGCTCAATATTTTGTCAATTGCCCAGCTGTAATTTGTTCACCCAGCATGTTAGTTATCTTTTATGGAGAGACACCACTAGTGAACTGTGGACCCCGGTCCATTCTTTTACACTGATAATACAACCAACTGCAAACACTGTTCCTTTTCATTCTCTGCAATTTACTACTGTTTTCCACACCATACGTTTAATCCTTTGTTTTCAGCAAGCCGGTGAGATTGACAACCTCACTGTTTCGTTGGGGCAAAGTAGTTTGATTGTGTTGTGTGCTGATTCCACGTCAGCGCGCCACTGACAACTTCCGAAGTGATTTCTTGCTCCTACTGGTTCGATTAAACCTGGTTTCATACTGAGGGAAAACTGCTGCTACACTGCATCATACCTTCCTCTTGGGGTCTCCCAGCGAACGTGTGATCCATGCAATCACTTTGCGACGCATAGCCTTCTTCATGGAATCTTCATCCGTCGCGGAAGCCCCATCCACCGACACCCCGAACCTCTCACTATGATGGGTTGGAGTGACCCCATCAGCAAAAGCCGTCGTAATGGGAGGAGGTGTACGTGGCGGGACGGAGTCTCCATCCGTGTACGCTGCCAACGGAGAAGCAATAGCCTGGGTTGGCAGTGGTGAAGTAGCAGCCAACGGAACCAGCGGCCGGGCCTCCCAGGGAAGGCTGAGTTGGAGTAGAAGCCTCCCATGGTCCAGCCCTACTAGAGGAGCTTCCTGGTGGGCCAGGCACCCGTCTGCATTCGGTTCGTCGGAGTCGCCTACCGACAGCGCCGCCAGGCCTGGCCCCGTAGCGGCCCGAGCACACTGCAGCTCGGGGCCCGTCCCAGCCTCATCTGCCACCTGCAGGTTGACCGAGGCCTCCTGCGGCCCAACTGGGCCAGCAGCCGACGCCGCTACGCGGCAGGTAGCTATCTGTGGCACCTCTGGCCCATCTTGGCGACCTAGCCAATCAACGGAGGTGCAAACCTTTTCCTGCCGTTGAGGTACAGAAGCAGGAAACAACAGGACACTGGGGGACGAAGTCGCATCATCAACGACGCACAGCAAACCCGGAAAAACATAACGAATCCTTGATACAATCTCGACTCCACGAGGGTTTGCGGATTAGGATTGTACGGAGTTATAGCCACGGTAGTCTGCTGAGTAGGAACATGTGTTGAGTCCACTGACTTACCAAGATTAGCCGCTCTAGAGGATTGAGTGGTATCAACATCCATACTGGTAATATGCGACCTAGTCATACCAGAAGTATCCATGGAACCCTCCAAGCCCTCCTCAACTCCACCATGCTCATCGTCGACATCATATCCCTTGTGTCGCCAAAAGTAGGGGACAAAGTCTGTATCAGTAACAAAATCCGTGGGCTCGCGACGAAAATGAATGCATATTCCTTCAACTTAACCACACAGGCCACACCGACATAAGGTCCAGACTCATCTAACTGCTTCTCAAGTGGGTTGGAGCACGGCATCCCAACCAGAATACGTACAATGCCTCGACTCCTTAGCGTGACAAGATCAACATCCAGAGTCATCCTAATAAGAGAACCAACAACCCAAATACCAAGAAAATGCCTGACTGTGTAAGGAACCCCTGAACATGGACCCAAACCTGCTCCAGCACCCTCCTAGGGGGAACATCTTGTGTCCTCAAAATCGAAATGGTAGCCTAGGCCTCGAAAGATAGAATAACCATCTGGAAACCATCCATCCGCTGAAGATCCTCGATAGAGGGGAACCCAATCAAAAAGGCATCAACACCGTGGGGTAGAGCCTCCCATGTCGACGTAGAGCTCGAAGGGCACTTCCTAGACAACAATCTCTGGATGGCTGTCGCGGACACAAAATCACCAACGATCTTCACCAGTGTCGTAGGTGAGCTCACCGGCGTCAGGTGTGCCTTGTACACACTATCAGGTAGCTGCATAAAAATTGTTTCATCCGTACCATAACCTGCAATAAAAGACGTGGGCTTCGAGAGCCTAAGAGTCGGACACTGATGGTTGGATGTGCACCGTTATCACAAACAAGGCAATAGTGCTGCACTGGACACCCTTTGGTAGTGTGTGTATCAACCGCACATTTCCAACATTTAGTAGCTTTCTTTGCTTTACCACTGCCCGCAACCTTTGCCCCAACCTGATCAACGGGTCCAACAACCATCGAAGCACCATCCACAGCATCAACCGCAGGAACAGAAGAGGTAACCACCGACCCGGATGGTGGCACAAACATCGGCTGACCCAGCATCAAAACTTGAGGTGGCGTGAAGAACTGCTGCTGCAAAACGGGCGACTGCTGTTGTGCAAGAGGCATCATCAACGACTGATTATTCTGCTGAAACTGTGGTTGGAATGTAGGGGCTGTTTGGATTGCAGCCGCAGCTCACCCAGCCAAATTTTTGGTCGTTGACTACTGCCACGGGCTCCGTTTAGATCAGTGCCGGAGGTTCGTAGCCACGCCAATTTTTTGGTTCCACTGTTCAGTTTCTGCGCCCGCGCTTTGGCAAGATGCTGGCGGCAAAATCCTGCGCCAAATATTTGATGTACCAATTTTGCAGGGCTGGCTGGGGCGTGATCCAAACAGCCCCGTAGTCTTCTGGACTCCTTTCTTCTTCTCCCTCTTGGGCCGCAGCACCTGACCCGTCGTCTGAGCTATCTGAGGGACTAGATGCTTGATGGCGTTTATCTCACGTTTGCTGGGAACCCCAAGAGGAAGGTACGATGCAGTGTAGCAGCAGTTTTCCCTTGATTGCAAAACCAAGGTTATCGAACTAGTAGAATTTGGTGAAGGCTTCGGAAAGGTGTCAGCGGCGCGTTTACGATTACTGACGTGGACCTGCGCACAGTCACAAACAAACTACTTTGCCCCCAACGAAACAGAGAGGTTGTCAATCTCTCCGGCTTGCTGAACACAAAGGATTAAACGTATGGTGGAAAATAATATGAGAGCAAAAATGACCAGCGAGCAAATGAATAGGAAAAACTATGAAAACATTTGTAAGCAATATAGGAAAATAGGACCGGGGTCCACAGTTCACTAGTGGTGTCTCTCCGAAAGATAAACATGTTGGGTGAACAAATTACAACAGGGAAATTGACAAACATGGGCACAACACAATACTATCATGACACAAAGTTAAACACTCTACACATATAAGAGATACATGAAAAAAAAGCTAGAAAGTAAAATAATAAAAAGCTAAACACTCTACACATATAAGTGAAGAACAAGAGTGTATTATGAAAAAAGGAGCGTGTCTCTCTCCCACACAAGAATGCAATGACCCATTATTCAAAAGACCAGCAAACAAAACAAAACAAAACTGAAAGCAAAACATAAATGACGCTCCAAGAATAGCACATATTATGTAAAGGAATAAAAATTTAGTTTCATGGGATCGACCTGATTAATTGCTGATGAAGAAGGGGATGCCTTGGGCATCCCCAAGCTTAGACGCTTGAGACTTCTTGAATATTTGGTGGATGTCCAGGGAGCCTCCCCAAGCTTGAGCTTTAATCTCTTCTTGATCTTCTTTCATCACCTCGTTCTCTCGGCACTTGAAAACTTCCTCCACACAAAACTTCTCACAAACTTATTAGATGGATTAGTTCTCAAACAAAATAATCCATCTTCATTCTCATTTACCACATTGCATAAAATTATTTCAACATTAGCTACTGTCACAAAGCATTAAGTGGTGCTATTTGTTCAAAAGAACCTCACTCAACACTCGTAAAAGACACAATGCAAACTAAGACATAATCTGTCAAAAGCAGAACAGAACGCAAAAATGATTTGTTTCGAGACACTAGGACACCTAGAATCAGAAAACTCAAGACTAACGAAAGTAGACAACACACAGATGCTTACTGTCAAAAATTTAAAGGTCCAGATCATGTTCTGTGATTTTTTGGATTTTCGTACGGTGACGAACATAAATCTGTTTCTGGATAGCAAATTCAAAATTTTACTTTTCTCCCATTAGAGGCTATTCTTGGCACACAAAACCAAAACCAAAAGATACAAAGGAGGTGTTACATAAGTAACAGCCACCTTGACTCAAAGAAAACTAAAACAAACTGAAAGTAAAAACAATGGGTTGCCTCCATAAGCGCTTCTCTTTAACAATATTAGCAGTATTCGAGTGTCTTCCCTTAGATCTCTTACCCTTCTTCTTCTTCGGAAAAATGTGCTTCCTTTTTGCTGTAGAGTGGAACACGATAGTCCCATCATACATGTCAATGACAACTCTAACAAGTTTCAAAAATGATCTTCCAAGTACGATGTGTCCTTCACCTGCACATTCAATGACATGGTAATCAATAGAATTGAATGTACCAAATAGTTTTGTTTGAACGCCTTCTGCTATTCCTACAGGGATTTTGATAGAGTTACCAGCAAGTTTAAAATGAATTGTGCATTCAAAAAGCCCCCCAAATTTAAAGAATCAAAAACAGAATTAGGCATAAGGGAAAATTCTGTCACAATATCACAAATAGCATGAAAATGATTTCCTTCAATTTCGATTTTAATAAAGGGAATCCAATTTGGCGAAGATTCAATTTCAAAAGTAACTTGTGGCGCCTTATAAAGAGCACCCCCATGCAGTTCCCGAACCATACTATGAACGCTCCCTATGCTAGACATATTTATCTCAAGAGTATCCAATCTACTAGCAATGTTTTCAAGGGTTGATTCAATCTTGCTGTTTGTTGATGAAGATGATGCTATTAGGCTTTTTATAGCATTAAAGGCTTGGTCTCCATTATGCCGATGGAAGTCTCCTCCAACTATAGAGTCTAAAGCATACCTATAGCAAAGAATAATACTGATACGTCCAAAACGTATCTATATTTTTTTATGTTCCATGCCTGTTATATATTAAATACCACATGTTTTATTTACACTTTATATCATTTTTATGCATTTTCTGGGACTAACCTATTAACAAGATGCCACAGTGCCAGTTCCTGTTTTCTGCTGTCTTTTTATTTCAGAAATTCTCTTCCGAAAATAATCTCCAAAAGACACGCCAATTTACTTGATTTATTTCTGCACGGGAATGAAGCACTGCTAGCGCTAAGTTGACGAGGGAATATCTCCCCGGCAACAGCACCGGAAACAATGCTTGTACATCACACGTCAGTTGGAACCCCAAGAGGAAGGTATGATGATGTAGCAGCAAGTTTTCCCTCAGTATGAAACCAAGGTTTAATCGAACCAGTAGGAAAACGAGGTTTGCTTCGAAGGTGTTGGTGAAGGAGTGTAGTGCGGCGCAACACCAGGGATTCCGGTGCCAACGTGGAACCTGCACAACACAATCAAATTACTTTGCCCAACTTAACAGTGAGGTTGTCAATCTCACCGGCTTGCTGAAAACAAAGGGTTAAACGTATCGAATGGAAGATGATGTTTGTTTGCATAAAACAGTAGAGAACAATGATTGCAGTAGATTGTATTTCAGATGTAAAAGAATGGACCGGGTCCACAGTTCACTAGTGGTGTCTCTCCAATAAGATAACTAACATGCTGGGTAAACAAATTACAGCTGGGCAATTGACAATTGATAAGTGCATATAACATGCATGTGTGACCTGTGGTGTCTACTATGAGATTCATTTGGGCATTACGACAAAGTACATAGACCGCTATCCAGCATGCATCTATGCCTAAATAGTCCACTTTCCGGTTAACATCCGTACCCCTTCCAGTATTAAGTTGCAAGCAACAGACAATTGCATTAAGTAATGTGCGTAATGTAAACAATACATTCATCCTTGAATAAAGCATTGCTGTTTTACCCCTAGTGGCAACAACACATCTACAACCTTAGAACTTGCTGTCACTATCCCAGGTTAAATAGAGGTTGAACCCAACTATCATGCATAAATACCCCCTCTTGGAGTCACAAGTATTCACTTGGCCAAGGCTTCAACAAGTAACGGAGAGCATGCAAGATCACAAATGACATAGACATGATAATATAATATTCAGCTCCACATAGGTATCAATATAAGTCAGATCCCAGCAAACACAACATGTAGCATTACAATAAGATGATCTTGATCATGATAGGCAGCTCACAAGATCTAAACATGATGGCACAAGTGGAGAAGACAACCATCTAGCTACTGCTATGGACCCATAGTCCAAGGATGAACTACTCACGCATCACTCCGGAGGCGGGCATGGCGATGTAGAGCCCTCCGGTGATGATTCCTGTCGGGGATGTAACCCCGGGTACCCCAGAGTTGGTGGTGTTGTGGAGGTAACAAAAGAGAGAAACCGAGTTTAATAAATAAGAGATAAAAGGGAAGACAGGAAAAAGCACTCGGGTCGAGTCTGGCAATGCCCAAACCGAGATTTCCTTTGCTGGGCCGAATCTTCCTCAAACTCGGAGTAAACCGAGTTATACAGCTGGCTGGCGTGTCCAGATCTCGGGCTGGGCCGAAGCTCGTCTTGCCCACGGCAGTCCATGTCGTCCGAGTCAAAGCGGGCCGAGTCTCCCGCGCCAGGCTGGGCCACTCCAACCTCGGAGCAGGCCGTTGCCTCGGTAGCGAGCTCCTCACCTCGGTTGGGCCGGCCCACTATCTTAACCCGGGCAAGCTGGCCTTCCTCCAAGCTTCGGCAGGCCTTTGCTGGGCGGGCCAAGGCCACTCCACCGGAGCCTCGGACGGGCAAGCCGAGTGTTGGTTAGCTCGGTAACCAATACCCCGGCCGTGGACCGTGCCTCCCTCCAGCGCGGTTGGACCGAGCTCCCCTGCGCCTCGGATGGGCCGCCCGCTCTCCACCAGCTTCGGCAGTCCCACAGCTCCGGACTGGGCCTCGTCTCGGCTGGATTAGTGCTGCCGTGACTCGGAACTGATCATATCCTCGCCTCAGCTACGGCCAGAGCGAGCCGAACTGATTCATAGCTCGGTTGGACCGGCACGTCGTTGCCTCGACTGACCAGCACCTCCAGCGCACACCTCGGCTGGTCCGAGTTTATTTGGTATCTCGGCTGGACCGAGTTGAACCAGAGCAGCATGTCCGCGTCTCCGGCATCCAGGCCACTGCTTCAACCGGATCATCCCCGGTCACAAATATCCTCCTCGCCCAGTACAAGATTCCTCTGCCATCTCCAGGAGACAGATGCTAGAAGACAAAAGCAAAGACAGACAGTGTGGCTACAGTGCCCGTGATGTGACAAGAGTACAACTACAGTGACGCATGAACAGTGTGACAAGACCCCATTGGTCAAGTCAGCTACAGTGAACAGTGTACAGTGATGTTTGTCCCCTTGTCGGCGGGGAATAAATAGGCGAAGGGGCGATGTCGGCGGACCCCCGAGGGGCCCAAACCACAGGCAGGCGCGGCTGGGCCCACTGCCGCGCCGCCAGGTGGTTTGGCCACCTCGTGGCTCTCCTTCGTCTCTCCTTCGGACTCCGTGTACGTGTGGAAAAATAGGGACTTGGCCTTTTGTTTCGTGCAATTCCGAGAATATTTCCAGAAGTAACTTTCTGAAACCAAAAACAGCAGAAAACAGGGAACTGGCACTGTGGCATCTTGTTAATAGGTTAGTCCCAGAAAATGCATAAAAGTGATATGAAGTGTATATAAAACATGTAGCAAATGGTATAATATAAGCATGGAACAGCAGAAATTATGGATACGTTGGAGACGTATCAAGCATCCCCAAGCTTAGTTCTACTCGTCCTCGAGTAGGTAAAACGATAACAACAAATAATTTCTGAGGAGACATGCTTTCACACAATCTTGATCAATATATTGCAAGGCTCATGTCATGAATGAAGTGACTCAAAGCAATGGTCTATAGTTTGCTAACAAATAGATAAAGAGTAAACAATGAATCATATAAGCAAAAACTTTTCATGAATAGTACTTTCAAGACAAGCATCAAAAAGTTTTGCATAAGAGGTAACTCATAAAGCAATAGATTCAAAGTAAAAGGCATTGAAGCAACACAAAGGATGATTAAGTTTCAGCATTGCTTTCAACTTGTAACATGTATATCTCATGGATAGTTGTCAACATAAAGCAATATAACAAGTGCAATAAGTAAACATGTAAGAATCAATGCACACAAAGTTGACACAAGTGTTTGCTTCTAAGATAGAAAGGAGTAGGTAAACTGACTCAACATAAAGTAAAAGATAGGCCCTTCGCAGAGGGAAGCAGGGATTAAATCATGTGCTAGAGCTTTTTAAGTTTTCGAAAGCATATAGAGAGCACAAAATAAGTATTTGAGAGGTGTTTGTTGTTGTCAACGAATGGTAGTGGGCACTCTAACCCCCTTGTCAACCAGACTTTCAAGAGCGGCTCCCATGAAGGACGTTATCTCTACCAGCAAGGTAGATCATCCCTCTTCTCTTTTGTTTACACATGTATTTTAGTTTCTTTATAGATGACACTCCTCCCAACCTTTTGCTTACACAAGCCATGGCTAACCGAATCCTCGGGTGCCTTCCAACATTCACATACCATGGAGGAGTGTCTATTTGCAAATTAAGTTGCTTACTGATAAATCAGGGCAAAACATGTGAAGAGAATTATTAATGAAAGTTGTAATTAATTGGGGCTGGGCACCCCGTTGCCAGCTCTTTTTGCAAATTATTGGATAAGCGGATGTATATGCCACTAGTCCATTGGTGAAAGTCTGTCAGAAGTAAATGACAAGATTGAAAGATAAAACACCACATACTTCCTCATGAGCTATAAAACATTGACACAAATAAGGAGTAATAAAGTTTTGAATAGTTTAAAGGTAGCACATGAAATATTTACTTGGAATGGCAGGAAATACCACATAGTAGGTAGGTATGGTGGACACAAATGGCATGGGTTTTGGCTCAAGTTTTGGATGCACGAGAAGCATTCCCTCTCAGTACAGAGTTTAGGCTAGCAAGGTTGTTTGAAGCAAACACAAGTATAAACCGGTACAGCAAGAATCACATAAAAACATATTGCAAGTATTATAAGACTCTACACTGTCTTCCTTGTTGCTCAAACATTTTACCAGAAAATATCTAGACCTTAGAGAGAACAAATATGCATCCCAAGTCTCAACAAGCTCTACGGTAGTTCTCCACTACTAGGCTTTAACTACATGATGCAAGAGCTTAAACATGATCTACTTGAGAGCTCAAAACAATTGCAAAGTATCAAATCGAAACAAGACAATGATCTACAAGAATGCATATGTCTTTTCCAATACCAACTACTACATGTAGCATTTTCTTTCTTCCAAACAAACACCAATCAATTTATTTAAACATAAACTCTCCAAATGATAATATAATGCAGCAAGAGAGTATTTATAAACAAGTGCTAACAGCTCGAAGAGATGCATGAAAAACAGGAGCTAAAAGCACTGCAGTAGCTAGTTAAGAATACTCAACAAATATAAGTGAAGAACATGAGTATTCACATGAAAAAGCGGAGCGTGTCTCTCTCCCACACAAGGATTGCTAGGATCCGAATTTATTCAAACAAACAAAAATAAAAACACACAGACGCTCCAAGTAAAGCGCATAAGATGTGAAAGAATTAAAATATAGTTTCACTAGAGATGACCTGATAAGTTTGTTGATGAAGAAGGGGATGCCTTGGGCATCCCCAAGCTTAGACGCTTGAGTCTCTCTGAATATGGTTGGGATGAACCACGGGGGCATCCCCAAGCTTAGGCTTTTCACTCTTCTTGATCACATAATATCACCCTTCTCGCTTGATCCTTGAAAACTTCCTTCACACCAAACTCAAGACAGTTCTCATTAGAGGGTTAGTGCATAATCAAAAATTCTCATATTCTGTAATGATACAATCAATCCCAAAGCTTCTGGACATTAGCTACAGCCACCAATGCTTTGTGGAGCAAAGAAATCCACACAAACACAGTAAAAGAGCGAATGCAAAACAAAAGGCAGAATCTGTCAAAAACAGAACAGTCTGGAATGACGAATTTTTTCGAGGCACTTAAGTTGCTCAGATGGATCTGGCCTAAAATAATGAAAGTTGCGTACATATCTCAGGAATATGCGTGATTTTTTCAGAATTTTTTGAATTTTCTACAGGGAGATAAGCTCAAATCCGTGACAGCTAAAAATCTGTCACTGCGCAGAAATCCAAATCTTGCATCAACTTTCAATATAGAACTTTACTTGGCACAACATTGCGATAAAATAAAGATACAAAGGAGTTGCTACAGAAGTAACAAAACTCCTTGACTCAAAGAAAACAAAAATAAAGCAAATAAAAACGATGGGTTGTCTCCCATAAGCGCTTTTCTTTAACGCCTTTCAGCTAGGCGCAGAAAGTGAAAATCAAGTGTTGTCAAGTGGCAAATCATTCAAATCATCAAAAGCTTCTTCCAACACACAGCTTGTAACAATGGGTATCTTAGATGTTCCTGGAGGTGTTTCATTACCTTTAACCGTACTAAAAGTTTTATCAATTTTAAGCTCATAATGAGTCTTTGGTTTTGGCACTTTAGGAACATACATAAACTTTTGCTCTCTACCCACATAAACTTTCTCCTTTTTAGACTTAAGAGAAGTAAAGGTTGAACTTAAGGTTTCAATAGCTTCCTCTAACTCATCAATTCTATGATTTTGGGTGTCATGGATATTATTATCCTCAAGAACAGTGATTCTTTCATTGATGGTGGCTATTGATTCATTAGTCTTACCAATACAATCAAGAAAATTTGGAAAAAAATTCTCCATAGAGTCTAACTTATTTATAACATCCTCCAAGGTGATCTCAATTTAATATCTTTAGTGGGTGGTGTTCCTACCAAACTTTCAATAATATTACAGGCTTCTAAAGCAGGAGTACCCAAGAAATTTCCACCTGTAAGAGTGTCTAGAACATACCTATACCAACTAGAGATACCAACATAAAAGTTCCTAAGGAGGATAGTGGTAGAGTGTTTCTTAGTACATCTATGATGAGCATCACTAATTCTATACCAAGCATCTTTCAAATTTTCACCTCCTAGTTGCCTAAAAGAACGAACTTCAACTTCAGGAGCATTCATTTTGAAAAACAAAATCAAACCGAATTAAACAAGTAACTAATTTTTTTGTGTTTTTGATAAAGAGAGCAAACAAGACTAAATAAAAATAAACTAAGCAAGACAAATAACAAAGTAAAGAGATTGGGTGTGAGAGACTCCCCTTGCAGAAGCAATTCGGTTTTCCCCGGCAACGGCGCCAGAAAACGTGTTGCTAGCGCTAAGTTGACGAGGGAATATCTCCCCGGCAACAGCAGAAACAATGCTTGTACGTCACACGTCAGTTGGGAACCCCAAGAGGAAGGTATGATGAGTGCAGCAGCAAGTTTTCCCTCAGTATGAAACCAAGGTTTAATCGAACCAGTAGGAAAACGAGGTTTGCTTCGAAGGTGTTGGTGAAGGAGTGTAGTGCGGCGCAACACCAGGGATTCCGGTGCCAACGTGGAACCTGCACAACACAATCAAATTACTTTGCCCCAACTTAACAGTGAGGTTGTCAATCTCACCGGCTTGCTGAAAACAAAGGGTTAAACGTATCGAATGGAAATGATGTTTGTTTGCATAAAACAGTAGAGAACAATGATTGCAGTAGATTGTATTTCAGATGTAAAAGAATGGACCGGGGTCCACAGTTCACTAGTGGTGTCTCTCCAATAAGATAACTAACATGCTGGGTAAACAAATTACAGCTGGGCAATTGACAATTGATAAGTGCATATAACATGCATGTGTGAGCTGTGGTGTCTACTATGAGATTCATTTGGGCATTACGACAAAGTACATAGACCGCTATCCAGCATGCATCTATGCCTAAATAGTCCACTTTCCGGTTAACATCCGTACCCCTTCCAGTATTAAGTTGCAAGCAACAGACAATTGCATTAAGTAATGTGCGTAATGTAAACAATACATTCATCCTTGAATAAAGCATTGCTGTTTTACCCCTAGTGGCAACAACACATCTACAACCTTAGAACTTGCTGTCACTATCCCAGGTTAAATAGAGGTTGAACCCAACTATCATGCATAAATACCCCCTCTTGGAGTCACAAGTATTCACTTGGCCAAGGCTTCAACAAGTAACGGAGAGCATGCAAGATCACAAATGACATAGACATGATAATATAATATTCAGCTCCACATAGGTATCAATATAAGTCAGATCCCAGCAAACACAACATGTAGCATTACAATAAGATGATCTTGATCATGATAGGCAGCTCACAAGATCTAAACATGATGGCACAAGTGGAGAAGACAACCATCTAGCTACTGCTATGGACCCATAGTCCAAGGATGAACTACTCACGCATCACTCCGGCGGGCATGGCGATGTAGAGCCCTCCGGTGATGATTCCTGTCGGGGATGTAACCCCGAGTACCCCCAGAGTTGGTGGTGTTGTGGAGGTAACAAAAGAGAGAAACCGGAGTTTAATAAATAAGAGATAAAAGGGAAGACAGGAAAAAGCACTCCGGGTCGAGTCTGGCAATGCCCAAACCGAGATTTCCTTTGCTGGGCCGAATCTTCCTCAAACTCGGAGTAAACCGAGTTATACAGCTGGCTGGCGTGTCCAGATCTCGGGCTGGGCCGAAGCTCGTCTTGCCCACGGCAGTCCATGTCGTCCGAGTCAAAGCGGGCCGAGTCTCCCGCGCCAGGCTGGGCCACTCCAACCTCGGAGCAGGCCGTTGCCTCGGTAGCGAGCTCCTCACCTCGGTTGGGCCGGCCCACTATCTTAACCCGGGCAAGCTGGCCTTCCTCCAAGCTTCGGCAGGCCTTTGCTGGGCGGGCCAAGGCCACTCCACCGGAGCCTCGGACGGGCAAGCCGAGTGTTGGTTAGTTCGGTAAACCAATACCCCGGCCGTGGACCGTGCCTCCCTCCAGTCGCGGTTGGACCGAGCTCCCCTGCGCCTCGGATGGGCCGCCCGCTCTCCACCAGCTTCGGCAGTCCCACAGCTCCGGACTGGGCCTCGTCTCGGCTGGATTAGTGCTGCCGTGACTCGGAACTGATCATATCCTCGCCTCAGCTACGGCCAGAGCGAGCCAAACTGATTCATAGCTCGGTTGGACCGGCACGTCGTTGCCTCTACTGACCAGCACCTCCAGCGCACACCTCGGCTGGTCCGAGTTTATTTGGTATCTCGGCTGGACCGAGTTGAACCAGAGCAGCATGTCCGCGTCTCCGCATCCAGGCCACTGCTTCAACCGGATCATCCCCGGTCACAAATATCCTCCTCGCCCAGTACAAGATTCCTCTGCCATCTCCAGGAGACAGATGCTAGAAGACAAAAGCAAAGACAGACAGTGTGGCTACAGTGCCCGTGATGTGACAAGAGTACAACTACAGTGACGCATGAACAGTGTGACAAGACCCCATTGGTCAAGTCAGCTACAGTAAACAGTGTACAGTGATGTTTGTCCCCTTGTCCCCTGCATGTCCCCTGGGCTCTCCCTATATAAAGAGCACCAGGGGAGGAGATGAGGGCAGCGGCGCACGGGAGCCCCTTGGGCTCATTCCTCCCGGGAGCTCATTTTCCTCCCTGCTCTCTCTCTCTCTGTGGTTCTGTGCTGCTTAGCACACGAGGCATATTTAGACATACAGCTCGAGGAGCATTTGTACACACCGTATACAGAGAGAAATACACCAAAGTAGGATAGATGCTGCAGTAGGGGTTTTACCTCCTCACGAGGGCCCCGAAGCAGGGTAAATCCTTGTGTTCGTCTGTTTGTTCGTGTGTGCTTCTTAGCACGCAATCCCTCCCCGAATCCTCAAGCGTACGTTCGGCCCCAGACTAAGCCTACCCCTAGGCATCTGCGTGTTCCCACCACGACAGTTGGCGCCCACCGTGGGCGGATAGTGGCGCTTGCTGGGTTAATTCGGATGGGACCTTCGTCATCAACGCGGAGACTCAACTTCGGCATCGTCCCGTGTGTTGACTCATTTTTCGAGTTGGCTACAGTGCTAATCCGAGGTGTTCTGGAATCCGAGCTGATTCTGGAATCCGAGGTGTTCTGGAATCCGAGCTGATTCTGGAATCCGAGGTGTTCTGGAATCCGAGGTGTTCTGAAATCCGAGCTGATTCTGGAATCCGAGGTGTTCTGGAATCCGAGCTGATTCTGGAATCCAGGTGTTCTGGAATCCGAGCTGATTCTGGAATCCGAGCTGTTCTGGAATCCGAGCTGTTCTGAAATCCGAGTTAAGACTTCTCCTACAACCTGACCGTGTAAGTATCATTTATATGTCTGCCCATGCTTCTAGATAGTCTCAAACAGTACTCGGGGACTGGCCCCTCGTTTCTACCTTGCTTTGATTAGTTGTTCTACCCGGGACAAGATGTCTTGACCCGGGGACTGGATAGCCAGTCTGTTTTGCACCTCCTCCTAGATAAGAAAAGTGACTCGGGGACTCGGTTGAAACCGAGTCTAGTTCTTTGTGCTTAGTATCTGCTGTTAGATTCGTTTTCTGTCAAGTGCTATAGCTGGTTTGCCTCGGTTAGTATAATTGCTGTTCCAGTTAAATATTCTTCATGATATGTATCTTGGACTAACGTTGAAAGGTGACATCGGTTTTGTTGAGAATGTTCGTTACTGAGGTATATTGGAAATCCGGGTCATATTGGAAATCCAGGTCATGTTGGTAATCCGAGGTATATTGTAAATCCTGGTCATATTGGTAATCCGAGGTATATTGGAAATCCGGGTTATGACTGAATTCCGAGGTATAATGGAATTCTGAGGTATAATGGAATTCCGAGGTATGGTGGAAATCCGAGGTATAATGGAAATCTGAGGTATCATGGTTATGTTGGTTATCTCAAATTACCCAAGGTACCCTGGCATTATCAGTATTCTCTAGATCGCCGTCTGTTTCGGTTTGCCATAGTATCACGGCATCATTTCATATCCTAATCACTGTTTATTTCGGTTTGTCACAATATCCTGGCATCATTCCGTATCCCAACTCATCGTTTGTTCTGTTTGCCAGTGTATCATGGCCTTACCTGTGTACCAGATCAGTGTCTATGTTGGTTGATCAGAGGCAACCTTTGAGATATGTTTTTGCAGGTTGTATGTCAGTCCAGCAGTGGCTGGAGACATCTATGTCGGTATACGTCCAAAGTGGCTAAAACCGGCATTTGAGACATGGTTACGTCAAACCAGCAGTGGCTGGAGACATCTATGTCGGTATACGCCCGAAGTGGCTAAAACCGGCATTCGAGATATGGTTATGTCAAACCAGCAGTGGCTGGAGACATCTATGTCGGTATACGCCCGGAGTGGCTAAGACCGGCATTCGAAATATGCTTATGTCAAACCAGCAGTGGCTGCCAGACATCCGAGATACTGAGACATAGGAGTTATGCCCAGAGGGGCCGACCTACCGAGACATGTGTGATATGCCCAGAGGGGCCGACCTACCGAGACATGTGTGATATGCCCAGAGGGGCCGACCTACCGAGACATGTGTGATATGCCCAGAGGGGCCGACCTACCGAGACATGTGTGATATGCCCAGAGGGCCGACCTACCGAGACATCTGTGATATGCCCAGAGGGGCCGACCTACCGAGACATCTGTGATATACCCAGAGTGGCCGAGGTACCGAGACATGTGATATGCCCAGAGAGGCCGAGATACCAAGACATATGAGATACTAACTTGCAGGTTTATGTCGGTCTAACCGACGCGGGCGGCATCCCAATTCGGTAAAAGCCAGGAGGGCTAACCGACGCTGGCGGCATCTCAATTCGGTAAAAGCCAGGAGGGCTAACCGACGCTGGCGGCATCTCAATTCGGTAAAAGCCAGGAGGGCTAACCGACGCTGGCGGCATCTCAATTCGGTAAAAGCCAGGAGGGCTAACCGACGCTGGCGGCATCTCAATTCGGTAAAAGCCAGGAGGGCTAACCGACGCTGGCGGCATCTCAGTTCGGTAAGAGCCAGGAGGGCTAAGAACCGGCATTTAATGGTGACCATTCAGGCAGCATATTTCCAGTACAAATTGTCCATCTCGTTGTTGATTCGGGTGAGCTCGGTCAACCGGATGTCACATTTGACCGGGAGGGCATGGCTGGTCGACCGAATTATGGTGATGTGCATACGGGCATGTTGGCATCAACTCTGTGATACCTTGTTTCGGGAAGTCTGTGCGCGACTCTGCGAGTCCCCCACAGCCTCGGCGACTAATGTCGGGGATGTAACCCCGGGTACCCCAGAGTTGGTGGTGTTGTGGAGGTAACAAAAGAGAGAAACCGGAGTTTAATAAATAAGAGATAAAAGGGAAGACAGGAAAAAGCACTCCGGGTCGAGTCTGGCAATGCCCAAACCGAGATTTCCTTTGCTGGGCCGAATCTTCCTCAAACTCGGAGTAAACCGAGTTATACAGCTGGCTGGCGTGTCCAGATCTCGGGCTGGGCCGAAGCTCGTCTTGCCCACGGCAGTCCATGTCGTCCGAGTCAAAGCGGGCCGAGTCTCCCGCGCCAGGCTGGGCCACTCCAACCTCGGAGCAGGCCGTTGCCTCGGTAGCGAGCTCCTCACCTCGGTTGGGCCGGCCCACTATCTTAACCCGGGCAAGCTGGCCTTCCTCCAAGCTTCGGCAGGCCTTTGCTGGGCGGGCCAAGGCCACTCCACCGGAGCCTCGGACGGGCAAGCCGAGTGTTGGTTAGCTCGGTAAACCAATACCCCGGCCGTGGACCGTGCCTCCCTCCAGCCGCGGTTGGACCGAGCTCCCCTGCGCCTCGGATGGGCCGCCCGCTCTCCACCAGCTTCGGCAGTCCCACAGCTCCGGACTGGGCCTCGTCTCGGCTGGATTAGTGCTGCCGTGACTCGGAACTGATCATATCCTCGCCTCAGCTACGGCCAGAGCGAGCCGAACTGATTCATAGCTCGGTTGGACCGGCACGTCGTTGCCTCGACTGACCAGCACCTCCAGCGCACACCTCGGCTGGTCCGAGTTTATTTGGTATCTCGGCTGGACCGAGTTGAACCAGAGCAGCATGTCCGCGTCTCCGGCATCCAGGCCACTGCTTCAACCGGATCATCCCCGGTCACAAATATCCTCCTCGCCCAGTACAAGATTCCTCTGCCATCTCCAGGAGACAGATGCTAGAAGACAAAAGCAAAGACAGACAGTGTGGCTACAGTGCCCGTGATGTGACAAGAGTACAACTACAGTGACGCATGAACAGTGTGACAAGACCCAATGGTCAAGTCAGCTACAGTGAACAGTGTACAGTGATGTTTGTCCCCTTGTCCCCTGCATGTCCCCTGGGCTCTCCCTATATAAAGAGCACCAGGGGAGGAGATGAGGGCAGCGGCGCACGGGAGCCCCTTGGGCTCATTCCTCCCGGGAGCTCATTTTCCTCCCTGCTCTCTCTCTCTGCTGGTTCTGTGCTGCTTAGCACACGAGGCATATTTAGACATACAGCTCGAGGAGCATTTGTACACACCGTATACAGAGGATAAATACACCAAAGTAGGATAGATGCTGCAGTAGGGGTTTTACCTCCTCACGAGGGCCCCGAAGCAGGGTAAATCCTTGTGTTCGTCTGTTTGTTCGTGTGTGCTTCTTAGCACGCAATCCCTCCCCGAATCCTCAAGCGTACGTTCGGCCCCAGACTAAGCCTACCCCTAGGCATCTGCGTGTTCCCACCACGACAATTCCCCTCTCCGGCAGGGTGCCGGGAAGAGCTTCAGAAACCCACCGAGTTAGGGTTGACGACGGCGGCGGCAGCGAATATGTTCTGGATGAAAGGCTCGGTGTTTTAGGGTTTTCACGCCTCGGGGAATAAATAGGCGAAGGGTCGATGTCGGCGGACCCCCGAGGGGCCCAAACCACAGGCAGGCGCGGCTGGGCCCACTGCCGCGCCGCCAGGTGGTTTGGCCACCTCGTGGCTCTCCTTCGTCTCTCCTTCGGACTCCGTGTACATGTTGGAAAAATAGGGACTTGGCCTTTTGTTTCGTGCAATTCCGAGAATATTTCCAGAAGTAACTTTCTGAAACCAAAAACAGCAGAAAACAGGGAACTGGCACTGTGGCATCTTGTTAATAGGTTAGTCCCAGAAAATGCATAAAAGTGATATGAAGTGTACATAAAACATGTATCAAATGGTATAATATAAGCATGGAACAGCAGAAATTATGGATACGTTGGAGACGTATCAAGCACCAGTCCAAAGGAGAAGCCCAGGAGGCAGCCCAGGAGAGGAGGCGAGCCCACGGCGCGGCCAGGGGTGGCCCCGCGCTGCCACCCCGCCTGGCCCACCTGGTGCCCCCTGGCACCCCTCTTTCGCCTATAAATTACATCTATTCGGGAAACCCAAAATACCCGATCAGAAATCCACGAAAAGTTCCGTAGCCGCCATCGTCGTCAACCCTAGTTCGAGAGGGTTCTGGAGTTCTTCCCGGCACCCGCCGGAGGAGAAATCTTCACCGGAGGGCTCTTCATCACTATGCCTGCCTCCGGAGTGATGCGTGAGTAGTTCTTCACGGGACTACGGGTCCATAGCAGTAGCTAGTTGGTAGTCTCTCCACCTTGTGCTATCATGTTTAGATCTTGTGAGCTGCCTAACATGATCAAGATCATCTTTATGTAATGCTATATGTTGTGTTTGCTGGGATCCGATGAATTGTGAAGTTATAATCAAGTTCGTTCATCTATTTATATCCATGTTTTATCTATGTTCCTGCATGCTCTCCGTTGTTAGTATATGCTTTGGCTAAGTAGATGCTAATGACTACAAGAGGGGTATTTATGCTAGATAGTGGGTTCATGCCTCTAGAAGCCTGGGCCGGCTCGAGATGACAGAAACGACTAAGGCTGTAGATGTGTTGTTGCCACTAGGGAGAAAACAACTTTGCTGTGTCTATATGTCATATGCATTGTTTACATTACACACTTTGCTTAATGCTTTTCTCTTTTGCTTGCAACTTAATACTCACGGGAGACACGGAAGCTATCTCGGGGGTGAATTATTAGTCATAGATGCAGCTAGTAAGCGGTCTATGTATATTGATGTAATGCCCAATAGATCTAACAATGAACATGTTCTTATCATATCTTGCATTGTCATGCATTTGCACTTTGTCAATTGCCCAGCTGTAATTTGTTTACCCAACATATTTATATCTTTTATGGAGAGACACCACTAGTGAACTGTGGACCCTGGTCCTTTATTCCACACTGATAAAAACACCGTTTCCACCACGCTCTGCATTTATTTCCTCGTTGTTCATTTTTGCACTCATCATTACTTTCCACACCATACGTTTAATCCTTTATATTCAGCAAGCCGAGTAGATTGACAACCTTCCTGTTTCGTTGGGGCAAAGTACTTTGATTGTGTTGTGTGCAGCTCCACGTCAGTGATCGTAACGGCGCCGCTGACACCATGTTGAAACTCTTCCAATTCCTACTAGTTCGATAACCTTGGTAGATTTCAAGGGAAAATCGCTGCTGCACTACTTCATACCTTCCTTTTGGGGTCTCCCAGCGAACGTGTGTTTCCACGTCATCAAATACCAAAATAGAAACTACTAAGTAATAGGCTTAGGGTAATTCTTGGTTCTGTTTTCTCATAGGATTCTAAAATTCTAACCCAAGCCTCTTGAAAACTTTCTCCACTCCTTTGTTTAAAAGTAAGAACTTCAGTTTCAGGTGTCATAACATAAGGAGTAAAACTAGACATGATAACTAAGCAAAACCGAAATAAACTACTTGCTGGAATTTTTAATTTTTTGTGTTTTTGATTTTTAAAGCAAACGAAAAGCGAAACAAGACTAATAAAAATATACTAAGCAAGACAATAACAAAATAGAGTGTAAGGACGTGCGAAATTTCCCTCGCTGAAGCTTCCAAATCCCCGGCAACGGCGCCAGAAAAGAGCTTGATGGCGTGGATCACACGTTTGCTGGGAACCACAAGAGGAAGGTATGATGTAGCATAGCAGCAGTTTTCCTTGATTGCAAAACCAAGGTTATCGAACCAGTAGGATTTGGAGAAGGCTTCGGAAAGGTGTCAGCGGCGCCGTTTACGATTACTGACGTGGACCTGCGCATAGTCAGAAACAAACTACTTTGCCCCAACGAAACAGAGAGGTTGTTAATCTCTCCGGCTTGCTGAATACAAAGTATTAAACGTATGGTCGAAAATAATATGAGAGCAAAAATGACCAGCGAGCAAATGAATAGGAAAAGCTATGAAAATAGTTGTAAGCAATATAGGAAAATAAGACCGGAGTCCACAGTTAACTAGTGGTGTCTCTCCGAAAGATAAACATGTTGGGTGAACAAATTACAGCAGGGCAATTGACAAACATGGGCGCAACACAATACTATCATGACACAAAGTTCACCGTTTCATTTAATATGGGCATTACGTCAAAATACATAGACCGTTATCCAACTGTATCTATGACTAATAATCCACCCCGGGGTCACTATCTAGCATGTCAGCCGAAAGTATTAAGTTGCAAGCAACATATAATTGCAATAAGCATGGTGCGTAATGTAAGCAATGGTTACAACATATAGCAATAAACACCGTTGTTTTATCCCTAGTAGCAACAACATATCTCAAGTCTTAATCATTTCTGTCAACTCGAGCTCAGACAAGAGAGGCATGAACCCACTATCTAGCATAAATAGTTCCTCTAAAGACACAAGTAATTACTTTGGCCAAAGCATACACAAGCATCGGAGAGCATGCAAGAACATAAATAAAACATATCATAGATAAACTGAACAATAATGTCATGACTCCATAATTCATCAGATCCCCGCAAACACAACATGTAGCATTACAAATAGCTGATCTTGATCATGTTAGGCAGCTCACAAGATCTAAACAATGGAGTACAAGGAGAAGAGACAACCATCTAGCTACTGTCATGGACCCGTAGTCCCATGGTGGACTACTCACGCATCACTCCGGAGGCAGGCATGGTGGTGTAGATGGCTCCGGTGATGATCTCCCCCTCCGGCAGGGTGTCAGGAAGAGCTTCAGAACCCTCCCGATCTAGGGTTGGCGACGACGGCAGCCTCATACGTTTTCTGGAAAATATGATCGGGTACCGAGGGTTTTCAGGAGGAAGGCAATTTATAGGCGAAAGGGTAACTCGAGAAGCTTCCGGAGTCGGACAGGTGGGGCCCAGGCGCGGTCCACCCTTGACAGCGCCTGGGGGCGTCTGGGGCCTGTGGGCCCCTTGTGGGCGCCCTCCTGGCTCCGTCTTTGTTTCTTCGTAAAAATAAATCATGTAAATTATGAGCTGATTCCGAGAAAGTTCCCCGACTAGCTTTTCTGAAACAAAAAGACAGCAGAAAACATGAACTGGCACTGAGCATCTTGTTAATAGGTTAGTTCCATAAAATGTGCCAAAATGATATAAAAACATGTGGCAATGATATATAACATGCATGGAACAACCAAAAATTATAAATACGTTTGAGACGTATCAATGCTGCTGAACCGGCGGGTACCCAGGCGGAGGCATCGACGCAAAGGTCGGCATCTGGTACTGCATCTGCTGCGGAGGAGGCATGTACGCCGGCGGCCCAGGTTGTCGTGAAGGATTCTGAAGCGGACAGTACGGAGGAGTACTCGAAGGTGGCCTGAACTGCGCGGCAGCGACGTTAGCGGGCCCTCCGGTCTGCTACGGAGGCGCAAACCCTTGCTGCACCCCTGCCCTGGGACCTTGGAACGGCGGCTGAGGTTGGAGAAGAGCCGGTGCAGCGGGACGTGTAGGTCCCATCCTAGGACCTTGGAACGGCGGCTGAGGAGCCCCACCTTGCTGAGGACGCTGCAGGGCCGCCATGAGCCAAGGAGGCGCCGCTGCGACGGTCGCGAACGTCCGATCCCACCGGTACAGCAACGACGAGAAGACGGCAGACGATGGCGGCAGAGCGGTTGTCGGAGCGGGAACAGATGACGACGGGCTCGGTGCAGATCCTGGTTCCGACGGCGCAGGCGCAGCGGGCGAGTGGCGGTGACGAGGAAATTGTGGCAGAACGGGGATGGCTTGCAGCGGAATAGAGTCCGAGCTAGGTCAGGTCCTGGACGAACGGCGCAGATGAGCCCAAGGGCTCGGACGGTTCAGATCATCCGTTGCATGTCTGCGGGGGCCCACCCGCATGTCATCCGAAATTTAAATCGCCATTGCCTCCTTTGACGGCGCCGTGAATGCAGGATCGGCCGTTTAAGATGACGGCACCTGAGCCGATGCCGGTGATCTTGGCGCCCTCCTTGCACGGAACTCCTTGTCGACGAAAACGCCGATGATGGGAGGTGGCGTGACCCGCGAGGAGGCAGAGGTCACCGCCACGGACCCATCCGCGGCGGCGTTCGGGCCAGCCACAACTCAGACGGAGATGAAGGCGTTCCCCGACACACCGGCGGAGGGAGGGGGAGACCTCACCTCCAACACCGGCGCATCCCTGCACAGAGACAACTCATTAGCTCGCTCACCTGCGCTCGACGGCGAACCACGCTCAAAGAACCGGCTTGAAGGCGACGGAAACCCGACATCCGTTCAGAACTCTTGGAGGAGCTCTGCATCAGATCGGACCAGACGTTGAACAAGCGGCGAGCTCCGTCCTGGCGTATCCTCCTTGTCGTGTCCGAAGTCACGAACACCGGAGGTTGAGGGACCCCCTTTTAGAGATTCGGCGAGGGGCGCGAGGAGGATCTAGGCGAGCTAGTGAACGGTGCAGAAAGTAGAACACACAGGCAGTTTACCAAGGTTCAGGCCGCTCGGAAGCGTAACACCCTACTCCTGCATGTCTGAATATATGGTGGAAGTATGCATATCCGGGCTACAATGGTATGTTCCCGGGATCTCCGGCTAGGAGGCTAGACCGAGATCTGATCTTTGCCAAACCTAGCTCTCTGGTGGTTCTGAAAAGCGATCCCCCTCTCTCGAGGCCTTGGTCCTCCTTTTATACACTAAGGGGATACCACAACAGCCTGCCAATCGCACTACTTGCCCTTCTCAAGATAAAGACAAGCGCTGGCAGCTTTACTCTCTCTCTACCGCTCACATGCTTTGTCTCCTTGCCTTTTTCCCGTGAAGCTCCGGTACCCGGGGTACCGAAGGAAGCTTCATGTTCTCGTCCCGCGATCGTTCCAGCGGGCAAGTCACGCTGTAGGAGTTCACGGGAACCCCCTGTTCCCGGGGTGCGACACTCCTCGTCCAAAGCATCGAGCGCGACGTGCACGGAGACATGGTCCGCATCACCCCGCGGCGCCGCATCCAGCGAGCTCAGATCCTCTTCACCCGACGGCGCCGCCACCAGCGCGCCGAGACACACAAACCTCGATCCAGGACACCCCGACCCCCACGCCGGTGGCGCCATGGTGGCGCGGCATCGCCCTACCATCGCATCGGTAGCCCGGTCTCGTGTCCAGTCTTCTCACATCTGTTGACTTGGAACTTGGCACTGACTGCATGTTCTACCTGAAGGCCAACAAACTTCATATATGCTTGTGCACCACTTTAAACATCTGTTGCATCCATATGTAATGATAAAGAAGGGACCATGCCTTATGTTATCATGGAATATATATATTGTGTTCTATGTACGTAACTAATATTTACCTAACTACGAATATAAATTTTACACCTAACAAATTTAATTTTTCCCCCAAAAACAAATACGCCTACCTTAAAGAAAAGGAGGATACATATGGTTTCTGAAGTATGATGTGTCGTCGGTGACGAATTTATTATCACACCTAGCAACGAACGGGCAATTTTCTAGAGTTATCAATAAAAAATATTTTGATTGTAAGAAAGGGTTTGGAACTCCGGGTACCTAGACGTCGGGTTGTGCTAGGAGGTTCGAAAATCTCTCTCTCCGCACACCTAGACATTGGCTGTCAAACCTAATTAACTATGATTATTAATGCTTAGGATCACGTTGAGTAGAGAAACTCCATATACTACACCTGTCACGGAGGTAGAAAAGGTGATCACAATGTTACTAAAAATGGATCTTGAATGCCCCTCAATCAGAAATGGTTCTATCTGTTTCTCTACTCTTTCCTTGTGTTCATCGATCAGATTAGTCCATGTGTTTCATCTCTCATGCTAGTAGGCTAGATATTATTTGTAGACTATCTGGTTATCTCTAGCTTGCATGCATTGGTTGCTTGTATGACCACCAAGTTCATACAATTTTGTTCAGCGTGAGCCACACTCCCATGGACTCTGGTAGCGAACCACTTCACCTCAAAAGTGGTGGAGTTGCAAGGCAAGAACAAGCTGTGGGTAGAGAGGTAGCCAGCTGGAAGCAAGTAGATAATTGATATATTTGCGGATATCGTCATAGCTTGTAGACCACAAGCGCGTAATAATTTTTCTGGCATTGTACTCTCCTTAGTATTCCTAGCTCTAGTGTCTATGTATGTTGGTTTTGTTGCCAATGGTGGAATCGAATAAATAAATACAAATTTTAGTTTCCATATTAATTTCCATAATTTAGCGATAGTATAGATTATGCAAGTCAAACTCATGATATCATTTTATTTTTATTCCAATTTTCCATATGTGTTTCAGTTTAATTTTTTTTGTTAAAATCAAATCCTGCAAGATGTTTGATTTGTGTTCCATAGTTAGGTTGTATTTTTCATATAGAGCCTACTCATTTGTAATGTTGTAATAAGTTATCTACATTAAATTACTCAAGGGTCCACACCCATTGTTTAACTATTGTTTTAGTTCATATAGAGTTTATAAGCCAAGTTATCAATCTTGTTTAATTTTTTTCCGAATTTGGTATGCAAAATAATACCGCGAGATGATTGTTTACTTCCTCTAGCGGTACCACTTAATTTCTTGTATAACTGCAATATATGTTACCTGTACAGAAACATGATTTTTTTGACATGATGTATCAATTGTTTGGTGTATGCATGTTTATGTATGCCAGAATCGATATATAAATACAAACTTTTAGTTTCCATATTAATTGTCCATAATTTGGCGACCATATAGATTTTTTTCTGCAAGTCAAATTGATGATATCATTTTATTCTTATTCTAATTTCCTATATATATGTCAATCTTAATGGATTTTTTCTTCTGAAAATCAAATTCTGCAAGATGTTTGGTTTGTGTTCCATGAGTTAGGATGTACTTTCAAACACAGTACTGATCACTTGTAATGTTGTAATTATTTATCCCCAATAAAGTATTAAAATCATTGTTTGAGTTCATATAGAGTTTATAAACGAAGTTTTCGATCTCGTTTAATTTTCTGTTCAGAATTTGGTATGCAGAATAATAGCACGAGATGATTGTTTTCTCAATATCACTTAATTGCTTTTGTAAAACTATAATGATATTTACAAAACATGATTTTTTACACGATGGATCACTTGTCTAGTGTATGCATAGTTCTGTACATATCACTAAATCTTCACCGTTGATATTTTCTATCTTTGGACTGATGAATATTGACCATTGTCTTTCTACCCCTTCAGCGATATTTATAGTAGATTCACAAAGGATAGTGAGCGATGCAATGACTAACCTAAATATGCATGGAAGATGAGGTTGGTGGATTGGTTAGATCATATCAATATGATTAGTTTATATTGAACATTTTTACTTGTCTATTGTTAAATAAATCTTAATTCACAACATTATTTCATCTATAAAACGAAGGAATAATCACATTCACTCACGGAATAGTCTGAGCTACTTATGTGTATCATAGTTTATTTATATGTAGTACCCCCAACAACGACGCCTAGCCACTTTGTTTTTTCACTCCTGTTGCAAGACACGGGTATTTTGCTACTACTATTAATACTCACAACTGGACTTACTATTAGTATATTTCAGACTAATAATAGTAATTCCAAATTAATTTGGGTCTACTGGACTTACTGCGTAGCAAACAATTACAGAGGATCCTCCATACCAACATGTTGAACTATTTGATGATATACGTAGGACGTTTGAGATAAATTATTTTCCTTGTGATGAAATGAACTCAAGATCTTTGGCATGTTTTTATTAGCAAAGCGCTATGTTGGTTTAAAACTGTGAGAAGATAGAATAGGATGGTTAGGTCACAATCGGTGCCTTCCCTGTTGTCTTGTATTTATAACGAATTACAAGGCAATAACAGATTACATATCTAAACCGTAATGGCCTCAATCTCCTAAACATGGGAGGCACAAGATACGGTTTGAATACACCGATATCCTAGAGATATCGGTTGCCTAACAAAAACTTATCTCGCATGTACCTTTACACTTGGCAAAAGTTACGTCTATGTTTTTAACTCGATTTTATTTAGGTAAGAAAACTCATAAAGCGAGACGTATGATCTGTAATTTCTGTCCAAAACCAGGTGAAAGTCTCATTAAATGATATACTAGAAGAAACTGTACAGCTTTATTTGATAATTTCCCTCATCATAATTTGTCATCTCCCGCCCTTTCCGATGCCGCACTATCTCCACACTCAGCACGAGTTTGATCGTCGCGTCCCCTCTCCTTGCGCGCATTGAGTTTAGCTCCGAGGAAACACCGATTCGAACATTTCTGTTGGGCCTGGTTGTGAAGTAGTTTTGAGGTTTCCTTGGGCTGGACCAACCTCCGGTGCGGGGAATCAAACAGTAATCTAGTAGCCGCCTGAAACCTGTGCAGGCGTCGGCGTGTGATCTATGATCCATGGAGCCCCACTTCTTGCTGCATGCTCTTGGATTTTCCAGTGGTCCGACGACGTTGCAAGAATCAAATTACCAGAAGATCGCCCAAGCAAGCAAGCACGTCGTCGTGTTGAGCGGGCATCTGGACACAGTCGCTCGTCGTGGAAGTAGGCTGGCCCAACCGCACGCGAGCGACAGCTCCAACCGCCGACTCTCATGTCGTGCCCGCTACCCCCGCCACAGAAGGCGATCGAGAAGATGCCTCTGCCGCTTTTACAAACAGTAAGGAAAGGGCTAGGCCCGAAAAGGGCAGACGCTAGCTCTGACGATTCAACAAGATTCTGACGGCACTTGCTGAAAGCGTATGAGCAGAATGGTGCTGCAGTTGTATAAATCAGTGAACGCATCGATCATGGCACATAGTACAAGGGAACGCAGGTGTCGCGTCGCGCGCGTGGATATCAGGTGGGCGTTGTCCCTTCTAATATGCAGGACAGAGCCGGCCTCTTTCTATTCGTACGCATGATTCCATCGTACTGAGAATCAGTGGCGATCGATTGATCAGTTACATGTTGTGGGGAATTGACAATGACACCCGGCGCATATTCACTCCCTTGTCCTTTAGTAGTAGTAAGGATGACTTCTTATATAAAACTTATAATCTCGTCTACGGCTAGATTATGTGTTATCAAGTACTCCCTCCGTCCCTTTTTATAAAACGTTTTGCCAAGCTGATTAAACTTTGCCATAAAGTTTTACTATAAAAAAGGGAGAGAGCGGTGTCTTTATTGATTCTGGGATAAGGATTCATGTTCGACCTTGGGCGCGACGCCTCAACATCAATGCATGTCCGACGTTTCTTGTTTAAAGGCTTCGTAGAAAAATGTCAACAAAAAAAAAAGGCTTCGTAGAACACTTTTCGTTAGTTCTCATACTTTTTTGTGAGTAATTTGTCATCGGTCATGGGCTGTGACCCATGTCTAAGAATACGATAGTCTCGCCTCCATTGTTTTCTTTCTGTTAGTTCAATTATTTCGCACCAATGCTTGACTTTGTTGGATATTGTTTAAGAGCGTTTTTACATTGGTTGGCAGGCACTTCCACGTGATAATGTATGTAATAAATATTTGCCTGTGTGTATCAAGAGAACAGGGTTTATCATACTTTTCTAATAAAAATCCTCTAGAATATCTAAATATGTTAAGATAATCAACTTTTTTTGTATTAATTTCATCCAACTAAATGAAATGATAGCAAATTCTCAGGACTAACTATCATAGGAGATAATTAGCACTATTGTATTAACTAATCCAACTAAATAACATGATATCAAATTCTCGAAACTAACTATCATCGGAAAACTAGACGTGATAAAACAAATAGTCAATAACATAGCACGTCCAGCTCAATTGCTTTTTAACTAATCATGGTGAAAGTGCATGGAGCCCCCATGTATGGTTTTGGTAATTAATGACAATCCCTATGGACTAATGGTTTCATTGAGTTATATTTGAAGGGCTTTTCCATAGGTAATGATATGAAGTCCATGTGTTGGATTCAAGGTTGATGCCATGAAGATAATGATATAGGTTGAATATTGACATCAAGATCATTGATACGAAGAGATGAAGTCCATGTGTTGGATTCAAGGTTGGATGCCATGAAGATAAATATGTAGGTTGAATATTGGCATCAAGATCATTGATACGAAGAGATGAAGTCCATGTGTTGGATTCAAGGTTGGATGACATAAAGATAAAGAGATAGGTTGAGTATTGGCATCAAGATCATTGATATGAAGAGATGAATATGATATGATCAATGAGAATAATTGATGAAAGGAGTTAGTGTATGGAACTCAAAGGAAGACATTCTCTAGCTTATGTGTTAAGCCATGAAGGATCAAGATCTTGAGCGTTTGATTTCAAGAGGAGAATTCAACATATGGCTCTAAGTCGAGGTCATGATGGACTCATGTGTTGAGCCCTAGTTGACTAAGGCTTTGAGCATGCAAGCAAGTGAAGAATTCATTATGTATCTCAAGATATTGTGATAGAGCATGAAGAAGATTAAGTGGTGGCCAAATTGGTGTTCAAGGTGTGATCCAAAGAATGGTCATGTGAGAGTTGAGCCTTTGGCGAAGTGTGTCTTGGAGAAATCAAGATTGTGTGAGCATTCATGCTTACCTCCAAGAGATCATCATAATGAAGTATAGAAGAAAATATATGAGGTTGATCAAGACAAAGTACAAATATTGGATTCAAGTTGATCAACTCACAAAGGTGGTGTACCAAGTGGGATCAAGTGATCTTGTGGTATGGTAAGCAATTCTCAATTGTGCTTTGTGAACTAACCCATGATATATGTGTTTGGTGTTTCTATATGTGGTTAGGTATCTTTCCATGATCTTGCATCAAAAGGAAGATTTCGTGTAGACCATGAGAGGATGACATCAAGTGTTGATCGTCATCAAGATTGAGAAGTGCAAGTTCAAGATGAGCATCTCGAAAATCATATGCTTGAATCTTGCCGTCCATTTGGGTGTAATGGACATGTGAAGATATTTCGAAATGAGGCTTTCCCATAGTGGAGTATGGGGGAGCGATTTGCAAGTCTTCACCAAGCAAATGAAGTCAAGAAAGATGTTCCATCTTGAGGCGGGCATGATCGTCATCATCTAACTCAAGTGAAATGCGCAAGGCAAAGGTATAACTTTGATAGGTTTTCTATTTTGCCGGTCTCAAGGTGGTTGTTGGGAGACCGGGTTATAGGTTTGATAACCGTACTATCAAGGGGGTTCTCGGGTTAATAACTTGTTCGCATCGTTCGTAGAGAGCTCAAACCTTTGCATATTTGACACCATCTTTCTTGATTCTTATTTGTCTTTTCTCTGGTTGAGGTTTTAGAACTTGTTGTCATCTTCATGACAAGCTTAATTTACCAAAAACGGATTTCGTATGAAAAACTTATTGTGTTTTTGGTGTTGGACGTTTTACCGGTTCTTCATTTATAGAGAGGTTAAACCTCTCCCCATTTGGTTCTATCCTCCTTTGCTTTTATTCGGTGTTTCTCTGCATGAGGATCTAGAGCTTATTGTTATCTTCAAAACAAGCCCAAGTTCATCGAAAACGGATTCCGTATGCAAAAGATATTGCGTTTTCCGTATAACTCGTTTTGCTATTTTGGAATCCGGATTCAGATCCGGAATTGTTCGGGCCTGGTACCGGAATAATCCGGAATGAATTACGGGCTTAGACCGGGCGATTCTGGGTGAGTCCAGTAGCTATTTTTTAAGTCCGGTATGAATTCTGGAATATTCCGGATCTGGCACCGGAAAGTGCGAAAACCGTGTAACGGGAAGATTTCTTCTTTCCATATATAAGTCTTCTTCCCCAACGGTTTTCCTAGCTTTTTCACACTCTCTCACCTCCATTGTTGCACTTGGAAAAAGCTTACTCCCTCTATCTCCCTCCCATGATTCTTGCTTGATTTTGAGGGAAAGAGAGAGGAGATCTAGATCCACATCTTCACCAATCAAATCCCCTTCTAAGTGAAGAGAACCCCTTGGGATTTAGATCTTGGAGTCATTGGTTGACCTCCTCCTTTGTTCTTCCTCTTATATTCCTCCCTAGCACGTGTTGCTTTGGTGGAATTTTAGAGAGAAGGATTTGAGCACCTCTTGTGTTCTTGCTTTGCATTTGTTGCATAGTTTTGAGCTCTCCGGTTTGATTAGTTCGATGAGGGCCCGTGTGCTTGTTACTCTTGGAGGGTGACCTCCTAGACGGTTTGGTGGTTGTGACCGCGGTGACCTCTTCGTGGAAGATTGTGAAGAGGCCCGGGTCTTCTCCTTCGTGACGATTGTGAAGTGGTTGTGGAGTTTGCCATCTCCGGAGTGGAGGAAAAGCTAACCGTAAGGAAAAGGCCCTTGCTTCATGTGGGGGCTTGGAGAAGAAGGTGGCCTTCGTGGCGTACGGGTGTCCTTCGTGGTATCCCGCACCTCTCCAACGGTGACTACCTTTCTTCGTGGAAGGGAACATCGGGATACATCTTCGTCTCCGCGTGTCTCGGTTATTTCTATACCCGAGTTTACTTCCTTGTGATAGCCTTCGTGCTTGAAGTTAAATATATCTTGTTTATCACTTGTGATATATCTCTTGTTCTCATCTTGTGTAGCTTAATTTGTTGGTGCACTTAGTTGAGCCTAGCATATTTAGGATTTGTGATTGAAAGCTAAACGATAGTTTATTTCCGCATTCTTTCAAGCCAAATCCGTAATTAATTTTAAAAACGCCTATTCACCCCCCTTTAGGCAACATCTCGATCTTTCACATGTGTTGTAGGAACTGACAATAAAGAAAAAATGTTTTTTATTTTGGTGCCCCACTTCACTTAGTACCACTAACTTTTTCCACACGCTTTTAGTTTTCCTTACTTTTTCCCTCCTCGCTCCACCCGAGCCTCGCGATTACTCAATTGGCCATTTTCCTCGGGTAGACCTCGTTGACCGTTACTTGTCTCTGACAAGTGGGACCGCATGAAATGCACACCTTTGGTCAAGATTGTTGAACGTTACTTGGCTGAGTCCTAACTAGTGGGTCACATAAAATGCTGACACGTGGGGATGGCCTAGGGCCGTGTCGCCTCATTTTGAACCATCCTGGCCCCGCTTTAACTCCCAAAGCCCGTCATGCCCTCCTTCATGCCCGCCTGATTTTGATTGCTGATTAGATCGTACTGAAAATCAGAGGCGATCGATTGATCAGTTACTTGTTTGGCCAATTGATAATTACGCCCACCGCTTTCACTCCCTTGTCGTTTATTAAGGATGATTTCCTAGAAACCTAGAGCATCTCATCTCCGGCTAGATTCCTCTGTCCCTTTTTATAAAGTGTTATGCCAAGCTAATTAAACTTGCCGCCAAAGTTTATAGAAAAGAGACAGGTGTAGTGTCTTTGTTGATTCTGGGTTGAGGATTCATGTTCGACCTTCAGCCTGACGCCTCAACATCAATGTATGTTCAACGATTCCTATTAAAGGCTTTGTAGAACACTTTTCGTTGAGTCTTAAACATTTTGTTCTGTAATTTTCCATCGGTCATAGGTTGTTACTGATGGCTGAGATGACGATATGTCGCATCGATCTTTCTTCTTTGTGTTAGTTCAATTATCCCCACATCAATGCTTGACTGTGGTTGATATTGTTTAACAGCGCGTTTATGGTGATTGGCAGGTACTTCGGTAATATGTAATAAATATCTAATTATGTTTATCAACATACCAGGGATTGTCATACTTCTCCAATAACTCCTCCAGAATATCTCCCTAAATATGTTTAGATAATTATGTAATTTTTGTATTACTTTAGTCCAACAGAATGAAATGATCATAAACTCCAGACTAACTATCAAAAGAAATAATTAGTCCAACAAAATAATATGACATCCCAGTCTAAATATCATAGGAAAACTACACTTGTGACAAAAAAAAGGCAACACAACTAGCACATCTAGCTCACTGCTTTTGCACTAATTATGATATGAATTGATGACAAAGAATAAGTGTTTTCTATCTTGGTGCCCTTGTTTCGCTTATTACTACCACTTTTTCCCACGTCTTTAGTTTTCTCCATTTTTGGCCTGCACGCTCCACCAAAGCCTCAAAATTGCTCAAGCGGGTGTTTTCATCTGTTCAAAGTCGTCGACCGTTACTTGGTTGAGTCCTGACGAGTTGACCGCGTGAAATGCTCTGCTCCAGATTGTTGAGCGTGATTTCTTTAAGTCCTGATGAGTGGGACCACTTACAATGATGCCAGGTGGGGCTGGTCTGGGGCTGTGTCGCCTTGTTTTGAATCGTCCTTCTGACCCCAATTTGAACCCCCAACGTGTTCTTCCTGTCATCATGCCCGCCACCCTGACTCTGTCCGCTGAACTAGAAATATGCCACTACCAGTACTAGATAAATTACTCAATATATGAAAGACGGTCACTTCTGCGAGCTGTCATCGATCGATTCACTGTTCAAATGAACAGTAATGAATAGTGATATGGGTGTTTGTTTCGCTGACTCTGTTCCAGTCCGTCCATCTGCACGTGTCGGACTCGGAGGCAGCAACCGCTTTGCTCTTCTTCCTTCCTTCCTCGACCAGAACGACTCCTCTTTTTTTGGGTCTTTCTTCTTCCACCTCGCCGCCGCGCACCGCCCGTCGCTCTCTCTTTGCGCTGCTCCTTTCCCTCCGCGCAACCGGCGCCCGCCCCTCTCTCTCCGTTCCGCCGCTCCGCCCCTCTCCCTCAGCGCCGCCCCTATCCATCCTTATATCTCATTACAAATCCCTCTCTTGTCATGTTCTCAATTTGCATATCTTTCTTCTTCAGCATTTCATCAAGCCTAGAATTAGCATAGCTAGCAAGTTCAGAGTTTCCTCTCTTGAGCCGATGGACCATGTCACGAAAATCAATCAGGTATGGCTTCAAAAACAAGGGAATTTCAAGGTTAGCCCATTCAAAGAATGTGTAACCACCACCATATTTCATTAAACATAATTTAGTCAACGAGATCACTTGAGTATGTAATAAATCGAAGTCTGGTAAAGACCCCCGAACTCTTGTGAACTTGAAATATCACCTTCCTTTGTTGTCATCGCTCCAAAAAAATCCACCTGGAAGCATTCACCTTGCATTTGCATTCCTTGACCGGAGCATATTGCATGCAGTGGCATCTCTCTGTAATTGGGAACAGAACGACGATTTGTCGTCGCTCTGCTAGAGCTTGCCCACGTAAAACAAGCCATCTCTCCGTAAGCGAGATCTAGGGTTCAGTGCAAGGGGCGACGTGGGGATCACCGTCTAGTGCATCTCTCTGGCATTAAGCTGTAGGTTTTTTTTTGAATTTTAGCTGTAGGGTTTGAAGCTGTTGAGATGGGCGACCAAATGTGGCAAGAGAGATGGAGTGGGATGACAGGCTGTTGAGATCTAGTGTTAGGGGTGCGACGAGAGACAACGTAAATGTGAACGTTGCGATTTTGACCACTTTCTCTACTGACACACTCAAACTGTGGCCATAGGCATGGCCATATGAAAGGTCAGGAGGACAATTTTGGCTTTTTTTGAATGAAATCACATAAATGGTGAAAATTTCAAAAAAAAACAGAAAACTTGCATGAAGATTCCTCTTTAGTGTATTAATTTGAATGAAAAATCACAAACATTCAATGCAAGAGAATTTGGATTTTTTATAAATGGAATACCTTATTTGAAGATTCATATATTTAAAGCCAAATGACCATAGGAATAGTAATATGCATGGCTAAGTTATTGCTGTCATGATAAAATGGCACAAACATGGTAGCATTGCATTAAGATTTTCAAAGCGACATTCTGAGACTTTCTAAAGTTTTTTAGTGAAAGAAATATAAAATTTTGAAGTATGTACCACAAATAAGATTGGGAACTAGACTTTCAAAAATTTCATACAGAGAGTATAATATTGGAGTCACAATCCTGAATATTTTGAATTGTTGAGATTTTTAGTTGTATTCCACTCACTAACCGAGTTTAGTTGCATTTATCAAAGTAATTCAAATATGAACTATTATTATGTTATAGTTTTCCCTAGAATTAGAGATATATCATATAAAGATAGTCTACTATGACTCTACGCAATAGCACAAAAAACAACTTGAAATACAACCCCTAGCAATGCAAGGAGAGGCGGACAATTTTGGCCATGTTTTGAAAAATAGCACATAAATCAAGAATTTTTTTAAGAAGTGGAAATTTGCATAAGCTCCATTTTAAGTATACTATTTTGAAGAAAAAACATAAATTTTGACATAAATATTATTGAAAAACAATCTTCACAAAATGGACTACCTTTTATGAAGATTTGTGACTGTCATGCCAAATGACCATAGGCATGGCCATATGCATTGCTAAGTTATAGCTATCGACTATCATGACCAAAACTGGCACAAACACGGGTTTTAACATTGTAAACAAGATTTTCATAGTGAGATTCCAAAACTTTTTGAAAGTTTTGTTTTCATTTTTTTAGTGACAAAAATGTGATTTTTTCTGAAGTAGATTTTTTGTGAAGTTTTGTTTTCATTTCATAGGATTTGGAATTGTACTTTCTCAATTTTCACGTAAACTATATCATCTTGGTGTCACAATATCTGAATATCTTGAATTTTTTAACTTTCTAGCTATATTCTATTCATAAGTGAGTTAAAAGCATTGTTTCTCGAAAGTATTTCAAGATGAACTACAAGTGTGATATAGCTTGTCCCTAAAATCAGAAGAAAAAAATATAGAAAAGGTAGTTTATTATGATTCTTCGCAATAGAAACAAAAAACCCTAGAAAATAAAACCCTAGCTATGCAATGTCAGACGGACAATTTTGACCCTATTTTTAAAATATCATAAATCGAGAAAAAACACACAAATTTGTAGTGTACTATTTTGAAGAAAAATCATAACTGTTACTAAAATTATTAAAAAATATCTTCGCAAAATGGACTACCTTATATGAAAAATTATGGCTTTCAAACCAAATGACCATAGGAATTACCATATACATCGCTAATTATTGCTATCATGGCCAAAACTGACACAAACATGGGTTTTAACATTGTAAACAAGATTGGCTAAGTGAGATTCCAAGGTGTTTTGAATTGTTTTCATTTTTATGCCAGAAATTATTATTTTCGTGAAGCACATATAGCGAATAAGATTGTGAACTCGACTGTCACAAATTTTAAACAAAGTATATCATATTGTAGTTAAAATCCCATAATATCTTGATTTTTAAGATTTTTAAGCTATATTTTATTAATTAAATGAGTTTAATGTCATTCATCAAAAGTAAATTGAAATGATCTACAATTGTGTCATAGTATGTCCCTAAATTAAAAAAATCATATAAAGATAGTCTATTATGATTATAGGCAATAGCACCAAATAAGTTGAGAAGATTCGAGAAGTTTGGAAACTTGTGTGAAGCTTCCTTTTCAATGTATTAGTCTGAAGAAAAAATCATAAACTTCAACACAACATTTAAAAAAAATCTTCCCAAAATAGAAGACATTATATGAAGATTCATGCCTTTAGAGCCAAATGACCATAGGCACGGGACTATGCATGGCTAAGTTATTACTATCATGACCAAAATTGGCGCAAAGCTGGATTTTAGCATTGTAAACAAGATTGCAAAGGTACAATTCTAAGATTTTTTATAAGTTCTTTTTTCATTTATTTAGTGCAAAAAAATGTGTTTTTTGTGGCACACATGGCTGGCCATCGCCAAGAAGTTGTTGCTCGACAGGATACAGCCGGCCCCGCCCTAGTTCACGGAGGCGTTATCGGCGGTGGATTGCGGGATTGTGACAATCCCTGACGATGATAACGGGCCTAACGTAGGCGAGGAGTAGGTGGCGACGGAGACAACAGAAGCGGCGCGGGAGGAGATTGGTTTGCCTAGTACCCATTTTACCACTACTTGGATTATTAGATTTTTTCTGACCCTGTACTTGGATTAGATTTTAATTTTCGAATTTCATTCGAATTTGTAAAATATATCCTAAATATGAATCAAATACCTCGTTTTAGTTCTTATTTTTATGTTTTTCATTTACAAAAAACCTATTGGGAGGGACGCTGGAGACACTCGATCCCAATAATAGGGTGGCAACATGTGTCGGCGCTCCCAATAGAAGAAAATGTTACAGTTTTTTAAGTAAAAACTTGCTACACTCCTATGCCTGTCTAATGGAAAATATGGTTTGGTACACCAGACAAGAGGCTTAGGTCCTCGTTTGTCCACGTTTGTTCCTCATAGGCTACAGTACGCAGGACACATCGAACAGAAGAAATGTGGAATAAACAGACGGATGCGGGTGGGGATATAAAGCCTAGCGGGGTACAGAAAATGAGAACTTTCAAGTGTCATGTTATATTGGATTGATAAGTTATTCCTCCATCAGTATCTCGGGCATAGTACTATCACCTAGGCTAAAAAGCGGCGGAAACAAAAATAGAAAATGAAGAAATAGGGAATTTCCTATGATTAATTCCAAACAGCGGGCGCGCGTGCGCTTCTACGGTGAGATTTCAAGAACAGAAGCGATGGTCGATCTCGTTACAGGCCGTCAATAATGGGAGTGGTGTGTTTGAGGAAGTTGGGGAGCCCAATCTTTCTCCCGGTTCTCTTCACATCATCCTGCACTTTCTTCCTGTAGTCCCCGAAGGTGAAAGGCTGTATGGCGACGGCTCGCCGCAGGTCCCGACGGGGGAGTCGTAGGACGGGCACAGGAAGTAGGCGACGGAGAAGCGCTCCGCCTTGGCGTTGGCCACCACTTTGTGCTCCACGCTCTTGTACCTGTTGTTGCTCCACGCCTGAATCCAAACAAAACACATAATCAAGAAAGAAGGCGGCGTCCACACACGGAATATCTGAAGTGACACTGACAACATGTACTGTTCGGGTACATCTCGCTAGCTGCCTGGTGGTGAAAACTCCAGCACGTATGTAGAAGCCTGTTACCTGAAACAGATCGCCGATGTTGACGATGAGGGCGTCGGCGTGTGGTTTCACGGCGACCCAGCGGGAGTCCTTCATCAGCTGCAGGCCCCCGACCTGGTCCTGGCACAGGATGGTGAGGAAGTCGCTGTCCGTGTGCGGCACCAGCCCGAAGGTCTCCGGCGCGAACGGGCACGCCGGGTACCGGTTCAGCCGCAGGAAGCACGTCGTCCCGTCGCACCCCCGGGAACGTCGTCAGTCCGCCGGCGGCGTGCCCGAGGTTCTCCGCCAGCGCCTCCGCCACCGTGTCCGCCACCCGTGACATCGCGTCCGCCACCTCCTGCATCACTCCCCTGCACGTACGCCACAACTTGTGTTCATCAGCTACTTCTCTGCTACTGAAACTAGAACCGTTCTAGTGACCGTGGTAAAACGGTATTCCCTCTGTTCTGAAACAACTGTCGTGGTTGAACAACGACAGTTGTTTCGGAACGGAGGGAGCAATACTCTATCGCACACGTGCTCACATACTACAGACTATACTCATGATTATTTATATTCACGTGTGTATGGATCATCATACACGTATGCTGGCTTGGCTTGAGATATTTCTCTTTCAAGGCACTGTACATGGAAGGATACCCCGAGCGGGCATATACGCAGCACACAAATGTAAGAGTATCATGGCTTGGTGGGGATGGGTTGGTAGAGGCTCTTCTCGAGGCTGGTTCGATGGACACGAAGGCGTTAAATTGGTTAGTGTACTATAAACGCGCCACCCCATGTGTGTTTCGTGGGCACAAACGCAGCCGCACACAGGATATCGTCACTCATCGACTCAAAACAAGCCGAATTAATGTAGTTGACAGGAAAGTTTGCCGCGCGGCAGGCAAAAACTTCTAGAATATATGCCGACAGGAAGCGAATCTAAGGATCGCGCCCGTAATAATTGTCAAAAGTGTTAGACTAGCCACAATTGTGGTATCATATGTGGTATCATACATGCCATGTTGGCAAAAATATGACGTGGCACTGCAATTAATGATGAGAGATATGATAGTGGTATCATAGGTAGATACCGTAACATAACGGATTCCAATGTAATATGAGTCTAGAACATAATAAATGCAGTATTATATGATACCACATATATGTTACTACCCATACTAGACTAGTATCATGTGCATGATACTAGTATATGATACTCCCATTGTGACTAGTCTTAGCCCGTCCCTGTTCATTCAACAAGTGGAGTAAAATATCCCAAAAATTGACCTTTCATTTTTTCCATGTATAGATAAAAACATAGTTACCGTACTACTCGATCGATGGAGACCCAAAGTCCCAAACACAAGTAGTGAAGTGGGAAAGCCTAAAAGAAGCTTACTCTACTATGCAACCACGTACACACGTCGTGCGTGGCTAATTAAGCGCTAGTACTCGGCTAAACTGAGCCGGCCGATCCAACGGACATGCATACACAGACTGGTGCAGGAGGCAACGCATGCTTGCGTAATACCATACGTACCTGAGTGAGCTGAGCTTTCCGTAGTCGCAGTCCTCCCCGGAGATGCTGGCGAGCGGGACGTGGAAAGCCTCCGACCACGAGAGCTGCCGGAGCGACGTCGCCGTCGGGTTGCCCCACCGGTACGAGCCGTTGAGGAGCCCGGCCCGCTCCTTGGTGTCGAACGGCAGGCGGAACAGCCTCGTCTGCTCCCGCCTCATCTCCTCCAGCAGCTCGCGCCCCACGCCGTGGCCGGTCACCTGGAAGAAGCCCCACTCCGACGCCGCGCGCGCCATGGCGTCCGAGCACGCCTTCCTCTCCCCCGCGTCGCCGCACCTCAGGCGCCGCAGGTCGATCATCGGCAGCTCGCGCTCCAGCACGGGCAAGTTCTCCGGCGTGGGCGCAATGCCGCCTCCGTCGAGCTCGCCGCCGCGCAGCAGCGCGCGGTAGCTGTCCGCCAGAGGCGGATCGGCCGTGGTGGTGGCTGGGTCAGCCAAGGCCGGCATGGTCGGAGGGAGAGGTAGACACGTACGACGATCGAATAGCTTAGCTTGCAACGGGACCAGAGTCCAGAGGTACGTCGTGTCACACGCAGACGCAGTGCACACTTGCTCACTAGCTAGCTAAGGTTAAGCTACCACTGGCCACTGGCTAATGGCGAACCGCTCGCGCTTCTACAAAAGATCAAGGAGCGAGAGGCCTATATATAGAGCTAGAGCTGGGGATCTAGTGGCTGCCCGATGGGCGACGAGCTGGACATGTGCTCGATCGCACGCTAGCTAGCTCTTGCATGGGGCGGGCGCGGCCGCCTTTACGGAGGATCGGGGATAGCCTAGCCGGTTCGAGGGTAGACGCGAGACGGCGAGAGTGATTTCTTTCTCTGCGCGACGTCGACGGAGCGACACTTGGGGCGTCCTGTGGGCCTCTCGCGCTGTCACGCAACACGTTATGGTATGGGGCCTCTGTCTTTGACCGCTCCACTTTAGGCTCGTCGGTTATAAATGCGAAAAGTACGAGACGATTTTAAATGTTATGAAATGTTCCAGACGACCCGGTGCATTGCATGTGTGAAAATCAGCGGCGGAGCCAGGATGCAAATCCCGTGGGTCAGAGCTAAGATTATCACAAGTTTGTTCTATTTTTTAGATTTTTTTTAGTATCAAGTCACACATGAATATGAAGGATATGCTAAAAAGCTGTGGGGTCAGCTATAAATGCGAAAAGTGCGAGACGATTTTAAATGTTATGAAATGTTCCAGACGACCCGGTGCATTGCATGTGTGAAAATCAGCGGCGGAGCCAGGATGCAAATCCCGTGGGGTCAGAGCTAAGATTATCACAAGTTTGTTCTATTTTTTAGATTTTTTTAGTATCAAGTCACACATGAATATGAAGGATATGCTAAAAAGCTGTGGGGTCAGCTATAAATGCGAAAAGTGCGAGACGATTTTAAATGTTATGAAATGTTCCAGACGACCCGGTGCATTGCATGTGTGAAAATCAGCGGCGGAGCCAGGATGCAAATCCTGTGGGGTCAGAGTTAAGATTATTACAAGTTTGTTCTATTTTTTAGATTTTTTTAGTATCAAGTCACACATAAATATGAAGGATATGCTAAAAAGCTGTGGGGACAGCTATAAATGCGAAAAGTGTGAGACGATTTTAAATGTTATGAAATGTTCCAGACGACCCGGTGCATTGCATGTGTGAAAATCAGCGGCGGAGCCAGGATGCAAATCCTATGAGGTCAGAGCTAAGATTATTACAAGTTTGTTCTATTTTTTAGATTTTTTTAGTATCAAGTCACACATGAATATGAAGGATATGCTAAAAAGCTGTGGGGTCAGCTATAAATGCGGAAAAGTGCGAGACGATTTTAAATGTTATGAAATGTTCCAGACGACCCGGTGCATTGCATGTGTGAAAATCAGCGGCGGAGCCAGGATGCAAATCCTGTGGGGCCAGAGCTAAGATTATTACAAGTTTGTTCTATTTTTTAGATTTTTTTAGTATCAAGTCACACATGAATATGAAGGATATGCTAAAAAGCTGTGGGGACAGCTATAAATGCGAAAAGTGCGAGACGATTTTAAATATTATGAAATGTTCCAGACGACCCGGTGCATTGCATGTGTGAAAATCAGCGGCGGAGCCAGGATGCAAATCCTGTGGGTCAGAGCTAAGATTATTACAAGTTTGTTCTATTTTTTTGATTTTTTTAGTATCAAGTCACACATGAATATGAAGGATGTGCTAAAAAGCTGTGGGGTTAGCTATAAATGCGAAAAGTGCGAGACGATTTTAAATGTTATGAAATGTTCCAGACGACCCGGTGCATTGCATGTGTGAAAATCAGCGGCGGAGCCAGGATGCAAATCCTGTGGGGTCAGAGCTAAGATTATTACAAGTTTGTTCTATTTTTTAGATTTTTAGTATCAAGTCACACATGAATATGAAGGATATGCTAAAAAGCTGTGGGGACAGCTATAAATGCGAAAAGTGCGAGACGATTTTAAATGTTATGAAATGTTCCAGACGACCCGGTGCATTGCATGTGTGAAAATCAGCGGCGGAGCCAGGATGCAAATCCTGTGGGGTCAGAGCTAAGATTATTACAAGTTTGTTCTATTTTTTAGATTTTTTTTAGTATCAAGTCACACATGAATATGAAGGATATGCTAAAAAGCTGTGGGGTCAGCTATAAATGCGAAAAGTGCGAGACGATTTTAAATGTTATGAAATGTTCAAGACGACCCGGTGCATTGCATGTGTGAAAATCAGCGGCGGAGCCAGGATGCAAATCCTGTGGGGTCAGAGCTAAGATTGTTACAAGTTTGTTCTATTTTTTAGATTTTTTTAGTATCAAGTCACACATGAATATGAAGGATATGCTAAAAAGCTGTGGGGTCAGCTGACCCCACAGCTCCAACATGGATTCGCCACTGGTGAAAATGCGGAAAAAAAAGGTCGAAATTTATTATGTTGGTTGTGCACTGCACATCATGCTCCTGCAATATTGCTCTTCTCGAACTTCGTAGTCCATCCGGTTTTGTATATAGAAGTCACTATCTCAATTTCAACATACCAAGAAAGTAAAACCAACTATTAAATAACACGATTAATTACATCAAAAACCTAGTGTGTTCCGTGCCAATTAAACATGTTATATGTGGTGTCTCTTTCTCTATGGTTGCATGCAACATTCACAATAACGGAAGTGCCTTGGGTACGGCGTTCAACGTCCGACCGGACGTATGACTAAAATCTCAGACGGACACCTAAGGGCATCGCGCCTGTTTGATTGTACATGTTCGGAAATCTGACGCACAACGTTGGTGTCGTATAGATACAACCTGTTGGGAAGCGATAGTGCGCTTGTATAGATACAAATTGTACTAACGTTAGTGTGTAACTATCATGTGAGTGTGTGAGTATTTTTTATTGTGGCTTTGTATTAAAAAAACGGAGGGAGTATTGATTTAGGTATCTATCATGTGAGTGTGTGACTCACTCAATGTGCCCGACTCTTTGTGACAGGTAAGTGTAACGTCGATCGATCATTCCGCTTTCCGCCATTCCTGGTAAATCCTAGCTGCTACATGGCTCTATCTCGAGCCGTCATAACTAGCATATGATTCGATCGAAAATTGTTGACACAAATTTGTTTAAATATGGAGATATCTACACAATAAAATATGTTTAGATAAATTCGTATTTTGATATATTTGTGTCAATCATTTCCGATGAGGGTACTGTTTTATTAATAAATAGTAAAATACTTGACATTTTTATTAATTATGGAAAAGAGAGTTTGACGAGTTAACTAAGTAGCGCCAACTGAGTATATAGCTAGCGTCAGCATCAAGATCTCTTACAGACTTAGAAAAAGATCTCTTGCAAACTTACAGTTTTATCTGAGGTTAAGTGATCGACCTCTTGGCGATGATCACCTTTCACCTCACTTGGAGAGAATGCAGCAGGGACAAGGTCGTACGCCATGATCCGTTGCGTCCTGTTGTTTCAGTTCCGAGCAGTGCAGTGCTGCATTCAGGGTTCTCTTGGTTGCAGGCCGACAGCTCGACAGAGTTAGACTTGGGGTTTTGGCATCTCTGTCCAACCTAGGTACAAACAAGCTGGGCAACTGCACATGAACTGGAATAGGAGCGCGGAGCTGCCCAAAATTAACCAATTCAGTTGCATCGTTCACAGAATTGCTTCTAATACAACTTCTAAATTTCATTAGGACTTAAGAGTGATTGACCATCGGTCACAGAATTGAGTAATTGACAATAAAGTGGCCCGGCCGGTAGTATGTTCGAGTCCGCCAACTAGCTAGAGCAGACAAAATCTCGTGGGCCAAACACTGTGCATGTTAAATACCTCCGGAGTAGTGCAAGATTTTTTGTATTTTGGAACAGCATTGAGTTTTTTTTTTAGAGTGAAAGGCATCGGAGGTCACGAAGTTGCGCAGAAAGGAAGGATTGGTCACCAAGTTGCGAAACGTCAATTCTTGGTCACGAAGTTGTGGATTTGCCAAACTTTGGTCATTCCGTCACGGCGGCCGTTAAATGGATGACGTGGCAGTCTGTTTTTTTTGCAAAAAACCCCTTGAACTTTGTTTCTTCTGATTTTTGGTACTGCTGTGCTCCTCAAATCAAAAACACGCTAAGCAAAACTCCACCTCTCAAAATTCTCCCCAAAATTCTCGCCGACAAGGGGGAGATCGAGCCACCGCCGCCTGGTTCCCGGCGATTCGACCCATAACCGTCGAGGAGAGACGAGGAGGAAGCGGTTCGAGGCGAGGGGAGGGGGTTTCGTTCTCGGGAGGAAGAGGAGGGGGAGAGAGGAGGATGGGAGAGGGCGTGAAGGCGATGCTGGCGCGGCCCATCCAGCTGGCTGACGAGGTCGCCAAGCAGTGCGGCGCCGCGCGGTGCTTTCGGGTCGAGTGCAGCGACCTCAAGTCACGCGCCGACAAGCTTGCCGCGCTGCTCCGCCAGGCGGCGCGCGCGGACCTCTACGACCGCCCCGCCGCTCGGATCATGGCAGGGGCGGCGCAGGCCCTCGCTAAGGCCTCTGTGCTGGCGGCCCGCTGCGCGCACGGCCACCCGCGGCTCCGGAGGCTCTTCACCCTCAGCCCGGCGGCCGGGTTTCCGCGCACCACCGCGCTCCTCGACACCGCGCTCGAGGACGTCGCCTGGCTGCTCCGCATCTTCTCTCTCCGCACGGCGGTGCCGACGGGGACGGGGATGGGGACGGAGACCTGCGGGCCTCCCCAACATCGCGCAGAACGAGCCCATACTATTCCTCATCTGGGACCACGTCGCGCGGCTGCACACCGGCGGCCTCGCCGCGCGGGCTGACTCCGCCGCTAACCTCGCCTCGCTCGCCCGAGACAGCCAGCACTTCGCCAAGCTCATCATCGAGGAGGACGGCATACCGCCGCTGCTCAGGCTGCTCAAGGAGGGCACCGACGAGGGACAGGAGGCTTCCGTGCGCGCGCTCGGGCTGCTCGGCTGCGACGCTGAGAGCGTTGAGAAGCTCGTGCAGGCCGGGATTTGTTCCGCCTTCACCACCGCACTCAAAGAGCCGCAGATGCGCGTGCAGGCTGCTGTTGCTGAGGCTATTGCCACACTCGCCGACCGGAGCCCAACCTGCCAGGAGCTCTTCACACAGAACAATGCGGTCCGGTATCTCGTCGGCCACCTCGCGCGGGCACCACCGTCGTCAACGGCAGCGGCTCTGTTTCTTGGCCCTCCCCAATCTCTGTCTCTTCTTGCTCCTGTTTCTCGGTCTGCAAAATCCATCGAGATAGGCTGGGCAAAAAAAAATACTGAAAAGGACCTAAAAATCAGAAGAAACAAAAGTTCAAGGGGTTTTTTGCAAAAAAACAGACTGCCACGTCATCCATTTAACGGCCGCCGTGACGGAATGACCAAAGTTTGGCAAATCCACAACTTCGTGACCAAGAATTGACGTTTCGCAACTTGGTGACCAATCCTTCCTTTCTGCGCAACTTCGTGACCTCCGGTGCCTTTCACTCTTTTTTTTAATACTAGTGCGGAGTGCAGCGGAATTCAACGGCTTCATACGCTGAAACCCACAATGGATCACGCGTAGGCTTCGTCGTCCCTATATTTTAGGGCCAACGACCAAGGCAGAAGGAGCTGGAAGCCGAACAAGCCATGTTCCGCCGCTGAAAAGGGCACACGCCGCCATACCTGTACGTGATGTGCTCTAGCTAAGCTAGCCGGCCTGCAATATAGTGGCAACAACTGGCACCTTGCATTCTGACATTTTGGATATATTTAGTACTCCCTCCATTCACAAAAAGATGTCTCTAGCTAACCCAAATTTACATGTATGTATACACTAAATCATGCCTAAATACATACAAATTTGAGATAGGTTGAGATATCATTTTGTGGACGAAGGGAGTATATAGTATAGCCAGATGAAGAAAATCTGCAGGAGTAGCTAGATACTCCTAGAAGAACGCAGCACACAAAAATCTCCGATGAGTGGTGGGCTCGCAAATATCTCTAGTTTCAAGTTCTGCAGTGAAATATCCTCGCTGCAGGGAGAAAAATCACAAATCTGACTAGACGGATGAACAACATATCTACCGTGATCTCTCAAGACAGGTCATCACTGGATATGATGTCTATCCGTGGTCTCAAGACAAATCAGACTTCATTTCTATTTATCTAGTTCCATCATAGAAATAACTAATAGAATTCAAAGAATTTGGTGAATTATTTTGGACCGGAGTTCAAATCACTCACTATATCAGTTAAATAAAGAGAGCTGTCTAGTTAGTTAAACAAAAATGGGGCACAAAACCGCACGACAATCCATATATAGCCTGGAGCCCTGGATACTCTAACAAACCTAGCCACCAAGGCCACTTGCAGACAACATCGCGCAGCCAAGGCGAGTGTCCAACAGTGTCATTGTCATCACACATCGCTTTTGATCTATGACTTTAATTTCACCACACACGACATCGACGATGATGCGCCGAGACCATTCCCATAACTAGCCGTACGCCTTCACGATGTGGTAACTTCGATCTTGGTGACGAGCCTTGCAGGAGAAAGAGCTAGGACTTGCGTCGTGATACTAGCACAAGGGAGACAGAGGTATACAATTTTGAGTCTCAGCAAACAGCGTCCAATAACAACCCTACTTATGTTTGTTGCTACTTACTTCTGTCTTTTATGGGCAGGAAGATCTTGAGAAGGTTTTGATCTCGTCTATGGTGGTGTATGATGGATCATGTGATTTGGATGAATGAGGTACCGCTCTACAGGCCCCATTCCTCCTTATATACATTGCGAAAATTAGATTTTCATGCGCCAAGTCGTTTCCAAATGGTATAGATAAAGACAAAACCATAACAAGGTATTATAGATGCGATCGCAGTCGGTTTATAAGGAATATCTCGTAGAATCCGCAGGGAGATCTTGGCGTGGCTTGCACTCCAAAATGTGCATTTGGGCCAACTCCAAGTGGTCGAGTCCTTGGGAAAGACCATCCCTTGTCGAGTGCTCTGCCATTAGCCTTTGTGGCCCACTGAGGACCCATGACCTCGTCAGTAACCTCCGAGATCACGCCGTAGAGAGGCTCCGTCTTGAACTACTCAAGCATGCCAAGTGAAGATAATGTTTTTCCAAGACACATATGCCGAATAATGTAAATAAAATGAGGTTTGAACTCATGTTGAGATTGCTATGTAATTTGGGGGCATAGGAATGAATTCCATATGAACTGGGTAACCTCCTCTCAAAAAAAAATTGGGTAGCCTCAATGCTATGATCGAATGTTGTTCCATAGGGAAAAAAATCTTTAGGATTGAAATACTCCAAAAAAAAAACTCTACAATCCAAATTTCGTGCCCCCAAGCAGAGTTGCTTCACTCTGCAGCAGTTAGAGCATCTTCAACCGGTCCCCTAAACTTTTCCCTATTTGTTCGGACGACGGCCCAAACATGAGAGATGAGAAAAAGTGTCACCCATGACCCAAAATGACCCCTCATTTCGTTTCTATGTGTCCGGTCTGTCCCGCACACTCCATTGTTAGCTCATATACGGGATGGAAATGGAGTGTCCAGACATGTCCGGACAGTACTCCACGTAGGGACGCGGTTTTTCTTTATTATTTCTTTTGTCCCCTCCCTCCATCCCCACCAATCATATGCAATTGAGACAAATTAGGGCCAAATTTGCTCACAGTGGTGAAGATGCTCTTTATATTTTCTTTTGTGCACGTGGTGCGGCAGCATTAAATAAATTCTGAAGCTGTCGTAGCTAGCAGAGCGCGGCAGGGTTTGAGGCATCCATCTAATCTCTCGCCCTCGGTTTTTATTTCCTTTATGGCCCCGATTGGTTCGCTGTTTATATTTCCCCTCCGTAAGAAAACGACGGAATTAACGTAAACTTTAGGGACGTTGATAGGTCCATAGATTTTTTTCCCTGTCGTTTCCGGCCGAAATACGACGATCCAAACGAGCCCTAGGGAGTAGCAAAAGCACCCGGATGCTTTGCCTAAACCAGAAAAATTATTACGTACCAAAGGGTGATGCACGAGTAAAACTTTTTCCTTGCCTCAGCCGGTCGGCTGTTGCGAAATCGATGAGAAGCTGCGGGGTCACGTGAGCGTCCTGTTGGTGCTCCCGTTGTTGGATTCAGTTGGGGAAACCGGAAAAGGACTTGGCTGCCGCGGGCCGGCCGCTCGCACAAGCCATTGTCCCCCACGCCTGAGGAGTGAGGACACAAGACATAACTAATCAGTGAAGGTAATCGATTTGTTTGCACTACTATTTTGTTTGCTAAAGCAGGAGGCAGTTAACTTAAGTCTGAACATCGCTCACAGCCGGTGTTCTTGACAATTTGCTCTTGTCTCAAGTCCCAACATCGCTCACCGCCATTTTTGTTAGGAGTGGTTAACATTTTTTTATCTCTAGGGTAGGCATTGTGGGTGTTTTTCACCCTTGAGAAGCAACAAGCAAATCAAACTTTCACTCTTGAGAAGCAAGTCAAACTTTTGTGCCAAAAAAAAAGCGAGTCAAAAACATCGTGGAGGAACAGTAAGTCGGTTAACTGACAGCTTTTGAAATCTGCGCCCATGAGAGGCAGGCAGCAGCAACCGAGAAGCCTCACGGCCTGACAGTTAGGCAAGCTGGTGTACACTGACTCTTGCCGCAACCAACCGTGAAGTAAAACCAATCAAAGAGGATATTTCGACCCTTGCCAACATTCTAACCAACTTTGGTTTGTGCACCGGCCTCCACACCAATTTCGAAAAAGTCAAGTTGCTCCCATCCGTTGTAATAGCCTTGATCTCAATACTATCCTCCATGACCTTCCGGCTACCCGCACTAGCTTCGCCATGAAGTACCTCGGCCTTCCCCTTGCGGTCAAAGGCCTCAAGAGAGTCCACTTTCAATATCTCGAAGACAAGACGGCGGCCAAGCTTGTGCCTTGGCTTGGAAAATGCTTCAACCTTGCCGGCCGCCGTGCCCTTGTGGTGTCGGTGCTCACTTCCCAAGTGCTCTATCCCCTTACCGCCCTCATGATCCCGAAGGAGACGCTTCTTGCCATCCAAGCTATCATTCGTGCTTTCCTTTGGTCGGGTACGGATAAAGCCTCCGGTGGCAAATGTAAAGTCAATTGGTTGTCGGTTTGCCGGCCTACTTCCCTTGGTGGCCTTGGTATCATCAACATGGACAAGTTTGGGCGGGCTTTGCGTCTCCGGTGGCCTTGGTTTCAATGGACTTCTCCGGATAGACCGTGGGTTGGGTTGGAAAACCCGTGCAACAATGAAGACATGCGGCTCTTCTATGCCTTGACGAAGGTGACTATTGGGGATGGGATCATGGCCTCCTTTTGGGATGCTCCTTGGGCGGATGGGGTGAGCCCTAGATGCATCGCGCCCTCCATCTATGCCATCTCCAAGCAAAAATCTTGGTCCGTGAAGAAAGCCCTTACCGATGACGCTTGGCTACTTCAACTTGACACCTCCGACGCCTCTCCGTGAGTAACCTTGAAGAATTCGTCAAGCTTTGGACCTACACTTCTCAAACGGAATTAGTGGATGATACGCCGGACTCTATCATTTGGAAGGTCTCCTCTTCCGGATCTTACTCTTGCTCTTCGGCTTACAAGGCGCAATTTGAAGGGACCACCCGCTCTCCGATGGATGCTTTGGTTTGGAAGCATTGGGCTCCTCCCAAGTGCAAGTTCTTCTCTTGGCTTATTCTCCAAAACAGGGTTTGGACGGCGGATCGGCTTGAGCGTAGAGGTTGGCCTAATGGAAAGCTTTGCCCCCTTTGTCGGCAGGTGGATGAGACGGCGTGCCACCTTCTCTTCTCTTGCCGCTACTCCATCCGCATTTGGGGTATGGTTAAAGATTGGCTTGGCCTTGTGGACTTCAACCACAACGATTGGAGGAACTTCAATGATGTTATTTCGTGGTGGGATCATATCCTTCACTCCCATCGCGGTAGGAGAAAAGCCATGGCCTCCCTCCTCATGCTCGTCTCTTGGGAGCTTTGGAACGAGAGGAATGCGAGGGTCTTCAACCATGTGAGCACCATGCCGACGATCATCTTCTCTAGAATTAAGCTTGAGGCGTCGTGTTGGGTTTTGGCGGGTGCCAAGAGGCTGGGTTGTTTGTTGCCGCGAGAGTAGGCTTTTGTTTTTGAGGGTGTGTGTGTTATCTGTAACACGTATGCCTGTAACTTTCTAAACACTTCCCCCTTTTTGAATGAATTAAGGCAAATCTTTTGCCTTTCGTTCAAAAAAGAACAGCGACGATTTCTGAAGCAAATCTGACGGGCACGATGTTTGACATCCAAAAACCAATCTGACGGAGAAACCGCGATACATTGACGATTTTGGCACCCACGAACCGCTGACACAAAATCGAGAGTGCCCTCACGCCGTGGTAATTTTTGATTTGTGCAATAGAGAAGTACCAAGATCTACACGGCACTTTCTTGGACGCCTTTCCTGCTACTCCTGACATTTTTCTCAACACTGCAACGACCATTGCGTATCTGCTCACCATTTCGTTTGACTGCATGTGCTGGAGGACCGCTCTTCATGTAGATGTAGATACCCTGCCTGCCTACCTGGCTGCTGCTTATGGTACTTGGCCTGCAAGTCAAAGGATTGCTGTTGTACTCCACTATGACAAAAACAGCTACTCCCTCCGTTCCTAAATATCGTTCCTAAATATAAGATGTTTTAGACTTTCTCCACATACACATATACACAAATGTATCTAGACACATTTTATGTATATGTTCATTCATTTGTGTATGTATCTAGACAACATGTGTAACATCTAAAACATCTTACATTTAGGAACGGAGGAAGTAGCAATTATTCACTCCGTTCATAAAAGAATGTCTCAACTTTGCCTAGATGTATATGTATCTACACACTAAATTATGTCTAAATACATGCAAATTTAGACAAAGTTGAGACATCTTTTTATGAACGGAGGAGTAGATTTTGTTCTCTTTTACGCTGTCAAATGTCAATACAGTTGGACTGTGTAACCAACAATACATGCCAGATTGCCAGTAAGGCTTCTTCTGAAATTGTGTAGATATTTGAAATGACATGAATATAAACATATAGCATGTTCACAAACATATAGCATGTTCACATAGGAAAATCCGAATATTGATCATATAAACTCTAAACTGAAACACGTTTTAAGGGTTTCAAAAGAAACTTGAAAACAAAACATGCATGTAGCTTATAGGATGAAGTTAATACTTGTAAATTTGGATTATAAAATATAAAATATGTTACCGCTAGTACACATCTTTGGAGTTGAAATACATAAGATTTCGAAACTAAGTGATGGTTCCGGCATATGGAGCTACTTAAAATAGAAGATCGCTCAGAATTGGTAGCTCCTCAAATTTTGGAGGAAGATCCACAAAAAGACGCCCCCCCCCCCCCCCCCCCCCCCCCCCACACACACACCCACACACACCCACACCCACCTACTTGTAAAGTAATTTGAGAGTGGGGCACATCCATGCTTTTTTTGGTCGGCATGCCCCACCAGACCACTACCACGCGACCAGTGAGGTCACACTTTCAAGACCCCGCCACAAAGCCCTCCTCGCCGCCTCGTGCAGGAGCTGAGAGCTAATTCTTCGCCTTCCTTACTCGCCGACATGGGCAGATCCACCATCCCTCCAGCCCGGGAGGCCGCCCAGACTTACCGGCGGCACGATGCCTTGTATCGCACGATTTTCTATAGCAATTGTCACAAAATTGCATCGTAGAAATGTTTGCCCACGCTTCTAAGTTTCTAGGTCCGCCACTGCTCGCCGTCGTCACCTCCCCGATGCTCTTATACTATGTCAAAGTATAGTTCAAAAATAGTGTCTAATGTGGGAGTAGAGACTTTTTTGCTCCCGAGATCCAGTGATCCCTCCAATTTGAAAAAAACGAAAATCATATTTATAAGTTTTTAAAAAATCTGAAAAAAACTCCGGGTGTAGGCAATAGTATATTCCACGAACGTGTAAAATATCAACGCCAAATACTTTGTATTTTGAGCTATACAAAAATGACAAATTGTGGATCTAAATATGCCTATTTTCAAATCTCTTAGTTTTATTAGATTTTGTTATTTTGTTTAGCCCATAATAAAAAGTATTTCAAGCTGAAATTTTGCATGTTTATGGGATACACCATTGGCTACACCCATGATTGTTTTCAAAAAAATTGAAGTTCACAAATATATTTTTTGAATTTTTTTAAATGGAGGAGCAAAGGACACTTTCCGCTAATATGGTCACTATGTAAGAAATAGCAAAATAAAAAGTTTGAAAGTCCTCGGTTTTTTTAGGGAGGCCCTCAAAAGGGGTTTTGAGGGATAAAATTTGACAAACGATCTTCCGAAGATCCACTTAGCTAGCTAACTGGATAAAACCGAGAGAGTAGAGAGTATTTCGCAAAAAAAGAGAGAGTAGAGAGTGAAACATAACCGATTGTTACGGCTGATGTTGCCGATTTTTGGCGCAGAGGGACAAGCTCAAGGGGTGCACTGCATGTCTGCATGTTCCGAGACGATGCCAAATCCTTGGTACCATCCTCCCGTTTCCGTGGAGACAAATCTCCAGGGCCCCTCGGCAACATGAGTTTGCGACACCCCAGATGCATGCACGAAGCTGCGATGCTCCCGGAGCGTAGAACACGCCGCGGGCCATGGCTATCTCTACTGGAGATCCTCTGTCTCTCCTCGTCTTCCCTGTCGGCATGGCGATGCATGCATGCTTCCGACCGGCCGGTGATCCGCCGACGCCTGACGGCGACCCCGGCGATCGGTTTGGACAAAATGGTCGGGACTTCCTGTGAACCGTTGTCGATCCAGCCCCACACAGGTGCTGTTTGGGCTCTGCACTCTAGCGTGATATGCAGTGCACGCTTTTCTGTCGTGGGGGGATTCACCTGGGTAGAAGCAAGATTTGCACAATCTTCATGCACGACTTTGTGCAAAAGATACTCACGAGTCTGTAGCATCGAAGAGACTGGACAAGTGACGCGGTGGATTTTTCCCGTTTGTGGTGACCATTGGCCCGGTTTCTGTGCGCACGTTGAATCGTTGATAGATATAGGTTCAGCTCCACAATTGAGGGGATAGCATACTTCTGGTCACATAGTCTACGAAATCATACATTGTCCATGTTTTCTTACACTATATTGCTTTCCGGATTTTTTTACAAGTTTAATTGTTCATTTTATTAACTCATGGGAAAATTCTTCTAAAAATAAATAAATAAATTTCACGGTACGTTCTCTTTTTAGGAAGAACTTCTCGTAATCACGAAAAGGGAAAGTTTTTGGAGGGTCTCGCGCGCGGTTGTCGCGACAGCTGTCGTATTGTACGCTCTCATGCGCTCTTTGCTCGTCAATTGTCAGTATCTACTTCGGTGGGACAATGTGATGTGTCTGCATGTGTGACAAGTGTCAAACAAGAGAGTTTTGATGGGTTTTCGCTTTCTGATGTACGGGATTTGGTACATGCATTTATTTCGAGATTCGATCTTTCAAAACAAAATATTTTTTTAATCATTCGTCCGAGTTACGAGCGGTTTTCATATTTGAGATCCTAACGTCGAGATGTTCAAAACTAGAACGCATATTATTAAGTTTTGACAATTTTTTGTTTTGTATTTCCAAAAATTGAATGCATGGTTTTCGGGCTTCAACGTATTTTTACTTCAGAATTTCAGGATACTTTTGTACTCCGTGCGAGCTTGTATTTTATAGTTCGGGTTTCACTTTTTTGTATTTAGGGTTTCATTGTTTTTGTACTTCAGGTTTCTCCCTCAACACCAGGTGAGATGAGTAGCCGTATATCACGCATCACTCGTAATAGGAGACTCTGGCACTTCATATTCACATCGCCCATTTCACTTCACTGGAAAGTGGTAACTTAGTTCAGTTGGTAGAGCCACCCCTCCCACAATGCACGGGTTACTGGATCCAGCGTGATGGGAGTAGCGCAGAGAGTAGTTTGAAATCCAAATTGAACACATACCAAAACGTATGCAAAAAACAAAAAAAAAAAACCGTATGCATATTTCTACTACTGTTTCACCAAATCACGTGTCACATATTTCTACTACTGTTTCACCAAATCACGCGTCAAAAGTAAAAAAAAAGATATAGTCCAGACTCCAGATATCCCTCAAAAGGAAAAACAGTGCTTGAACATATATTTCGATTACAATCCAATCAACTCCCAGGTTTGGATTCAGTGAAGCTAAAAGAAACCATTGCTATTTCTTGTTGGTATCTCTGGTGGATGAGACGGCGTCAAACACATAATGAAGACGTTCCCCCTCTGAACAGATGCAAATTTTCCATTCTATCAATGGCAGCTAACTATGCAAAAAAACAAAAAGATCAGCGAGCAGGAAAGGAATGTCAAGTGGACTAGACCGCTTCCAAGGCAGGTTAAACTCAATGTCGATGCATCTTTTTGTGATGACAGTCGCACAGGAGCAATGGGTGATGTGATCCGTGATTACCAGGGGTCGTTTATTGCGGCTTATGCAACATTCATTCCACATGTTTCCACGGTAATGATGGCGGAAGCGCTTGCAATGAAGGAGGGACTACCGCTCGTGAATAGAATGGGTTACACTATGATACAAGCAGAATCCGACTCTACTGATGTAATTCAAGCATGCACAGGTGGAGAGATGTGGTGGTCTGAATCAGCGGCAATTTTTGCAGATTGTGTTGACTATGTTGCTGCCATCGGGACTGTTTCCTTTCAACACTGCCCAAGGGAAGCTAATGGAGTTGCTCATGATCTAGCTAAGCATAGTTTTTTTTAGTAAGATTTCTTGTAATTGGGTCGATGAACCCCCGGGCTTTTTGCTAGACACACTGTTAAACGTTGTAACTATGTGATTTTAAAGGCAGCAAGTTTCAGACGCACTATTTTCCTTTCAGGGTACCTGAGGGGCTGAAAGATTTTTAATAAGGCGGCTTGCTGACCTAATATATGGGTTTTAAAGTTTCAAAAAAAAGGAGAACATGTTTCGTTCAGTTAGTTGAGTTCAGATTTATTTATTTTGACTTTAGTTCCGAATTGTTGGGCCAAGTAATACTCACACTGCCTGACTGTCACACTTGATCTTTGAAGGCAGAAACGGGCCGCCTTGTCGAAAAAAAAGAAGCAGCAGCATCCAACATTCCCTTCTTGCTTTGGTCTTTGAAGCCCACAATTGATCAAGGCCGGCTAGAGAACAGAAGGGGATCAGGGTTCAGGGTATCACTACACGAAAGAAAAAGTTCCTTCCCGAAGGTCCTCGTCTGACTCGCAGCTAGGGTTTTACTTTTTCGCCGCGCCGCAACACACCACGCTGCCCTAACCCTACCCTACCCTCCTCCTTCCTTCCCGGCGGCGGCGAGCAGCAGTAGCCAGCGGCGGCGAGATGAGGCCTATTCTGATGAAGGGGCACGAGCGCCCGCTCACCTTCCTCAAGTACAACAGGGACGGCGACCTGCTCTTCTCCTGCGCCAAGGACGACACCCCCACCCTCTGGTTCGCCGACAACGGCGACCGCCTCGGCACCTACCGCGGCCACAACGGCGCCGTCTGGTCCTGCGACGTCTCCCGCCACTCCACGCGCCTCATCACCGCGAGCGCCGACCAGACCGCCAAGCTGTGGGACGTCAAGACGGGGAAGGAGCTCTTCACCTTCGGGTTCGGCGCCCCCGCGCGCTCCGTCGACTTCGCCATCCGGGACCGCCTCGCGATCATCACCACCGACGGCTTCATGGAGAAGACGCCCACCGTGCAGGTCAAGCGGATCGCCGAGGACATACAAGACCGTACGATTCGCTACAACCTCATCTGCCCTGTTTGCAAGTGTCTACTGCGATGTGGATGGATTTTTGAAGTGTGTGTTGGTGTTTTTGCAGAGACGGAGGAGTCGGCGCTCGTCATCTCTGGAATCACCGGCAGGATTAACAGGGCTGTGTGGGGGCCGGGGAACCGGACCATCATCACCGCTGGTGAGGATGCCACCATTCGCATCTGGGACTCGGAGGTTAGCATGTCCAGTTCTGCTCTCTATTAGTACTTAAATGATTCCGATACGTAGAATTACTGTTGCATGATTTTTGAAGTAATGGCTGTAGATAGCCCACTGATATTATTTAATAGTAAAAAGTGTAACTGGATATCATCTAAAAATTATTCACTTAGGTTGTATTATATACTGATTCGTGTTTCTTATTGCCAACAATACCTTCAATAAACACAGCAGACAGTTAATATCTATATATGTGGCCTCATATTCCGTGGTGACTACTTGCTACTTGGTCCAATCTTGCTAGAGTATTTTCCCCCAGAATGCAGTTCTATGCTTTCTGTGGCTTGTTAACTAGAAAGATTGAAGGAACTAATAGGATACCATCTGCAAAGTTTATAAAAAAACTAGCTCTTGTTTCTTATGTATGTGGGTTTTATTTCCTTTTAACCTCTTTGCTTTGCACGCCAGTTGTTTTATTCAATCAACATGGACATGTTCATTTCCCAACTTTTTACAACACCATGCACTTACATTTTATTTTATTTTGGCCTTTAGACTGGAAAACTGCTCAAGGAGTCAGACAAGGAGGAGGGACATCAGAAAGCAATTAGTTCACTGGCAAAATCCTCAGATTGGTCTCATTTCCTCACAGGTTCCTTGGATAAATCTGCTAAGGTGACGAGATTGCTGTCCTAATAACATGTTCATAATTCATTGTTATTATAGGGATTTTCTGACTTCTGTTATGTTGCTAGCTATGGGATGCAAGAACATTGACCTTGATAAAGACATATGTCACAGAGCGACCGGTTAATGCTGTCGACATATCTCCTACCCTTGATCATGTATGCTTCTCTACCAGTCCTTTTTCTTATCGATGCCAATGTTTTTTTTTTTTGACGCGTCGGACAGTGGGGAAAAATCCCCACTGCGTCATTTTCTCATTTTCTCATTAAACACCAAATATTTACATACAGAAAGTAGATGAAAGTTCTGAAATAAATTACAAAAGGTCTAGCCAACTTTGGAGCCCTTCTTTCAGACTGGGTTTAACCCTATGCCTGATGCACTCAATTGCATTTTTTAGGAGAATGAAGCAGCTCTCTTGGTCTCTGTTCTCTTGATCAAAAATGATTTTGTTACGGTGGTTCCAAATGCTCCAACAACCAGCTATCATAGCTATTTTAAATAAAGGGCTGTGCGATCTGTAGTTGGCATCAATAAGCATCTCCATAACCGGAAGATTAGTGTCCCAGGTTTGTCCAAGTCTGCCCCAGAAATCTGCACTGAAACTACACGAGAAGAAAAGATGCTGCATGGTTTCAGTAACATCATCATCACAGAGCACACAGTTCTTTGTTTCCACATAGAAGTTTTTCCTGGTTAGCAAGTCTCTGGTATTGACTCTGTCTTGTATCATTAACCAAAAGAAGAACTTGTGCTTCGGTAAACAAGGTGATTTCCAAATCCATTTAAATGGAGGAGGAGCATCCTGAGGTTTAGTGAGCTCTAGATATACCTTTTTAGTGGAGTATTTCGGGCTGTTCCAGGGGAATTTCCAAGTATCTAGCAAGTCCCCATTATTAATGGCAGATAACATATCTTTCATCAAAGTACATTGATCATAAGCAACCTCAGACAATGGCAATGCGAATGTTCATTAGTTCTTGTGGGCATTTCTCTATATAAGCACATGTTATCTGTCCATGGGTTAAGACTATGATTCTAACTAGGTAGTGCTGTTGGCTCTCTCAAGTCTCAAATATGTAATGCTATTAACACTACGGAAAATGTTTCTTAGTGTAAATTTGTGAGCATCTGAGTTATCTATTCTTTTTAATGCTTATCTCGTGCATGCATGTTTGCTGAACTAGATGGTACATTCTGTCATTCTATTGAACTCATCTGCATCTGACCTCTCTAACATTTTTTTTTCTTCTGTTGTCAGGTTGTTATTGGAGGTGGGCAAGATGCTATGAACGTGACTATGACAGACCGCCGCCAAGGCAAATTTGAGGCTAAATTTTTCCACAAGGTGAACTATGCCTCTTGATTTTCTGTGTGAAGTTCCTCCCTGTATGCATATTATATTGCGTCTGTTGTAACACGACTTTGTTATACAGATTTTACAAGAAGAAATTGGTGGTGTTAAAGGACATTTTGGGCCAATCAATGCATTGGCATTTAACCCTGATGGTCGGAGGTAAGTACTTGTTGTAATGCTGTATGTGTATTATCGTATGCATTTTACCACTGTACTTTGTTTGTGATATGATTTCCTTTTTTGTTTTTGTATGCTAATCTGCTCAATGATTAGGCCATGTAGATTCATGGCGATATACGCTATGCTGAGTCTTTATGATGTCATTAAACTTTATGAGAGCATTTCCTGATAGTTGATTTCATAAGGCTCAAGTCACCCCACTTAATATTTCACATTTATTTACCCTATGGATTAAGTCTACATTTCTCTCAGATATTGTTTGTTTTGTTACATCTTGTTCTCTTGGCATATATCTTCTTTATGTTCCCTCTTTCTTCCTAGCTTCTGTCTTCCCTTCTTAAATTTTTTCGATATGTACCTCAGTGATTAGTGCCAATTTCATTGGCAATATACGCTATACTGACCTTATGTTGATGAAAAGTTGAATATGAGAGGTACATGTGAATTAATCATCAGTCACTATTTTAGTCTCCCATCTTGTTTCTTGGCCCATTCTCCCTATCTTGATGTTTTCTGGTGTTTTCTCTTTTCTGTCTATCTTGTTAAAACAGTCTATATTCTAATACCCTTTCTTCCTAGCTTTTTTCTTGTTTAATTGCTTTCTCTTCGGTTACATATTTTTCAGTATGTGCCTCAGTGATTATAGCCAATTACATTGGCAATATACGCTATACTGACCTTATTTTGATGAAAGTTGAATATGAGAGCGACATGTGAAGTAATCCTGTCACCATTGTATTGTCTTATTTCCTGTGTCTTGTCTCTTGACCCGTCCTCCCTACCTTGATGTTGTCTCCTTTGTGTTCTGGTGTCTTCTCCTCTCACTTTCTATCTTGTTAAAACGCTGTTTCTTTGTCAAGTTTATGGATATGTTGCTCGGTGATTAGATCCAATTACATTGGCAATATACGCTATACTGATCTTGTTTTGAGGAAAAGTTGGATATGAGAGCTACATGTTCACCAAATTTTTGTTTCCACAGATTTAACCTGCTATGGCTATCAATGATCATGCTTTCTTATACATTCTGCTTTGAGTGTACCTTTTGATTATTTATGTGTCTGATGGTATTGGCAGCTCAGTGATTTCTTATGAGAGCTACCGATCCTCCTTTTTAGATATTTTTTAATTCTTTTGTGATACCTAATTTATGTTTCTCTAAATGCTTGCGAGAATATGTTTTCAGCTCTCTTTGAACTTCTATTCTTGATTACTGATGCCCTTTATGAATTCTAACTTCAACAAATTGTTTTTCCATGTAACGTCCGTAGCTTTTCGAGTGGTGGTGAGGATGGGTATGTAAGGCTGCACCATTTTGATCCAGAGTACTTCAACATCAAGATGTAATCTTGTGAATTTCGCAGTGGTATGACTCATCTCATCCTTTTTGGCCAAGTGTGAACAACTGTGACTTGCTTATACATTTTGTTCACCTTGTGCTCTTTTTGTTCCCTAATTTATCTTTGTGCACGCCATATTATCTTTTGTCTTGTACTGTATCAAATGTCCCTTCTTCAGGCCTTTCCTTAACAGTCACTTGCTAATCTGTTTTCAGGTTGCAGATGAGACCTCCCCTATCCCCTGGAGAGAACATAGCTTTTTTTGTCTCAGTTTTTCTACAGAACTTAACCTAGTTGGATGGTCTACTATGTATTAGCGCATTATGTACACAATGACAGTTCAGATCTGCTTCTGCTTAAATTGGTGACATCGTGTTCCAGTGCCGTCAGTGTTTTCTATCTGAAAAATTGTACTCCCTCCAGTCCGAAAAAACTGGCGCAGGTTATACATGCGGTTTGTACGTGATCGGTAGTTTTTCTCCCTGGCACTTTCTGGATCGGAGGGAGTACTAATATTTGATGCCCGTTCTGCAGCACAAGCTGGTTCCATGAACCCTTGTTTTAATTTGTCTTCTGTGCACCAATTTTTTTATTTTTCTTCTGAAGACCCAAGAACACATGTTGTTTTCGCATAGCTGTACTTTAAGGAAAAGTATCTTTAAAGCCATGAGCATGTCATCCTCACCGTCCGCAACGAGCAGGACTGTAGTACTTGGCCGTTGGACTAAAGAGGGAAGCGTGGCTTGCACCATGATGGACGATCCCTATATCTGGGTGGGTTAATAGCATCATTACAACCATCACGTTTGAGGCTAAATTTACCAAATGGTACCGTTTTCAGAACAGAAACCATTCATAATTCGTTATCACCATTCGAGACAGAAATCAGTTTGTGTTAATTCACAATCAATGTACAATTAGTGTTTTAAATCAACTTGTGTCGATTTCCCGTCAAAAAAAAAAAAAAAAAAACTTGTGTCGATTCACGATCAATGTGTACAATTAGTGTTTTTTGGCCAAATTTCCTGTGGTTTCTGCCCCAAAAAAGTAAAGTGGTACCATTTGATAAAATTGGTATAAAAAAAATGGTGGTTTTATGGTATTAGCTCTCATCTAGATAGTAGTGTAGCACTAGTGGCAAAAAAAAGTCTAGTAGCGCTGAAGACTCACCACCGCAACCTAGAAGGAGGTCACCACCACGTAGGCCTGGAATTCGAGCCGAGCCGGCTCAGCTCGACTCGTTCAAGCTCGGTCAACTAGCGAGCTCGGCTCGGCTCGACTCGACTCGTTCAACAAACGAGTCCATAATTGAAACTCGGCTCGTCTCGCTAAACTCGCAAGTTTGGTCGTTTAACTCGTTTAGCTCGGTAAAACTGTTAAAATGCATTATAATAAATCTTATCTACTCCCTCCGTTCCAAATTAGATGACTTCCATTTGTCCACATGCGGATGTATCTATACTTGTAACATGTCTAGATACATCCACATGTCGACAAATGAAAGTCATCTAATTTGGAACGGAGGGAGTATATTTTTTCTAATTATTTGGGCAAGTATGGTGCAATTATCACAACAATCTATAACAATATGACAATATCAAGTAATATCTAGTCGTTAAACTAAGATAATCAAGTAAAATAATTCATTTACAAGATAAGAATAATGTAATGATTTTTTTATCGAGTTAAACGAGTAGCTCGGAACTCGGCTCGTTTAACTCGAACTCGTTTAGCGTCTAAAATGAAAACTTGGCTCGGCTCGTTTAGCAACGAGTTCGACCCAAGCCGAATCGAGTTCCGAGCTACTCGTTTAACTCGCGAGTTTCGAGTTTTAATTCCAGCCCTACAACCACGCACCCAACCTGCCTCTTCCCCGTTGAAGCCCTCTATCAAGACCGCCGTCCAGATCTCCATCAAGGTTGCTTTCGACGACGACGTCTATGCCCAATACCGCCCCAGGTCTGCTCCCTCCTCCACTCTAGTTCCGGCAAGCACTTATGTCCAATCATGTCTATATTTTCCCTGTGGTACTTCACGATGGAATTATTATGTTTGCCACACTAGATTTTTTGTTGTTTTTCCTTTTGCAACTCTAAATTTTTACATTTTTGCTTTCGCCCCATTTTCCACCGTCAAGTGGCAAAAGCAAGACAAAGGGGCAAAAACAGAACACAATTTCACAATTTTCATTTTGCTTTTGCCCTACAGAGAGCAAAAATGATGTATTACCGGAACTGGCAAGACAAAAACAAAATATCAAAATTTAGAGTGGAAAAAAAAATGTGCAAAATCTAGGGTGACAAAGCCAAAAAAAATCCCATGTAATTTTCTCTTCAAGTGGTATTCTATTGTGAAAGGAGTTATCAACTCAATGGTATGTTAGTCTTTTTTTCGAACCCATGCTGGGATTCTTCATGAATCAAATGAAGACTCGCTGATTCCCGTGAGTAGGCATCATAGCGGTCTGATGACACCGCTTGAGTTTGTTGATGGGCGACGTCCTAGCTACTTTGATGTCGGCGGCCTGCGTGATCATGTCGATGATGTTATGGCTGGATCTTCATTTTGGTGATTGTCCAGCTACATGTGCCTCGGTCCATGGCGGTATGGGACGCCCAAAGAGTAAACGAGCAAAAAAAAAAACGCTTGGGTTGCTCACGGATGGCTGAAGGTGAAAGTGGAATGCCTCTTTAGTCTTCACACTAGCGACATGAAAAAGGTAAAAGCCTATAGGACAAATGCCAAACTGGGCCAAAAGATTAGGGATATACAATTATTTTCCAAAATTCTAGGTGGACTGTGGCCCACCCCTGCATGCATGGGCATAGGGGACAAGGTGAATGACACTAGTAGAGTCCGCTGAAAGCCCGCTCATGGCTAGTTGCTTTCACGTTCACACGAGGGTAAACCTTAAGGGCTCGCTTGGATTGCAGGTAATCGGACTGGAACTGGCCGGTATAATTCTACGGACGTGGGAAGGTGCGTAATTTTCTACTAGCTTCCGTTGTTTTCTACCGGGCGGAAAAATAAAAGACGAACCAATTGGGGCCTAAGGGGTGAGTGCATCTACAACGGCGCCTCACAACAGATATGAGTTGTCCATTTATATCCGCACGGACACTAGACACGTCCCAACAGGCCATCCGAAACGGAAATTTCGGATGGACTGTATGACCGCTTATAGACGTGCCTCCCCTATATCATGTCGTGCCAAACCCGTTACGGCGGGGTCGGCCGTGCCATACCGGGGACGGCCCGTTGGCCACCTAGTAAAGCTTATGGACGCTAAACCGCACAAGCAAGACAAGAGACAACTCAGAACCGACGTTCAGGTTTATCAGGTAAGACCAGCGGCCCCACAGTCCGCATGTAGTGCCACACAGATCACGGCCGTGAGTTCCAGCCTCAAAGGATCTGCACGCCTTCCATTTTTTTCAACCCCGAGGCAAGTCTGCGTGTATATAAAACCCAAACATGGCTACGGCCAGGTAGAACCAAACCGTAGAGGCGGGGCCAGTTCAGTACTACGCCACCATCTGTCCATCTCTCTCGCTCGGCAGCAAGGGAGAGTGGTCACGCGGCGCCGGGTAAGCCGGCAAAAGGCAGCAAGGAACACAAGGTACAAACACCAACCATGTTCCTCTGTTGCTTTCATCTCCGTTCGCTTACTGGAGCAATAATCAGTAATTACGCAGCGGCTAAGCTGCTAATCGAATCATCGTTATGGCGTAATCTTACCCTGGTTCAAGCGCTGTTTCCTCGGGTGAATCTTTAGCTTCGATCGCATCGATCGAGTGTTAAATATACAGAAAAAGGGTTTGGCCATTTTTCTTGGAACTGAGGTCGGGGAATCTCTGTGAAGAACAAGGAAGAGCGTGGTCTCCTCCTCGATTAGATTCCCTTGGTTGCCTCTTCTGAGATTAAGTCGAACATGTTGGCAAAGTATCACCCCGCGTGTCAGTGGCGGAGTCGAGAAATTTCCGAGGATTAACGCGTCGGATCGGATTTGGGGTGGGGTGTGGATCGGTAATGTAGGGGGAATCTGAGATTGCTCTGTTCTTCCTGGTTCTTGGATTCAGAGCGGCTGATTCGGGCCGTACCTCTACATTCTGGGCTTTGATCAGCGTAGCATGGGAAATGCTTGTCCTTCGCTGTTTCTTGTCCTTTTAACCGCCGTACTTCTTTCATCCCCTCTCGATTGATTAGTTCCGTCCCGATGCAACATGCATGCTTGTTGTGTTAACGCCAGCCACAATGCTGCCCCTTCCATCATTTTTTTCTCTCGCCACTCCGTAATTTAGTCAAATTGTTCTTTTTGATGACGAAACAGGGAATATCCTAAAGAGGTTAGCAATAAATAAATATCGCCCATGGGTATCTTAAACTCCTCCTTGGTTTCATGGATTTCTTTCCATCTCTGCAAGTTGATGGTGGAAAATATCTGTCCTGTTATCCTTATTTGCTCTGTTTCTGTTGTTCCGTTTCTTTCCCGTGGCACTACTTTTCCGAAGCCCCCTTCTGAACCTTGTACAGCCATCTGCTTGTAAATTCATTATAGGTTTATGTTAAATATGTCGAAACTCCCTATTAGGAGAAAGCTCTATCTCTATCGGTATAGATATTAAGCAGTGGAATTTTAGGTGTTTACCCATGTATGGAGGCAAAGGGGAAAAGAGAGATGAGAAACCCACATTTGGGGCCCTCAGCTTTCGGTTTCGGAAGTTGTTGCAATCAGTTGCTATCTTTGTCTGTCCCCATCTTCTTACCATTCCAAGACTTGAACAACGATTGAATAATATATAGGACCCACAACTCAGCTTCTCAAATGTAAATCAGAATTATTTATTTTTGCGAGGATTTCAGAATTTTCTTGACCATCAGTTCATACATTCTTGAAAGGTATGGGGAGTGGATAGGAGAGAAAAGGAAGCCAGCTTGAATTGATTGTTTACTGATGGTTATAAGCCAATTTTAAGGTCAAAGTGAATACAAACTAGGCAGTGTTTGGCGGCTTTCTTTAACTACTTCTGGAAACATCACGTCGATAGCTTTCACCTGTCATACTCTTGTAATAGCAATAGAAATATATGAATATTTATGCATATAAGGCGGATGTGAATTTTTTTAGATAACAAAATCCTCCAGCTTCTGCATCCCAAGAAGCCAAGATGCACATAAGATGAATATGCGTAACTGCCAAGAACTACAATTGGGCCGTTCCGGGATAGCTTTTCATCGAAGGTTCATATACTGAGCTTTAACTTTATAAGGATATCATTTTATAGAGAATTATTTTTAAGAATATACCGAACTTTAGCTGAAGAGCAGAACTGTCGAAACATTCCTCATTTATTTGGACATTCTTTACATTTTTTGAAGGAACACACGAGAAAGCACACCTTTCTTTAATCAAAAGAGCCAACAGAACATACTAGTATAGTGGTCACATATTCAAATGTGAATTCTCATAATAATGAAGGCCCAAATATTAATCTATGGGTGTTCAGGAATAATCTCTTATTCTTCTCAATTATTTGTTGTATAATTTATGGGTGTTCAGAGATAATCTCTTAGTTGAGTGCTAAGATTTTGATCTATGCTGCTACCTGCCCACTGAATTCTTATTGTTTCCCTGCAAACAAAATGATCTTATTGTTAAAATGGAAAAAAGGCAAAGACTTTTCCTATTGAATTATTATTGTTGCTGCTGTCTTCAGAAAAAGAATAGAAAAGACTTGTGGCTGCAAGAGTCTAGTATATAAGTACCTGATAAATCTTTCCTTTCAGCAATTTCCTATGGCTTCCTCTGCTGCCACAGTGCCACCTTTTTGCTCTCCAACCCTGCAAGGCTTTATGGAGCCCGTTAGCTGAACGTGTCCTCCCTTTTTCAGCGTTTCTAGCGCGTCACCCCTGACCATCTTCTATCTTCTTATTGACCAATCTGGGCTTTGTTTTCTCATGCACTTGGTGACACCTGTTGCTTCCTTAATGTCCAAGAATCAATTTTCTCTCACCTCTCTCCTTCATGTGTCCTCTCCTCATTCCTCAACACGTACCCTCTATAAATTGATAGGTACCACTCTGTAAATTGATAGGTTTTGTTCTTTTCCATACAGAAGTCGGGATAAGAGGAAGCAATACAAAGAGATGGATTATGGGGTTGAACTGAGGGGATGTGTTTGCCGGATCAAGAACTGCGCTGTTGAACTCTTCTCGATGGAGGATGATTTGGTGATCGATGATGAAGACTCATGGAACCTCGTTGGGAGGGATCTCCGGCTGAAGGCAACCTTCTTGTATATTGACCTCAGCCGTGTGATCTCCTCCTGCGAGAGTGATGAGCGCAAGAAGACGCTCACTAACCTAGCCAACAAGTTCTTCTACTTCATGGACGAGGTGATGATTGCTTTCTTCCCCTTGCTAGCAACCTTTTTGCTCAAAGCGTGCCTTATTTTATTCCAGATTCATATGATCAATACTTATTACATACGCAATCTATCAGAGTTCATGAATGCCCATTGATTACCAAATTCTGTAGATGTCCCAGTATCTCAAAAGAAACATATTAATACTAAAGTTTTGTTTGCTATGCCAGCTCAACATTTTCTGAAGGTAGTAATAGAGTAAGCGGTTCAGTTCACCTTGCAGCAGCCTATATGGACTATTCTGATCTTATTGATGTTGAATACATACAAATACCCGTTCCCCCTTAACCAAGTCATTTTCACCTTTTTGTTTTGTTTTGGCGGAAGTTGTTATGGTTCATGACTGGGCTTTAGCATATAGAGTTGAAGTGCTTGTTCACCAACAATAAAAGTAGCTCAAGTGCACTTAGTTCTCTTTTGCTCTTTGCAATTCATTTTTTATTCAGATTAGTCTTTGGTCAAATTAGCAGAACATGTTTGATGCTAACTGAATTGAGAAATGGCAGCTGGACAATGCGGTGAAGGACAGAAGCGTGCCACTGATGCAGGTGTGCTACAGCGACACAACTCACGTTCTCCGGGAGGTGGTCGCCGCCCTTGTGCCGTCCCGTTAGCTCGGGCTCCATGTTCTGCTGAATGAAGCAGGAGAGACAGAGAGTAAGATCTGGGAGCTTCACATTTCTTGGAAGCAAGAAATGACCCTTAAACTTGTACAAAAAGGATAGGCCGACATGGCAGAAATGAGGCGCAGATGGCCTATGTAAACGGCATTAGAGGCGAAACAAACGAAAATGGTTAGCGTCTGGTTTGGCTTGCCCCCATGATTGGTGCTGTTAGTGGTTTGCGATGGCGGTGTAAAAGAAAGCTAGGCAGATCCGTGATCTACGTTCACGCGTCACACTCGGATCGCTCACATGGATAAATGGATTTGACAGAGCTCAACATGCTCCTGCTGGCTCTCGGTTCGATCACATCTGTTCCGGACTTCCGGGTTTTGGTTGTGTTCGTACGTACGCCAATCTACCCGTCAGACAAGTATAGGAGCTCGCGATCGCGTCTGGACAGATGGTATCTTCCGTCCCAAATGGCTCTTTACCAAACTATCAGTCACTAATTATCCCTCAAAAAAACTTTCGATCAGATTTGAACCTTCCAAAAACGTCATTCACAATTGCGCAGTTCAACAGGTAGTCACGCCATTCATTTTGGCTTATTTGAGGCTGCGAAATGTAAAAACGGTCAAGTCATTCGCCACACTCTATTTGCTTAGGTGTTTTTTTAATCTCAGAGATTCTCCGGTCACAAAATACGCCATTCAATTAGGCGTTTTTGACAATCCCAGATGCTCGGAGATTGTAAAAACGGCTAAGCAAATGGAGTATGACTTGGTAGTTTTTACATTTGCAAATTTAGATAAGCTAAGGTGAATGGTGTGACTACATGCTGCAAACGTTTTTAGAATGGCGTTTTTTGGGAGGGATCATATTTGTTTGAAATATTTCTAAGATACAATTACTTGCCAGAGGGTCATTTAGAACAAAAGATACCGACATATGCGTTTTTTAGGATGGTACGTGACCAAGTACGACCCCATCCATCACGGGTGATAGGCCATTGTGAAACCGCACACGAAATTACTGCTGCAACAAAGCAAATAGAATGAATGCATTTACGCCGCCTCTGTAGTTGAAGCTGAATCAGGGCCGGCTTAGGCCCAGTGCGAGAGGTGCGACCGCCCGGGCCCCGTAAAAATTGGGCCCATAATGCTTACATATGTGCTAGATTACTAGTGGCGTGCCCTGATATATACACGCTGGTTGTACTAATTTTTGTAAACTGATAGATCATTACTAGTGGCGCATATAAATCGTGCACGCCAGTGTTAATATAGAAGTCATAGTAAAACAAAAGTTAGGGTCCATGGATTAGGGGGCCATTTATGGAGTTCGCACCTCGGCCCAAAAAATGTTAGAGCCGCCCTGAGCTGAATAAGACCATGTTCCGCGACCTTGTCAACTTCAATGCTGAGATGTAAATTAAGACATTGTGTCTGTTTTGGTCCATTTCAGTGGTTAGGCTGACATCCCTCGTCCGCTCCTTATCCGCAGGTACACCTAGTGTACTAACGGGACGACCCATTTAAAACAAATCTGATTTAAAACATTTATACAAAGCGCCGCTAAAGGTATATTAATAAAAGAGTTAAACGCCCCAGAGGTCACGAAGTTGCCACGAATGTGTGCATTGGTCACGAACTCAAAAATTGCTAATAAATGGTCACAAAGTTGTGAGTTAGAGCCCCGTTAGTCGTTCCGGTAGTTCGGCCGTTAAGTCTGGCGAGTTTTTTATAAATAGACCCTTGAAAGTTTGTTTCTTCTAAAGGATAGGTCCTTTTTATAAAAAAAATTGCCGCTGCCATTGAGATTGAAGTTGAGCCGCCCCTCCTGGACCACATGCCCATCGGCGTCCTGCCCGGCCAGTCCGCCGCGCCCCTCCCGTTCGGCCCTCTCGCGCGAGAGTCGGCAGCTGCATACTTGTCCAGGTCAGTCCGCTCGTGCGCGCCTGCTCGTACCGCTCGCGCTAGACTCCGCTGCGCCTTCCGCTCACCGGCGCCTTGCCCGCGCTTGCATTCAGGCAAGCTGTTGATGCTGCTACTATTAGCTTGTGCCTGGCTCGCACTAGGCTGGGAGGCGTGCATGCTAGCACAGCTAGCTAGCTCTCCCGCCCAAATCCACGGCACGGCAACACCATGAACGCACCTCGACCTCGTCGTCGCCAGCACTTCTCCGGCCTCCTCAAACTCGGAAATCTTGTCCCTAAGCTCCACCTCGATTCCGTGAGCCTCCTCGCTGCGGGAATAGTTGAATAGAGCTGCACCGCGGCCGTAATCGTCCTCGTCGTACGCTCTGGCCGCCGGACGTCGTCGACAAATTCGCCATCCTCCGGAATCCTCGGCTCTCCTAGTCACTTCCTCGTGCCCAAGTTGCCTCCCCCTACCTTCTAGACATGTTCTCGGCGAGCTACGCTTCCTCCAACAGCCTCCCGCGCTTGGCCGTACTCCGGCGTCCGCCATCGTCGGCGCAACCCAAGCTTCGGTCCTCCCTGGGCCTACCAACCACGCCATCGAGCTCCCTGAAGTGAGCGCCAGTCGGGAGGAGGGAGTGCGACGGGCAGAGTTGCCGCTGAGGTCGTGCTCGGCGAGGCGACGCACTGCACCAGCCGGCCACCGGTTTGAAACCGTCGGAACCAGGTAGCAGCGACGCGACGACGAGCATGCGGCAGCCAGCACGGGAGCAGCAAGCGCGACGGCGAGTACGGGGCGACCAGCGCAAGAGCGGCGACGCGACGCGGCCGGCGAGCCCGCACGGCAGTTGGGCGGTTAGCAGAAGTGCATCACCTGTTTGACAAAATGACTGGCCTAATTTTTTTAATAGGACAAATAGATGTAAAGAAGAAAAGGTATAGGGTGTATTTTATAAAAAGACAGTCAGCCACGTCAGCAACTTAACGTCAGTCCTAACGGATTGACTAACGGGGCTCTAACTCACAACTTTGTGACCAGTTATTAGCAATTTTTGAGTTCGTGACCAATGCGCACATTCGTGGCAATTTCGTGAGCTCTGGGCGTTTAACTCTTAATAAAACTTAAAAATAAAAACCTAAATTTACTAGGATCCACGCCAGAGCGTAGCGGAGTTAGACCGTGTCCATGGACTACTTGGTAGGGAGCCGGGTCCCTCACAGTCGCCAAATATTAACTGAGTTTCTTAATATAATACGTTTTGGTATTTCAATGTGAACTATCAAAACGTCTTATAAAAAAAACAAATGTAGTACATTTTCCGTTCCACAATATTTGACTTAGATTTATTTAGATATATACGGATGTGTTTAAACATGTTTTAATGTGTAGATACATCCTTTTTTAGACAATTCTACGTCAAATACGGAGAGAGTAACTCCTAGTAGCAAAAAGTGACTAACCTTATCCGAAATGCATGGCTACCATGCCGGGTACACCTGAACACATGGCGAACCGAACAAGATTACACCAAGGTGGTCGCCATGGCATTGCAGCTCGCCATCCAATCACTCGCCGGAAGCCTCCTCCGCTCTCCTAACAAACCCAGCACAAAGCCGCCGAGCAATGGCCACCAGCAACCGCAGGACCCAAGCACGACCGGCAACAGAAGGAGCCTCGCGACGGCGGCGGCGGCGCTGCTCGCGTCCCAGCTGCTGCCTGCCGCAACGGGCATCGCCGGCGCGTTCGACCTCGACCTTCGGATCACCATCCCGGAGCAGTCGAGCGAGGAGGCCGAGGCTAACGTGCGGACCCACGCGAGGAACCTGGTGCGCGTCAAGGAGTACATCGACGCCCGGTCGTGGCGGGAGCTGCAGGCGGCGCTGCGGGCCAGCGCCGCCAACCTCAAGCAGGACCTGTACGCCATCATCCAGGCGAGACCGGGGAGCCAGCGTCCCGAGCTCCGGAGGCTCTACTCCGACCTCTTCAACAGCGTCACCAGGGTAGGGATCACACACAAAATCAATGTAAACACAGGCAATCTAACACGCATGGCGTGCTGATCTTGCTCTGCTCTTGTGCCATGTGCAGCTGGACTATGCGGCCAGGGACAAGGATGAGGTACAAGTGAAGGAATGCTACGGCAACATTGTGGCTGCCCTTGACCAGATTTTTGCGAGAATCATGTAGTTTTTGCACAGGTTCATCCATCAGTGTAGAGGGAGAGACTGGATAAAACTAGACATCTTGATTTTTTTTTTTGTCGAGAAACCTCTCGAAGAGGGCAGGGCGTTCTTGCAACATCTTGATTTACGTTTACATACAGGGAGAAGAAGTAAATAGTGACAGGCAAAAAGGCTTTTCTTTTGCTATGTAGCTAGTTCTTATTGGCTTCCTGTGCTACATCTTCTATTTACTCTACTCTCTGGAGGAGAAATCCAAAACTGAATCATATTTGCAGGTGCAGTAAGACGAAAAAAACTGCAGTTTCCTGGAACCATCTCTGCTCGATCAATGTTCAGCCATCAATATACAGGCTTGTTGTGATGCAATGCGGAGTGGTTTCTCAGTAACCACTCACCTCTCCTTCGATTCCCGATAGAGAAAGAAGGTTCCTTGGTAACTCTATTCATCGCCATCTGGCGTATATGCTGAAGCAGTATTTATCTTCACTAATTCCGCAAACTACCGATGAAGTTTTAGCGTCTGCCTCATCTGTGACCTGTTTGGCTGTGACTCACCATCCTCCTGGCTCCTCCTTCAAATGGCTTTTTCCATGAACTTGTGCCTTAAGAGAGAAAGATTACTCAGTAAGTTGGTTTAATAGATCAAGAACAACACACAATTGTGCATTTGGAACTTCAAAGAAGTTCGTGAAAGAACATGAAATCACTAGGCACAATGCAGAAATTCAGACTGTTTTGTGATAAATTAGCGTCAACCAGTGACAAAAACTTGAAGAACTTACCATTGCAAGATCTGGGAGCAAGTAGTTAGCAAGATTTTCATTCACCGAAACCGGCAAACGAGGCATCTCACTCATTTTTCCAGGCATTTGGCTCATGCTGTTTATAGAAGAATTGTCATTAGAGGCACTGGATTTTTCTCTTCACAACCTCAACACTAGTGCTTTTACAACTGAAATATACATGCATCAGAGGCGGAATATGCTTACATTTGTAAAAGGCCATCAATGTTCGTTCTCACGCGATGGAAGAGATCAATGTTATTTTGAACCTGGAATAAAGAGTATAGTTGGTATGAAATTCATTCTTAACAAATAGTGCTCCAGATGAATGCTGGCCGACATAATCATGGAACTCCTTCATTCTGAGTTTCTGACTTCACATGTAAGGAAAACATACTAACCTGAAATCCTTGAATATTTGTATCTATCTGATTAAGAAGCTGATTGTTTTTATCCAGTACATGCTGAACTGCACGATCTATCTCAGAGTCTGCATGGTGGAAAAGAGGCACTTGATCAACTATGGAACAAATGGAAAGCATTAGGCGAATCTCGCCGACCATCAGGATCTCATTATCTACCAATATCTTTGAAGTTCTGGAGAACATGGCTTGTTATTTTACAGTAAGTTTTATCTCCGACAATTATAACATAGTAGATGGTCAAACAGGTTCTAGGTATCCACATGTACTGAATGTCGAGTGAATGAGTTCTAAAATGACAACAGCCTCAATATTTCTTGCAAGTACAACAATAAATATCTCAACTTAGTAAGTTTCAATGGAGTTAAGTAATCCCCTGCCTTTGACTGAAGTAGTCCCTGCCAATACGAGTTAAATTTAGCCCTGGAGTCAAGAACTAAGTCACTAAATCAAGGACTGTTTTCTTGTAAATTCTTTAGTCCTATAAAGATATAAACTGGTAATCCAAGGTTCACTGTTGGATCGTGTGAACCATCAGATCTAGATCAACCGTTTCACCTCTCTCTTCCCTTCTTCAGTAGAACAGCACCCAATCCACTTTTGCCCATTGCCTAGCCACTTCGCTAGACATTCAGGGTGATATGATTTTATTATTTTGTAGCAACCCACGGACAATATGCTAATTAGTTTAACATGTGAGACCCGAGTATTTACTCTCCTATGATGTAAATTTTGTTTTCGTTGCACCCCTTGCCTCCTTCTCCATCTTCTTGCCAATGTGCACTTTGTTTCTTTATTAACTACCAAGAAGTCCATGCTTTGCTACAAATAAAAAATGGGTATACTGCATCTTCACAATACTAGTTACTTTATTGGATTGAGATGATGCTCAGCCTATCTGCAAACTCATGACAGAACAAGGTGTTTTTGAGAAACATATTTAAGTTTGTAGAGAGTAATCTTAGCTCAATCTCAACCATTGAAAGCAAATCGGATGGTTAGTCTGATCCTAGGGAAAACTTATATGAGTAAATAAATTGCAAAAAAATAGATAAATGGAATAGCAACCAATTGGACATGGCAAATTGTAAAAGACATCCGATACTCAGGTGACCTACCGCTGTTCTGAATGGCATGATTTGGCACAAAGGAGGAAACTCTTGTATCCATCTGAACAAGATGACTGCTACGACTACCCCACGAAGAAGGCCCTACCATGTTATCCTGAGAAATAACCATGATTAACACCAGACAAAAATATGCACATAAATGTGATAAGCACGGAAATAATATATTATAAGGTATATTTACATAAATTAAATTTCCCCCTCCTCAAAAGTTTTCTTCCAAAAATACCTTCATAAATAACTGATTGCGTACATCTGAGATCCTTTATTCTTATTTTTCAAAAATATATCTAGTCCATACTAGGTATTCTTGTTTATACCTTTATATCAATTGGAACTGAAAACTATATCGAGCTTATTATCTCGCTAATAATTAAGGATGCCATAAAAACAACGTTCATTATATATAAAAAATGGCCTGATACCTTTCTATCTTTCATTTTCCTGCTATGATGCTCTGTAGGCCTCCGTCGTCTTGTATTTGGTTTGTTCTACAAAATAATAAAATCATTTGAACTATTAAAAACAATATAAATAAATTACTTGGTCAGCTAGGAATGTATATCTTCTTAATAGCATATATGTCAGAAACAAATGCCAGCCTTTGTTGTTTAGCTAGCTATATTTTCAAACAAACTGTTAAAACATAAACTACATTTTGGTTCATGTAAAAATTTACCAGTCGATAAAGTAATCATACTTAATCTCTCAACAACTCAGAATTATTGATCAGCCAAAATCTCAGGTTGGTATTACCAGTTCAGCTGTTGTAACTAGTAAATATATTGGGCCCAAAAGGTGGAACACCGATGAAATAATTTATGTATGCTTTATTATTTTGTAATTAAATAAGAACACTCTCTGTCCTTGATATAACTTTCCTTTTAGGTAACACGAATGGACAAGAATAAACTAGCATACCAAAAGGATACACTGATTGCCAACTCATGTCCCACTATATAAGGTGCAAAATGCACAAATGCAGTAGTTGTATATACAAATGAGAATAAGTGTATCTGCCACTCATCCTAATATATGCAGACATTTAGAATAACTGCATATGTCACCCATCCCAGTATGTTCAGATTAATCTTGAAATTTAATAGTACAAGTTTAAGCATGTTCCCCAAAAGGAGCTGATCTAGGAGGAAAAAAAGATTAATTTCTTCTTGTAGAGTTGCACCTGAGGAATTGCCTACTTTGTGTATGTGTGGGCATCTTTCTTAAAGTTTGTACCCACTCAGTGCTCAGATCTAAATAAGCAGCTGCCCCTTCTTGAGCATGAACTATTTACTCATATGCAAGGAACACCTCAAACAGATAAAATCCGTGTAATCAGAAAAACGAGAATGAATATACAGAGAGTACAAATTAGAGATTACTTACCCCTATCCATTGGCATCTCATGGCGACATCCCTCACCGTCTTGGTTGGTATTGAAGCTGCTATCTTTATGTACTTCATGATGCCATGTTCATTCACATATCTGAAAGGATGCACATAAGGGGTGATCGAACAAACGCAAGTATCAACAAGAGATACAAAGATTTTGGCCAAAAAAAAAAGAACAAGAGGTAGGAAGAAAAGCTTTATGCTACGATCAACCCACAGGATAAGAACATCTCTATCTAATGGACATAGTTTTAGGATAAAGCTCAACAATTCAGACCACATGTTCTATATTAATTTTCATATGACAAAAAGCATACAAGTGAAAATAGCTCACCTGTCAAGGCAATCTTTCAGCACCTGGAGCTCGAGATACGACCACTCCGCAGCCAGGGGTCCTCCATATTTGAGGTTTTGTGCAGAGTCAGCAACCATACTGGATGAACTAGTGGAGACAACCACTGAAGGTGTTGTGTTCATCATCCCCATGTTATTCTCGATGGTGCTGGAACAATCCAGGTACATCGGCATGCCTCCTGACCCGCTAGTTGTCGCGCTCGTCTGAAATGAAACCACATTCTGGGTGCAGAATGGCTGCGAAAATTGCCCAAAGTTTTGATTGGGGTCGTCTGCCATCAATATTCCCAGTAAATCGTCTAGGACAGAATTTGGTGTTTCCAGCCTTGATGATACCGGCTCAACAACTTCAGAATGCTGGTACCGGCTCAGAGCTTTGCTATATTCAGTTACAGGTTGCAGCGCATTTTCACACAACCTGGGTGAGTTTGGTGAATTCTGCTCCACTAATTCTTCTGGACTGCTGGCAACTGTCTCTGCAGATGAATTATTGACGCCAATAGAACTTAGAACCGTGAAATTTGGATAAGGAGTACTCAATACAGGGAATAACATGCAGACAATCTTCTGTAGCGACAGAAAACTCGAAATGTTCTGTGTCTAAAAAGAGAAATACTATCAGCAGAAAGAAATAAACTCTGACAGAAACATAATTTACTTTACTTGTCAAAGACCTAATGTTTTGTCAGTTCCATAGCTAAACAACAATCTTTTTTAAATAGCATGACAGTTGAAGAACACCCTACTGAAACATCAACCTTTCAGACTAAGCGTCTTTCTCTAATTTTCTTAGGTAATACTCGGAGGAGTGAGTTCAGAAATCAGCCAAAATTATTTTCTCGATCTACCAAATACACCGTATACGAGTTATACGATCAAATCAAGAGGACGCAAGTAGGCCCAATATCTCACACATATATGCAGAGTTGCCAGTCAGTGTCTATGCTTGCAGAACACATGGAGTGTAAAACTCCATGCACTACAACAATAACTCCATGAAAGGATCAAATCAAGAAAGTAACTTGTGGACAAGGACCCGGCCAATCTGCTCCTGCAGTTCATAAGTCATGGATAGGGACCTAAGATAAACATCTAGCTAGAAATGATTACGTAAAGTCAGACCTGACCAATCAACACACTGTCAGGCAGGGCGGCATGCATGCAAAGCGCCGTCAGGCGGCAGACTTGGAAATCCAACAGAGTTTGTACCCAGTTTAATCAAAACTTAGATGTCTCCTACGAGATAAGCAAACCAAGAAAACAACCGGAAAGGAAGAACAGGCAGCCCTGATCCTGGCAGAACCAGAATCAGCCAAGAAACACAGGCAAGAACACACAGGTAACAAGACCAAATTGGCAGCAAACTTACTGGCTCGAATCCGATCTGCTTGCAGGGGAGAAGCCAAACTTCTGTGTGATTCCTGCGTGTCGCTTCCCTGGAGCGTGTGTTGTGTGACGGTGCGCGTGGTGGAGGTGGTGGTGGTAGTGTTAAATGGTGCCGCCCAGCTTTGTGCGCTCCAATGGGGCGGAGGCCAAAAAGCGGCGGCCCCGCTTGTCCAGTAAGCCGTATGTATGGTGGCCTCTCCTCCCCAAAAGCCAAAGTCGTGTGCCAGTTTAACAACTTGCGCGCACGAAAGGATGGAGAAGGATGGAGTAGGCAGACGAGATCTCTGTTGGAATTCAGATTTCAGAAGAGGGAGAAGATCATAGGCAAATGTTTGCCACTCTTGGTTTCCATCTTAGGTTTCCCTTCCTTCTTTTAGAAGCAGAAGAGCAGAGCACGGGGTTGCAATTTTTTGTTGTAAAGAAACCCCGAGAACCACTGTTTATACTTCCCCCTTACCTCTGCCTTTGCCTTTCTAGGCTTTCTTTTTTCATGCCAGGAAAGCAACAGGACAATACTCCTTTCCACCTAATTTCTATTGTTATGAATTCAACTGCCTTTGTTTTCCTCTCCGTGCCGTTTCGCAATATTAGGGCATCAGTAATGGTGTGACGTTAGTCTCCTCGTAGGGGAGGGAGAAAGAATACCACGTTGTCTTTCACGAAATGATATTTTCTTCGTCATAAGAGATGTCTTCCTTTCGTCACTTGTTTTCCTACGTCATATATATTATTATTAATCGCTCGCGAACAAATCTTTCATAAATGCCACCGTCGACCATTAGAGGTGACATTTAAGACAAACTCCCCCCCCCCCCCCCCCCCCCCCCCCCCCGCGTTCATGTATGTGCGACGTTTTAGAAGTTTTACACTTCTTAAACGTACCAACCATCTTTTGGAAGTTGTGGTTCAAAACAAGAATTCAATGTTCGAATGACATGTACGCATAAATAAAGGGAGTAATCTATTGTATAATAGTTTGATTGGCATCACTATGGCAATGTGCTCTAAAGAAGGATATCTCCTCTACTGAGAGGGGTGCATTTACATTCTCTCACATCAGTTTGATTGGATGACTAACCATCTACGGATATACCCTTTTACCCCTCCTTACAAGTTATAAGTTTATAAGGCCCATGTATTTTCTCAATTTGAGCTACAAACCATGAGTTATATGGCACACAAAAATACCAGTAGAAACTTCTTTCGAATAAGAATACAATCATAGTCTTTTTTTGTGGCATATAACACATATTTTGTCGGTTTATTTTGAGAACATAAAAAAATTGTGGGGTCTTGTAAATTTGGGAGGAGGTAGCATGGCATTACAGTTCTACTTACATGGTTGTCCCTTCTTTTAGAAGCAGATGAGCAGAGGGGTCTGGCGACACGGAGTTGCAAATTTTTGTTCAAAAAGAAACCGTGAGAACCACTGCTTATACTTACCCCTTACCTCTGCCTTTGCCTTTCTAGGCTTTCTTTATTCATGCGAGGAAAGCAACCTGACAATGCTCCTTCGACCCAATTTATATTGTTATGAATTCAACTGCCTATTTTTTTTCTCCATGGCATTTTGCTATTTAGCAATATTAGGGCATTGTAATGGTGTGACGTCACTCTCCTCGTAGGCGAGGGCAAAAGAAATACCACGTTGTCTTTGACGAAATGATATGTTCTCCGTCATAAGAGATGTCTTCCTTTCGTCACTTGTTTTCCTATGTCATATATATTTATCTTAATCGCTCGCGAACAAATCTTCTATAAATGCCACTGTCGGTCATTGGACGTGACATTTAAGACAAACTCCCTATGTTCATGTATTTGTGACGTTTTATGAGTTATACACTTCTAAAACGGTACCAACCATCTTTTGGAAGTTGTGTGTTACGGTGGTACTACTAATAAATGGATTTCCAAAGGAGAAGCATGTAAGTGAAAATTTAATAACGTTACTACGAAATGACAGGAAAGCAACAGGACAATGCTCCTTTCCACCTAATTTCAATTGTTATGAATTCAACTGCCTTTTTTTCTCTCCATTTCGTTTCGCTATTTAGCAATATTAGGGCATCTGTAATGGTGTGACGTTAGTCTCCTCGTAGGCGAGGGAGAAAGAATACCACGTTGTCTTTGACGAAATGATATTTTCTCCGTCATAAGAGATGTCTTCCTTTCGTCACTTGTTTTTTCTACGTCATATATATTTATATTAATCGCTCGTGAACAAATCTTCCATAAATACCACCGTCGGCCATTAGAGGTGACTTTTAAGACAAACTCCCTATGTTCATGTATGTGCGACGTTTTAGAAGTTTTACACTTCTTAAACGTACCAACCATCTTTTGGAAGTTGCGGTTCAAAACAAGAATTCAATGTTCGAATGGCATGTACACAGAAATAAAGGGAGTAATCTATTATATGATAGTTTGATTGGCATCACTATGGCAATGTGGTCTAAAGAAGGACATCTCCTCTATTGAGAGGGGTGCATTTACATTCTCTCACATGAGTTTAATTGGATGACTAACCATCTACGGATATACCCTTTTACTCCCTCCTTACAAGTTTATAAGGCCCATGTATTTTCTCAACTTGAGCTACAAACATGAGTTATATGGCACACAAAAATACCAGTAGAAACTTCTTTCGTATAAGAATACAATCATAGTTTTTTTGTGTGGCATATAACCAATGTTGGGGATATCGCTTATCGGGAACTTATCGGTCGACTCAAGATAAGGGATAAATCGGCCGGTTTATCGGCATATCGGCCGATTTATCGGCTGATTTATCTTATCGGTCAGACACTGATAAGTGATAAATCGGTCGATTTATCGGAATATCGGAAGATATCTTGAACAGTGCATATAACACATATTTGTTTGACGCCAAGAAGAAGATCTGCCTGACGCCTGTCCTCCTTAATTTGGTCAGAGTGTCGGGTTTCGAAAGGCTCCGCCGACGATCTCGCATGAAAAATAATCCCAATAAACTACACAAGGAGGAACCCTAGATGTCTCAGCGGAACAAAGTGGAGCGGCTGTGATGGTGCTGGCGGTGGAGATGGTGTGGATGATGATCCCGATGAAGCCCGTGGCGATGACGATGGCGATGATTCCCCCCCCCCCCCCCCCCCCCCCGGAAGGAATTTCCCCGACAAATTTATCCCTGCCGGAGAGCTTTTCTCTCTCTGTAGTTTCCGCCCCCGAGGCGGCGGCGGAATATTTCTTCGAACCGTCCCCCAATATTTTTAGGTCAGAGGGATGATATACGCGAAAGGGTGGAGCCGGATGCGGCACAGGGCCGCCAGGCACGGTCAAGGGTGGGGCCGCGCCTGGGTGGCGTCTGGCCACCATGTGGCCCCCTCTGGCCCATCTTCTGGCTCCTCTCATCTTCTGGTGAAATATTATTCTCTGAATTTTCTCGGAATATTTGGAGTAGTAGAAATATAGTATCTTGACGGTGCTTTTTCCAGCTGATTCCAGACTCTGGCAGTTAAATCCCCAATAATTATCAAACATGCAAAATAAGATAAAATAACATAAGTATTGAATTCTAATATGAAATATATCAATGAATAACAGTAAATTATGATACAAAATAGTGATGCAAAATGGAAGTATCAGGGGGCATCATCTTTGGAGTCACACGTCAGCTAGAGGGACAAGTATATGGCTTTGGTGGATGGAAGCAGGTCTCTGTGTGCTGTTCGCGCGTCGTCAAGGTAGAGCACCGTGACATCTACTGCATTTGCAAACGCGAGTTTGAGCAGCATGGTGCAGCGGGGCTCGGCGGCGGGCACATGATGATGGACGCGCGCAGGACATTGGCGTTGTTGGGCGTCGTGGTGGCGTCGATGACTGACCTGACAAGGTCATTGCGTTGATCCCTCTTGAAGATGGGTTGGCGGAAGACGACGGCGGCAGCTTCTTGAGCGTGCGCATATGGTGCGTACCGAGGGTCTGCTGGACCTGTTTGTGCTTCCGGCTCGTCAATTGGCTGATTGGTGAGGCCTCCGGATTTAGATGATGTGTGTAGGTGCGAGGTCGGGTCACACGGCTCCGAGCATGGCCACCTCCTTCATCAAACTTGTTGGTATTACGACAGTTGTGGCAGAAAGTTGGCTTCGAATTGATCGATGTATTTCTTGTAAGATTTGTTAAATAATATAATATAATAGAATAGAAAATGTTGTGTGCATCATTTTGATGCAGAAGCTGGATGTTTCAGCCTCCATTTCGAAAAGAAAAAACTTCTTTACTAACTTGTCCATACCAAAAATTCAGCAACGAAGTTACATGAAAATTGGATTATCAGGAATACACCTATTCATAAAACGATGTTATTAATTTAACAGAAGTAGTTATCCTAAGTCCATGGCAACAACTTTACTGTAATAATGATGGAGAATTATGAACTTCATGACACTCGTCTGAAACCAAAGTTTGCATGTTTTTTCCTTTCGTTTGTTGTTTTTTAAATGCAAGTAGAGATTAGGTACCCATCCCATTTCCCCGCTGGATCTCTCTTTTCCCAATTCATTGTGGACTTGGAATCGGATCCTACTAAAATTTTGGAATCAAAGACTGTATATGAAGGCAACATGCAATTTGCGCGTGTTCCCTCCACTAGTCCGCCTCTAGTGTCTATAGGGCATCGGTTCCGGTAGACCAGGTCGATCCATCAGTTTGTTAGTAAATCAGCCATAGCCATTAAAATGAGGGGACCGGGCCATAAAGTATTGTAGAATGATATCACTCCGATATGCATGAAAATATTTTTGCAGCTACCAACCAATGTTAATGTGTTGTATAAGTTAAAACATTGAGACCACAAGAAGGAATAAGTTCGGTTGGGCAATTAAGTCTCTGTCTCCCCGCAAAAAATAATTAAGTCTTAGTCTGTATGGTTATCTAGCTAATTACTCCCTCTGACGTCCCAAAATACTTGACACGGATTTGTCTAAATATGGATATATCTACACACTAAGACACGTCTAAAAATATCCATATTTAGATAAATTTTTGTCAAGTATTTTGACACGGATGGAGTACTATGAATGATCGACCAACTCTAGCTGATTGACAATTTATTTAGAGGCCGCCTATTTTTAGGCATCTACTAGACGTGTTTAAAGAATAAATCAATCAGCTTTTTTAGATGATACATATGAATCTGCCTATTTCGATCTTTTTAGGTTTAGCTCATATTATTCTTATAACACGTGTCATGTGAACAAAGCTCAAACCAATAGTACTAGGCTACGACGCTGCATTGTTCATCTCCCGCTTCGTACCATACACGGGTCTATTTGGATTGTAGGATTGCAAAATGTTTCAATCTTTTAGGAGCTCTTGCCTAATGATGAGTGCTTTGAAACATAGAATGGGGACTTATAAATCATAAATCTCTACGGATGGATATCTCATATAAATTACCTGACAAGAAGTTATGCTACGTGGAAATTTATCTTTGTGTCTTGTAGGACCTACCTTTCAAGTAAATTTCTATGGAGCATGATAGTCACTTTTAGAAGATTCATGTTTCATTATAATCTTCTACTTTTTACTGGCAGACTATGGCTCGATGGTGTAAAATGTGATGCCCGTAGCCAATTGCACGTTACCGAGAATCCCATGTTCTGTAACATAACATATTCGCGCCGTACTCTACTTTTTTTCATTGCCATGTTTTGTGATATAACATAGTATATATAACCGCCATATCTTAAACAATACTCATTCATTCCCAAAACTATGCATATAAGCTCCGTCGTAAGTAAAGAAGGCCACCGTATTTATAAAAAGCATTGATATTTATACTACCGAATAGAAAAATGAGACCATCAGGGGAGAAAACCTGCAGCAATATTATATCAAGAGAAACAACTCGAGCGGTGGAGGCCAAGTCCGTGAACTGTTGAAGAGTCGAAATAGGACGACGACTCTGATGCCTGCCGCATTACCGTTCCAGTGGACTCAGTTTAGATTACTTTGAGAAGCAAAGTCACGGTGCCACTTTGGCCTACTTAAATAGGTTTTTAGATCAAACTAGTGCTCAAAAACATTTAAAAAAAAAAACTATTTAATCACAAACTAGTGATCCAGTTTGAATGAATTATTTCTAGAATACAAAACGAAGTATGTATTTTTTTTTAGGGTTAAGGCAGTCGTTCTGCCATTCGATTAGAAGAGAAGAAAATTTTTACATCGGCGTCTCGGAAGGCAAAGGCCCTAAGGCCGAAAGACAAAAAACGCCCAAGGCCAAAAATAAGCTACTACAATCTAGGGCACCTAGCCTCTAGGGTCATCTGTGTGGGCAAAAGCCATCAAGGCGATCTTGTCGCAGATGAGACGCACGACCTCCAAAATGGCAGCGCCACATTGGTGAAAACTCTCCTATTTCTCTCCTTCCAAACACCACAAATGATGTAGCAGATAGTGCCATTCACCGTCTTCTTTCTCATTTTTCTGCATGCTATGGATGTATTTGTTTGTCGAAGCGGCGGTTTGTGATGGCCGTGGGGGTGGCTGCTCCAAAGCGAGGAGAACCGAGTCCCGCACCGCCGTCGTGAAGAAGCACTCATGACACAAATGTTGCACCGTCTCGGGAGCACCCAAGTATGTATGATTATTTAGAAGAAATGGAACATTTTTAGTTTTTAAGTTTAAAATTTGAGATATATGTTGGGTCTAAAATATCGGCCAAAGTCTGCCTCTCCAAGTCACCCAAGTTGAGCCCGTCCCCGTGAGCTCTCTGTTCGCTGCATGGGCGTGCCGCCGGCCGCCATCTCCCGCTAGGTGCCTGTGCGGCGCCGAAACCCGCGAGTCGGCTACGGCCAAGAAGAAGGAATCACCAGCCGGCAACCGCGGTGGAAACCACCACACCAACTCTCGCCTCCAGCAGCAAGCGACAACGGGTACGCAGTCTACACCGCGCGTGCTCGCAGTGGTTGCGTCGTGTACGTAGAGAGATGCCATTGTGCAAGTTGCTACGCGCGGAGTAGCTCTAGGCAAAAACGGCCGAGCGTTTCACTCACCTCCATGATCTTCCAAAGGTTCCCCGTGCGATCTCACGCATTATTGCGAAAAGACACAAGCAAAAGATGCGGGTTAAATATACGTGTTCTTTGCAAAGCATATAATATTTCACAAAATATCCAAAAGCATATTGTTAATTAGTCTCTTCTTGGACCAGTTACCAGCAAAAACACCGTCGAGGACAGACCTGGTCGATCGATAGAGAGGGCTCTGTATGCCTTGGAATTGCCCGTTCTTATCCCCAGATCGACGTAACCAGTGAGTCAGGGAGCATAATTGTTCGAATAGTCTTCCGCTTACGACAGATGGATCAATATTATTATGCGCGAGGTGCGCCCACGCAGCAGGATTCTACTGTGACATTCTTCGTAAAAAGGGATTATACGATGGCCACTCTGCTAGCTACAACCATGAGTCCATCATGACAGGGGCGAATCCAGCTGATGCTCTAGCCGTAGCTTTGGGACAAAATATATGTTGCAATCTCCTCTGCTATCATAAGTTACTATAAAGCCATGAATATATTTTATTTTTCTTTAAAATGTGTTTTCTTATTTTGTTTCTGTTTTCTTAAAAATGGGAAGTCTTACTAACATTTTGAGTTCAGCTCTATCCATCACTGGACTGTTTGCTCCGCATCTGTCTCCGTGTTTTGTACTGTCTGCTAGCCATTATCCAGACAATAATGATGATGGTAAATGGTGGAGGAGATGCTTGATGCAAGTCCCTTTTACACTCGTTTTAAATGTTAGTGCATGCATGGGCTCATGGCATATGGCATGCGCACAATATACACGTCAGCAAACTGGCTTTTCTGTTGCCTGGAAGACTAGAGCTCAGACCAGGTGTCTTTGGCTCGGCTTTACTAACTACTTTCTCCAACATGTGACGAATTTCTACCATGATTATTTGCTGAAATATTTGTGGTTACCAGCAGTTCGTTTTGGAAAGCACTAATGAGCGTAAGTTGGTCTTTCAAGATGCTACACGCAACTGAAAGTGTAGAGTGGGTTTCCTCGAGAACCTTCGTTTCGAGACAAACTTTCCTGGAGAACCTTGCTACCCTAATAGAAAAGCTTACTCTTTTTGTAGATTTGGCTTTGTTTATATTATTCCTTTTCCTTCACGGAGAAGAGAATGTGTGCAAAACAACAAAATGTCTATTCGTTAAGCTATGTTAGGATGCTCTTAGATTGACATGATAGGTTCATTTTGTCGTGATCCAGTGGCCATACTACTATTACATCTCACAAACAAGGAGGTAAAATTCTATCAATAATTATGTAGGGTTAGCATGGACTTTGTATTTCTGCAAACAAGGAAGTGAACTAGGAAGCGAAAAGTCATTTTGGCTCCCGAACTCTAGTGCTCACTCTATATGAAAAAAAAAATTCAAAAATCATATTTATAAGTTTTAGAAAAATATGAAAATAATCATGCATGTTATCAATGATGTTTCCCACAAATATGCAAAATTTCAGTTTGAAATACTTTCTAATCTACACAAAAAGGAAAAAAATCTTGTATATTTTGGAGATTTGAAAGTGCATAGATTTGGATTCACGCATTTGTCATTTTTGTGTAGCTCAGAATATAAAGTGTTTCAAATCGATATTTTTGCATATTTATGTAAACATGAGAGCTAGCTAGTATGTACTCTCACAGTCTCATTCCTCATATATGCATGTGTTATAGTCTTTTATCATATCAAATATACTTTAATAGTAATTACTAAATATTACCAAGTTAGTCCCATTGAAATTTTCGTTTTGGTCCATATATTTTTAGCCAAATTCGTTTAAACTGATTTTATGTAAACCAAAAAGATATATTCTACAATCAAGGGCCCAAATGAAAAAAATAGCAAAATCATCCAATTCATCGGGGGAAGCCAACCCACAATATGCGTCAGGACTGCCCAGAAATACCCTGAACGAGCGCGAAGAAATTAGCAAAGGAGTGCCCACCCGCACCCCAAAATGTCCCTCACACGGTCCCAAGCAAATTGATCCATTATGCAAGAGAAGAACATATGGTCTTGATCCCATCCATATCACACGAGCCACGACGTGCATGACCGGACCGTGGCACTTAAACTTGGTAAGCATTATTGAATTGATGTAATAGCCAACTCAACGTCAAGGCAATTTTACTCCTTAGACGTGGGTTCAATGTAGGATGCAGAAAGTTCTTTTAATATTGCGTTGGTGGGTCTTGAACTCGAAACCTCTTGATTCTGATACCATATTGAATTGATGCAGTAGTCAACTCAATCAAAAGTCTGAACTGATGGAGAGGGGGGCAATATATTTCAACAAGCATCCCCTAGCTGCCAAAGAAAGATCTTGATCTTCAACCGCAAACTCCACAACTCACAAACTTCGGGTCCTAGATGGAGGGCGGAATAGATTAAATGATGGTAAATGGTGGAGGAGATGCTTAATGCAAGTCCCTTTTACACTCCATCACTGGACTGTTTGAGTTCAGCTCTATCCATCACTGGACTGTTTTGCTCCGCATCTGTCTCCGTGTTTTGTACTGTCCGCTATCTATTATCCAGACAATAATGATGATGGTAAATGGTGGAGGAGATGCTTAATGCAAGTCCCTTTTACACTCGTTTTAAATGTTAGTGCATGCATGGGTTCATGACATATGGCATGCGCACAATATACACGTCGGCAAACTGGCTTTTCTGTTGCCTGGAAGACTAGAGCTCAGACCAGGTGTCTTTGGCTCGGCTTTACTAACTACTTTCTCCAACGCGTGACGAATTTCTACCATGATTATTTGCCGAAATATTTGTGGTTACCAGCAGTTCGTTTTGGAAAGCACTAGTGAGCGTAAGTTAGTCTTTCAAGATGCTACACGCAACTGAAAGTGTATAGTGGGTTTCCTCAAGAATCTTCGTTTCGAGACAAACTATTATTCCTAATAAAAAAGCTTACTCTTTCTATAGATTTGGCTTTGTTTCTATTATTCCTTCTCCTTCACGGAGAACAGAATGTGTGCAAAACAACAAAATGTCAATTCGTTGAGCTATGTTTTAATTTGGACACTCATTTCACATGATAGGTTAATTAATTTGCCGTGATCCAGTGGACATATTACTATTACATCTCGTATATTAGGTAAAATATATCAATGATTATGTAGGGTTAACATGGACTTTCTATTTACGCAAACAAGGGGGTGAACTAGGAAACGGTTATGTACTCTCGCAGTCTCACTCCTCATATATGCATGTGTTATAGTCTCATATAAAATATACTTTAATACTAGTAATTACTACTAGATAGTTCCAAGTTAGATCCATGAAAATTTCATTTTGGTCAATGTATTGAGCCCAATTTTTAAACCGATTTTGTGTAGGATATATTCTAAAATCAAGGGCCCAAATGACAATTTTCACCCAAAGCATCCAAGTCATCGCGGGAGACCAACCCACAATATGCGCCAAGACTGCTAAAAATACCCTCAATGAGGGCAACTTAATTAGCAAAGGACCTAGGTGCGTACCCACACCCCAAAATGTCCCTTACACGGCCCCAAGCAAATTGGTCCATTATGCAAGAGAAGAATATATAATCTTGATCTCATCCATATAACACAAGCCACAACGTGCATTACCGGATCGTGGCACTTTACAACTTGGTAAGCATCCCTTAGCTGCCAAAGAAAGATCTTGATTTTTAACCGCACCCTCAGCTTCCAGAACTCCACAACTCACAAATTCCGTGTCCTAGATGGAGGGCGGAATAGTTTGAGCTGATGGAGAACTGGCCCGACTGTTCCAAGGACCAGGAGACTGTATATTCTTCGTCCTAGAGTCAGATCTTTCTGAGGAGCTCCACTAAAGAAGTCCAACGCGCTACCAAATCCGACCTATGGACCGTAGAAACCTTCAAATCTTGATATTCTTATCTTCTTTTATATAGCCAAATTTGCGTTGGGTCAATTGATGACTACATAGGACTAAATTGTCGTGTGAGAGCGTGTTAGAAGTTGTATAATCTTTCTCCTTCCCCCGTCTATGTGTAGCCTTTGTTACAATTCTAGGAGGGGGAGCGCCATGTCACAATTTTTTTGTTTTTCCTGTGGTTCAAAACGCTTTTGGACTAAAATTCATATAGGTTTAAAATCATGTAGGTTTCAGTTAGACATGACACTCTAATTCTACGTTTTTCCTGTGTTTTGAGAATCCTTCGAACCAAAGAGGCCATAAAGGACATTTCTCTCTTTTCTTACAAGAATCTACTAATTTTTTTTTTTTGAAATGTAGATGTGCATACTGAATCGCGATGGATTAACGAAAATTTCTATAGGTTCTAAATCATGTAGGTTTCAACTGGACATGACACTAGATCTAATTCTACTGTTTTGAGAATCCTTGTAACCAAAGAGGCCATAAAGGACCTTTCTCTCGTTTGTCACAAGAATCTAGTGATTTGTTTTGTGAAATGTAGATGTGCATGCATGCTGAATCGCAACGGATTCTCCATGGTGGTCACTGACTAGGCAGCACAAACACAGGACAACGATGGGTGCGGCAGGCAAATTGTTTAGGGTGGTCCCCCAGAGCCTGGCCCTTGACACCCATCACACCACGACGCATATGTGCTCTTTCTCGTGCACAGGTGCACCCAAAAACATTTGGTGCTGCGTGCTTTAGGTTAAATCGTTTGATCGACCCACAGATTAGAATTCGGTAACTATCTATCTACAGTACATCCGTTTTGTTTTCTACTCTGTTTCGGCAGCATACATTGGATGGTTCCTTAATGGATCTTAATTGCCAATTAGTAGTGGGCAGGTCACTGTCATCCGTCGCACCGAACCGATCTCTGGAACGAGCAACGAGTCAGGTCGATAACTAAAGGCGATACGTATAGTACTAGTAGTAGTATATAGCTTGCACACAAAGCAAGGCCGGCACTCGTAGACACAACATGTAGCCTTGCATTTTGCTTTTCTTTTCCACATCAAAGGGCACCTGAGACGAGACTGAGAGGGAGATGGATGCGTGGTAGATATTATCTATGCACGGCAAGCACAGGGATGGATGTGGATGTGGTGGCTTTATCCAACTAGGATCAAGAGGACCAAGCAGTGGAAAGGGAGAGCACCACCACACAGTACACATACATAGACCTAAAGCAGAATCCCACTCACTTTGTTCGCTAAAAGAGGCAATAACCAACTTGGTTGGCAACGGGACGCAGAATCTAGCTATAACGCAGATCCCTTCCCCCTCCAAGAGTCAAAACCCTCGAAAAGCCAGGGCCATGAGATTCCTTGGGAGAAAAAAGGCGAGGGCCGCGAGTGACCACCTTGACAGAATCCACTCCTCCTCCACACGGAGAGATTCCAAAGGGCCACCAGGATACTATTTCTCCCCCATAGATAGTGAGTGCTCCTGCGACTATGGATGGCCAGCCTTCGCCCCCGCAGCCCTCGCCAATGCCGGCGTCGTTTCATGGCTGCCGACGACGAGTCGCCTTTACTTACTTGCATGGATCCCTCCTCAGAGATGTAAACTGTGCCGTACTGTGATGGATGCCTGCCCATATCCGGCGTAAAGATATGGATTCTGGCGCCACTGTACAGTGGTCCGTGCATGGCGTAGAGGATTCATCCCGATCTAGCCGTGATCTATCGTTGGATTTCCTCTGGCCAGAAGATGCGCTTCTCTGTATCTGCACAAGCGTTTTGACGGAGCGTAGTGACGTAGTGGTGGCGTTGGCGTGAGCACTGCCGGGCGACCGCATTGGCCTGCTAGCCATCGGAAGCTCGTGATTGCTGGGTGGAAAGTTGGAGGCCGTTCCTCGTGGCAGATATGCACAAACCCGCCCCGGGTTAAATCATGGAGAAGAGGCAAAGGGGAGCGATGTGGTCCGCCCAGAATGATGAGGCACCGAGGACGGGAACAGCTCCAACGAGTAAAAAGCGCACTCAGAAAGGTGGTACGCCCATGCTACTCCGTAGTAAGTAGTAGATTGGATTCTCGTGCTCGGTTTCTACCGTTTGCAGTGGAATCCTGTGTCTCAGTTGCAGACTCTTCATCTCAGCAGTGATAACATATTATGTACAAGAGAAACCTCCTAAATCTCTCCTAAACCTGTTAGCCGAGAGATAACAGTCACTTTACATGTGCGACTGCAACCATGCGGCTGTTAGCCCAGCAGAGTAAGCCACTTCCAAAATGACGTTACGTTCCATCCTTTGGGTAACGCAAACTTACGTTAAGAACCATGCAGTTTCCCTTTCCTAAGGCCAGCGATGAATTAAACCGTGATTTTAGTCACGGCCAGAAGGTCACCTTCCCCTGCCATAACCATGGTACATCCCGCCGGCGATGCAGTACCGTTGCTGCCGACCACGTCCACCTCTGCCTGTACCATCCCAGGTACCACGCCCAGCGGGGCTGATACCGCTGCCCGGGATGCCTCCACCTTGACCGAAATACGCAGTCAACGCTGACTCTCGGATGAATTCTTCCTCCTCCCTCGTTGTACTCAAGAATTTTCTGCTTGATGTTTTGCTTCTCCACAAGCAGAGCCGCCTCTTGCTGCTTTGTGCTCTGGACAAGTGAGCAGTCTCCAGGAACGAGCATCTGCTTCGTCTGCTGCTTGTGCCCTTTTTTCACTAGAACCCTGACGCACACTTTGTCCTTGCTATCGCCCCCAGCATTACCGGTTTCCTCCGCTGTGATCTCCTGTCCACTCTCTGTTTCAGTGGCCCTTGGGTCCTTTGACCCCTCAAAGACCTTCATCGGTACAGCCATGTTCAAAGTGGGTTTCACCCGTAGCTCCAACTTGCGCGACTCCAAGCTTTCCTGTAGAAGGGCCTTCAGCTCCCGGTCAAACTCTTCTTGCTCCTTAGGATCAACTTTGACCACCTTACGCCTAACCTTCACATTTTCTTCTTCATCGGAACCAGCAGGCGTATCATCCTCGTCACTGTCGACACTATTCTCCGACCTATCATCTGATTTTTCTTCATTCAGGGAGTCTCCGTCTTCATGTCCATCGCGACGGATGCTTCCGCTGCCTGAATAGCTTTCATTGTCTGCTACTTCTTCGTGATCCCTATCACTTATGTCAGGTCTGTTTGCTGAGCTTTTGCAGCTCACATCACAAGCAGCGCTTTCAGATTGTTTCGTCTTCTCATTTTCTTCAAACTCGGCCAGAGCAGAAGCCAATAGTTCTGCAGATGAATACCTGGTCATGTTCGGTCGTAGCTCAGCAAACATATCCTGCACCAGGTGTAAAACAAGTAAATTAGGTGCTCCATTTACTGACGAGACATCTCTTAGAATATACAAAACGATAATTACATCTACTATGATCTAGCATCCCATTTGGGTATTGCATAATTGCTAAGAAATTTAAAGCAGTCCAACACGGAAGTAAACGGCTAAGCACATTAAAGTGGTCTAATAAGAAGGAAATAAACAGTTCCATGTCCACCAACAACAGAAATAATGCACTTCGCTATAAAAAAATAGAAATAATGCAGAAGACATTTAAAACAATAATAACAGCGTGCATAAGCAGAAACAACAAATGGAAGCCCAGCTCCATGGTGGCCACTTTTTTTGAAAATAAGAAATAGACATTTGTCAGTTTGAAAAAATTTAGAACAACAATACTACGCGTAGATAATGTTGAACTCTACCAGTGTGCAAAATCTCAATTCGAAATTCCTTGTACTCTAGGCTACAGAAAAATGACATATCTGGCAAATTTTCATGTTTGGAAAATGTGCAATGTTCACCGCACCCAGATTCATACTTGTCATTTCGCTCAGCCTAAAATACAACGAATTTTGGACTGGGTTTTTGCACACTAGTAGAGTTCCATTATCTACGTCTAGGATTTCTTCCCCAATCTTTTGGAACTTTCAAATTCCATTTCGATTTTTTTTAAACGAGCTCCCTGGAGCTAGGAGCCATTTGTCTGCTCTCCATTCATAAGCTACAATAAATGCTAAGTTGATGACCCACTTCTGTCATGGTTTTTAAGGCGTCCGTAAGGCGACGCCTAACCCCCCGCCTTAGGATGCCTTACCGCCTTAAAAACCATGTCTGTCACAAATGTATACTATGAATTGCTATCAAATCGAGAATATCTAGTTACTTACGTATTACTAAATATTAATGAGAGCCAAGGTACCACTTGCTTCAATATTAAGTTTGAAGCAAACACATTTAACAGTTCATTGATCCATTACAGGTGAAAATTTTGAAATGTCACTACCAGCTATATCCAAATAGTTTTCTCTTTCTCTCGAGCCACAGCATAATAGCAATGATCTCAAGACGAGACGCAAACCCAGCACAATTATATTGGCTCACCTTACACCAGATATTTAAGCTAATGAATGTCAACAGCTCTTCTCCAATTTAGATTGGTATCGTAATCATATGACATGTACACTAAAGACTAACACATGTATTTATGCTTTCAGGATGCAACCGCTAATAAGTTGCCGGTGTATAGAGGAACACTAACCTGAACGTCAAACTCGACGTCAAGTGGCAATGGACCTTTGTTAAGAACATATCTTTGAAAATATAGCAAAAATTTGTCAAGCTTTCGTTTTGAAGAGCCTCTATCAAAATAGTGACCACAAGTCTGGAGAAGTGTAATGATCATCCTTATCCTGAAAAAATCTTCTGGGGGATCAAGCAGGTCTTGCTGCACATGATAAATGCAAAGGATAAATTCACTGAAGTGACAAATATATAAATTCCTTTGAATATAGGTGATTAAGAATGCATAAAGTATTAGAGACGACGAGTGACATGTTTACTTTTGGGTCATACTTATCCAGGATTGCAGAAAAGGAATACAAACATGTTTTTTGTACATTCACAAGTCGTACAGTTCGAATTGAAAAAACATGCATACCAAGCATGTTAAACAACGAATTTAAGAATTAAAAACAACTTAAAGAATGACAGGGTACAACATAGTTGTATCAAGACCCTTATCAAATTTATAAGTGCATGCCTTTCCATAAAATGTACTAACTTAAGCAGTTAACATTAGTATAGGGCTATAGGCCAGTCTCTGGACTGCTGCAATATCAATTTAAAAAACTCAAAGTAAAGACAGCAAAAGTAAGTTCCGACTTCTGTTTTATGGATGTGTTTACTTACTTCTGTTGTTCCATGACCAAATACAATAATAAGGTACAGTGTCTCAAATATAACTGATGAATCAATATGCTCATAGTTATATAACTCCCCAAGGAATCGCATGTGGGCAAGTTGTCTTTGTTGCAATGCATAGTCATTCAGCTCAAGTCCAACTCTAATCTCCTCTAGAACCTGAAATCCAGGTAGACAAGGAAACCACAGCGTCAGCTAGTCCATTCTTAGCTTAAGTGTCATCCAATAAAATGGGTTATAATCTGTTCATTGCTTTTACTATGCTACATACGCATACAAGATCTTGTAAGTTGTAACAGATAATACTCTAAACACTAACAACATGGTATTAATCTGAACTACAAAGAACCAATAAACCTCAGATCACAAAATGGAATACATTTGCTACGCATTTTGTTAAAGGAGTCAGAGCTCAGAGAAAAGAAAGAAGCCAGTAATTTGAGTACCAAACACAAAATATGTAAAGAAAGAAACAGGATAAACATACAAGTGCAGGATAGTTCAGAAGACTGATCCAATATTAGTCATGGTGAAACTTTGCATGACATTTTTTTTGTGTATTGTGTAAAAAAAAATCTGCTACCGACTTCTCATCTAGTGGTACACTATGTCAACCGAAGTTTCTCGACTCATCCTTTTTACCATAAGTAACTCACCTCATCTACCACAGCGACAGGAAAATCATCATGATAGTGACTAAGACCAGCAGTTAGAAGAGCAATGAGGTGAACTTGGCTATACTTTCCCTTGTGAACTTTAAGAAAACACTTCACCAGGTACTGCTCACACTCAGCCCAAGGTAACTTGCGTAACTGACGAAGAACATGTTGAACACTTGTTTTGTCAAGATCCGAGAAAAGCAGCTTCCTTATGTACTGCATGCATTTATAAACAATATTAGTTATTCAATGTAACGGATCAAAATACGGGAAAGAAAACAGAACAGAAAAGGGATAAAAAGCCTTACCTGGTGCAGAGGTGGCCGAACTTTAGATACTCTGGCAGATCTTTCTGGTGGTTTGCATAAGTAATAGGCATTCTCCACAAGTGTGCTGTGGTGTGGATCCAAATTCCTCACATTTTTCAACCTCCTCAGTATTTCCAGCATGTTTGACATGCGAACTGTAGTTCCTTGTGAGAGATAAAGAAAGCGCCCGCAGGTCTCAAGAAGATTGCAGGCCACATCAATGTTATGATGGTTAAAATCATCTAAGCAAGCCTGCAAATACATATGATCACCTGACTAAATAAAGTTTGTTGTTGCAAGGTGATTTATTGTCTTTGTTCCAAACTTGCAAAATATGATAAATCACATCATGTTTTGTTATGGATGTATGCACACAGGGCATGTATTTGCAAACTTGTAAATGAAGATCATGAGGCATGCATTACGTGGGGGGGATTCAGTGTTCTGTTGGCTATGAGATATGCCAGACCATGGCGCCTTCAGCCGTGAAAAACTAAAAAGGTTGGGGCATTCGTCAAAGCCGGCATTCAGCGTATCTGCGCCTACCAGCTGAGCATCGACACCAAATAAGAATAATGAATGGGGCAACCAGCCAGGGCAGAAGGACACATTTGCCGAACACGTACTTTGGCATAGTGGGGACTCAGCTGAATCACAGCACCTTCGGCCATCAACTTTACATAATAATAATGAAAGGTGGAATTTGGCAAATACGACCTTCAGTGTTCTCGGAACCTCCAGTCCTCAGGTGTCAGGCTTCGCCAAATTGAGTGGGGCATAACAATGCTTTGACAACTTATAAGGATTAAAAATTAATATGGCCACATGAGCATGCAGCCTGGGCGTCATGCGCAGAAAAGGTATAGTAGTTTTCAGCTGAGCACAAGCTCCCCGCTTAAAAGGGGAATAGTTGGGATGCTCATGTAGCCCTTTTCAGACCAAAACAGACTGGTCCGAATACCTTGTTGAAAAAGGACATAATCAATATTGTGTGGTCTGAAACCTGCCTTCAGCATGAAATACCACATCTTTCCATGTGGTTAGAAATCACCCGCGTGATAACAGCATGACAGACCGCATCATCGGTAATCAAAACACATAAGTAGCTAATTATGCTTCCTAATCAATCTAGTTAACCATTCTCTTTCCTACCATGTCTAGTGCACTAATTATTATTCCACGTAGAACACAAGAGATAATATGTTCCAGTTAGAAACTATACATGATATCCCAGATGTCAAGCAGCATATCATAAATAGAGACTATTCAGTACCATCTCAAATGTAGTAAAACAAAAGCACAAGGAAGTTAGAAACTCAACTAAAGTATAATTAAAAGGAAGACACTGATTTGTAAGTGGATTTATTTGTAGATTCGTACCTTCAAACAGCTAAAAACAAGGCCTGAGGGTGCAATTTTGAATTTGCATAACTCCCCAATAAATCTTATGTTTTTAATTTTTGATTCAATTTTGATCTGGTCCTGAAAGAGTGAACATAGTAGAAAACAACAATTAGTGCTGGAGTAGATAGCTCTATTAGTTATACTGAATTTAAAATTACATGTGTGACTACTTAACAACAGAAGAGTACACAAACTGAAAGGAGTAAAGGCTTTTTTCTTACAAAAATAAAATAAAACAGTCAATTAATTAGAAGCGTATCATGGACACACAAGTAAGAAGAAATGCATGAATAAGAGCCAAACCTTCTGTTTTATCGAAGAGTTAAATTCTTCTTCAAGCATTGACAAGAGCATACTTGGAAGATCCTTCATGCATGTGGACAAAGTGGCAACTAAACGAGAATAGTACGGTAGCAGTTCCAACGAAGTCCTTGGAACATTGTATAAGGCTCGTGCAAGTTTCTTCCTGTTTGCTTTAGAATTCAGATAGCAAAATTCTACCTGAAAGAATTAAATACATGGAGTTTAAGAATAAGGCAGAACCATCTCAAAGGCAGAAGTACATGGCACATTGTTATTACCGTCAATTGATCTATTAGATCTCGGCTAACACATCTTGGCAGTCTCTGTAGCAGGTTGTCCAAACTGGCGCTATCTGCGACTCTTACTGCTTCTCTTTCAATATCTTGTTTTTTGTCGGCATCTTTCTCTTTGTTTTCTCTATTCTTCGATCCAACGTTTGTTTTTTCCTCCAATTGGTGTTCAGGGATAGAAGTTTCAGCTTTGTCTTGAACTTTAGTTCCTTCCTAAAAAGATTAGATGATTTGTCACAGATCGATCAAATGTGTTATTGAAGATAAATAAAGTGGGGTCACCAAAAGGGAGCAAACCTATAAGAAGCAAGAAAATATGGAAACTGAAAAAATTATCAGCTAGCCTCATAGTCACCAGCTTGTCATTATCATTATAATATTTGATAATTCTGTTCATGAAGTCAATTATTACTGAACCTTACATAACCTCCACTTGGGGTTGCGGTTGATTATGATAATCACGTTTGCTTGAACTACTTTTAGATATATAGGTGTATATTGTTAATTTTGAGTGCCAAAACATTTGAGATGAAATGTGAGAGTGATTATTGGATGGCATAATTTATCTAGCTTTAGTTTGATTACCAAATAGAATATTAGATGTTTCGTAATTTCTTTTTCACAGTAATTTTAAAGATAAGGACGCAAAAACAAACACAAACTGAGCCTTTATATCGCCAACACACAATTCTTGAGTATGAGAGACTTCTTACACTAGTTTGTCCGTGAACCTTTCCATGTTTGTCTCCCAACTTTGGTTCCGCTTCTCCCAACAGTACACCAGGCACGAATACTCTGCTCAAAAGGATGTGTCGCATAGGTTCAAACGAATAATCACTAAATATAATTACTAACTTCTGTAAACTGTAGAATTAGTAAAATATGATCAAAACCAAGGACAGACCTCAGATCAGGCAAAGATTCATAAAATGCCTTGGTGTCTTCATCATCCCAGATAGGTTCTACTGCAGAGAAATCTTTCACGGAAGGGGATAACTCAGTCCCTGTAGTTACCCTTGTTGTGTGTCCATCATCTGGCATAACAGGGGGCTGCATATCAAGAGCTTCAGCTAAGCTGCAAGAGAGCATGTTTGAATTTTTCACGAGATTATGTGAACAGATGTAATGGTCCTAATAAGATGCCAATAATCTGAAAAGCAAAGCGAATATCATACGTGAAGCTTTTTTAACAGTTTTTCTTGATTTAAAAGGAAAGAGCGAGAGCTCAGATGAACACCAGAAACTGTTGGTCATCTGTAGACAACTATGATACTAATAGGCACTATATTGACTCCTAAAACTACTAATTAACTAATTCAGATCATAGGTTATTCGTTGCTGAATATTTTGCCTCTTGGTCTCATCTTATGAACAGCACATTACCTTCAATGTTGTACTCCCTCCGTTCCAAATTAGATGACTTGCATTTGTCTATATACGGATGTATCTATACTTGTTTAGTGTCTACATACATTCGTCTTTAGACAAATGTGTGTCAAGTAATTTGGAACGGAGGGAGTAATAGAAAATAAAGATGAAGGTGCAGTGAGGCAAGAATAAGAACTGAAAGAAACTTATTTCAATTGAGCGAACAAATGAACTACTTGTGCAGCTACAGAAGCGACTGATGAACAAAGTAAGATGGATGCTCACGATGTAACAAAGCGGAGTAACTGATCGAAAGATTTCCGAAGCTTCTCATACAAGGCAGTATTCTCATCACTTAGTTCACCTTTGGTATTCAAAATCTTTGCATTTTCAGACTCCATTGCACGAAGAGACTGCATGGTGGATCATATGCATGAGATGGTGGCTAATAAACATGCTGAAGCATTAACAGAGTAAAAGAGTAGCCTAACAACAAAGTTCACTTGAACGAAAGATAGTTACCACATGTTCTGACTGCAGAACTGCAACTACAGCATCATAGTAAGAGCTCAAGGCTTTCTTAAAGAATGTCTTCAGATCATCAGTAACATTGAGGCCCATATAAAACTGCAGCATACAGAAGAAATGTCGTCAGAACTCACAGGGTGTTAGAAGTGGAACTATCACGACAGAACAGAACCAGTACTGAAAGAGAGACAAATGTAAGGCAAGGACTTCTCTCCTTGCCTTTTTCTAAAATCTGCCTAACCTCATCAAAAGCTTCTTGCCCATGTTTTTGTAATCCAAGAAAATGTTTTCCTTGGCGAGCAAAAGTAGCGAGGAGAGACAAATTTGTCTGAGTTGTTTCACGGTCCTTCAAATGCTCCATTGACGTAAGATCCTTTATAATGTTTATGAAAGTACTAGCATCTTCAACAATTCCAACAAAATATAATTCCATAAGAAGTTTCAGCGTGCTTCTTTTCTTCATGGCCCTTGAATTCTTATCTGAATCTAAATCATCTGCAGATTTCCCAGGAAAGAAGGCTTTCAGGAGTCCTTGAATGAGGCAAGGAGAGAAGTCCTTGTATCTTTGATGAAGCAATGAGCAAATCTGCATCAGATATATAAAGTACAGATGACTATTCAATTATGTGAATTTGACGCCCACACATGAAAACAGATTTGAAGAAAATGAGTTCTGTTGAATTCATTAATCATTTGAAGATCCATGAAATAGCAAAAAGCAGTAACATCAGATACATGCCAATAAATTAAAAATGAAGTTAAGAAATCATATGAGACAACGTGCTAAGCCGATATAGATAAAGATGCATATTAATACTTAGGGAGCACCCATTTATACAAGCACAACTCCACTCTCAGACAGGAGATTCCGTAATCTAGAAAAACTTAACTCATTAAGTACATGGTCGAAGCTTATATAGAAAATTTGGTGAGTAAGGCTGCGAGACAGACTAACAATATACTTCAGAATGTTTTAAGACTACGAGGTACTGTTACTACTTACTACTATACCTGAACAGCAGCTTGCATATCAGCAGAACGAAGTTTGGCCTCACAAATGTAAGAAACTGCTTCACTGACAAATTTGCTTAAGTTAATACTTTTCAATTCTTCCATTAAGCCATCCTTTTGTTCATCGCTTATCATTTTGAGCTTCTTGATAACTGCTGTGTTGCGCTTGATGCTGGAATCAAGAGTTCTCAGGTGACTTGCATCTAAAATGAACGATTGACCATGTGATAATTATGCATTCCAAGTACTATGAAGACTGAAATATGTCTATAAAGTATAAAAGACTGAGCTTAGCAAAACAGCAATCACTGTCTCTCAAACAAGAATAGCAGGATATAAAAGGAAATACCGAAATAAACAAACACACACATAACAAACATAGTTCCAGTAGGTTCGCATCATGTTGTTCGTACCGGTACACGGAAAGGTGTGTCATTATAAGCTATAGGTATCTGAACGTCTGGTCAAGAGAATTCTAAGGTCTCCAATAAGATGCTAGCTGCCGAGAGAACTCAAAAACAATTTGATTTCTCAACTTACATGTCTGGATTAGCTACCTGAGCAATGCAATAGATCCAATATGAGTAGAGCTTCTGAGCTCAACATGGCTCACACTCCAAACCTTGAATGGGTAGGGTACGTGGGTATGCCAAATAACTGTAAATACTGCCCTGCGTCTAAGCAGCTCCGTTTCTTTATTTTTAGGATATCAAACACATATTTAATGGATATGGATCTCTGAGTTGCACACAGAGTCTAAATAATTTGCTACTGATTTAGGCCTACCAAGATTCAGTACGGCAACAAGCTTTTCATGCACATAGTAGGAACTGACTCATCTGCCTAGCAATAAACTTTGAGCTTTACCTAGATGGGACATATTACCATATGAATATTAGTTTGTCCTGGTAAACAATCCCACAACAGCCACTGTAGACTAAACAATCACATTACTTCCATTAATAGCCTTTAGCCCAATACTCAAAGAACAGCGGAAGTACCAGGCCTCTCAGGGTTTAGGTTCCTCTGGCGGAGAGCAGTCTTTACATCAATAAGCTTCTTGTATTCTTCAGCACGGGCAACCTGCAAACAATCAACATTTAGAACAAATTAAACATTCTGAACTTGAAGAAGCGGAAAGATTGCAACATATACAATCACCCGCCATATTCTCTTTGGCCCAAGCTTTTTAAGATGTGGGAGAAAGGAATCTAAACATGCTAACAAGGCATTCAGACAGCTTGCTCACAGTGATATGGGAACCTACTAAGTGCTAACAAGGCATTTGGACAGCTTGATCACGGTGACATGGGAAAAAAGTAGCAATAGGAGAGATTTTACGTCAAATAATGCCAGGTAACTACCCTTTGTCGCTTTTTTTTTATACACTGTAAAACTACAAAGGTGGACTCTATATAGGGTGTAGTCATACTTTTTGTTAACTACTCCTAGTCAAGCAAGAGAAACCTAAGCAACTTAGACTATAAAAGTACATCCTATATAAGAAGGGCTATGATAGTATGAAATACAAATACATCTTCAACACTGAACAACAATCCACACAACTTTTAAGCCCATTTACTCACTAGATATCGAGGTAAATAAACCCACATTTCCGCTGCATATGGATATTATATTACATTTGGCTCTGGGTAGCAAGCAAGCAATGGTGGTCAGATTATGCAAGTGAGAAGGGAAAGTGGCAGCCACTTCTTCCACGGTATCAGTGGCATATTGATAGGGAATTGGCATGCCTCCACAATCAGCACCAGCGGCTGCTTCATGATCATCATGCTGACAAGCAAAGGTAGCAGGCAATCCTTCACAATGGTTGGCTGAATCAAGCTCCTCTATAGGGAATCTCAGTACCAGGTGACAGTTGATGAGATCGGGCACCATAACTGACCCTTCCGATAAACCATTGCCCCTCAGGGTGGATTACTTTTAAAGGCCGCAGATGGTAGAGGGCTTACTATTGGGAAAACAGGGGTGCCAACTGCCTGACTCGGTACTCTAGCTTATTGCGGATCACATTTGGACCATTCATGGCATTGGACAACCCCAATTGCTTCAGTTGCGAGTTTGCCAGTGCAGAAGAGCCAATTTGGGTCCATCAGCAAGGCAATGGTTTTCTAGCCAATGTAGCCTAGTTTTGCTGGCAAAGTTAGTTTTTTTGGGTTCCCCCTGACAGCTCCTTACCTAGAAGGCTAGAACTGTCTAGTATCCAAATGCATGCTATTTAAGGATCGTGTAGTGTTGTAGTTCACTGGTAGCATCAAACTGCTACATGATCAAGACTCTAATACAGCATTTATGAAATGTCCACTGAAGTTTGCAGGGAGTAACATTTTGTGGTATGTGGTCAACTGAACATCAAAAGTGTACATAGTGAGGACAGTAACACTGTAACAGGACATGGAGTTGCCAACTTCTGAATACAGGGTTGATACTTGTTCAAAAAAAAAGAATACAGGGTTGATACATCAGTAGAGATCAGGCATGCAGTTACTTGAGTACTACCGTTCTTACCTCGCTGTTATGATGCCCCTCTTCACCTTGCCTTTTCCCCTCGGACTTTCATTTTCCATGTGCTCCATCAATTTTACCCCACAAGCGAAATGTGAACAATCATGCAAAGCTGCCAAGCAAATCCAAAATGTAAACAACAACATCTCTAGATTAGAACAAGCAGAAGCACCCCAGAACAAATAACTAGTCCCGGTAAATGAAGTACTCTAAAACATCCAAAACAATACAGCACCGCACACCTGCTGCTCTGCTAGAAACCTAACGATAATTACTGAAATTAAGGCGTAACCGCTCGCACAAAGGGGCGGATCTAGATGGTACGCCAGGTGCGCACGGGCGCACCAAAAATTTATGGAGGCCAAGTGGGGTTTAACTAATCACTGGATGGCAAAAGTCTGGTACCTTAAACCCCGATGTCCGAACGGGGTGAGGGGGTGGAGACGCCGAGGTCGCGATGAGGCAGAACGGGGGACGGCGGTGGCGGCGACGCCCGCGAGTGGTGGAGGGCTGACGCGGAAGCGGAAGCGGAGGCGTGGTGCACGGCGCGGCGCGGCACGGCGGCAGCTCTAGGGCACGGAGACGATAGTCTGATGGACTGCAGAGAGGGATTTTGGAGGAGTCGCGCTTGGTCGGGTCGGGTCGGTTTGGTTTTGGTTCGCCCAGCACGAGGGAAAAGAGGGAAGAAAGAGAGAAGGAAACGAGACGACGGACACGTGTCGCCTTATTTTTTTTAGACTAACAGGGAGGCTCTCCCCAGCCAGGGACGGATCCATATAGGGCGATGGGTGTGCAATATTTGGAAAAAAAATCATATGTTTATTGCAAAATATCAATGGTGTTGTAGTTTTGAGCAAAATAACTACGTAACATCAATCTAAGCTTAAGATATTATGATTGTGTAGCAATTCTTCTCTAGATTGTGGAAAAGAATCGATGATTCATCTAGCTATGGGAAAAAAGTTTTGAGTTAGCTATTTGAATCCTTTATAGAGTAGCCCAAAAAAAGTTTTGAACACCCAAGCTCGAGAACCTGGATCCGTCCCTGTCCCCAGCTCCATTTTACTCGAAAACGAAAACATCAGAGTCGGTTACATGACGGCAAAGTAAAAGAGGCTGCTCAAGGCATAAGCAGTTCTCAGATAAAAGTAAGACTACAGCTATTACAGTCACCGGCCAAAACACGGCAACTCTTGGCCAAAATCAACTTCAGACTAAATCTAGCCCAAAATGAGTGCATTTTCCGCACCCCCAGCACCATCCATCTTCATTTCTGCCTTGGAACAGCATCACTTGACAGCAGCAACTCACATCACCACGTGAATGGAGTCTGCTTCATGCGGGGTGCTTCTGCAGGTAAGCAAGGCTTGCTCTGCCGCCATACGGGGAGGGCACAGTGGACGCCCAAATCCAGCCGAAGTCCACGCACTTCAGCCTGGTTCGATCGCCAGCGACACCTTGAGCTTTGCCAGCAGCAGGTTTGCGAACTGCCCTGCCTTTCCTCCTGCCTGATCTTTTAGTGGTATCATCCAGAGCTTTAGATAGTTTAGAGCCAATCGCCACACCTGTTTCAAATTAATCCAAGTGCATCGATTAAACACTACATTATTTCTATTATTCCAAATGCTCCAAAGGACAGCAGCAGTAACTATATTAAGATGCAAATATCTAGTATTGCATAGCCATTTGGAAGCAAGGGACCTAAAATCTACTATGTCAACAGCAAAAATTTGAGCAACTAGCTCCCACATGTTTCTAGCTACAATACACTCAAAGAACAGATGAAAAACTGATTCAATTTCCTTATAGAGCTCACATTCCAAAGGTTTAGGCATACCCCTCTTACGGACGTTGTCTTTAGTCATTATTTTGTTCTGTTAAAACAGCCACAAGAAAATCTGAATCCTGGGGGGACCTTGAGCCCCCAGACAGCAGGCAAGTAGACAGGAGTCACGCCTCTAAAGTTTACTAGTGTATACATAGATTTAGAGGAATAAACACCATTTGTTTCATATTGCCTGATAAGCTGGTCTTCCTCTTCAGATAACACTAGCGAGTTAGCTATACTAACAAACTCCATCCACTGAGCCATCATCTCATCAGTGAATGTTCTTCTAAAATTACATCTTAGCTGAGTTCCATCCCAAAGCTCAGCTACTGTTTTTGTTTGCTGGTTCGAGATAATGTAAATGTCCTAGAATTGAGAAAACAAAGGGGAGTTTCCAAACCATATGTCTTCCCAAAACTTGACCATTTTTCCATTTCCTACTTTCCATCTATATCCTATCTTAACTGCTTTTGCTGCCCACATTACCCCTTTCCAAAAAGTAGATGGATGGGTATCATGACAGCAAAGGACATTAGGGCTCTTAGTGTTATACTTAGCATCTACTACTTTTTTCCACCGAGGCCCAATTAGCTAGATGAATCTTACGGTTACCCTCGGAATCTTCCCAGAGGCAGATAGCTAATTGAGTGTTAATCAGCTTTAAAGCCCATTTAGGGAATTTTAAAAAGGACAAGAGATATATAGGTATACTAGTTAAACATGATTGCACTAGCTCCCTTTTTGCTACGGATGAGAGTAATTTACCTCTCCATCCAGCTAACCTCTTAAGGAGGTTATCTATTAGTGGTTGCAGATCTTCTCTCCTAAGCTCCCCATAATGCAAAGGAATACCTAAGTACTTTATGGGGAAATCACCAAGGATACACTGCAAAATTTCTACAAACTGCACACACTCTCCTTCCTCTAAATTAATGGGGATGAGTTCACTTTTGTGGTAATTGATTCTCATGCCAGACAATTGCTCAAAACATGTAAGTATCCACTTCATGTGGAGAGCCACAGTGGGATCAGCATCTAGGAAAAGGAATGTGTCGTCTGCATATTGCAGACAGACAACACCTCCAGGTATAAATCTAGGGCACAAACCTCTAATAAGTCCTGCTTCACTGCCTTTTAAAAGCATTTTTGCAAAGACATCAACTACGAAGTTAAAAAGGATGGGGGACAGAGGGTCTCCCTGCCTCAGCCCCTTCCCTGTGATAAAAAACTCACCCTCTACATCATTTACTTTAACACCTACGGAGCCATTCTGGGTTACTTGTTTAATTAACCTAATCCAGGTCGGCCCAAAGCCCCTCATTTCTAAAATTTCATAGAAAAATTCTAGGTTTACTTTATCATAGGCTTTCTCGTAATCTATCTTAAGCACCAAGCCTTTCTCCTTGCTCGTATGCACCTCATGTATAACTTCATGAGCAGTCACCACACTTTCTAGAATAAATCTACCTTTAATGAAGGCAGACTGACAGTTAGAGATAAGTCTGTCCACCACGGTTCCTAGTCTATTTGTTAATACTTTAGTAAAAATCTTAAAAATGCAGTTAAGAAGACTAATAGGTCTAAACTTTTTCATAGAACTAGTATTTTCCTCTTTGGGAATCAGTGTTATCATTGCAAAATTAATTCTAAAAATATCTAGCGTATTGGCAAACCAAGCATTAAACAGGTGAAGCAAATCTTGCTTAACTATATCCCAGTACTGTTGATAAAAGAAGTATGGGAGCCCGTCTAGACCCGGTGCCCCATCAGAGTAGGAGCCAAAGACAGTAGTTTTGATCTCATCTAGAGTAAAACTACCTTCTAGAAATCTATTCTCCTCCGCACTAACTTTTTCACTATCATTGAAGAAGTCATGTCTAAGTCTAATATCAAGTTTATCCTCACAATGAAAAAGGTCTTTGTAAAAGTCAGTAGCAATTTTAAGCATACCACTGTTTTCATTAACTGGGCCCTCAGGCCCATCTAAGGAACTAATCATTTTCTTTCTTCTTCTTTGATTTGCTATTGCATGGAGGTAAGCAGTATTCCTATCACCCTCAGTAATATCTCTATCTCTAGATCTCTGCTTTGCCTTAATTTCCTCTATCAACCAATAAGTATTCAGTTCCCTAAAAATTGCATCTAATTTACCTCTATCTTCCTCAGATATTTCCTGAGTTTCAGCTTTAATATCAAGAGCATCATACTCTACCATGAGCTCTTTTTTATGTTTCCTAATCTCAGCGTTAAGATTAGCACTCCACCCTTTAGCTAATCTCCTGAAAAGCCTTAGCTTCCCCTACCATATGTCCATGGCATTTCTAGCTCTTTTGTCTAAAGCCCAAGCCTTGGTAACTGAAAGAGCATTTCGTGATCCCTTGTGTTTTGTGTGTTAGTTAACAACACTAGCGATATTCTAATCAAGTGTTAAGTGATGCAGGTTTAGCTCTATAAAACATTATGCATCAACACCAAAAGGAAAAGAGGATTTTATCGAAGTTCTGGAGACTTCCAGGCCGGAGTCTCCGGACTCAGGGGATTCAGTCGAACAGGCTCAAGTTGGTTCACTCCCTGGACCCTGTCCGGAGTGTTACCGGAAAGTTACCGGAGGAAGGACGGAGTCTCCGCCCTAGGCCGGAGTCTCCGGTCTGAGCTGCTCCAAGCCTCAAGGTGGTTCAGCCCCTGGACTCAGGCCGGAGTCTTGTCGGAATCTGCCCGGAGTCTCCGGTGTGAAGACTGCGACAACGGTTACATTTTGTGGAGGGGGTATAAATACCCCTCCACCTACCTCCAGCCAGCTAGCTCGCCCAACATTGAAGAACACCATTATTGCAAGCTCAAGAATCACTAGATCTCCCAATCCCTCCACCCCAACTTGTTGATCTTTGGAGGATTGAAGGAGAAGGCCCGGATCTACATCTTCACCAAGCCGATTTACATTTCCTCTCATTCACTTGAGGGACCATTTGCTAGGGTTTCCATTGGGAAAACCTAGCCCCTTGTTGTACTCACTTGTTGTTCTTGTGACAGATTGTAGCCGTTCGGGAGCCCCCAATCCAGTTCTGGGTTGTGCCCCGGATTGTTGTTGTAAAGGCTCCGGACTCCGCCTTGAAGGTTTCCGATAGTTGAAGGTGAACCAAACCTTTGTGGTGCGGTTCATCGGAGAAGAAGGTGAAGCCTTTGTGGCTGTTGAGCCATTGTGTTGGCTCACACCTCTCCAACGAGACGTACTCCCCTAAAAAGGAGGAACTCGGAAATACATCTGTGTCTCCACGTGCTTTCATTTCGGTTACCTCTATCCTTGTTTACCGTCTTTACCTTGTGTATCTTGTTTAGTTGATAGCTTGTCATATAGGTAAATTCACCGTAGTTGCATATCTAGAAAATTTACCTTTCATGCCAATCCTAAATTGAAAAAGAACTAAAATTGGAGTAGCACCTATTCACACACACCCCCCCCTCTAGGTGTCATACGATCCTTTCAATTGGTATCAAAGCCTCGGCTCTCTTGTTGGGCTTAACCGCCTAAGAGAAGTATGACTTTAGGAGAGTTGCCCCGGAAGGGCAAGGTACACCGGCATCCATGGCCGATCTCAAATCAATGGAAACATCATTGAGATCGTCCATGGATACCCAATTTGGTGAGTTACGTGAATTGCTCACAAAACTCACTTATACCAAGCCACCTCCTTCGGTGACTATCCCATTAATAGAGGATCCTCTTATTTCCAACACGGGTGATTCTGATGAAGGAAAGAATAAGGAGGAAGGGGATGAAGAAACCGAACCTAAGAAATCTCCTTCATCCTTAACCAAGCCAGAAGGTGGGAAGCCCGAGTTCCATGAGGTCTCTCCTCTTGGTGTCTACTCTCCCGACCCACCTATCCCTCATCCTCGCATAAATACCTTAGGTCCTCCACCTAAGCTTAATGCATTGGCTTTTACTAGTTGGAAACACTCAATGAAATCTCATGTCAACAGTGCCTCTATCGAGCTTTGGAGGATCATACGAGTGGGATTCAAGGCCGTGGATCCAAACAACTTGACAAAAAGAGAGGTGGTTGATGCTCAACTCAATGCCTCCGCTCTTCACATGCTTGAACTTGCCGTTGGAGAAAATGGTCTTCATCACATTCAATATGTCACCACCGCCAAAGAAGCTTGGGATTGTCTTGAGGAGGTGTTTCTTGGAAATGAAAGCATGAAGAGGAATAGATTTGATGCCTTGAGCAATGATGTCGAAGGTTTCTACATGCTTGATAGTGAAACTCATGAGGAGATGTACGGAAGGCTCAAGATTCTTGCCAAAGCCTTTTATAATGTAGGGGCAACCTATGTGGATGATGCTTGGATCAAGAGGAAGTATGTGAATGCCCTCATGCCCTTCGAGCCCATTGAATTGAAGGCCATACAAGGAAGACACAACTATCTTGAAATGTCATCCAATGAAGTTATGCAAGAAATGCAAGCCTCCAAGGTTGCTACCAAGAATGCGCAAGACAATCGTGCTAGGGCCATGGGGATGAAACAAAGTCCATCTCTTGCTTTGAAGGCCAAAGTGGTGTGCCTAGATGATAGTGTGGAAATTAAAGAATGCCCAAGCAACATCATTCCGGATGATCTCCAACAAGCCTACCATGAACACTTGGCCCTTGCGTCAAGAGTATTTTGGCGTGACCCGGCCAAGGCAAAGGCCCAAGTTGATCAAAGGAACAACCCAAGTGGGAAGAAGGAGTTTGCATCCAAAACGAAGACATGCTTCAATTGTCATGACAAGTTTCACTTCATCAAAGATTGTCATTATGAGAATAGAGAAGAACATGGTGGGAGACTTGTACTCAAGGATCAATCAAAGTTGGTTCAAAGGAAGCCAATTGTCAAGAAGAAGCCATTCTTCAAGAAAGCACCAAGAATTATATTGATGACTCAAGAAGAGTACCCTTCCGAAGAAGAAGAAGAAGAACCCACACGTGAGGTGGCCGCATTGGCTATTACCTCAACTTCATCACCTTCTCTCTTCGAATCCCCCAATGAGAACGCCTCCAACAACACCGCTCGTTGCCTCATGGCTAAGGCCACCGAGGTATCATCCTCCACCCCTAAGTCTATGCATGAAATGGATAATGTCACTAGTCTTACAATTAAGAAAGAACTTGTTGCTTTTGATACTTTTGTGACTAACTTGCAAGGTGAAGCCAAGAAGCATGTTGAGGCTCTCATGAGTCAACTTGGTAAGGCTGAAGACCTCCTTGAGGTCAAATGTCGAATTGAAAGAGAAAACTCTATCACTATAGCATCTTTGAATGCTTCTCTTGAAGAAGAACAAGAATATAGGGGTACTCTTGAGGAGAGACTTGAGTCTCTTGAGAGTACTAATGATGAAATAATTGCTAAAATTCTTAAGGAAAGAGACCATGCCATTGCCAAGTATAAAGTGATTAAAAAGGAGAAAGCCGAATTTGTGGTTGCTAATGCTAGACTACATGGAGATATAGAGAAGCTTGACAAGGCTCACAAGGCCTTGGAAACGACTCACTCTCTTCTAGTCAAGTCTCATGAGCAACTACAAACTCAACTTTCTAAATCTAACTCACCTAGCACCTCTACTCCCTCTTGTGATCATGCAAATGTTATTGAGGAAAATGCTAGGTTGAAGGTTGAGCTTGCCAAGGCCGCTAGTGCCAAGAACTCTATTCTCAAAGGTAAAGAAAAGGTTGTTGCTCATGTAGTTGAGCAAAAGCAACACAAAGTGAAGGAGGGTCTTGGTTATGTAGTCAAGGCAATGAACAAGAAGAACAACAACAAGGAGGACAAGGCCAAACCCGCACAAGCCAAGACTTCCATTGCGGGTGGTGATGCCACTAGGGGCAAGACCACTCGTAGTGACTTTGCGGGGCATAATAACCCCATCTACATTCTTTATGTTGATTATTATGTGGATGTTTATGCAAAATATGTTGGTCCTTATGATGGTTACATTGCTTATTCTATTTGGGTCCCAAAGACCCTTGTTGCTAACAAAAGAGGACCCATTGTGAAATGGGTACCTAAATCCAAGCAATGATTTCTTGTAGGACTATGCTTCCGGTGGGTCTAAATGGGTGGTTGATAGTGGATGCACTAGTCATATGACCGGAAACAAGGAGCTCATGACGGAGTTGGGACCAAATATAAATCACTCAACCGTCTCCTATGGTGATAATTCAAAAGCTGAGGTAAAGGGCCTCGGCAAGGTGGTAGTTGCAAAGGATATCACCCTTGTAAATGTCATGTTTGTCGAGTCCCTCGGTTAAAATCTTATGTCGGTTCGTGCACTTAATAAGATAAACTTTGATGTCCATTTTACTATTGATATGGTGGTACTCTCGAGGAGCAAGACTCTAAAGGTCATGTTCGTTGGGTATGTTGATGACGTGGGCCTACCTATCGGGTGCCCCACTATGAAGATACCTGGTGCACGCAAAGACTAGGGCCCAACCGGTGGCCTACTAGAAGACGACGGTCAAGGCCCACGAAGGGAGCCTAAGACATTAAAGTACGCCCCAAGGCAGGCGAAGCCTAGGTCGGTAGAACCTTCCATACTTGTAAACCTACTCGGTTGCGAACTCCCGAGACCCAGCCTCCTTTATAAAGGCTGGGAGGGCCGCCGATCTAGGGGACACACGAAGACACGCTCATATTCCACCACCCAAACCCTAGCGAGATCGACATCTCTCCGGGATCGCCATTGTAACACCTCCAAATAATCAATAACATACAAACTGGAAGTAGGGTTTATCGTCCGGGAGCCTGAACCAGGGTAAACTCGCCTTGCTTGTCAGCCGTGGTAACTACCAGCACTCCAACTTCTCTCTCTCAATCAACCTGGGGTACTCGACCCTGGGATTTACCGTGGCCACCCCACGTCAACTGACGCCATCTGTGGGATCGAAGAGTGCTGGAATCATGGTTGCACCGGCCCCATCCGCAACGATCATCGACTCGACAACAATCGCGGCGCCGATCTACTTCGGGGTCAACCAACACTCAAGCAATATGCCTATTCGGAAAGGCCGGCGTGGGGTGGTGGTGGCACCGCCACTTTTCCCACGTCAATATGAGAACTTTGCAAAGTCTTCACAAGGGTGGCCACATTCTTGGATTAAAAGAGAATGTTTCTTTTTCTAGAGATCGTCTTTGTAGGGCTTGTGTTGAAGGAAAGATGCATGATTCTCCCCACTCAAGCAAGACCATCATCTCATCAAAGAGGATATTGGAACTTCTTCATGTTGATCTTTTTGGTGCCGTTCCTCAATCGAGTCTTGATGGGAAGAAGTATTGTTTGGTGATTGTTGATGACTATTCAAGATTTACTTGGGTTTATTTCTTCAAGTCGAAGGATGAGACTCAACAAGCCATCATCGACTTCTCCAATGAAGTTCAACGTCAACACAATGTTCCCATATTGGCCATTAGATATGACAATGGCTCCGAGTTCAAGAACTACACCCTAAATGAGTTTCTTAGTGAAGAGGAAATTCGTCATCAATATTCCGCTGCATATACCCCTCAACAAAATGGTGTAGCCGAGAGGAAGAACCAGACTCTCATGGATATGGCAAGGTCCATGTTGGCGGAGTTTAAGTCTCTACTTTACTTGTGGGCTGAGGCCATCTCCACGGCGTGTCACTCATCAAACCGGTTATTCTTTCGCGTTGGAAGAAAAGAAACTCCATATGACATGCTTACCGGCAACAAGCGCAATATTTCCTACTACCGAGTGTTTGGTTATAAGTGTTTCTATAAGATCAAAGGTGTTCGTTTATCTAAATTTGAATCTAAAGATTTAGAGGGTATTTTTGTTGGTTACGGTGCCGAATCTCACACTTATAGAGTCTACGACAAATCCTTAGGGAGAGTTATGGAATCTTGTAGTGTGAAGTTCGATGAGAATGGCGGCTCCCAAGTGGCGCAATTTCATGTTTGTGATGTAGATAATGAGGAACCTGAAGGTGCAATAAGAAGAATGAGCGTTGGTTTCTATCGCCCCGTTGATATTCATCATGAGCCTCTGATGACGTGAAAGCACACATTCGTTGGGAGACCCCATGAGGAAGGTATGAAGCAGTGCAGCAGCAAGTTTTCCCTCAGTAAGATACCAAGGTTGTCAGATCCAGTAGGAGTAAAAGGCACCTCTGAAGGTTGTTGGTGGCGCCGTTTACTCTATCACCAACGTGGAACCTGCACACAACACAATCAAACTACTTTGCCCCAACGAAACAGTGAGGTTGTCAATCTCACCGGCTTGCTGTAAACAAAGGATTAAACGTATGGTGTGGAAAATAGTGTTTAATTGCAGAGAATGAAAAGGAACAATGATTGCAGTTGGTTGTATTATCAGTGTAAAAGAATGGACCGGGTCCACAGTTCACTAGTGGTGTCTCTCCATAAAAGATAACTAACATGCTGGGTAAACAAATTACAGCTGGGCAATTGATGAATAGAGAGCGCATGACAATGCATATATATGACAAGATGACTACTATGATATTCAATTGGGCATTACAACAAATACATAGACCGTTATCCAACAGCATCTATGACTAATAATCCACCTTCAGGTTGACATCCGTGTTCCCCGTTGGTATTAAGTTGCAAGCAACAGATTATTGCATTAAGTAATGTGCATAATGTAAACAATACAATTATCCTTAGACAAAGCATTGCTGTTTTACCCCTAGTGGCAACAGCACATCCACAACCTTAGACGTTGCTGTCACTCGCCCAGATTACCGGAGGCATGAACCCACTATCTAGCATAAATACTCCCTCTTGGAGTTACAAGCATCTACTTGGCCAAAGCATCTACTAGTAACGGAAAGCATGCAAGATCATAAATAACATATAAGATAGATTGATAATCAACTTGATCATAGTATCAATATTCATCGGATCCCAGCAAACACAACATGTAGCATTACAATAAGATGATCTTGATCATGATAGGCAGCTCACAAGATCTAAACATGATAGCACAAGGAGAGAGACAACCATCTAGCTACTGCTATGGACCCGTAGTCCAAGGATGAACTACTCACGCATCACTCCGGAGGCAGGCATGGTGATGTAGAGCCCTCCGGTGATGATTCCCCTCTCCGGCAGGGTGCCGGGAAGAGCTTCAGAACCCTCCCGAACTAGGGTTGACGACGGCGGCGGCTACGGAACTTTTCGTGGATGGAGGCTCGGGTATTTAGGGTTTTCTGGACGAAGGCATTATATAGGCGAAAGGGCGGCGTCTGGAGGCACCCGAGGGGGTCACGCCACCCCCCGGCGCGGCAGGGGTGGGGCCGCGCCGGCCCCTGGCGTGGCTGCCTCCTCGGTCGCCTCCGTCTCTCCTTTGGACTCCGTGTACGTGTCGGGAAAATAGAAGGTTTGTCCAAGTTTCGTCCAATTCCGAGAATATTTCCAGAACAGCTTTTCTGGAATACAAAAACAGCAGAAAACAGGAACTGGCACTGTGGCATCTTGTTAATAGGTTAGTCCCAGAAAATGCATAAAAATGCTATGAAGTGTATGTAAAACATGTAACAATTGGTATAATATCAACATGGAACATCAGAAATTATAGATACGTTTGAGACGTATCAAGCATCCCCAAGCTTAGTTCTACTCGTCCTCGAGTAGGTAAAACGATAAAAACAAAATAATTTCTGAGGTGACATGCTACCATCATAATCTTGATCAAATAGTATTGTAAAGCACATGTTATGAATGATCCAGGTCAATGGTCTATAGTTTGCTAACAAATAGATAATGAGCAAACAACTGAATCATATAAGCAAAAACTTTTCATGAATAGTACTTTCGAGACAAGCATCAAAAGTTTTGCATAAGAGTTAACTCATAAAGCAATAGATTCTAAGTAAAAGGTATTTAACCAACACAAAGGAAGATTTAAGTTTCAGCAATTGCTTTCAACATGTATATCTCATGGATATTTGTCAACACAAAGCAATATAATAAGTACAATATACTAGCATATAAAAATTGTTGCACCAAAGTTGACACTAGTGTTTGCTTCTGAGATAGAAAGAAGTAGGAAAACTGACTCAACATAAAAGTAAAAGAAAGGCCCTTCGCAGAGGGAAGCAGGGATTAAATCATGTGCTAGAGCTTTTTAAGTTTTTGAAATCATATAGAGAGTAAAAATATAAGTTTTGAGTGGTGTTTGTTAATTGTCAACGAATCAGAAAATGGAAAGTACAATATGACCCCTGCCAACCAGACTTTTAAGAGCGGCTCCCATGAAGGACGTTATTTCTACCAGCAAGGCAGATCATCCCTCTTTCTCTTTTGTTTACACATGCAGATATTTCACTGTTTGTCATTGCTTGACTGATAAATCAGGGCAAAAATGTGAAGAGAATTAAGCGGTTAAAGTTGTAATTAATTGGGACTGGGCACCCCATTTGCCAGCTCTTTTTGCAAAATTAATGGATAAGCGGATGTATATGCCACTAGTCCGGTGGTAAAGTCTGTTTGACAGGTGACATAAAGACATCCACCCCGTCCTCATGAGCTTGGTAAACATTGACACAAAAAGGAGTAATAAGTTTTGAATAGTTTAAAGGTAGCACATGAAAAATTTACTTGGAGTGGCAAGGAAATACCACATATAGGTAGTTATGGTGGACACAAATGGCATGGATTTTGGCTCAAGGTTTTGGATGCACGAGAAGCATTCCCTCTCAGTACAGAGTTTAGGCTAGCAAGGTTATTTGAAGCAAACACAGGATATCAACCGGTACAACAAGACTCATATGAAAACATATTGCAAGCATTATAAGACTCTACACTGTCTTCCTTGTTAACCAAACCCTTTTACTAGAAAATATCTAGACCTTAGAGATACCAATCATACAAACCAAATTTCAACAAGCTTTACGGTAGTTCTTCACTAATAGGTTTTAACCACATGATACAAAAGCTTAAACATGAACTACTTGATAACTCAAAACAATTGACAAGTATCAAATTATCCAAGACAGTGATCTACAAGAATATGTAAGTCTTTTCCATTATACCATCTACCACATGCAGCATTTTCTGTTCCAACCAAACACCAATCAATTTATTTCAACACAAACTCTCCAAACAATTATAAGTGAAGCAAGAGAGTACTTTCTCTAAAAGAACTAACAGCTCTGAACAAGAGATGCATGAAAAACAGGAGCTAAAAGCATAGCAGTAGCTAGACAAGAATACTCAACAAGTATAAGTGAAGAATAGGAGTATTCAAATGAAAAAGCGGAGCGTGTCTCTCTCCCAAACAAGATTGCTAGGATCCAACAAGTTGATCTCAGAAAATAAAATAACAATGCGAAAATAAAAGCACACAGACGCTCCAAGTAAAGCACATATGATGTGAAAGAATTAAAATATAGTTTCACTAGAGATGACCTGATAAGTTGTTGATGAAGAAGGGGATGCCTTGGGCATCCCCAAGCTTAGACGCTTGAGTCTTCTTGAAATATGCTGGGGTGATCCATGGGAGCATCCCCAAGCTTAAGCTCTTCACTCTTCTTGATCACATTATATCATCCTCCTCTCTTGACCCTTGAAAACTTCCGCCACACCAAACTCAGAGTAATTCTCATTAGAGGGTTAGTGCACAATCAAAAACTCACATGTTCTATAAGGACACAAACATGACCATTACTTTTAAACATTAGCTACTGCCACTGATGTTATGTGAAGCTCTTCCACCCAAAAAAGAATTCCACTCAACACTAGTAAAAGAGAGAATGCAAAATAAAAGACAGAATCTGTCTAAAACAGAACAGTCCGTAAAGACGAATTTTTTCGAGGCACTTACGTTGCTCAGATCGAAAAACTCAAAACTAACGAAAGATGCGTACATATCTGAGGATCACGCACAAAAATTTGCAGATTTTTTCAATTTTCTGGCAATTTTATAAGAACGAAACGGTGAACAGCAAAAATCTGTTCCTGCGCAGAAATCCAAATCTAGCATCATCTTTCTATTAGAGGCTCTACTTGGCACAACAATTCGAAAAAGTAAAGATACAAAGGGGTTGTTACAGAAGTAAACAGCTCCTTGACTCAAAAAGAAAAGAAAAATTGCAGAAATAAAACAATGGGTTGTCTCCCATAAGCGCTTTTCTTTAACGCCTTTCAGCTAGGCACAGAAAGCAAGAATCAAGTGTTTCCAAAGACATTGAAATCTCCCAACCTTTCGGTGGGGTCATCTTTCTTGATTGGGAAGAAAAACCTTCGATTAATAGGAGTATTGAATTTCATAAACCCATACTTCGCATTGATAAAACCCCCATTACTCTTTAAAAAGGACCTCCCTAGAACAATATGGTTAGGAGATTTTGCAAGAATCATGAAATTCACAGGGATGGTCTTATTTTGAACAGTGACCTTAACATCATTAATAATCCCTATGCTTTTTGTGATTGTTCCATCAGCATGAAAATGAAAAACAGGGTAATCAACCATATTATCATAATTTAATAGATCATAAACCATTTTGGGCATGATGGACATTGTTGAACCAAGGTCACAGTAGGCAAGAAACTCTCACCACCAATATTAATCTCAATGAATGGTTCCCAATCATATTTTAACTCAATTAGGGGTTGTTCCTTATGATTATTGCTCAAAGTTAATTCATCAATTGATTTATCTATCCTGTCTAATTTGGTGAATATCACAGATTCATCTATCATAGGGAAAATCATCAATCCATTCAAAATTTTATAAGCTTTTGCTGCATCATACTAAGAAAAAATTTCCCCTACCATGGCATCTAGGGAACTTTGATATAGAGAAAATAAACCATAGTAGAAAAATTTTATGAGAACCCTCAAATCCATCTTAGGTTGCACTTTCTTATGCAACTCCAACATTCTCCCCCAGGCCTTTTTAAAAGGTTCCCCGTGTTTTTGTTTAAAAGTAATGACTTCTCCTACAGGGGGTACTACAGGGCTTGACATGATAACAAGACTGAAAATAAACTAGATGCAAGTAACTAATTTTTTTGTGTTTTTGATAAATAAAGTAAACAAGACAAGATAAAAATAAACTAAGCAAGACAATAACAAAGTAAAGAGATTGGAAGCGTGAGACTCCCCTTGCAGAAATCCTCTTACTCCCCGGCAACGGCGCCAGTAAAAGTTGCTTGATGACGTGAAAGCACACGTTCGTTGGGAGACCCCAAGAGGAAGTATGAAGCAGTGCAGCAGCAAGTTTTTCCTCAGTAAGATACCAAGGTTGTCAGATCCAGTAGGAGTAAAAGGCACCTCTGAAGGTTGTTGGTGGCACCGTTTACTCTATCACCAACGTGGAACCTGAACACAACACAATCAAACTGCTTTGCCCCAACGAAACAGTGAGGTTGTCAATCTCACTGGCTTGCTGTAAACAAAGGATTAAACGTATGGTGTGGAAAATAGTGTTTAATTGCAGAGAATGAAAAGGAACAATGATTGCAGTTGGTTGTATTATCAGTGTAAAGGAATGGACCGGGGTCCACAGTTCACTAGTGGTGTCTCTCCATAAAAGATAACTAACATGCTGGATAAACAAATTACAGCTAGGCAATTGACGAATAGAGAGCGCACGACAATGCATATATATGACAAGATGACTACTATGATATTCAATTGGGCATTACAACAAGATACATAGACCATTATCCAACAACATCTATTACTAATAATCCACCTTCAGGTTGACATCCGTGTTCCCCGTTGGTATTAAGTTGCAAGCAACAGATTATTGCATTAAGTAATGTGCATAATGTAAACAATACAATTATCCTTAGACAAAGCATTGTTGTTTTACCCCTAGTGGCAACAGCACATCCACAACCTTAGACATTGTTGTCACTCGCCCAGATTACCGGAGGCATGAACCCACTATCTATCATAAATACTCCCTCTTGGAGTTACAAGCATCTACTTGGCTAAAACATCTACTAGTAACGGAAAGCATGCAAGATCATAAATAACATATAAGATAGATTGATAATCAACTTGATCATAGTATCAATATTCATCGGATCCCAGCAAACACAACATGTAGCATTACAATAAGATGATCTTGATCATGATAGGCAGCTCACAAGATCTAAACATGATAGCACAAGGAGGAGAGACAACCATCTAGCTACTGCTATGGACCCGTAGTCCAAGGATGAACTACTCACGCATCACTCCGGAGGCAGGCATGGTGATGTAGAGCCCTCCGGTGATGATTCCCCTCTCCGGCAGGGTGCCGGGAAGAGCTTCAGAACCTTCCCGAACTAGGGTTGATGACGGCGGCGGCTACGGAACTTTTCGTGGATGGAGGCTCCGGTCTTTAGGGTTTTCTGGACGAAGGCATTATATAGGCGAAAGGGCGGCATCAGGAGGCACCCGAGGAGGTCACGCCACACCCCGGCGCGGCAGGTGGTGGGGCCGCGCCGGCCCCTGGCGTGGCTGCCTCCTCGGTCACCTCCGTCTCTCCTTTGGACTCCGTGTACGTGTCGGGAAAATAGAAGGTTCTGTCCAAGTTTCGTCCAATTCCGAGAATATTTCCAGAACAGCTTTTCTGGAATACAAAAACAGCAGAAAACAGGAACTGTCACTGTGGCATCTTGTTAATAGGTTAGTCCTAGAAAATGCAAAAAAATGATATGAAGTGTATGTAAAATATGTAACAATTGGTATAATATCAACATGGAACATCAGAAATTATAGATACGTTTGAGAGCAGTTCTGCTGGTTACATGTAGTCCTTTGGAGGCGGAGACTTCAGTCAGACCGGAGTCTACTCTCAAACATATCTATAATTTCTGATGTTCCATGTTTATATTATACCAATTGCTACATGTTTTATATACACTTCATAGCATTTTATGCATTTTCTGGGACTAACCTATTAACAAGATGCCACAGTGCCAGTTCCTGTTTTCTTCTGTTTTTGCATTCTAGAAAAGCTGTTCTGGAAATATTCTCGGAATTGGACGAAACTTGGACAGGACCTCCTATATTTCCAACACGTACACAGAGTCCAAAGGAGAGACGGAGACGACCTAGGAGGCAGCCACACCATGGGGCGGCGCGGGCCCACCTCCTGTCGCGCCGTGGGGTGGTGTGGCCCCTCGGGTGCCTCCAGCCGCCGTCCTTTCGCCTATATAATCCCCGACGCGAAAACTCTAAATACCCGAGCCATTATCCACGAAAAGTTCCAGAGACGCCGCCGTCGTCAACCCTAGCTCGGGAGGGTTCAGAAGCTCTTCCCGGCACCCTGCCGGAGAGGGAAATCATCACCGGAGGGCTCTACATCGCCATGCCTGCCTCCAAAGTGATGCGTGAGTAGTTCATCCTTGGACTACGGGTCCATAGCAGTAGCTAGATGTTGTCTCTCCTCCTTGTGCTATCATGTTTAGATCTTGTGAGCTGCCTATCATGATCATATTATTGTAATGCTACATGTTGTGTTTGCTGGGATCCGATGAATATTGAATACTATGTCAAGTTGATTATCAATCTATCTTATATGTTATATATGATCTTGCATGCTCTCTGTTTCTAGTAGATGCTTTGGCCAAGTAGATGCTTTTAACTCCAAGAGGGAGTATTTATGCTAGATAGTGGGTTCAGTCTCCAGTAATCTGGGAGAGTGACAGCAACTTCAAAGGTTGTGGATGTGTTGTTGCCACTAGGGGTAAAACAGCAATGCTTTGTCTAAGGATAATTGTATTGTTTACATTACGCACTTTACTTAATGCAGTAATCTGTTGCTTGCAACTTAATACCAACGGGGAACACGGATGTCAACCTGAAGGTGGATTATTAGTCATAGATGTTGTTGGATAATGGTCTATGTATCATGTTGTAATGCCCAATTGAATATCATAGTAGTCATCTTGTCATATATATGCATTGTTATGCGCTCAATATTTTATCAATTGCCCAGCTGTAATTTGTTCACCTAGCATGTTAGTTATCTTTTATGGAAAGACACCACCAGTGAACTGTGGACCCCGGTCCATTCTTTTACACTGATAATACAGCCAACTGCAATCATTGTTCCTTTTCATTCTCTGCAATTAAACACTATTTTCCACACCATATGTTTAATCCTTTGTTTTCAGCAAGCCGGTGAGATTGACAACCTCACTGTTTCGTTGGGGCAAAGTAGTTTGATTGTGTTGTGTGCAGGTTCCACGTCAGCGCGCCACTGACAACCTTCAGAAGTGATTTCTTACTCCTACTGGATTGATAACCTTGGATCTTACTGAGGGAAAACTTGCTGCTGCACTGCTTCATACCTTCCTCTTGGGGTCTCCCAACGAACGTGTGCTTTCACGTCATCATGCAATATTTTCTGGCGCCGTTGCTGGGGAGTAAGAGGATTTCTGCAAGGGGAGTCTCTCGCTTCCAATCTCTTTACTTTGTTATTGTCTTGCTTAGTTTATTTTTATCTTGTCTTGTTTGCTTCATTTATCAAAAACACAAAAAAAAAGTTACTTGCATCTAGTTTATTTTCAGTCTTGTTACCATGTCTAGCCTGTTCCTGTCATCATGTCGCCTGAGGAAGAGAACTTCACTTTCAAGCAAGGGATGAGGAGAGTTTTAAAGATGATTGGTCTAGAATTTTTGAGGTCTATGCTAAAACTGAACCTAAAATGACTTTAAGCCTGCTCCTTAGTAGCTTTTATTTTGGTCTTGTTCTTTGCTACAGATATGCTTTAGATGCTGTGGTAGGAGGAGATTTCCTTCGTTATGATGCAGATCAAGCTTTTAATGCTATAAAAAATGATTACAATTTCTAGCCCTCCAATCAGTAAAATTGATTCGGCTTTGACAAGCATAAGTGATAGACTTAATACTCTTGAAACAAACATATCTGGTCTAAAAGAAGGGTATAATCAGATTCGTGAACACTATGATAATGTGCCAGTAAATTTTGAACCATCGGGATGGGTTCCCTCAGCAAAAGTTGTTAACAATGGTGAAACTTTCCATACTCGCTGTGATATTATGTCTGAATTCTGTTTAATGCCCAAGGATATTTATGATTCCTTAAATCTTTGGGAGCTTTCCAAATGCGAAGATTGTATAATTTTGGGTGATAATACTATTAAATTACCAAGAGGAGTAGCCGAAGGAGTATTTACAAAACTCCTGGGGATAACAATATCTATTGATTATCTTGTCATTGAATGTGCAGGAGTAGGACAAATTACGCTTGGAAGATCTCTGTTGAAACGCTTCGAGCAATAATAGACGTGGGCCAAGGCACTATGAATTCATCTCTTCACCTTGTGTGACCATGTATTTCCTAAAGATAAGAGTAAAGGTAAGAGAGGTAAGCGTAAGACTTTGGATGCTTCTTCACATGGAAACACTTGATTCTTGCTTTCTGCGCCTAGCTGAAAGGCGTTAAAGAAAAGCGCGTATGAGAGACAACCCATTGTTTTATTTCTGTAATTTTTCTTTATTTGAGTCAAGGTTCTATTTACTTCTGTAGCAATGCCTTTGTATCTTTATTTTCTTGCATTGTTGTGCCAAGTAAGGCCTCTAATAGGAAGATGATGCTAGATTTGGATTTCTGCGGAGGAACAGATTTCTGCTGTTCACCGTATTGCTTCTGTAAAATCACAGAAAAATTATTTAAATCTGAAAAATTTTGTGCGTGATCCTCAGATATGTACGCATCTTTAATTACTTTTGAGTTTTTCGATTGAGCAACGTAAGTGCCTCGAAACAATTCGTCTTTACGGACTGTTCTGTTTTAGATAGATTCTGCCTTTTATTTTGCATTCTCTCTTTTACTAATGTTGAGTGGAATACTTTTTTGGTGGAAGAGCATCACATAACATCAGTGGCAGTAGCTAATGTTTAAAAAGTAATTGTCATGTTTGTGTCCCTATAGAACATGTGAGTTTTTGATTGTGCACTAACCCTCTAATGGGAATTATTCTGAGTTTGGTGTGGCGGAAGTTTTCAAGGGTCATGAGAGAAGGATGATATAATGTGATCAAGAAGAGTGAAGAGCTTAAGCTTGGGGATGCTCCCATGGATCACCCCAGCATATTTCAATAAGACTCAAGCGTCTAAGCTTGGGGATGCCCAAGGCATCCCCTTCTTCATCAGCAACTTATCAGGTCATCTCTAGTGAAACTATATTTTAATTCTTTCACATCATATGTGCTTTACTTGGAGCGTCTGTGTGCTTTTATTTTCGCATTGTTATTTTATTTTCTGAGATCAACTTGTTGGATCCTAGCAATCTTGTTTGGGAGAGAGACACGCTCCGCTTTTTCATGTGAATACTCCTATTCTTCACTTATATTTGTTGAGTATTCTTGTCTAGCTACTGCTATGCTTTTAGCTCCTGTTTTTCATGCATCTCTTGTTCAGAGTTGTTAGTTCTTTTAGATAGAGTACTCTTTGTTTCATTTATAATTATTTGGAGAGTTTGTGTTGAAATAAGTTGATTGGTGTTTGGTTGGAACAGAAAATGTTGCATGTGGTAGATGGTATAATGAAAAAAAGCTTACATATTCTTGTAGATCACTGTCTTGGATAATTTGATACTTGTCAATTGTTTTGAGTTATCAAGTAGTTCATGTTTAAGCTTTTGTATCATGTGGTTAAAACCTATTAGTGGAGAAATACCGTAAAGCTTGTTGAAATTTGGTTTGTATGATTGGTTAAATACCTTTTACTTAGAATCTATTGCTTTATGAGTTAACTCTTATGCAAAACTTTTTGATGCTTGTCTCGAAAGTACTATTCATGAAAAGTTTTTGCTTATATGATTCAGTTGTTTGCTCATTATCTATTTGTTAGCAAACTATAGACCATTGACCTGGATCACTTCATTCATAGCATGTGCTTTACAATACTATTTGATCAAGATTATGATGGTAGCATGTCACCTCAGAAATTATTTTGTTTTTATCGTTTTACCTACTCGAGGACGAGTAGAACTAAGCTTGGGGATGCTTGATACGTCTCAAACGTATCTATAATTTCTGATGTTACATGTTGATATTATACCAATTGTTACATGTTTTACATACACTTCATATCATTTTTATGCATTTTCTGGGACTAACCTATTAACAAGATGCCACAGTGCCAGTTCCTGTTTTTTGCTGTTTTTGCAATCCAGAAAAACTGTTCTGGAAATATTCTCGGAATTGGACGAAACTTGGACAGGACCTCCTATTTTCCCGACACGTACACAGAGTCCAAAGGAGAGACGGAGACGACCTAGGAGGCAGCCACACCATGGGGCGGCGCGGGACCACCTCCTGCCGCGCCGTGGGGTGGTGTGGCCCCCTCGGGTGCCTCCAGCCGCCGCCCTTTCGCCTATATAATCCCCCCGACGCGAAAACCCTAAATACCCGAGCCATTATCCACAAAAAGTTCTAGAGATGCCGCCGTCGTCAACCCTAGCTCGGGAGGGTTCAGAAGCTCTTCCCGGCACCCTGCCGGAGAGGGGAATCATCACCGTAGGGCTCTACATCGTCATGCATGCCTCCAGAGTGATGCGTGAGTAGTTCATCCTTGGACTACGGGTCCATAGCAGTAGCTAGATGGTTGTCTCTCCTCCTTGTGCTATCATGTTTAGATCTTGTGAGCTGCCTGTCATGATCAAGATCATATTATTGTAATGCTACATGTTGTGTTTGCTGGGATCCGATGAATATTGAATACTATGTCAAGTTGATTATCAATCTATCTTATATGTTATTTATGATCTTGCATGCTCTCCGTTTCTAGTAGATGCTTTGGCCAAGTAGATGCTTTTAACTCCAAGAGTGAGTATTTATGCTAGATAGTGGGTTCAGTCTCCAGTAATCTGGAAGAGTGACAGCAACTTCTAAGGTTGTGGATGTGCTGTTGCCACTAGGGGTTAAAACAGCAATGCTTTGTCTAAGGATAATTGTATTGTTTACATTACGCACTTTACTTAATGCAGTAATCTATTGCTTGCAACTTAATACCAACGGGTAACACGGATGTCAACCTGAAGGTGGATTATTAGTCATAGATGATGTTGGATAACGGTCTATGTATCATGTTGTAATGCCCAATTGAATATCATAGTAGTCATCTTGTCATATATATGCATTGTTATGCGCTCAATATTTTATCAATTGCCCAGCTGTAATTTGTTCACCCAGCATGTTAGTTATCTTTATGGAGAGACACCACCAGTGAACTGTGGACCCGGTCCATTCTTTTACACTGATAATACAACCAACTGCAATCATTGTTCCTTTTCATTCTCTGCAATTAAACACTATTTTCCACACCATACGTTTAATCCTTTGTTTTCAGCAAGCCGGTGAGATTGACAACCTCAGTGTTTCGTTGGGGCAAAGTAGTTTGATTGTGTTGTGTGCAGGTTCCACGTCAGCGCGCCACTGACAACCTTCAAAAGTGATTTCTTACTCCTACTGGATTGATAACCTTGGTATCTTACTGAGGGAAAACTTGCTGCTGCACTGCTTCATACCTTCCTCTTGGGCTCTCCCAACGAACGTGTGCTTTCACGTCATCAAGTTGGCCAAGAAAGCCCGTTATGACAACCTGACCACTGTTTTGGGCATGGGGAAGAGTGACTTTCGCTCTATGAGGGAGCAGCCTTTCTACTCCATATGGTCCGCACCTCCGAAGACACAAACTTTTGGCGGAAAGAGCAAGAACTCATTATGCATGAGATATATGCCAAGCTTTCACGCAAGCATGCCGTGTGTGAGCAAAAGGTGCTCAATCTCGACGCTTTGAACTTGAACCCTTACTTCCAAGAGGCTGTTTGGATTGATAGGAATCTCGGGCTTGAGAAGCTTATCTCATCAACAAAACTATGATATCACCTTTGTGCAACAATTCTTTGCAACCCTTGTGTTTGGAGATGATGAGAAGATCACTATGATATGGATTACGGGACCAAACCGTTGTTCATCCAACTTTGAGGAGTTTGCTAAGCTTTTCGGATATCCGTTTCGAGGTGCCTCTACCTCCGTTGGAAGAAGAATGCATCATGAAGGGGTGGCTTATGACAAAGCCCGTTTGGCTCCTCTCTACTACAAGGACTCGGATAGAAGCTCAACCTCCGACCTCCTCCCCACTTTCAACATCTTTCTTCGCATGACTTGGTTTAGCATTGCTCCTCAAGCCGGGAATGTTGATGCTCTTCGTGGAGGACTTGTCAACCTTCTATACCATGCTTAGAAAGTTCAAAAGGCCGGTCTGGATTGCCAAGGTGCTGAGATTGATGTTATGGATTTCATCAAGTGTGAGATTCATTGGATTATTTGTGAGAAGAAGAACCCGATTTATGGACCCTATGTAATGATGCTCATTCTCCAAGAGGTGTCCAAGGTGACCACTCTCAACACCTTCGCCTTCACCATCCATCCCAAGGGCACTCTCCAACAGCTCAACAAGCACAAGAAGCCCCGTCAACCTTCTTCCTCTCGTGTTCCTTTTCAATCTAGTGATGAGGAGGAAGCTTCTGGGGCCCCAATGCCTAGACGAAGCAAGAATGCCGACCCTCCCTCTCATGCTCGCGGCAAGGATCTTGTGAACAAAGAAGTGAGTAAGCTCTCTTGGTGGAAGAGAAAGATGCTTTGCATGGGTATTGCGGTTCACAAGGAAAACCATGATGCTTATAAGGAGAGGAAGCACATTTTGAGCAACCAAGGTATTATCATCCGGGAATTGCGCAAGGTTAACAATGGTGGCACCACTCCTCCTCCCGAAGAGGATGAAGATGGGAATGAAATTGTGTCATCCGAGTCCAAGCCCACTATCACCATTGGACATTGGAACCAAGAATATTTTCCTTGGGCTGATTGTGAGGATGTGACTTCCATGCCATCCACTTCTCGCAACACCGGCAAGGCTCCTATGGTTGAATCCGATGAGGACTACAATGAAGATGGTGGAGGTGGTGATGAGGAAGATGAAGACGAAGCCTCCGGGTGATCTCCTTGGGTTCGAGTAGCATCGCTCTTTTCTCTTTTGGCATTTCGAGCCAAAGGGGGAGAAGTAGTTCTATTAGCTTCCTATCGCGGGAATTGCATGGGTCGGACACAAGCATGCTCTTTTATCATTCTTGTTGCGCTTGTGTCCATTTATCTTTATTTGTCGAACTTATTTGCTTTTTGTGAGATTTGAACTATGTGGTGTGTGAGACATATGGATTTCTTATTATGTATGGTTGAGACTACATTATATTGTGCTATGATCTCTATGGATGTTTATCTACATTTATATGCACAAGGTATGGTTTTCATCTCAAGTCTCAACCTAATGTGTGATATGTCTCATTTGTGCAAATTGTTGTCCCTATATCATGTTGATGTATCTTGTTGGAAATTGTCTCTCTATATGTGTGTATTTGCATTCAAAGGCAAATTGATTATACGCACACATTTAGGGGGTGTGCTTTCCATTTTTCTTGAGAACATGATCTAGTTGTGGAATTTTATTGCAAATCATAGTGTTGTCATCTAACACCAAAAAGGGGGAGATTGAAACAGCATTTCGTGATCCCTTGTGTTTTGTGTGTTAGTTAACAACACTAGCGATGTTTTAATCAAGTGTTAAGTGATGCAGGTTTAGCTCTATAAAACATTGTGCATCAACACCAAAAGGAAAAGAGGATTTTATCGAAGTTCTGGAGACTTCCAGGCCGGAGTCTCCGGTCTGTTGGGCCGGAGTCTCCGGACTCAGGGGATTCAGTCGAAGAGGCTCAAGTTGGTTCACTCCCTGGACCCTGTCCGGAGTGTTACCGGAAAGTTACCGGAGGAAGGGCGAAGTCTCCGCCCCAGGCCGGAGTCTCCGGTTTTTGGACCATAAGACTCCGGTCTGAGCTGCTCCAAGCCTCAAGGTGGTTCAGCCCCTGGACCCAGGTCGGAGTCTTGCCGGAATCTGCCCGGAGTCTCCGGTCAATCTGACCGGAGTCTCCGGTGTGAAGACTGCGGCAACGGTTACATTTTGTGGAGGGGGTATAAATACCCCTCCACCTACCTCCAGCCAGCTAGCTCGCCCAACATTGAAGAACACCATTATTGCAAGCTCAAGAATCACTAGATCTCCCAATCCCTCCACCCAAACTTGTTGATCTTTGTAGGATTGAAGGAGAAAGCCCGGATCTACATCTTCACCAAGCCGATTTACATTTCCCCCTCATTCACTTGAGGGACCATTTGCTAACGTTTCCATTGGGAAAACCTAGCCCCTTATTGTACTCACTTGTTGTTCTTGTGACAGATTGTAGCCGCTCAGGAGCCCCCAATCCAGTTGTGGGTTGTGCCCCGGATTGTTGTTGTAAAGGCTCCGGACTCCGCCTTGAAGGTTTCCGATAGTTGAAGGTGAACCAAACCTTTATGGTGCGGTTCATCGGAGAAGAAGGTGAAGCCTTTGTGGCCGTTGAGTCATTGTGTTGGCTCACACCTCTCCAACGAGACGTACTGCCCTAAAAAGGAGGAACTCGGAAATACATCCGTGTCTCCGCGTGCTTTCATTTCGGTTACCTCTATCCTTGTTTACCGTCTTTACCTTGTGTATCTTGTTTAGTTGATAGCTTGTCATATAGGTAAATTCACCGTAGTTGCATATCTAGAGAATTTACCTTTCATGTCAAGCCTAAATTGAAAAAGAACTAAAATTGGAGTAGCACCTCTTCACCCCCCCCCCCTCTAGGTGTCATACGATCCTTTCAGTAACAATATTAACAAAGTTTGGCCTGGTGCTCCACCATTTTTCAAACTTAAAACTCCCTTTTTTTTGGTATCTGACCACAGCCAGAGTCCCAAAGAAGTGGGGTATGATCACTACCTAATCTAGACAAAGTTTTTGCATGAGTCAAAGGAAAGATGGCCTCAAAACTAGTAGTGCAAAAAATTCTATCAATTCTGCTCATGAATGCATTCTTCTGATAGCAGGTCCATTTTTCAATTCTACTCATGAATGCATTCTTCTGATAGTAGTGCAAAAAATTCTATCAATTAGACCAGGTATACATCCTCCCTAGTGGGGTGATTTCCATTAATGCCCAGATTTCCACCCAGGCATTAAATTTATCTACCCATCTATAATCTACAATACCATTGCTCTTGTCTTCCTGAGACCTCACTAAATTGAAATCACCTCCAATGATAGCAGGTCCTTCCCAATTTAAGAAAAGTTCATGAAGTTCAGATATAAAAGCTTTCTTGCCCTCCTCGTAAGGAGAACCGTACACAATAGTTATTCTAACCACATTATTATCAGCTTTAATTTTAACCACTACACTAACTAATAATCTTTTGATTTACCAAGCAATAATATCGAAAACATCACCATTAACACCTACTAGAATACCCCCCCAGCAGAACCAATAGCAGGGAGATAGTTCTAGAAAAAATCTATTTCCTAATAAATTTTTCAAGAAGGAAGCAGTAAACTTCTCTTGTTTAGTCTCCTGAAAACCTATATAATCCACTTTCAAAGGGATAATTGTATCTTCTATGCACTTTTTCCTACCAGGAGCCAACAAGCTCCTTGAGTTCCAAAAGGCGTATCTCATAATGCTAGCTTCCTAGGGTGCTTGCCCCGAGATTTTCTAATCACAGTCGTCCAATTTTCATCAAGATCCACTATTCTATCATGAGCAGGACTACTTCTAGGCGAACAGACATCATTTTGCATATCTAAATAACTACAACTACTACTAGCAACAGTAGAAACATCTATTTTTTATCTAGCATCATCTAAAGCAACTAAATTAGCACCACTAGTCACATCACTGGCAGGAACAACTAATTATGTTACCTCCTCTACATTATTATCAGAGGCATCACAATCTATTATTTCACTAATGTTTATTCCTACTTTACCAGCAATAACTTCTAATTCATTTGATTGCATGATACTAAAAGGATTGGATCTCATTATACCTGCCATTTTCTTGTTAAGAATCTCCAGATTGCGCCTCATTTTACTTTCTTTAGCCTTTTCCATCACATTCCTTGATCTATCTATCCTTGCACTCCTCCTGCTGGGTTGAACAGGACCCCACTTTGACTTCTTGCTGATTCTATTATCATCCTGACCACCATTTCCCCTGACAGACAAGTCATCAAAGTTGGGCATGATATCCTCTGGCAATTGTACCTCCTGAGCTTTCGTTTCCTCCACAAGCACCAGTTTCTGAGAGAAAGACACCCCTTGTTCTTCCAACCAGTATCCATTAGCTTCATTCCTAGCATCAGAGTTCCTCTTAGCGCTGTCATCCCAAATAAAGCCATTACTATTCACTACCCCTCTCTCCACCAGTAGTTTGTACACAACAAAGCCACTAAGCATCGCACCCTCAGGAATCTCACTTGCATTCCCCACATGCTGTCTGCCATTTGTTCCACTACCTCCATTTTTGCTACTGTTTTGAGAGGTGTTAGAACTCCTTCCTGATTCTGACTTTCTACCATCAGAATCCATTGTCTCTCTGGGACCATTGTTAATATCAGCATCCTTTTCTTCACTATCCTTGGTTTCCTTAAAATCAGCTGGCTTCCTTCTAGCATCCACTACAGTATCCATTTCCATTTCAAACTGCAGTTGATACAAGCCACCGTGGTAATGAAACAGTCTATTCTGGGGCACTTTGGTTGGATCTCTAACTCTAATCTTGACCCTCACCACTTCTGAGCAGTCCTTGCATACACTCATCCAGTCTACATCCAGAAGTATGCCACAAGTTGAAACAGCTTGTTCCAGAGCTCCCCATTCACACCATTGGGAGTCCAGACCAGTCACCTTCATCCATGCTTCCTTAACTATTTCAACAGGCTCTACAGCATGACAGTCCCATTTCTCCACTCTAACCCAGACATCACTCTTGCCTAAGCCAAACCTGGGGTAACCAATCACTTGCTCTACTGGCAGATGAGGTGGGAATTGCACCAGAAAGCACCATTGACCCAGATCTCTAATCTGCCATGGCCAATTGGTTTTGTAGATATCAGAGAACTCTTTGTCTAGTTCCTCTTTCGATATCTCCCCTTCCTCAATCACCACCATACCACAGTTTTTGTTACTTACCACAAGATTTGCAACTACCTCATGACGGGGATGTACCCTTCGGGTCCCCTACTATTGGTATACCTGGTGCGGCCCAGACGAAAACATACCCGAAGGCCCAAAGAAGCCCAAGAAGCTACAACTTGTAGTCCAAGACAACAACTCATTGTAAACCCTACCTGGCTCCCTTTATAAAGCCAGACAGAGGCACCCCCATAGGGGGGAGAGACACAACCCGCATAGGCATAATGAGACCACGTCTCACCACCACAATCGCCATTACGGCCACCATGTAACCTCATATCATGATAATCAGACAAGCAGGAGTAGGTCTTTACCTCACAATGAGGGGCCGAACCTGGATAAATCTTGCTTGTTAGCCGTCCGATACTACCAGCACGCCATCTTCTCTCTCTATTCGAAACCCTAGGTATCTCACCATGGGATTTGATGTGTTAACACCACGTCAATTGGCGCCGTCTGTGGGAAGAACGCGTGCTGGATCGCGGTTTCGGCGGCTCCATCATCTTCATCGACAAATCTTCATTGACAAAAGCGGCCAGATCGCATCTAGCGGCGGCGTCCGTGCATGGCAGATCCAATCTACGTCAACCACAGCGGCGACTCGCGGATCAACGCCTGGGGCTCGACATCACCATCGCCTCGTGTGCGTCTCGTCAAAACAATCAAATCGCATGTAGACGGATTATTCGCCGCAACGATCGGCGAGTTCCGTCATCAACAAGGCGACCCGGCGTCCGGCTGCCGACGTGACAGCAAAACCTTAGGCAGACCATCACGGCGTCCAAACGTCCCTGCCCTTGCGCGAGCTGCGCCTGTCCGACAGAGGCGGCCACACGCACGTTCATCGGCAGCAATCGGATCTCACAACTACTAGGAGCAGCGCAACGTGCGCCAACCTCAGGCCAAGCCGGACAATCGAAGGAATCGCCAGCATCGCGGGTGTTTAGGCTGATCGACTTTAGATCGGACAAGCACCCAAGAGAGCAGCACAAACCCCAAGTTCTGATTGGCACAACCTCACGTACGAGCAATGGAAAAAGGAAAAGAGCGAGCAGCCAGCTCTGTCCAGCTCGGCGACATCAGCGACTCGACAACTCGGGTGCCAACAAATTTCGACTCCCTCAATTTCTTTGACCACCACAACACAATCATCTACAAATTAATTCTTTGAAGAATAGTCTATTGCGTCGGCTTGTGCTGTGATATTCACAAATTCACCGTTACACTGCTCCGACAACCAGGCCGCCAAGGCCCGAAAAGAGCGTCGTGGCCGGCTCCGCCTGTGACGCAATCGAACAACATCGCCGACTCCGCCTCGGCCAACTTCAAACTCCCTCACCTTCATCAACAACCACGATCGCGATCTGCATTGGCGGTACCGGCACAGCAAGCCCGCTCCCTGGAAGGGCACTACGTACCCTCGGGGGCTGGCACTTGACATCAACAACGGCATCAGCTTCGGCCGCGCGCACTCGACAGACCGGCGACTCGGGGCGGCGGTGGTGTCGTGCATCTTCGTCGGCCGCTCACCGACGCAGGGTGCTCCTAATACTCGGGGGCTGCGTCTCAAAATTACTTCGGCGCACCCGACACTCGGGGGCTGGCGTTTCGACACCAACCTCGCCCATGTCAAGATCACTTGCGACAATCGTCATCGGCCATAGGACCACGCGGCCCGACAAATCACCGACGCACAACTCCGCGATGTAGACTCCGTCCACTACGACGTTCATAATTCGACAACCTCTACAACCACTTTGACGAGTCAACCTCGACAGTCTACAGATTTCCGCCGCTCATGAACAGTTAAGTCACTTTCATATTTTATTTCTTCAATTCTAACCTGCTTTGGTTGCATCCAACACTCGGGGGCTGGCGCTTTTTGACTCTCATGCGTCGACTTCCTCCATTGCATGACTCCGCCGTGTCGACTCTCTCCGCCGCACAACTCCGCCGCATCGACGCTCTCCGCCACGCAATTCCGCCACGTCGACTCTGGTCCGCCACGTCGACTCCCTGCACCGTTCAAGTCCGCTGCGTCGACTCTGGTCCATCGCGTCGACTCATTCCGGCTAAACGCTGCGCGACTCCGCACCCGACACTCGGGGGCTGCGCCATACATGTTGCAAAATTCACCTCGGCCGCACCCGCGTTGCGTCGGCTTCATCCGCCCATCGGGAAGGCACTCGCCATCGGCCCGAGTGTCGCGCACCGACAAATATCTACGGCAGCAGGCGCAAAGACTAGAGCACTCACAAGATACTCGACAAAAACAAAAGGAAGGCAAATTGAGCCTATGCCCAACTACAAATAGTTGCACATAGCCTCGGGGGACTACTCCCATCGGGAGCGCTGCCGCGCACCCGATAAAACTACAATCAAAGACATTAAGTTGTCCAAAACAAGCAGTCGAAGCTTACTCGACTCGGCTACTTAGCCATATGCAAATTTCGATCACAAATCCCCGGGTTGCGTCCGCCGCATATACCTCGGATGTTGCACGCACAGTGCAAAGGTAAGACTCGCCGATCCATCGAACTGGGCCGGGGCCCGCTCCTACAGCGTTTGCCCTGCAAATTTCCATGTCAACAGACATGAAGAAAATCCTGACGGACGCGTTAGGTCGCAAAGTTATGCTGCAGGTCGGCTCAGTAAGACCTCCGCGGCCTGAGTCGAACCTGACCAGCTTGTTCCGGGTTCGAGTCCGGGGACTCGAACTTCAAGTAGGCTAGTAAGGTTTTGCCTAGAAGTGCAGTCACTACTAGGAAACATGCCATCTGTGGCGCACCAAAAACGCTTTCTGTGGCGCATGGAGGATGGGCCACAGTTAGCTCGCCACTTAAATATATTTCTGTGGCGCATCCCGGGTGCGCCACAGAAAGCTCAGATTTCTGTGGCGCACTACTCAGGGTGCGCCACAGAAATATTTCAGTGGCGCATCACTCTGGCGTGCGCCACAGAAATGCATGCGCCACAGAACAAAAATAACATGCGCCATAGAATAATTTACAGGTATTCTGGAATTGCTGCTGCCTGCTGTATAAATACAGGTATATTACAGGAAATACAGGTATATATACGGATATAATAGAAATAATAATATATTTGACACGGTATATGAAAACAGACAAATTACTATGTCATCACATTACTTAGAGCCCGAAAAACATAAATATAGTGACAAGTGCCAAATTAATTGTACAAAAGTTCATCTCATGTCACATAAGTCATAGTACAAATAAGGCTGAGAAGCCAGATTCAGCGTGGGGCGCAGGAGCCGACGATGATAAGTGGGGCCTAGTGATCCCTTAATGTCTAAGCAATCACTAGGGCCCACGTATCACGCCGGCTCTTGCTGGGGTCGATGCTGGGGTCTCTTGCTGGGTCGCTAACGGAGAACACGTCTAGCTCTACTGGTAGGATTGAGCCTTCTTCTTGATAGGCTCCGGGAACGGTTTATAGCAGTCTTTCGTCATCCACGTCCTCATGTCATTTTGCCTGTCTAGGCGTTCTTCGATCTCCCACTTAGACAACCCTGGAGATGGATTGGGATATATATTTGGTTAATAATATAAATAGAGTATGATTTATTCATCTAATTAAGTGGATAAGTCTATAATAAATAAAATAAAGAAGCACTTCTATCGAGTGAGGCAAGGCTTTCTTTTACAATACATCCTACCTCTGGCGTTGTGTAAGGACCCCCTGCTTCCATGACATCTTCCAAAATGTTTTGCGATAACTGCCTCTGGATGCGATGAAAGTCTTCTCTAAGCTCAGAATCGGTGATTTCCCCCGCATTTTTGCTCCATTCTTGGAGACTAGATGGCCACCTCGTTGTCTCTACATCCCGGACAAGCCCTTTAATGTGATGGAGGACGTAGAAGGCATCCTTCACGCTGCCAGGCACATGCTTGATGCAATGGAACCCGGTCCCATGCCAGAAAATGTGTTTGTTATCCTTCGTTAAACGTTCCCCATTCTTTTCTTTGTGGAAGTGGCCTCCCTTTTGGGCATAGCCCTCGAGAGCCTCATCGAGAACACCCTTTATTCTGGTGTAGTTTTTAAGACTCCCCGAGGCGAAATAAGTGGCAACGGACCACCCCGGGCTTACGACGATGAGTACTTCATACTCGTCACTGCTCAACACAATTGAAACGGAATGTTGGAAAGGATCAACAACGGAAGAAATCTATAAGATAGCATAAGATACGACGGCGGCGACCAGATGTGTACTTACTCGAAAAAGAAAGGCATAAGAAAACTGTTCTTATCCTGGTTGTTCAGCATGATTCTCTGGAGGAACTTCGTGGCCTTGGCCCGTGTCGTTGATCCTTCCACCAGCAGGCTATTACGCATGTAGTAGGGATCCACTACCTTGATGTACGGGGTATTGTCTCTCCTGATCCTCATCGCCTGGTTGAGCGCGTATAGGCGGACCAAGTTATAGTCCAGCCGTCTAAAGTGAAACAGCCTGAAGACGTCCTCGTACGATATGAAAAACAGATCCGCGGGGGTTTCATGGACGAACTCGGCCAAGTCCTTTGGCACCTTGACAGTGAACATCGGGTAATTTGGATCCTCTTCTTTAAGAAGGTTGCCCTCTAGCGTCAAGATAGCATTTTGCAAAGAGAGCATGCATCCGTCTGCGAGGCGGAGCAGCTCCCGAGACAGGATCGGTTGACCAGCTTCATGAACTCGGGTCACGCCATCCGCAGGGGGTGATACCATGTCTTCATACCCCCGGATAGTCGTCTTAGGAGCTGGCTTACTTCTCTTCCTGTGCTTCTTCTTCTTTACCTCGGGGGATGCATCTTCTGTAGCCACATTGATTGAGTACTTGTTGGAGCCGAAGCTGATCACTGGGGGAGGCCCTTTTTTCCCTCCCTCAATCCAAACCCTGACACCCTCACAGACGGTAGGAAAGATCGACGTGAACGTCTTTGTCACTGCCTGTGCGATGTTGATGCATGTAAAATGCATACATGAACTTTGCATTATTTTTACTTATGTTCCAGTCATATTTGCACCATATAAGGGTTATATCACTGTTTTATAATGATTTTGGGAATATTTAATATGTTTCCTATTTTTTATGGAATTAACCCTGCGTAGGCAAAATACCCTATTTCTTTCCTTTAATGTTTGAGGGACCCAAACGACGTCCAAATGACCTAGAAATTTACGAGCATCATTTTCTGAGAGGAACAAGACATGTGAGCGAAAGAAGCAAACAAGAGGAGGCCCAAGGGCCCAGATGAGTGGGCCCACGCGGCCCAAGTACCTGGCCACGTGGGACCCCCCACTTTGGCCCTCGAGGCTCCGTTGTCATCGATCTTTCCTCCACCGACTCCGTTTTAACCTAAAAACGCCTATAAAAATTATCCCCCGACGTTCTCTGGAAGGAGCGCCGCAGAAACACAGAAACACCGAAATAGAGACCTGGAACTGCAGATTGGAGGGGGAAAACTCCGGCGGGGCGCTGCCGGCGTGGTCTCCATCTTCTCCAACGACTTCTCCACCGTCTCCATGATGAAGAGGGAGTAGTCCACCTCTGGACTATGGGTTTGTGGAAGTAACTTATGTATCTCTCTCTCTTGAGCTTCACTAATTAGTACCGTATGAGCTGCTGAACATGATTACGGTCATCTATGTAATACCTTTGTGGTGGATCTTTTTATGAGTTAATATATGTTTGAGATTGCAATGGTTTTGTTTCAGTTATGAAAGTAGATGCATATTATGTACCCCGTTCTTATTTACTTGTTATGATCAAGCATGTTTATGAGAGCGTGTGAGGGGGAACGTGTGCATTAGTTGGAGTAACGGGGGGTGGCTAGTGCGGTGAACGTGAGAGAAAGTTCCGCGATCCACTTGGGTGTTTACCTTACTTTGTTGCCTCAATAGGGATAAAAAGAAATACCATGCTACCGAAGATGTGGGTGTGACCATTGCCACTTCCTCCATGACTAGATCTAGCATGTTCTTATTTTAACTTCATGTCATGATACTTATTGCTATACTCTGAGTTATCTTAATTATCGAGGTGTTATGATTTAGTTCGCATCTTGGTGGAGTATAAGAGAGACTAATAACCAAAAGGTCTCTATGTTAGGGCGTGATGCCCATATGATTATAACTTGTCATTAAACTGTTGTGTTGCAATCTCATATGTCAACTCTAGTGTTCCATTGTCCACCACGTTATTATAGAGAGAGTGCATTTGTGAAACCATGAACCCGGTCCATTTTTAATCATAAGAAACACCTTTCCAACAACTTTTACCACTTTTCCATTTTCTGCCATTATTAAATCCGAAAATACAAAAACACTTTTACATCTTGCATTCATTATAAAAAACCCAAAAATATCATTTATCATTGCTACCACCATCCTTGCATATTTATTTACCACCATTGCATATTTATTTCTTGTTTGTATTGCATATTATCTTGATATCATTCTAACACCTTGTGCTTGACAACCACTAGGTGAGGTTGAGGACCAAAACATTTACTTTGTTTTGTAGGTAACCAAAAGAAGGATAGGAAGATAAATCTTCACTACTGATTCCCCGAGAGTTCGATATTAAACCCTCGAGTCACCCTCGTGGGGAAAACACGTCTTCCACTTACTACACACTCTGCACTTGGAGTCTCAACCTAACCCATTTACTTTTCATGCAGGTAACCACGCGAAGGGCTAGCAATTTTCTGGCGCCATTGTGGGGTAACTACGTGAAGGGCCATCAGATGACCGTCTGAATCATACTATTTTCCTCTATCGGTTCCTCGCCTCCTGTTCGAGAACCCCCGGCCTCGTTATTGTCAGCCATGTTCGCACCTATAAGAAAAAAAACGTCGAAGTTAGTCAAGGCCCTCTCGGGGTACCTGCAAGCATTTCACAAAAAATCCACATCTCCGGCCGGCATCTCCACGACACGATGGTCGGAGCACAAACAACCACATGAAAGTCAACATAAGTGGACAAGTCAACCATGTGATGCATGAAAATAAAACATTAGTCTTAACCAAGTACAGTGGAAACATCAGTCTACATAGATAAGTGGACAAGTCAACATAAAACATAGTACGGAAAGAAGTGGACAAGTCGCTCTATGGGTCGTCGTCCCTATTCAGCTGAGCCCAGAACATCGGATCTGCGGGATCATCAGTGTCCTCGCTCCCCCACGGCTGACCCGAAAGAGTGCGGAACGGAGGTATGCCGTCCCGCCTATTCACCTCGACCCAGTGCCTAGGGTCGCTGTGGTGATAAGCATCGGGGTTCGGCGGCCCGAACATCCGCAGTAGCTGCTGCTCCTAATCCTACCACTCCTGGTGCCGCTGCTGCTGCCGCTCCTCCGACGCCTGCTGCCGCTCCTGCTGCCGCTTCTGCCGCCGCTGCTCAGAGTCGGAATCCCAGTCCTTCTCCCATTCCTCCTCTTGCTGCTCCTCCTCCTGCTGCTCCTCCTCCTCCGCCCAGATCCCAAGAGAAGTGATGTCGTCGTCAGTAGGACCGGTGCCGTGGGAAGGACCGGTGCCGTATGAAGGACCAGCACCGTCAAAAGGACTAGCGCCGAACTGCTGGTAGGACATCAAGTTTGGCTCGTTCTGCAGGAGATGCCTCACATACGGGTCGTCCTGGGGGCGTGCGTTGCGACGTGCTATATGCGCCTCAGCCAACCTGTGCTCCATCTCCTTGGCCATTTCCACCTGTCTGATCCCATCCGGTATGAACTCATTCACACGGTGGCGATCCGCTGGGTAGTTCAGATCGTTATCTTTCTTCTTATCACCGTACTCGTGTACGACGAAATAATCATAGGCGCGCGCCGCCTCCTCCGCTGTATTAAACTGCCCAGCCCAGTGCTTCCTCTTGTTGATATGGATCTGACATCCATACACGTACCGACCAAGCTTCTTCCTATAGCACGCCCTCACACCCTTAAACCCGGCCATTCCGTGAAACTAAAACATATTAAAAACAAATTCATTAGAATCAAAAAACTACACAACTATATACTACAAACTACACAATATGGAAATTACACAATATAAACCAATGAACAGAACTAAAATTATTTTTAGCAAAGTCATGCCAAAATTATATTCATGCATGTAGGGACATTGATCAAATATGCAAAATTATAACTAATACATCTTGATCCCATGAATAATTTGGTCCATTTTTATTTAACCCTAGTACATCGCGAATAATATCACTAATACATGAACCTCTGAAACTAACTTCGGCCGGGTGCTGAGCCGCGGGCGCTGCGCATCCAAAGATAAGGAACCCTCACAGGGTCATAGCTCACGTGAGGAGGAACCCTCTGAAGAAATGACCATCCATTGTTGTACTGCCTATCCAACAAATTCATGTAGCGACGGACGTGCTGGTCCTCCTCCCTGATACAGCGACGTACCACCTCCTCGGGGGCCGGCTCCCTCTACACCGAGCATGGCCCACGCGACCGCCACCAAAGAAGATCCGGGTCGACGACGTCACCCGGATTCCTCACCAAGATACGCGTCTCGGAAGGTAGCACCTCCCAGTACCAGCCCGACGGAGTCCAGTCGCGGACATCGCCCCTCTGGTCCAACAGTGACATCGTCGCCGAGAACAATAAACTAAAAACACAATTTTTAAGTAGCAAGCAAATTTAAATAAAGTACAAATTCATAGCAACTATCAAATAACATAGTACCATATCAAATTAATATCAACAACACAATTTTCAAACTCATTTTAAACAACAAATTTTCATAACAACAATTTAAACAAACCCTACGAAATTACAAACTACAATATCATGAAAATTAACTACAATGCAAATTATCAAATTATGAACAGAACTAAAATTATCTACAATCTAAGCTACACAACTATATGTCCTATTTTTAGCAAAGTCATGCCAAAATTCACGAATTTTTTTGGCATGACCTTTGCTAAAAAAGGGACATATGGAGTACCCGAATTTGCCGGAACGGAAGTTAATCGACGTTCCGACAATCTCAAGGGCCTCTTGGGGTACCTGCAAGCATTTCACAAAAAATCCACATCTCCGGCTAGCATCTCCGGCCAGCATCTCCACGACACGATGGTCGGAGCACAAACAACCACGACACGATGGTCGTGGTAGCACAGATCAACACAAGCACACACAACTTCCCGATGTTCCCGATGTTCCCGATTTTCCCTATTTTCCCGATGTTCCCGATTTTCCCGATGTTCCCGATGTTCCTGATTTTCCCGATGTTCCCGATTTTCCCGATGTTCCCGATGTTCCTGATTTTCCCTATTTTCCCGATGTTCCCGATTTTCCCGATGTGAGCGTAAACCCTAAGTGCTTTGGAATCGATCCCTAGCTAGAGAAGCAAGGAGCAACCGAGTTTTCTCTGTTCTATTCGCCATTCCGTCGAACACCTTCCGCGCATCACCCAGACGGCCGACCTCATCAGCGCCCTCTCGGAGGATCCGCTTCTCCAGGTGCTCCGCCGCCTTGGCAGCGCCCGCGCCGCCGCGCGCACCAGCCTCATGTCCCGCCATTGGCGCGGCCTCTGGAGGCGCTTCGGGGACTTCACCTTCCGCGACCTCGCACTCCGCTCGCTACTTCCCGCGCTCGAATCCCTCGTCCTCGCCAACGTATTCCGTCTCGACATCCGCGTCCCTGAGATGGCCCCGGAGCTCTCCCCCTGGCGCGAAGAACACATCATGCGCGTCTCTTCTCTGCTCCGAGATACGTCTCCAACGTATCCATAATTTCTGCTGTTCCATGCTTATATTATACCATTTGCTACATGTTTTATATACACTTCGTATCACTTTTATGCATTTTCTGGGACTAACCTATTAACAAGATGCCACAGTGCCAGTTCCCTGTTTTCTGCTGTTTTTGGTTTCAGAAAGTTACTTCTGGAAATATTCTCGGAATTGCACGAAACAAAAGGCCAAGTCCCTATTTTTCCAGCACGTACACGGAGTCCGAAGGAGAGACGAAGAGAGCCACGAGGTGGCCAAACCACCTGCGGGCGGGCCACCCGCCGCGCCGCCTGTGGTTTGGGCCCCTCGGGGGTCCGCCGACATCGCCCCTTCGCCTATTTATTCCCCGAGACGCGAAAACCCTAAAACACCGAGCCTTTCATCCAGAACATATTCGCTGCCGCCGCCGTCGTCAACCCTAACTCGGGGGGTTTCTGAAGCTCTTCCCGGCACCCTGCCGGAGAGGGGAATCATCACCGGAGGGCTCTACATCGCCATGCCCGCCTCCGGAGTGATGCGTGAGTAGTTCATCCTTGGACTATGGGTCCATAGCAGTAGCTAGATGGTTGTCTTCTCCACTTGTGCCATCATGTTTAGATCTTGTGAGCTGCCTATCATGATCAAGATCATCTTATTGTAATGCTACATGTTGTGTTTGCTGGGATCTGACTTATATTGATACCTATGTGGAGCTGAATATTATATTATCATGTCTATGTCATTTGTGATCTTGCATGCTCTCCGTTACTTGTTGAAGCCTTGGCCACGTGAATACTTGTAACTCCAAGAGGGGGTATTTATGCATGATAGTTGGGTTCAACCTCTATTTAACCTGGGATAGTGACAGCAAGTTCTAAGGTTGTAGATGTGTTGTTGCCACTAGGGGTAAAACAGCAATGCTTTATTCAAGGATGAATGTATTGTTTACATTACGCACATTACTTAATGCAATTGTCTGTTGCTTGCAACTTAATACTGGAAGGGGTACGGATGTTAACCGGAAAGTGGACTATTTAGGCATAGATGCATGCTGGATAGCGGTCTATGTACTTTGTCGTAATGCCCAAATGAATCTCATAGTAGACACCACAGCTCACACATGCATGTTATATGCACTTATCAATTGTCAATTGCCCAGCTGTAATTTGTTTACCCAGCATGTTAGTTATCTTATTGGAGAGACACCACTAGTGAACTGTGGACCCCGGTCCATTCTTTTACATCTGAAATACAATCTACTGCAATCATTGTTCTCTACTGTTTTATGCAAACAAACATCATTTCCATTCGATACGTTTAACCCTTTGTTTTCAGCAAGCCGGTGAGATTGACAACCTCACTGTTAAGTTGGGGCAAAGTAATTTGTTGTGTTGTGCAGGTTCCACGTTGGCACCGGAATCCCTGGTGTTGCGCCGCACTACACTCCTTCACCAACACCTTCGAAGCAAACCTCGTTTTCCTACTGGTCGATTAAACCTTGGTTTCATACTGAGGGAAAACTTACTGCTGCACTCATCATACCTTCCTCTTGGGGTTCCCAACTGACGTGTGACGTACAAGCATTGTTTCTGGCACTATTAACTAGAGCCACCAACACGTTTTCTGGCGCCGTTGCCGGGGAAAACCGAATTGCTTCTGCAAGGGGAGTCTCTCACACCCAATCTCTTTACTTTGTTATTTGTCTTGCTTAGTTTATTTTTATTTAGTCTTGTTTGCTCTCTTTATCAAAAACACAAAAAAATTAGTTCCTTTTTATTTCGAATTACTATTATGACTAGTTGTTTTCAATGTCTTATCTCTATGAAACTGGGTCTCGTTATAAGAATTACCGCTTCTCTCCAAAAGGAAAACATCTATGGGAACAAATAAGAAGATTGAATGGTTTTGCTAAGAACTTGTGTTCTACATATGATGAATCCTACTGCTTTAATGAATCTCTTTGCTATAGAAGGCACAAACATCTCCCTTTCCAATGTGAGTATACTGATAATGAAACCTTGGCTGCCTATGCTAAAGGAAACTATGATTTTGGTAATCTTGAACAAATTGAAGAGTTTATTGTTTTTAAGGGTGCCCTTGAAATTAGTTCTTATCTTGAACATAAAACTGATGCCCCTTATAAATCTGAATGTATTGCCATACTTAAATATTGTTGTGATACCTACAAGGATAATAATTCTTACATTACTGAACATCTTGAGAGGATGTTTCCTCAAAAAGATGAAACTTGTGCCTTGCAGGAACCTGAGGAAGAGGAAATTGCTGAAACTGTGATCTCATTGGATGAAAAAGAGGAGGAGAGTGAAGAACAAAAGGAGGATCTACCTTCTAATGACAGTAACTCTTCAACTCTTACACTATTTAATTGCCCTCCATGCCTACCTAAGGAGGAAGAGTGTTATATTGTTGAATGCCATGATTCTTTTGAAATATCTCCTTTTGATAAATTTTACGTAACAAGCTCCTTGACTCAAGAAAACGAAATTTCAGAAATAAAACAATGGCTCCCTAATGCTATATATGATAATGCTCTTGATGATGGTCCTATATTGCCTAATGATATTTATTATACTACTATTGTCAAAAGTGGGTTTAATGACCCCACTGTTTTTGAACTTAATAAAAATTATGTGTTTGTAGATCATGAAAAGCATGCTTTATGTGATAGTTATATAGTTGAGTTTGTTCATGATGCTACTGAAAGTTATTATGAGAGAGGAAAATATGGTTGTAAAGTTTTCAAGTCACTAAAACACCTCTCTTTATGTTGAAAGTTTTGAAGTTGTACTTGTTTCATCTTTCTATGCTAGTTGCTTTATGCTTCAATAATTTATTTTGTTACAAGGTTCCCTTGCATAGAAAGTGGGTTAGACTTAAATGCGTTTGATATTTGCCTCTTGATGCTCTCTTTTGTTTTTCAAGTTCTATTCCTATGAGAGCATCATTAAAATCTTTTAGCCTAGCTAAAGGCATTAAAGAAAGCGCTTTAGGGAGGCAACCCTTTATCTTTTTTTTAGTTTTTCTCAAGGAGTTTTGTTACTTCTGTAGCAACTCCTTTGTATCTTTATTTTATCGCAATGTTGTGCCAAGTAAAGTTCTATATTGAAAGTTGATGCAAGATTTGGATTTCTGCGCAGTGACAGATTTTTAGCTGTCACGGATTTGAGCTTATCTCCCTGTAGAAAATTCAAAAAATTCTGAGAAAAATCACGCATATTCCTGAGATATGTACGCAACTTTCATTATTTTAGGCCAGATCCATCTGAGCAACTTAAGTGCCTCGAAAAAATTCGTCATTCCAGACTGTTCTGTTTTTGACAGATTCTGCCTTTTGTTTTGCATTCGCTCTTTTACTGTGTTTGTGTGGATTTCTTTGCTCCACAAAGCATTGGTGGCTGTAGCTAATGTCCAGAAGCTTTGGGATTGATTGTATCATTACAGAATATGAGAATTTTTGATTATGCACTAACCCTCTAATGAGAACTGTCTTGAGTTTGGTGTGAAGGAAGTTTTCAAGGATCAAGCGAGAAGGGTGATATTATGTGATCAAGAAGAGTGAAAAGCCTAAGCTTGGGGATGCCCCCGTGGTTCATCCCAACCATATTCAGAGAGACTCAAGCGTCTAAGCTTGGGGATGCCCAAGGCATCCCCTTCTTCATCAACAAACTTATCAGGTCATCTCTAGTGAAACTATATTTTAATTCTTTCACATCTTATGCGCTTTACTTGGAGCGTCTGTGTGTTTTTATTTTTGTTTTTGTTTGAATAAATTCGGATCCTAGCAATCCTTGTGTGGGAGAGAGACACGCTCCGCTTTTTCATGTGAATACTCATGTTCTTCACTTATATTTGTTGAGTATTCTTAACTAGCTACTGCAGTGCTTTTAGCTCCTGTTTTTCATGCATCTCTTCGAGCTGTTAGCACTTGTTTATAAATACTCTCTTGCTGCATTATATTATCATTTGGAGAGTTTATGTTTAAATAAATTATTGGTGTTTGTTTGGAAGAAAGAAAATGCTACATGTAGTAGTTGGTATTGGAAAAGACATATGCATTCTTGTAGATCATTGTCTTGTTTTGATTTGATGCTTTGCAATTGTTTTGAGCTCTCAAGTAGATCATGTTTAAGCTCTTGCATCATGTAGTTAAAGCCTAGTAGTGGAGAACTACCGTAGAGCTTGTTGAGACTTGGGATGCATATTTGTTCTCTCTAAGGTCTAGATATTTTCTGGTAAAATGTTTGAGCAACAAGGAAGACAGTGTAGAGTCTTATAATACTTGCAATATGTTTTTATGTGATTCTTGCTGTACCGGTTTATACTTGTGTTTGCTTCAAACAACCTTGCTAGCCTAAACTCTGTACTGAGAGGGAATGCTTCTCGTGCATCCAAAACTTGAGCCAAAACCCATGCCATTTGTGTCCACCATACCTACCTACTATGTGGTATTTCCTGCCATTCCAAGTAAATATTTCATGTGCTACCTTTAAACTATTCAAAACTTTATTACTCCTTATTTGTGTCAATGTTTTATAGCTCATGAGGAAGTATGTGGTGTTTTATCTTTCAATCTTGTCATTTACTTCTGACAGACTTTCACCTGGACTAGTGGCATATACATCCGCTTATCCAATAATTTGCAAAAAGAGCTGGCAACGGGGTGCCCAGCCCCAATTAATTACAACTTTCATTAATAATTCTCTTCACATGTTTTGCCCTGATTTATCAGTAAGCAACTTAATTTTGCAATAGACACTCCTCCATGGTATGTGAATGTTGGAAGGCACCCGAGGATTCGGTTAGCCATGGCTTGTGTAAGCAAAAGGTTGGGAGGAGTGTCATCTATAAAGAAACTAAAATACATGTGTAAACAAAAGAGAAGAGGGATGATCTACCTTGCTGGTAGAGATAACGTCCTTCATGGGAGCCGCTCTTTGAAAGTCTGGTTGACAAGGGGGTTAGAGTGCCCACTACCATTCGTTGACAACAACAAACACCTCTCAAATACTTATTTTGTGCTCTCTATATGCTTTCGAAAACTTAAAAAGCTCTAGCACATGATTTAATCCCTGCTTCCCTCTGCGAAGGGCCTATCTTTTACTTTATGTTGAGTCAGTTTACCTACTCCTTTCTATCTTAGAAGCAAACACTTGTGTCAACTTTGTGTGCATTGATTCTTACATATTTACTTATTGCACTTGTTATATTGCTTTATGTTGACAACTATCCATGAGATATACATGTTACAAGTTGAAAGCAAATGCTGAAACTTAATCATCCTTTGTGTTGCTTCAATGCCTTTTACTTTGAATCTATTGCTTTATGAGTTACCTCTTATGCAAAACTTTTTGATGCTTGTCTTGAAAGTACTATTCATGAAAAGTTTTTGCTTATATGATTCATTGTTTACTCTTTATCTATTTGTTAGCAAACTATAGATCATTGCTTTGAGTCACTTCATTCATGACATGAGCCTTGCAATATATTGATCAAGATTGTGTGAAAGCATGTCTCCTCAGAAATTATTTGTTGTTATCGTTTTACCTACTCGAGGACGAGTAGAACTAAGCTTGGGGATGCTTGATACGTCTCCAACGTATCCATAATTTCTGCTGTTCCATGCTTATATTATACCATTTGCTACATGTTTTATATACACTTCGTATCACTTTTATGCATTTTCTGGGACTAACCTATTAACAAGATGCCACAGTGCCAGTTCCCTGTTTTCTGCTGTTTTTGGTTTCAGAAAGTTACTTCTGGAAATATTCTCGGAATTGCACGAAACAAAAGGCCAGTCCCTATTTTTCCAGCACGTACACGGAGTCCGAAGGAGAGACGAAGAGAGCCACGAGGTGGCCAAACCACCTGGCGGCGCGGGCCCAGCCGCGCCGCCTGTGGTTTGGGCCCCTCGGGGGTCCGCCGACATCGCCCCTTCGCCTATTTATTCCCCGAGACGCGAAAACCCTAAAACACCGAGCCTTTCATCCAGAACATATTCGCTGCCGCCGCCGTCGTCAACCCTAACTCGGGGGGTTTCTGAAGCTCTTCCCGGCACCCTGCCGGAGAGGGGAATCATCACCGGAGGGCTCTACATCGCCATGCCCGCCTCCGGAGTGATGCGTGAGTAGTTCATCCTTGGACTATGGGTCCATAGCAGTAGCTAGATGGTTGTCTTCTCCACTTGTGCCATCATGTTTAGATCTTGTGAGCTGCCTATCATGATCAAGATCATCTTATTGTAATGCTACATGTTGTGTTTGCTGGGATCTGACTTATATTGATACCTATGTGGAGCTGAATATTATATTATCATGTCTATGTCATTTGTGATCTTGCATGCTCTCCGTTACTTGTTGAAGCCTTGGCCACGTGAATACTTGTAACTCCAAGAGGGGGTATTTATGCATGATAGTTGGGTTCAACCTCTATTTAACCTGGGATAGTGACAGCAAGTTCTAAGGTTGTAGATGTGTTGTTGCCACTAGGGGTAAAACAGCAATGCTTTATTCAAGGATGAATGTATTGTTTACATTACGCACATTACTTAATGCAATTGTCTGTTGCTTGCAACTTAATACTGGAAGGGGTACGGATGTTAACCGGAAAGTGGACTATTTAGGCATAGATGCATGCTGGATAGCGGTCTATGTACTTTGTCGTAATGCCCAAATGAATCTCATAGTAGACACCACAGCTCACACATGCATGTTATATGCACTTATCAATTGTCAATTGCCCAGCTGTAATTTGTTTACCCAGCATGTTAGTTATCTTATTGGAGAGACACCACTAGTGAACTGTGGACCCCGGTCCATTCTTTTACATCTGAAATACAATCTACTGCAATCATTGTTCTCTACTGTTTTATGCAAACAAACATCATTTCCATTCGATACGTTTAACCCTTTGTTTTCAGCAAGCCGGTGAGATTGACAACCTCACTGTTAAGTTGGGGCAAAGTAATTTGGTTGTGTTGTGCAGGTTCCACGTTGGCACCGGAATCCCTGGTGTTGCGCCGCACTACACTCCTTCACCAACACCTTCGAAGCAAACCTCGTTTTCCTACTGGTCGATTAAACCTTGGTTTCATACTGAGGGAAAACTTACTGCTGCACTCATCATACCTTCCTCTTGGGGTTCCCAACTGACGTGTGACGTACAAGCATTGTTTCTGGCACTATTAACTTAGAGCCACCACTCTGCGCCGCCGCGGACCTATCGCCGGTGGAGCTAGGGCGGCTGGGGCGAGGACAGGCACGGGTGGGGAGAGGAGGAGGAGAAGATTACCGACAAGGGGGGAGAGGATCCGGCGAGTTGGGGCGGCCGGCGGCGGCGAGTTGGTAGCACGAGTGGTGGCGCGTCGAATGTGTGGTGGAGGACGATGCGCGAGTGTGTGGTGGCGGTTAAACGGCTAAGATCCCAAATTCTGTGGCGCATCAGACCTGGTGCGCCACAGAAACCAACATTTCTATGGCGCACCCAGGCCCATGCGCCACAAAAAGTTCATCCACCCAATCATTGGGGACGGGGCCCACCTGAATTCTGTGGCGCATGGGCCTGGGTGCGCCACAGAAATGCATGTTTCTGTGGCGCACCCAGGCCCATGCGCCACAAAAATGGGTGGTGGGCCTCGAAATCAAACGTGGGTGGTGGGGCCCACGATATTTCTGTGACGCATGCGACTGCATGCGCCACAGAAATGCCATATTCAGTGGCGCACGGCCGTCCCATGCGCCACTGATATCTGTGGCGCACCAGACGGGATGCACCACTGATAAAAGGTGCGCCACAGAATGTTGATCCACCTATAGCTAGTTTCCTAGTAGTGAGTTAACTGGTCCCGATCCGTCGAGTGTACGAGGCCTACTATGCCATAATCCCTATGCCACAAAATGACACATTGTCGGCATATAGAGTTCACAGCAAAGCAAGCAGATGAGTCCCTGCTCGACTCTTCGAGTCAACCAGGCACTCGGGGACTACTCCCATCGGGAGCGCTGAGCGCGCACCCGACGAACTACCGAGTCAAAAGCACCAGACAACGTAGCAGGGCGCGAAAACTGAGCTCAAGTTGAGCACCTCCTTGGACAGCGCAAATTTCATCGAATACTCCCATCGGGAGTGCACTCGCCGTCGGCTCGAGTGCTACGTAATTCTCAAAGTCGGGTTCTCTATAGCCCGCACGGATTTCTCAAAGTCGAGTTCTCTATAGCCCGCACCGGATTTCTCAAAGTCGAGTTCTCTATAACCCGCACGGATTTCTTAAAGTCGGGTTCTCTATAGCCCGCACGAATTTCTCAAAGTCGGGCTCTCTATAGTCCGCACCAGATTTATCAAAGTCAGGTTCTCTATAACCCGCACGGTTTTATCAAAGTCGGGTTCTCTATAGCCCGTAGGGATTTCTCAAAGTCGGGTTCTCTATAGCCCGCGGTGGATTTATCAAAGTCGGGTTCTCTATAACCCGCACGGATTTCTCAAAGTCGGGTTCTCTATAGCCCGCACCGGATTTCTCAAAGTCGGGTTTTCCTTACACCCGCATCTAATTTATTAATATTGGATTTCTTACACCTAAACTGGATTTCTCATAAATGATTCAACTCACAAAGCATGGATAATACAGTCATCACATGGTCATCAATGCACCCGACGCATCGACTACGCCTACTCGACATACTGTTATGAGTCTCTCCCCGACACTTCGAATCGACCAGACACTCGGGGCTACTGACGGGGATGTACCCTTCGGGTCCCCTACTATTGGTATGCCTGGTGTGGCCCAGACGAAAACATACCTGGAGGCCCAAAGAAGCCCACGAAGCTACAACTTGTAGTCCAAGACAACAACTCATTGTAAACCCTACCTGGCTCCCTTTATAAAGCCAGGCAGGGGCACCCCATAGGGGGGAGAGACACAACCCGCATAGGCATAACGAGACCACGTCTCACCACCACAATCGCCATTACGGCCACCATGTAACCTCATATCATGATAATCAGACAAGCAGGAGTAGGTCTTTACCTCACAATGAGGGGCCGAACCTGGGTAAATCTTGCTTGTTAGCCGTCCGATACTACCAGCACGCCATCTTCTCTCTCTATACGAAACCCTAGGTATCTCACCACGGGATTTGATGTGTTAACACCACGTCACCTCAGGACACTCAATGTGATAGAAATCTAGTCCAGGCGCATCACTGCCTATGTATTTTGCCATTTGCCTTGGCCTTTTCTTCACATGACAGTCCTCCACGTGATGAGAAGTAGATTTGCAGATGAAGCACATCTGCTTCTTTTCACAGCTTTGCTTGAAATGGCTTGGTTCACCACAACCCATGCAGATAGTGTCACAGTAGCTCATCTGATGGAATTCGATGACTCCCTCTGTTTTTAAATTAATTGAGATTTAAGGTTTGTCCTAAGTGGAAAAAATGCAAATGTCACCACGCGCAACTCTTGTACAGACATTTTACTGTGACGCTTGCTAGATGCTGCTCCTCCGCATGAATTGCAAAATTAATAATATCACGTAAAATGGTTGCAGAATTGGATGAGAAAATAATAATTTTTTGTTTTCTCTTATCTAACTATATGAGATTATTTCTTGATAAGAAAGATAAGATATTATTCTTCATTGCATGAAATGTGTTTTTATTACGCCTTTCTAGTTTAATACTTACTCTATCACAAAATATATAACGTTTTAATATGCTAGATTGAGGTAGTACTAATCATCTCGTAATTTTAGAAGTATAAAAATATTAATTATTCGACATACACTAAAATATTTTTTTATATATAACACCTATCTAGATGATATATGTTGCGCTCGAAACGCGTCACACGAACACGTCCTCGTGTACCCGCGGTGCCGGGGGAGATACTCCACAACTCGCCCCGCGGGAGGCCTGCTTCCAGCGCGATACACAAGACAACAAGCATGCGCTTTTTAGACCAGACGCCCCAGCCCCTCGGGAAGCCCCGTTAGAGGAAGCTGGCGACGATTGGCTGAACTAAGCCGGACTTGGCCGTTCTCAGCTCGGGTTTCGATATCCGGTGAAATCTACGCGAAGTCGCCAAACAACAGAAGCATGAACAAGGGTTTGAGGGAAAAGTAGGTTGTATTGATAGGTTGTCGATTGTTTGCTTAATTTCAATCGGCCGTCACCTCTCACATATATATGAGGCGGCTGGACTTCCCGTACAAGTATTGTACTTCTACAAGGTTACAAATCTTAGTCTAAATCGAACGCATCTCTAAACTAGGCAACTTCTTGGCCGGCTTCGTTGGCTTCAAACTTGCTGGCAATTTTGGAAAGCTGCCTTTTGCCTTCCGTATTGGCTTCCAACTTGCCTTCTTCCTTAGAGACGAGATATCTTGATCGGCTTCGTATTAGACCCGGACTTCAGCATCCGTCCGGCTTCTTTTTAGAAAGTTGCCTTCTATTTTCCAGCCTTGATCTTGGAAAATTGTCTTCCATCTTGCCGGCTTCTATTGACAAAGTTGGTTTCTCCTGAGCCGGCTTGTTTCGACAAAGTTGACTTTTTCCGCCTTGTCTTGACAAAGTTGACTTTTTACGCCTTGTCTTGACATGTTGGCTTCTTTTCTGTCGCCTTTATTGCTTTCCTTTGACTTAGCTTATTAGGTCCTTTTTGGCAACTTTGCACTCCCGAATCCAGCTTCTGCCTTGTTCCAGTTGCTGGATCATTGGCTGCCTTCTTCTGGCCATCGTTTCCTGGAAACTTTCCAGATCATCATTTTAGCCTTCTTTGCTGCCTTCTTCAAGCCGCCAAGTCTTCCTTGAACCTGAAACTGGCAATCTGCCAAAAACGGGTGCTAACATATGCCCCCCTGTTTTCTAGTAGAGCTTGCGTACTAGAAAATATTCAATGTAGAAGTTTTTGTCTAAGGGCGATGCTTAAGCTCATCGGCCATATGCTAAGGGCGATATATGTATATCGGCCATACGTGCAACTCATGCAGTTTGCCACACGCTCGGGTGGAATTTCTTCAAGTATTTCCCATTAATAGCTCGAGGCAACATGCCACCTTCCAATGTATCCACCAGATAAGAGTTGTTGGGTACTATTCTCACGACTCGCAGTGGTCCTTCCTAGTTTGGGGACCATTTGCCAAATTTCCGGCTTCTGGAGCCAACTGGCAATATAACTTTCCAGACCAAGTCGCCAATTTGAAAGTCTTTAAGCCGGACCTTCTTATTGTAAGTTTTTGCCACCCGCAACTTTTTCTTCTCAATCTCTCTCAAAGCAATGACACGCTTGTCGGCTATTTCATCAACATTTTCCATCATCAAGCTGCAGTAGTCTTCAGCCGACAAGTCATTTTGCTTGGCAAACCTCAAGGCAGCCATATTCACTTCTACTGGTAAAACGACTTCTTGTCCATATACTAACTCAAAAGGAGTTCTCTTAGTTGCTCCATGCCTTGAGATTCTGTGAGCTCACAATGCTTCGGACAGTACCTCGTGTCACCTCCTTGGATGATCTTGTACCTTCTTCTTGATCAATTTGACCAAGATTTTATTGCTTGACTCGGCTTGTCCGTTGGCTTGTGCATAGTAGGGAGATGAACTGAGCATCTTGATTCCAAGTGATTCGGCAAATTGCTTCACCTCCTTCGCCATGAAGGAAGTACCTTGATCTGAGGTAAGAGTCTGCGGAATGCCGATTCGATGGACAATATGTTCTGTAATAAACTGGATCACCTCCTTGTGGGTCATGTTTCTGAGAGGTACTGCTTCAGACCACTTGGTGAAATAATCAGTAGCCACCAATACGAACCGATGCCCCTTGGATGAAGGCGGATAGATCATGCCGACAAAGTCAAGTGCCCAACCCCGGAAAGGCCACGGTTTTATAATTGGATTAAGAGGTGAGGCTGGCACCAACTGAATATCTCCAAACTTCTGGCAGGCTTCGCATCCCTTGTAGTATCTGAAGCAGTCATTGATCATTGTCGGCCAATAAAAACCTGCTCGCCTGAGCATCCACTTCATCTTGTGGGCCGACTGATGTGTTCCACATAAACCATCATGTACCTCTCCCATGGCAACTCTAGCTTCGTCTTCACTCAAGCACTTTAGAAGAAGACCATCAGTTGTTCGGCGATATAAGGCGGCATCCACCAATGTATACCTGAGAGATAAGCGCCGAACTGCTCTGTCCATTTTTCGACTTGGATCTTGTAAATAATCAATATAAGGTTGTCTCCAGTCGTCCGCCAAGTTGTCATTTGCCTCCTTAGCCGGATCCAGCAAGCTGGTCTCTTGTTTGGCTTCCTCCAAGTTGGCAACATTTGACTCTTCTGTAGCCGGCTCTAACAAGCAGGCTTTTTGTTTGGCTTCCTTCAAGTTGGCAACATTAATTGTCGGCTGTTCCCTGATGAAGAACATTCCACGACTGACGTGATAGCCGGATGCTTGTTGCGCCAACTCATTGGCAAGCCAATTGTCTTGCCTCGGAACATGGGATATGTGGAAATAATCCAACGTTGAAATCATATCCAGGCATCTGTTAAGGTACATGTTGAGGGATCTGCTGTTGCACTGACAAATCTTGGCCACTTGCTGGACAATAAGCAACGAATCTCCATATGCCTCGACATGAGTTACCCCTGCGTCAACTAAGATTTCTAGCCTGAATAAAAGTGATTCGTATTCGGCTTCATTGTTAGTACATAAATAGTCAAGAAGACAAGAGGCTTCGAAAACAGTACTGTGTGGTGAGATGTACACAATGCCAACTCCCTGTCCGCTGCTGCAGACTGAGCCGTCAAAATAAAGCTTCCACGGTACAGCCGACACAATATTTAAGCCGTCTTCTTCCTCCAGGTCAATCCGATGTTTAACAATAAAGTCAGCTACAATTTGGCCTTTCATAGATTTTAGTGGTTCATAAGCCAAATCATATTCAATCAACCCGTACGCCCACTTGCCGATTCGTCCACTGAGAATCGGCATTTGTATCATGTGTTTGAGAACATCGGTCTGACCAAAGACTTTGCATTCACTGGACAGCAGATAATGCCGCAATTTGGTGCAGGCAAAGTAAAGAGACAAACACAACCTTTCTACAAAGCTGTACCTTGACTCGGTATCCAGCAAACGTCTACTCAGATATGTGATGACGTACTCTTGTCCTTCGGCTTCCTGAGTTAAGGCAGCTCCGATCACTTTGTCCTCAGCAGCAATGTAAAGCCGGAAAAGTTGACCGTGAGCCGACTTCCTGAGAACTGGTGGAATAGACAGGCAAGTTTTTATCTTGTCAAACGCCTCTTGCTGCTTTGCCCCCAGGTGAATTCATCATCGTTCTTGAGCCGAAGGATCTGTGTAAATGCATCAACTTTTTCAGACAAGTTAGCAATGAATCTTCTCAAATAGTTTACCTTGCCCAGAAACTTCTGCATGTCATTTTTGCAACCCGACGCCTGTATCTTCTGGATGGCTTCAATTTTTGCCGGATCAACTTCTATGCCATGTTCATGTATGATGAAACCAAGGAATCTCCCAGCCGACACGCCAAAAGCACACTTCAAAGGATTCATCTCGAGCCCGTACTTCCTCATTCTTTCAAACGCCAGCCGCAAGTCGGCCAAGTGATTTGACTCGCCGTCCGACTTAACCACCACGTCGTAAATATATACTTCCAGTACGACTCCCAGAAGATCATGAAATATCAGGTTCATCGCTCTTTGATAGGTGGCTCCGGCATTCTTCAATCCAAAAGTCATCACGGTCCATTCGAACAAGCCAACAAAGCCTGGGCAGCGAAACGCCATCTTAGCCGAATCTTCTTCGGCCATAAATATTTGGTTGTAACCTGCATTGCCATCCAAGAAGCTGATAACTTTGTGACCTGAGGCTTCGTTGATAAGCATGTCGGATAATGGCATAGGATACTCATCCTTTGGCGTGGCTCGATTCAAATCCCTGAAATCAATACACGCCCTAATCTTGTCGGATCCTTTCTTTTCGACCGGCACAATGTTGGATAACCATTCGGCATACTTACAGGGCCGAATAAAGTTGGCTTTCAAAAGCCGTCCAATTTCCGCCTTTATCCGATCATAGATCAGTGGATTAAATTTGCGAGCCGGCTGCTTGTATGGTCTGAAGTCGGCTTTGATGGGCAACCGATGTTCCACCAACTCTCGGCTTAACCCAGGCATTTCGTGATATTCCCATGGAAAGCAATCCACGTACTCTCTGACTAGCGCGATTAACTTAGACTTGTAATCGGCTGCCAACGGCTGCTTTACAAACGTCGGCATAGGGACAGTGCCATCCCCAATGTCAATGTAACAGCCCCAAATTTGTGAATTGAAAAATGTGAATAAAATTTCCACTTTTCATTTTTTGTGCATCATGGCATCCTTAATAAAATTGCTCAAGAAAATATAACGTTGGAAAACCTCAATTATGAATGGTTTCATTTCCAAATTCAAATAAATGAAAGCATTCAAACTTGCAAAAACAATAATACTTTGACATCCTATATTTGTCAAGGAAGTTCCAAGAGTTCCCAAATAATATTTTTGCACTTGCTTTAAAAGTATTAAAGGAGTATCAAATATTATTTAACAAAAATACCATAACCAAACCCTATGAACAAATGTGGTTCAAAACATTTTATTTTGAAACACTAATTTTTGTGGAGCTTCTGCATCTTATGGGGAGGCTACATGAATATTTTCATATTTTTGTAAAATGTTTTAGTGCCTCAATTAAATCCCTAAAAGCTACTGGTTTTAAAAGGAAATAAAAGAGAAGGAAGAAAAGAAAAAGGAGGCAGGGGGTTTTCTGCAAAGTTGCCATCCTCTTCCTCTGTTCACCACTTACGCGTGGTACGGCCATGGCCGGGAGAGGCACAGCCGCCCGTTGCATCCCCTCCCTCGTGTCGATCATCCGAGCATCGGAGCCCTGCTTAAGAAGGCTCCCCCGAAACACTAACCCTAGCCCATGTCCACTTTCCCCTTCGTTTTTCTTTCCCCCACCATGGCCGACGTCCTCGGTACGGCCGCCGCTCGCCGCCGTCGATTGAGAGCGCCCGGAGCAGATCGAAGCACACCACCGTCTCCGCATCATCGTCCTCTTCGTCCTCGTGCAAGGAATCGTCGTGGGGTCGCCCGTATCGTCGCCGCCGTCCGCGTCTTCTCCGAATCCGGCCGTCCCTCGTCGAGCTCGTTCGCTGCCGTTCCCGACCTCCTCCGTCCCCGTAGAGCCCACCCACGCGTCGAGGGTGAGCGCGCCGTCCTCCTGGACATCTCCATTTTCCCCCCCTGCTCTATGCCTCGCCTTCGTGCAAGATGAAGCACGGCCGGCCGCCGTGACCGCGCCGGTGTCGTGCACGGACACGTCGCCGTGTGGCCTCATGGTCACTCACCAGCACGCACTCGAGCACGCACACGTCGCCCGCCTCGGACGCACACGCCCGCGCACGAAGGCGCCGCCGCTGGAGGTCGTTGCCGGCCGTTGTTCTCCGTCGGGCACCGCCACCGTTGTGTTGTTCTTCAGTTTTGTCAGATTAGCGTTTTAGTCCACCTCAAAAGGAAGTTAGAGTGCTAACCTGACAAGATCAGCGCACCAGCCCAGTGGCTAGCCCACCGCGCCAGCACCCAGCAGACCCGGGTTCAAATCCCAGCCCGGCGGATGTGCCACCCCTTTTTTCGTTTATTTTTTTCTTTTGAGACACTGACAGGGTGACCCCTATTTTTTTCTTTTGAGACACTGACAGGGTGACCCCACTGGTCAGTGACCATGGCGACCAGCTAGGCCCCCAGCTGCCCAGTCAGCGCAGACGTGGCCACGGGTCCCAGCGGTCAGTGACCGTGGGTAGCCCCTGGCCCGGTAGAAAACGTTTCAGGCGATTTTCTGTAAAAACTGAAAATGACAGAAAAATTGTTAAAGCTTGTAAAATCCATAACAAATTGAATATTAGTCCAAAAATTGCAAATAAGCTTTCAAAATGATCAGGAGAAATAACTTTAACTGTTAACACCATTCTCAGGTTCCACAAAATAATTTAAATAGCTGTTTCTGGAACTTTAGTAAAATGGCAGATTATAAAAGCTTTTGGAAAAATCATAACTTCAAAAATAATGATCCAAAAATTAAGTTGAAACTACCAAAATGTTCAGCAAGTGATATACTTCATGTTTCACCTTGTTTCCAAACATGGATAATTAGTTTTAGGGTTGTTTAAAATAATTTAACAAAATGGCAGATTCAAAATGGATTTTAGAAATGCAATAACTTTTTATTGGTTTATCAGAAAATGTGTTTAATATACCAAAATGCTCAGAAACTTATGAACTAACCAGTAACATCATTTGCATGCATATGTGAACCAAATTGCAGTACTGTAATTTTAGAAGTTAGGGAAACCATTAAGTTAAATATGGGGCTTTGTTTTCTCTTGTCGAAATAATTATTCTTGGCACCCCATTTAAATTGGTAGATGTTGTATAGTAATTCCAGTGCATCTAAATTGTCATGCCATCATGTGTTTGTGCATTGCACCTGTTTTGCTTGTGTGGTTATTGATTGTGTCTTTCCGGTGTTTTTATGCATCGATAGATCAAGCAGTCGGGGTTCCACCGCAATACCCTGACGACCCGTATTACCAGCCCCCTGAACAAGGCAATCGTAATCCCCCTCTGAGCATGTCTCCTCCTATGTTTCCGCAATTATTTTCGCCACTATAATATTGCATTCGGTTCTAAAATGTCTTTTGCTTGGATTAGAGTATCCTACTAGTTGCATTAGATACCTGTTGCCATTACCTGCTTCCTTCCTAATATCCATAGGATTGACGTGTTGGCCTGAGTAAATTATACCTGCTCTGTATATGCTTAGCCACGCTTAGTTAAATGCTTAGTCGTCCGGTGGATGTTTCATTGTCGGAACAGTTGATGGAATGACCGGATGTGGTGGAAAATTGTGGTGACATTAATAAACTGCTTAAAGGCGGGGATGAGAGGCCACGGGGATGTGGTGGGTTGTCTCGTTCTCGCGCCTAAGTGCGAGTTATTTACCTCTTGAACCAAGACTGAGCGTGCTTCCATCGGTGGGTTATATGGAACCCCCGTCGACCGACTAACTTGGGAGAGGCTAGCCAGGGTCCTCTAGTTCGAGCTTCCATTTGCGTGTGCGTGAAGATGGTGGCCAAGACTGGGATGAGGATGGTGGTGTTTAGGAAAATGAGTGGCCACGGGGCAGGGTGTTGGAGGCACTGAACCTGTCCCGTCCTCACTGATGATCCTGGGTTAGTCTCAAGCAAGGTAAAGGTTGTAACCGCTCCCACTCAGCCGGCTTTCCCCGGAAGAGAGCTAATGATCAGGCAATGGGCCGGACGGTACCGGTGGTTAAAAACAGTACACCCTTGCAGGGTTAAATCTTTTCGAAAAGCCGTGTCCGCGGTTATGGACGACTTGGGAACAGACGATAAGACCATAGAGAAAATGAATCGAATGATTAAAACCTGAGTACTAAAGGTACTACCAAGAATGCGGGGTTAGCTTCCTCGAGGGTGATTCGGGGAGGCGCCTCTGTTGATGGGTGCAGTGGTTGATGGTGGTTGTTGTTGAAGATGATCAAAAGAAAAGAGTTTACTTCTTATCCCCTTTGAAAATATTCTGATTAGTCAATGCCAGATGTCTTTTATAAAGAAAACTAGCTTTATGCAAAACAGCCATAAAACCTTTGACAGCCAATCATCGAGCTAGTAGCTCTAGTAATCTTGCAGAGTTCGTCGAACTCAATGTTGCTTTATTGATTTTCAGTGGAGGACTTTACCGACACTGAAGGTGGGTTCTATGTGGACGTCGACGAGTAGTCTGGGGTTCCCAGGTGGCAGCTTGGGACATCTCTGGGACAGCTAGCGCTGGGAATGTTTATCTGTAGGCCTCTTAGGCCATAATTTGGATCTTGTTGTTTAGAACAACTTAATTCGCTTCCGCATGATGTACTGTTGGGTCTGTGACCTCTGATTGTAATAATTTGCTATCTTTCTCTATTATAAGAGTTGAACTATAATGCTTTGAGTCGTAGAGTCTGTGATGTGCCAGTTGTTCCACAAGTCTAGATCTCTCTATTATGCATTGATAGTTGTGCCTGCGTTAAGGCATCAATCGGGGTGTTGCGTTGCCGATGATCCATTCCGAGCAACGCCTGCCAAAGGCTTTGGCCGGGGATTGGTAACCCGTAACCTCCGGTTGTATCGCTTAAACGGTGACACACAACATCACTGTATAGTTCTGCGGTCGGGGCGCCACAGTCAACTTCTTCCAGTATATCGGCCGATGTAAAACCTTGTCTCAACTTATCCATGTCGTCTAGTTCTTCAATTGCCTCGTACATATCGTTCCTTTCGGCCCGATACTTGTTCAGACGCTTCTGCAACCACTCGTCGTTTTGATCTATCTACTTGAGCGGTAACCGATTGCACCAATCGGCTTTAGATACACTGGCACGAATCCGTCCCTGGTAGCACTCAGGAAGTCGAATCCGGATAGATCACGCCCAGAAAGGCATGTGACATTAGAATGTTGCCAATCAACAATCGACTCGGCTAATGCAATACACGCCGATTCGTCAGCATGGATGACTTCAATTTCATCGTCAACCCATTGTACGAGTTGCTGGTGCATAGTAGACGGAACACACTGGTTGGCATGAAGCCAATCTCGTCCCAGCAGCACATTGTAGTTTCCCTGCACCTCAGCAACAAAGAAGGCGATAGCCAAAGTCTTGCTTCCCACTGTGAGCTCCAAGCTGATAACTCCTTTGGCTTCTACTCCTTCTCCTCCTTCGAACCCATTTAACACCATGTTCGTCTTCATCAGGTCGCCATCATCTAGTTGTAGCTTCTTGAAGACAGAATATGGCATCAAGTTTACCACAGCGCCACCATCCACCATCATCCTGGTGACCGGCTTGCCATCAATGTGTCCTCTAACGTACAGAGGCTTGAGGTGTTTCACCGGCTTGTCAGGATTTTCGAAGACAACATTTTTGGGTCCAAAGTTGATTTGCGCAACCTCGCCTTCTTCCTTGACAGCACGGAACTCAGCCGGCAAGTAGTACACCATATTGATATCCACGCCCGTTCGAGCCGGCGATTCTTCATAATCCAGCAGATCTTCATCTGTCAAATTGCCTGACTCATCCATTGCCGACTCTGACATTGCTGGTTCTTCTTCTGCTTTTTCCTCCATCGCGAGGTATTCACTTGCCGGCATCTCTGTGGCCGGTCTCGGTTTGCCGTCTCCTTTGCCGGACTTGCCATTGCCAAATCTGCTGCTTCCACTTCGTCAGCCCACGAAGAGCAGGTGATAGCCGGCGTAGCCGCCGACTTTATTTCGGCAGGACTTGGGATAGCTGGTGTGGAAGCCGCCATAAGAACTGGCCTAGGAATCCACTTTTGAGCTGGCAACATTGGTCGCTCAGCATTGAATTTGATGTCCCCAGATCGTGCATCTCCTTCTTCTGCCTTCTCCCGGTTTCTTGCCCTTTGCAGTTTCCGCTTTTGTGTTTTTGTTAGACCTGGCGGGCACCACTTTGGCTGAGTGTATTTTGGATCCCAGGATTGGGCTGCCGTGGCTTGACTGGAGCTGGCTTCATGATCATTTGCTGTTGCTTTTGGCGCGATAGCAAGTATCGGCTCACTGTTTGCCGGCTCTGTCACCGGGTCCTTCAACTTTAGCACATGAGTTCCAACAACCAATAAGTTGTCTGAGACTAATCCGCCTTTTTAGCACCTTGCATCTTGATCCGCCAATATGACGAGTCCCTGGGATACACAAGCCGGCTCTGCACGGATTGCCGGTTGCTCTGCGTTTGAACTCGTCAGCCGGCTTGTGCCGACTACTTTCCTCGACAAATGGCGATCTTGGCCGTTTCCCATACTGCCACTGGCGTGACCTTGACCCGGCTTGACGCACGTACTTGTTCAGCAGCATGTCAAAAGTTGGCTTCATCTTCCTCGGTCTATATTCAACCTGGTTTGTCTTCCATCTGCCAACTTCTGGGCTCTTGGGCTTGATAAATCTAGGCGGCGACTTGTCTGGCCGTGGTCCTTGCCCCCCGAGTGCAGGATTCCTGATAGTAATCTTGATGACCTCCTGTCCTCCGGGTTGCCGGCTCACTGTGACTTGTCTCCCTGCCGCCTTGTTGAAGGCTTCTTCCCTGGGCTCACCAACAACAATGTTAGATTTATTAGCGGCTTCGGCCGCCTCTGGCCGAAGAAGAACCTTCTTTCCCTCCAAGTCTAGCGCGTTTATTGGAAACGGCTGTGTGTCAATTGCCATGCCGGCAAAGCTCAATCGTCCGTCATTGAGGGCCGATTGGATCTGTTTACGAAAGACATTGCAATCATTAGTAGCATGAGAGAAAAATTGTGATACTTGCAATAAGCCCGCCGCCTTAATTCATCAGGCGATGTATAACATGACTGATCCTAATCACTTTATCCTTTAACAAGGCATCAAATATTTTGTCACATTTGCCTACGTCAAAGCTACATCTTATTTCATCATCCCGATTCTTACGAATCGGCTTCAGATCATCACATAGGTAAGGTTTGGCCTTGCTGGGCCAAACAAACTCAGCAGAATAAACATCGGCTTCATCACCGGAGTCATCATTTTGACAATATTAAGCCGGCTCCTGCTCATCCGATGCGAGTCTTTTGACTCATTGACCCGGCTTTCTTGAGCCAAGCTCTCTCTTGGACTTGGCCAACAGACAAGAATTCATGTCCTTCTAACCTCTCTTTCAGGTAGGACCTTAGCCCATTGAAAACCAAGTCAGCCATGTCTCTTTTTATCACCAAGCTATAACATCGGTTTCTAGTGTTTCTAAACCTTTTGATGTAATCGGATACCGATTCATCCTGCTTTTGCCTAACCGATGTAAGGTGGGACAACTTTAGCTCTATTTCACCGGCAAAGAAGTGTTCATGAAACTTTTGCTCCAAATGAAACCAGTATGTATAGAGTTAGGAGCTAAAGCCGAAAACCAAGAAAATGCAATGCCGGTTAAGGATAATGAGAACAAGCGAACTTTAATATGATCATGATTAGCTTCGCCTAATTGAGCCAAGTACTGACTAATATGTTCCCATGTTGTCTTACTATCCACCCATTAAATTTGGCAAATTCAGGGACTCTATAACCAGGTGGATAAGGTTGCAGATCAAAATAATCGGGGTAAGGCTTAGTGTAAGTTCTATGTTTTGGCATCACCCCGAGTTTGTCAAAAGCTATCTGGTCCAATCTTCTCCTGAATTCGGCTAAGGAATCGTCCATAATGGCCGATTGAGCCGGCACGAGAGAAGAATTGGCGGCAGGGCCAGCTTGCACCCAAGTAGCCGAATTTTGATTCGGCATTGACTCATGACCCAAAATCCGCCTTGTTTGGCCCGGCTGGCTTGCCGGATTAGGCAGACTCTGGATAGGAGTTGGACATGGCAGCGTAGGCACAAGTTGGTTTTCCCTGCTTTGACCGATCGGCTGTTTGTCCGATGGTTGATCATGGGCGTGTTTTTCTTAGCCTTTTCATGTTCTAGCATAAGATCATAGACATTGGCAGTGCCTTGCGAAACATGAAATTGAATTTCGGCTATCTGTTCAGAGGAAAAAAGACTACTACTTACAGCGGGTTTGTCAATGTTGACGTCCAGAGGTACGAATTCCGGCTCCTTGATCGGCGAGATTACACCTTGCCGATCTACCTTGAAGCTGGATAAGTACAGGTCTTGATCTTCTTGATCCCGCTTGGCTCGTAGCGCCTCGAATTCCTCGTCTCTTCTCTTCTTCCACGCCTCCAGACCTTGGCGTTGTTCTTCCGACAACTTCTCGAGAGTTGGCTTGATGATATTGTCGGTATGATGCTGGCAGCGTCGGTCTTGGAATTGGTCATTGCTGTCCAATTTTTAGATCGAATTCCCCAGCGGAGTCGCCAAAAAGTGTGTTGCGCTCGAAACGCGTCACACGAACACGTCCTCGTGTACCCGCAGTGCCGGGGGAGATACTCCGCAACTCGCCCCGCGGGAGGCCTGCTTCCAGCGCGATACGCAAGACAGCAAGCAGGCGCTTTTTAGACCAGACGCCCCAGCCCCTCGGGAAGCCCCGTCAGAGGAACCCGGCGACGATTGGCTGAACTAAGCCGGACTTGGCCGCTCTCAGCTCGGTTTTCGATATCCGGTGAAATCTACGCGAAGTCGCCGAACAACGGAAGCATGAACAAGGGTTTGAGGGAAAAAGTAGGTTGTATTGATAGGTTGTTGATTGTTTGCTTAATTTCAATCGGCCGTCACCTCTCACATATATATGAGGCGGCTGGACTTCCCGTACGAGTATTGGACTTCTACAAGGTTACAAATCTTAGTCTAAGTCGAATCCATATCTAAACTAGGCAACTTCTTGGCCGGCTTCGTTGGCTTCAAACTTGCTGGCAACTTTGGAAAGCTGCCTTTTGCCTTCCGTATTGGCTTCCAACGTCTCTTCTTCCTTAGAGACGAGATATCTTGATCCGCTTCATATTAGACCCGGACTTCAGCATCCGTCCGGCTTCTTTTTAGAAAGTTGCCTTCTATTTTCCAGCCTTGATCTTGGAAAATTGTCTTCCATCTTGTCGGCTTGTATTGACAAAGTTGGTTTCTCCTGAGCCGGCTTGTTTCGACAAAGTTGACTTTTTCCGCCTTGTCTTGACAAAATTGACTTTTTCCGCCTTGTCTTGACAAAGTTGGCTTCTTTTCTGCCGCCTTTATTGCTTTCCTTTGACTTAGCTTATTAGGTCCTTTTTTGGCAACTTTGCACTCCCGAATCCAGCTTCTGCCTTGTTCCAGTTGCTGGATCATTGGCTGCCTTCTTCTGGCCATCGTTTCCTGGAAATTTTCCCAGATCATCATTTTAGCCTTCTTTGTTGCCTTCTTCAAGCCGCCAAGTCTTCCTTGAACCTGAAACTGGCAATCTGCCAAAAACGGGTGCTAACAATATAGAATGATCAACTTGCCAAAACATTTTATAATACGGGAGAGCGGGAGTATAAGAGAAGACCGCAAATCCTATACGGCGCCCGTTAGCGGCGCGTAAGGGGAGCACCGCCTGAAAGAATTCCCACATGACGCGTTCCTGGGCCGGCCCACTAATCTTTTTTTCTTTTTTTTCTTTTCTCTTTCTGTTTTTCTTTTTTCGTTGTTGTTTTTTTCTATTTATGTTTTCGTTTTTCTTTCTATTTTTTATTTTTATTTTTATTTTCGGTTTCGTTTTTTTTTTAAATGGTTCTAAATTTGAAAATGGTTCCAAAATTGAAAATGGTTCTAATTATGAAAATGGTTCAATTTTGAAAATGGTTCCAAATTTGAAAATGGCTTCAAATTTGAAAATGGTTCCAAATTTGAAAATGGAGCAATTTTTTTGAAAATGGTTCCAAAATTAAAAATGGTTCCATTTTGAAAATGGTTCCAATTTAAAAAGGTTTCAAATTTAAAATGGTTCGAAATTTGAGAAAAATCTTTTTTGGAAATGGTTCCAGTTTTTTAAAAATATTTAAAAAAATGGTTCCAAATTTAAAATTGTCCATTTTGAAAAATGGTTCCAAATTTAAAAATGGTTCCATTTTGAAAATGGTTCCAAATTAAAAATCGGTTCCCAAATTTAAAAATGGTTCCATTTTGAAAATGGTGACAAATTTAAGAATGATTCATTTTTTTAAATGGTTCCAAATTTAAAAATGGTTCTGAATTAAAAAATTGTTCAGTTTTGAAAATGGTTCTGAATTTTTAAAATGGTTGATATTTTAAAAATATTCAGATTAATAAAATCATCGTGTTTTAAAAAATAGATTTGAATTTATTTTCGGATTTTCTTTCAGATTTGGAAAACACACGTACAATGGAACAAGCAAAACTTTTCGAAATCACTAGAAAAGGGTTTTTTTTTGCAAAGGGAACCCAGCGGACCATCTCGTGCTGACAGGTGTTGCCTTCTCATTCGTGCGGCACCAACAGTTGCATACATGTTCGCCAAGTGTCACAACCAAATTGAAAGTGGGGAGCAGGAGAGAGAAAGGGCCACCGGAGGTGGGAAAGCAGTTTTTGCCTTTATTTTTCAAAACCGAAACTTCAAAACGAAATATCTTGAGAACCATTTATCCAAATTACGAACCGTTTTCACTTTTGAGCTCCTCGCGTCGAGATCTTCAAAACTAGATCCCATATTGATAGGTTTCAACGAACTTTTCTTCTGTACTTTCGGTTATGTATAGTTGTACAAACTGTGTCTGTGTAGTTGTACAACCTGTGTTTGTACAAACTGTGTCTGCGTAGTTGTACAACCTGTGTCTGTATAGTTGTATAACATGTGTCTGTACAACCTGTGTCTGTCTAGTTGTACAACCTGCGTCTGTTTAGTTGTACAACCTGTGTCTGTTTAATTGTACAACTTGTGTCTTTACAACTTGTGTATGTCTAGTTGTACAAGCTGTGTTTATGTAGTTGTACAAGCTGTGTCTGTGTAGTTGTACAACATATGTCTCCTTAGTTGTACAACCTGTTAGTTGTACAACTTGTATCTGTATAGTTGTATAACATGTGTCTCCTTAGTTGTACAACTTGTTCTCCCTAATCAATACCGTTTTACTGTGTGCAAATTCTGTGTGATTTGTTTGTATAGACGTGGACGGACGTCGAAACAGCAGATTCGCTGGATATACAGCAGCACGGTGCTTCGCTGGATGTACAACATCACGGGGGCTTCATACTCGATCGGACACGGGGGGTTTCGGGGCCTACGCGCAGCTTCCAAACGTACGCACGGCAAGCAGGAGCCGCAACGTACGCGCCGCGCCGTGCCGCGTAGGCCTGCGTGACGAGCTGCTGCTTCCTGCGGCTCGACGCACGCGGGGGACCAGGACGGCGGGGACCGGGACGTGCCGTCTTTGATTTTGTTTTCGTTGCCTGCCCTCCACGTGGTGCCCTCACAGTGTTCTGCTTTTTACCTTCGTGAAGGGAATCCTTTTGCTAGTCCTACCCGAAACTTTTTTTCGCACGCATAATCTATTGGGCCGCGGCCCACTTAAGGAAGCTGTAGGCGGCGCTGTGCTAAAGCCGGCGAAGCGTTCTCTATGACTTCCGGCGAAGCGTTCTCTATCACCAGCGATGTAAAGGACCTCCCAGAGAACAGAGAAGACTGACTGACTAATAAGAGTACATGTTCTAATGGGCTCCATAGAGTATTTCCTCTTCCGTTTTGAGGATAAAGGCTTCTTTAGTCTTCCTATCGATAGGAGATCTGTAAACAGAAAACGTGGACTCGTATGGCATTTGGGGGAACTAGTCCATTAACAACAGAATTTGAGATTAGCTTTTCCATAATTGTCCCTACTGAACAGAAGAGGCCTGCCCAGTTCAGCGCTTATAAACTGCCAGTACCAGGCCGTCTGCTTGGTGGATCGCCACAAAAAAAAAAGGCTAGTCTTTCTACTTTGAAACCGTAAAAAAAAATGCGCAATGTGAAATCCACTTTGACTCCCGGGTGCATATGCACCCGGTATTTAAAAAAACAAATGTAAAAATGTAAAAAATTATGAAATAAAATTTCACGGATGCATATTTATATTATATATGTTTATCAAAGTCGTTTCGTGAAAATCCGATATTTTTTATGGCCTGTGCAAAAAAGACAAAAAAAAGGTCTCATGAAAAGGCTTATTTTAGCACCAAAACTTTTCTTTTTTACACAAGCCATATAAAATATCGGTTTTTCGTGAAACGATTTTGTAAACACATAGGATGTTGCAATCTATACGCTAACATTTTTTTGTAATTTTTTTGACATTTCAAAATATGTTTAAAATGCATTTCAAATAAAGGGTGCATATGCACCCGAGAGTCAAAATGGCTCTCTAGTTATGTGAAATTAACTTAAAAACAGTGTGACTCATCACAAGAAAATTTTGTTGCCCATTTTGTTTCGGGCTGTTTGGAAGTTTATTTTATTTAAACCGTAGGTCGTGCATTGATGATGACAAGCGAAAGCACACTAAATGAATGAATTTCTTAATACCACATGTCCCTTTTTCACCTTTGAGCCTCCACCGACCCTGATATCTCAACCTGTTGCTTATTGTTTCTGTTGCTATTTACCTGAACGAAAAGCTAAAATGGAGGCCGAACTACATGGAGCTCGTTTTTTGGAAAATTCAAAATCGACATTTTTAAATTTCTAAAAATCGTGAAAAAATTCACAGATATATATATTATCTAGATCCACAGTCGTGCAAAATTGCAGCTCCAAATTTGTTGTATTTTGGGCTGCACAAAAAAGACAAATGAGTGAATCTGGGTGGTGAATAATACACAGTTTCAAATTTTGAAATTTTGCCCGATTTGTCTTTTTTGTACATGCCACAATATAACGATTTAGGAGCTGCAAATTTGCACGATGGTAGATCTAGACAATATCTACATCCGGGATTTTTTTCACGGTTTTTGGAAACTTAAAAATGTGGATTTCGAATTTTTGAAAAAATGAGCTCCATGTAGCTCGGCCTCCAAAAATCCACTCTCTACCTGAACCTCTACATCTTGGATTGATGTTGATACGGCAGTCTTATAATACTATCCTTCAGCTAGCATCATGAGTTACGTAAGGAGGCCTATATTAAGTTATACCATTAGTTGGGCAATTGTTGTTGGTCCCTGAATAGTATAAGCCAGAATCAGACTAGTGACCTAACAAGATCTGGGTTCCTGATTATTTAGGAGTACATGCGGCTATCAATACGGAACCATGCAATCTAGTACTAGATCCGCAGCCATGACGACTGCGATACATAATATAGATTACATCTAAAGCTGGCCAATATAGTTCAGCGATCATCGCCATCGACAGTGCTACTCCAGATTATACTCTGGACTTGTAGCACTTGATGGTTCAGAGTCCAAACAATTCCATGTGGAATTCAGTAGTATATTGAGGTGCCAGAGATAACTGGATAGACGATTCATGAAGAAATGTAGTGCTAACGACGAAAAGAGAACTATCTAACATTGACATTTACGCCTGAGCCTCAACCACAAACAATAGCATTACAGAACATTATTTTAGCTCTAGGTCATTGGTCTATCAGACATTCAGACCACAGCTCGCCCAGATTGCAAACTCTGGCAGAATTTGATGCTTCCAGGATCTACCATATAAACAGAAGATGCAACTTTCGAGCTCATCATCAAGCTAAGTTAGCACTGAAAATTTGCAACACACCTTCTAGTTTCAGGTGTTTAGATTCAGGCAACAATCCTTGCCTTCACGCAGAGATAGCTTCCTCTTTCTTTTGCATCTTGCAGTGCAAGCTTGTGAATATACGCTGCTGTCAAATTATTAATGAAAGTTTTTGTGTTCAAAAAAAAAAATCCTCTGTCGTCGCAGGTTCCAATCCTTCGATTATCCAGTAACGGTTTTTTTCTCTCTGGAACAATCAAGTCTACATATGTTAGCTCGCACTCGGCTTTGCTCGCCACTCCGAGCATATACCCAGTATATTGCAATGCCAATCAAGCTCGCTTTACACTATGATAAGCCAAGAACCCCGAGAATTCAGTATTACCACTTGCATGAGTGAGAGTGACAGACCAGAGAAGATGGTGCTGCGAAACAAAAGCGACCATCTGATTGGTGGTGGACCCATGTTATCACGATCAGCAACAGCGACAGGGAAACATCAGGGTAAGTGACCACCAACGTTTGATCGACCGAAAATTGTACAGAACAAATAAGCACGAACGTATATTAGTATGTACTCCGTAGCACAAAAGAGCTAACGGGCCGCCCAAAGGTTTTGAGGCGTGCCGGACCAAAAATGGATCCCACTCGCGGCGTCCAAACTTGATTTTGGTCCGGCGCGGCCCAATTTTTGGTCTGACACACTCAGCCCACGCCCTTAATTTGGGGAGTCGATGGACTGTACCGGACGAAACAGCGCGCTCGTCCACGTCGGCCTCCGACGTGCGGGCCAGACCTGTCATTGAGACACGAGACTGACTGAGTCGGCACAGCTGAATTAATGGCGTGCGGCGTCTCGGTTTCCCAGCCGGGTGCAGCGCGACGTCGTCTCAGCCCTCTGTGGCGAGGAAGCGTATGCGCCACGGCGGCGTCAATGCAGACGAGCGCGTCTTCTGAAGCGGGTGGGGAGCGCTCATCCGCTCGCCTCCCCGGCCGCTATATAGAGGCGGGTTCCTTGCCGTCTTCACCACAACACTCCACTACATTTTCTCCACCTAGCCATGGATCCTCCCCGGGAGTCGTCGCATCGCCGCAGGGAGCACCGTTCACAGTTGTCGCTCGTCGTGTTGCGCGACTCTCACCTCCGCGCAAGCCGGCCTTCACCGAACGACCATGAGGCGGGCTCATCCGTGCCTCCTCCTCCTCCGCCTTGTCCTCCTCTGCCTCCTCCTCCACCACCGGCGGACCTGCTCATGGAGACGGAGGCGTGGGAACTCATCCGCACCAACACGCCGGTGCTGGCGAACTGCCACCTCCCCGAGGGGTGGGTGATGAACCCAGCTCACGTCCCGGTTGCGCCTCGGCTCACCGGCCAGGCACGCCTCGACTACATCTCCATGTGCCAGCAGACCATGTCGCCGGAGCTGTACGACGACGTGAGGTACGAGCCGAACTCGGCGTACTGGGACGAGCAGCTCAAGGTGGAGCACACCTACCGCCTCAACTCCTTCTTCGCACGCGAGACGTCTGCGAGCTGGTTCGACTCCGACGACGACGTCCTCACCAACACCTCCGACGAGACTTCACGACCGGCATGGAAAGAGAGAGGGTTCGCTACGAGGCGGCGAAGGAGGCACCTCGCGCAAGATCAGAACAAGGCCGCATGCAACCTCCTCCGCCGCAACCTCAACAAGAGGCGGAGGAGGTTGACGGTGACGATGACGGCTCCGAGAAATGGTTGTCGCCGGAGTGGGACGCAGGCGAGATGCAGCGCGCCATTGAGGCGGACATAGCCTCCACCACCACCCAGCCTCCTGTGCCGCCGTCCGCCACCACCGGCTACCTCAATTGTCTCTGCTCCGACTGCCGTCGGGCACATCTACCTGCGTTGAAGGGCTCCTGCCTGAACCGCCGGTGCCCGGCGTGCCACCCTTCATATTAGATGTAGTCTAGGTTTTAATTTCTTTTTGACGCGAAAGTCTAGGTTTTAATTTGAACAAATTATGTTAGTTTTAAATGAATTATCTCTAGTTTGATCGAAATTTCACTGAAATCTATGTACTTTCGTATTTGACGAAAAAAAATGTGCGCTGCGGGTGGGGAGCGACGGCGCTCAAGTATGCAGGCCGTCTGGACGGCCTTTGGACGCACATTTGGGGCGCCGCGATTAGAGAATCCAAGGCCAGATGCACCCAATCTCTGCGCAAAGATGGCAAGACGCATGGGTTCATGTCTTCTTGTTCCAAAGGTTCACAAGAATAAGCTAAGACCAATGTAGACGGTTGCACATAGCGCACGACTAGCGCATCCGTGTTCTGCCAAACATGCAGGAGTGCAAATACAAAAAAATAAAAATGTGGGGGGCATACTCTTTGAATGCCTGGCTAGCTACGATGATCAGAGGAGGCAGCAGTGTACCACTGATGAAACGACTGCCAGCTCGGACAGAAGATGAAGATTTCGTTCTGGTATTGCCGGATCCTGTATCACGCCGTACATTGCACGGGCCGGTAGATTTGTTTGACTTTGCCCAAACTAGGCCGTTACATTGGTTAGGCGCGTACGTTTTGTGCCTTTTATTTCCTGTCTAGTGTTTGGAATAACCTGCTGGAGTCTCCTATGATGCTCTGAATTTATTGTCCTCTTTCTTCGTGAGCAGCAACAATCGTTCGTCGGCCACATCCGATCGAGCTCTATGACGCATCTTTTTTTTTCAACTATGTAGGCGCGTGTTTCCATGCCTGTCCATTAGGTAAATATATTATTAGGAATAGATAAAACATATTTGGATTGTTGAAAATGGGGTGCAACCTCATGCAGAAACATAGGTACCGGATATGGAGTTGCTGGAAAAAGAAGAGTAGATAGGTTGGTGAAGTTAACATCTGTGTGGTGATAGATATGAACAAACCTTGACATACATGAGCTGATGAGCATTCATGATAAACATAAACTTAAGAATTCCTAAGAACTTTAATGAGTTTTTTTGTCACAAAAATGTTGCAAGATAACATCGACGCACCTAGGATTCATCCAGGTCGTGAGAGCATGATTGGAAGGGTGCATCTAGGTTTTCCCGTTCGTGAGGATGGGCGAGGGCTGCGGGGAAGGTGGGGTGCGGAAGGGACAACACCCAGAGTTGACGCCGATTGTGATGTGCACGTGGCTGTATGATCGAACAAGTGAACTCCGTTTTGATCTCCAGAGTAGCGGGCCTACGGGACATCTGGCAAAGGAGCAGCCCACACGGGGGTAAACGACGCATCAAACGGCTGTGAAACGGTGGGACCGGCGATCCGATGGCCAAAATCACTGAGAGCGTAAGAGAGCTCCTCTTCGGTGCTGTTTTAATGTGACTAATGTGCATTCTCCCTTCGCGTTTGGAGAGGCCTCATGGGCTGGCTTGGTTTTGGGATTCTTGACACCTCCTATTGACATTCCTTTACCACGGTCAAAGAGTGGTGGTGTTCCATTGTCGGGGTCAATGGTCCGCGACGAAAGGGTATTTCCTCTCTTGTGATCATTGCCACGTGGGAGCTTTAGAACGAGGGTAATGTTAGAGGTTTTAGAAACGTTGCCACTATGCCGAATTTGATTTTGTTAGCTATATTGGGGGTACCTAGGGCGCAAAACATTTGAGCGCTATTCTTCGGCGAGAGTCATCACTTTTGTAACCGAGCTTTTTGACTCAATTTGTAACCTTTTAAACCCTTCTTAATCAATGAATAGACAACGCTTTTATCTTGTTTTGAATAAAGCAAATAATTCTCTATAAGCAAGTTGGTCCTCTGACAAAAAGTTAGTTACTAGGGTCTATATCTTGGTGCTATGCCAAGCTAGTTTGTTGGCAACTGTAATCTACACAATATGAAAAAGACAAGTGGACGAGGTGGTTTTCATTCGAGCCTTATAGTTACCCACCTAATGGTTGTGGACAACTCCACTAGTCACTCATATACTTATAACCTCTTAGTTGCATACATTACGGCCTGATGACTCTTATGTACTTTTATATATAATTATCATTTGTCTGTTTTGGTGACTATAACCTCATATGTATCGAGTTTCGTGCAAAATCTGAACTCAAATAATTCATATTTCGGACTACGCAGGAATAACAAAATCTATCAGAGTTTGGTGAGTTGAGAATTTTGCACTATTCACAGCTTTGAGATTGAGATTGTCATTTTTTGCACAACCAAATATAACATAGTTTTATTTAAGATTTTACACGTGGTAGAAGACAACATAACTACATCCAGAATTTTCTTTTTTTTTAGTTTTAAATAGCGACAACCCTCAAAATGGGGCTACCGCCGGCTAAACTCCAAACTAGGACATCCGATTATAGGGTGGGTGCGAGCACAACTAGTTGCAAATTGTAGTCTTCCCCAACCTACTCTTTGTGGCGCGAGACCGTGAGTAGTCCGTTTTCGTAAGCGCATGTATCGTGCCAATTCTGGATGGTCTTCATGCGTTCCACTTCCACCCCGATAAAACCGTAGGTGGAGAACTACCTGTGATTGGATTGTTAGAAGAGTGGTTGCATCCCTACCTCGCCAGACTTCAAATCTTGTTAGAAGGACGGTCATATCTTACAGGTGAACTATTTTTCAGTGGGAGATGCTTGCGATAACTTCGTGAATCCAATAACTGATCTGCCTCCTCACTCTTTTGAGAGGTGCTAATAAGGAGAGTAAAGTGCATACATGTGTGTAAGGCCGGCAATGGGTCGGGTATTGGGCGGGTCGACCTATTCCAGACCCATGCCCATATAACAAATGGGCGAGGGTCTCTGCCCATGACCCTGCCCATGGGTCAGATCTCAGACCCATGCCCGTACCCGTCGGGTCACCACACCCAATGAGCGACCCATCGGGTCTGTAGGCAGCACATCAATATATAATATTATAGCATTTCAAACAGCAAAATAAGCACAAACAACAAATAGTGATGTACTGATGTACTGATTGCTCACACAAACAACAAATCAAATTCTCAGGAAACAACAAATAGCATGGGTTGTGGTCATGTTTTACTATGAGACCCCACATGTCAGCTAATCGGGTAGCGACCCATACCCTGCCCATTAGGGTCGGGTGCTCGTGGGCGGACGTGCCCATGGGCGGAATTGCCGGCTTGACATGTGTGTATAGACGTCTGCATTTCGTAAAAAAATAAAATACACGGCCGCAGGTGCTCCACACATACGACCGAGGCTCATGCATGGCGACGGCGGTACAGACGCGTGGATTGGTACGTATCACGCGCGGACGCCTACTGCCAGTGCGTGTCGCTGCTCCACTCCAGGCAGGCTGGCGGCGATGCGATGCGATATACAGTTGAGAAAGCTGACTCGGAAGCTGCCGTCGTCGATGCGTGCAGCACGGAGAATTAAGCGCTGCCCGGTCGCCTGCTTTCTTGCTCCTCGCAGTCCAGCGAACGTTGAAATTTGTGCTCCGCCCGCCAGAGAAACCGCGACGGATGGGTCATTCAATCCACAGTGCGATCGAGATCAAAACCATCGCTGGCAGGCAGTAATGCCGTCTACGCATCAGCCACAGTGACGACCGGAGGTCGATGGACGAATGACCGCTACGTGCCGTGGCAGGCAGTAGATGCCGGGTTTCTTTCTGGAATCTAGCAATCCGAGCAATAATAAGTTGCCATCGATGTGGAACAAGAACACATGCTCCTTTAATAATCCTTTCGGCCGAACTGTGATCGTCGATCAGGGGAAGAACGGCGGCCGGGAGGCATCTCGCCGTGCCCAGTCACTAGATTCGCGACCGCGCCACGGCACCACGGACAGAGACCCGGCCCCCTCCTCCTCCTTCTTCTTCTCCTCTTGTATATACACACACGTCCGCTGTCTCGCTTCTCCCGTCCCGTCCATTTTCCGTTCCATCGATCCACAGTTCGTGTGGGAACCCAGGGATCCATCTAGACAGGGACGTGCCCACCCAGGCAGCCATCACCAAACAGCTAGGAGTAGAGCACAGCAGCCACGACACCTTCAGCCTTCACCTCCTGCTTCGATCGGTCTCGTCCCAGCTTGGCCTCCCTGTGACTTCTACAAGCGCACGCACGTCTCGACTCGAGCCAGGGTTCTTGGCCAAGGAAACCATGGACCTCAGGGCGCTGTACATGTACGCGGCCGTGCCGGCCCTGCTACTCTGCTGCGCGGCGACCTTCATCCAGAGCCCCACCGACGTGTTCGGCCTCCTCGAGCCCACCCCGTCCTCCGCCACCGACTTCGGCGCCATCGTCTCCGATCCCCCCTTCGCGATCCTGCGCCCGGACTCCGCCGCCGACATCGCGCTCCTCCTGCGCGCGCTGTCATCCTCGCCGCGCCGCCCGAGAGCGACCGTCGCCGCGCGTGGCGTGGGCCACTCGCTCCAGGGCCAGGCGCAGGCGCGCGGCGGCATTGTCGTGGAGACGCGTTCCCTGCCGCGCACCGTCTTGGTCGTGGCGGCGGCGGATGGCGCGCGCGCGTACGCGGACGTGGGCGCCGGCGCGCTCTGGGTGGAGGTGCTGGAGGAGTGCCTCAAGGCCGGCCTGGCGCCGCGGTCCTGGACCGACTACATGTACCTCACCGTGGGCGGGACGCTGTCCAATGCCGGCATCAGCGGCCAGGCCTTCAAGCATGGCCCGCAGATCACCAACGTCCTGCAGCTCCAAGTCGTCACAGGTACTCGCACTCAACGCCCACATGCAACTTAATCACTGTTATCTGTCTTTCTCTGATTCATCTTTCTTTAAGAAAAGAACACCGAAGCTGCAAAATTTGCAGTAATTTACCCTCGTTTTTCACGTTCTTTATGTGCTGGCTGCAGGAAATGGGGAGGTCTTGACATGTTCACCCACCGAGAGCCCGGACCTTTTCTTCGCAGTTCTTGGTGGCCTTGGCCAGTTTGGCATCATCACCAGGGCAAGGATTCTACTCCAAGATGCTCCTCCAAAGGTAAACTGGTACATGCATGCCCATCTACAAATGAAATCAATCCGAAAACGCTAGCTCTTCTTAATCAATCACCTGTCGTTAAAAAGCTTTCTTTGACGATTCATTCCTGTGATCATCAGGTGAGATGGGCGAGGGCCTTCTACGACAGCTTCGAAGCATTCACCAAGGACCAGGAGTTCCTGATCTCAATGCCAGAGCATGTCGACTATGTGGAGGGGCTCATGGTTCTGAATGAGCAATCCATCGCCAGCTCATCCATCGCCTTCCCCGCTCACATCAGTTTCAGCCCAGATTTCGGCTCGGAGGGCAGCAAGAAGGTCTACTACTGCATAGAGTTTGCGGTGCATGACTTCCAGCAGGACGACGGCTCCAGCGTAGATCATGTCAGTCTTCCAATCTAACACACAGTTTGTTTTAGATAAAACAATCGCAAGTTAACATTCCAACAGCAACAGAAAAGGACAGCTGAATACTCAAATAAGCTGATATTGTGGTCTTAAAAAAACCTGCAGGTTGTGGAGCTGGTCTCAGGGAAGATGAGCTACATCAGGCCCCACATGTACAGTGTGGAGGTGACCTACTTCGATTTCCTGAACAGGGTGAGCATGGAGGAGGAGAGCCTGAGGAGCAAGGGGCTCTGGGACGTGCCTCACCCCTGGCTCAACATGTTCGTGCCCAAGCATGGCATCACTCGGCTCAAGGACCTGCTCATGGGAACCGTCTTGGCAGGACACTTCGAGGGGGCGATCCTTGTGTACCCTCTCCTTGCTGACAAGTATGTACATCTAACCATAACAAAGTATATCATTTCTAACTCCTGCTCCAAATTATTAGGCCACGGCAGCTTAGCCATCAGTAAAGCTGCCGGTTAGTAGCGAAAGGCTTGGCTAATTAATGAATTCACCTCAACGATAAAGCCACCACTTTCATAATATTTGCAAGATTTCCCTGTGTAGAAGATCATTCGATGATGTGGCGAGATCACCTTTTTACGCACATAATTAGGGTGGTTTAGCAAAGCCAATTTTTTTTTTTGAAAAGGGCACCCAGCCTCTGCATCAAAATGATGCATACGGCCGCTTTATTAATTTATTGCCAAGTTATTCCCTAGCAAAGCAAATTGCGCATCAAAGTGCTGTTTATCTTGGAGGCTTTTGGTTGGTCATCTTTTGTTGCTGCTCCCTCGGGTCAGTAGTTATCCTCTCCAACAATGGCTTGCCGGCCTAACGCACGGCATGTTTGGCACAGTTGTGACAAGTGACAAAGCCATGAGTGACATCTCGCAACAGCGGCCGATAGGTTTCAAGCCTTGTAGCGGTCACCTCTTGCCCTGCTTTCCCGACACCGGACTATTGTCAAAATACAGTGAAACTAGCTAGGCTCTCCTTTTCCTCCTGCAAAGCTGTAGCAGCCGGTCTCCTCTACATTTGTACTACAGAAGTTCACTGTCCAGCAGCTTGTGGATTTTTTTACAAATATAGCGACTCTGTTCTGATCATCCATGTTGGACACGACCGGCCGGCCCCTCTAGAAATCAGTGTTACCTGTTCCAAAACAATTACACTAGTATATTAGTCTATTGTTAGGCTACTAGCCAGGAAAGCGTCCTTAATCAGTACTCTGCATAAGCCTGTAATCGGAGCCGAAGTATTTAACTCTTTGCATGATGATATCCTTTGCGGCTGTAGCAGAGTAGCAGCACTGTGAGGCGATACGATACGATACAGTCTTGTAGGTTGCGGCTACTGTATCTCCGCTTCCGGCAACAGCGTACCTATGGCGGCTACGGTCTGCTGCTTGTCCCCTTTCCCGTTCCTGGTCCAAGTCTCTCCTCCATGCCATGGCATTCCTGTCTTTCTCATTGTGGTACTGTACAGTTACTTTAGGGCACAGGTGCTAAGTAAAGTTACTAACACTAATCACTTGCACGGTACTCATGTGAGTAATTTTTCTTTTGCTCCCTGTCATGTGGTCACTTGAAACCTCTGCTCGTGACGGCCAGAATCTCAGATTTTTCGGATCCAGGATAAAATCTTGGCCAACATGTGCCCTGTCACCGGTGGACGCCTGCACTGCACGGCGCAACCTTTCTGCTTATCAATTAGGTTCGCCGCACCCAGAACCCTCCTCTGATCTGACATGATCCTAGTGAGAGAGAGATGTTCTGCCTTTCCCCGGCAGCAAATCTACAATGCCCCAGATGATGGGGGCTCCACTACGCTGCGCCAAGATTTTGCTTGCCATTTTAGGAGCCGTTTCATGTTCTATTTCCATCCAGCATACTCTCTTATGATCCTTGTAGAAAATACTCTAGTCTATCAGGTGTAATCTTAACCCATACTAACCTTTGGGATTTTTCAGGTGGGACGGGAACACGTCGGCGGTCGTCCCGTCGACTTCGCCGGACGGCGTGATGTACATCTTCAGCGTGCTCCGGTCCGCCGACCCGGCGCGGTGCGGCCGCGGCTGCGTGGAGGAGATCCTGGAGCAGCACCGCCGTGTGGCCGACGAGGCGTGCCGCGTCGGCGTCGGCATCGGCGCCAAGCAGTACCTGGCGCGGCAGCCCTCGCCGGCGCACTGGCGCGACCATTTCGGGTCCAGCTGGGACCGGTTCGTGGCCCGCAAGGCCCGCTTCGATCCGGCGCGCGTGCTTGGGCCGGGCCAAGGCATTTTTCCGTGGACCGACTCTGCGAGCTCGATGTCATCATAGCGGCCCCGTCACTCGCGTAGAGATAGTAGCTGAGGACATGTTCGTAGGCTCGTAGCTCGAACGAAAATTTTCAGGCTGATTCATTGGTAGGTGTCTCAACTCAAGGGAGAGAGTTCGTTGCTTCATTTTTGTGTTATGTTTACTGTGGTAAGTGGGGACGCCAGATTGTTTGGCAAGAGCAGAGTATCTCGTCTCGCCTTATCGTATAATTGTTCTCAGTGCGTCGTTACTGTATCTCAGCTGTTCGACCATCCCATCCAGCGTGTAGATTTGGCGCGGGAAGTCCGTGAAGGTTTTTTTTTTAATTTAATCAAAATCAACTCAAAAAGATCGGATAACTTTTGCGAGCTTGACTAGCAGAAAAGAAAGGTTCCAAACTTCTCTGGGCTGCCACAGATCTGTCTCCGTCCCGTCCCAACAGGTGACTAGTCGGCGACTCATCCCTCTGTCGCCGGCAAGCCTGCTGGTCCCTGCCTCCTCCGTCTGCCGTTCCGATGACGGCGGGGGGAGGGGACCTCGACGCTTCGAGCTTGACGACTTAAGGTTGGGCTAGGTTTTTCCACAGGCGTCGCATCGGTGCCGGGGACGGCGCCGCGTCGGAATAAGATACCCATGTTTCTCCCCCATCTCGGCGGTGCTTTACTCGGCGTTGTCGTGAAGCAGGTGGCTTGGTCATCTCGATGTTCTTCAGATCTGACGAGATTAGTTTCTCGGTGTGTCGGCGGCATTTGTCGCTATTTGCGGCGACGCTCGCGGCCAGGGCGAGAGACGGATGATCTGTAGCGATATTGGTCTGGAGTTGGTGGATTTGTCGTTCTTCCTCAACTTCGTCGATGGGACACGGCATATCTAGGTCCAAGATAGCACGGGGACGTCCCGGTCGATGTGCCACAACGACATGTGCCTCGCTACCTACAGCAGGCATGTTCATCGACTCACAAAGTCTCGTTGGCGGTGATGCTTTTTTGGATCTCGCAATGGTGGAGGCTCGACATCTCTTCCGGCGTGCATTTCGGCGGCGCTGCGATCGGGCGGCGGCCGCTGGCTTTGGCGAGTGCAGAAAATCGTAGGGATAGATCTGTATTTTATATCTTTTAGGGGTCTATGTGTAATTTTTTTAGGACAATCATATTTTCCTCGTTAGTCTCTTAGTTTCCATGTATGATTGGTTATGTAAATTGGTTTTCTATCAATGAAATATATGTAGTTGCTCTAAAACATAATATTATTTTCAAGTTTCACATGTTAGTAGTTGCTGTGAAATTAATCATGCAATTATTGCTTAATTATCCAACATATAGTACTTAGTCTGAAAGAGTCGTGCACATAGACTATAAGGTCTTGTTTACTTTTCTAGCGTATTTGCAGTATATTTTAGGGGATTTGAAGGCATTATCCTCTATCTACAACCCAACAATAGTATTTTCGAGTTTGAGATGTTAGTAGCTGTTGTTGTTGTTGTTGTTGTTGTTGTTGTTGTTGTTGTTGTTGTTGTTGTTGTTGTTGTGTTGTTGTTGTTGTTGTTGTTGTTGTCATGTTTAATATTATGAAATTAATCACGTAAATATGGCATAATTATCCAACTCGTAGTACTAAGCCTGAAAGAGCCGTGCACATAGACTATGAGGTCTTGTTTACTTTTCTAGCGTATTTGCATTTGTGTGGGTCTTGAAGGACGACGACGGCGGCGGTCATGGCGTTGCTGCGCGGTGGCGAGAGCTAGCGGGCCTGATCTGGGCCTGCCCTGGGCCTGATCTGGGCATTGCCGGGACCTGCTGTTGCGTCAGGTCGACGTCCGTTTTCGACTGTGGAGGGTGGCTGATCCCCTCCGATTGGCTGCGGCGCAGTTGGAGGCCTGATCTGGGCAGGTAGCCTAGATCGGGGTGTCGATGGCTGCGGGGTGTGAGCCGGAGGGCTGCACCTCTGATGTCCAACTATTACTTGGATCCGAGCCAGGAGGGCTTGGATCTGTTGCCATCCTCCCTCGTCCTATCTGTCTATCTCGTGGTGGTCTTTAAGTAGCGACATGGGCTTGAGGTTGTGGATGCTGGGCCGGCGGCCCTAGAAGGAGAGGTTGCATGGGTGTCGTCGACGACATCATCGTAGTGGTTGTGGTCGTTCCTTTGGCCATTCGGGTGGCAAGGGGATTGGCAGAGGGAGGTCCTGGTGTCGGTGCTTCGGCGGCGGCTCCCTGGTCATGCTCTCGAAGCCTAGTGTTGTTCTCCTCAGATGACACACGTGTAAGGATCCGAGTGACAACTTTGTGGTTTGGTGCCGACAATGGTGATGCATGCGGGTATCATTACCCTCTTGGGGGATCTGCTGTGGATCCTTGTTGTGACTGGGTTCCGGGTGAAACCCCTAGTGCTTTTGCAGGCTCGGCAATGGTGGCGCGTCACGTCATTACCCTCTTTGGGCGTCGTCGTGGAGTCTAGGTTACATCTGAGTGCAACACGGTGGTGCCATTCTTTGTTGTGAAGCTTCTTCATCTTTTGGCGTATCCGGTAGTCTAGATTGCTTCTCGTGCTGTGTGGTTTTTCCTGTTTTATTTTTCGGATTCGAGTTTGTGGTTTGCCTCCATCTCGTTGTTGGTTTTTGGGTTGACCTGCTTGTTTGGGGATTTCTCCACCACTATGTATCGGTTTGGCCAGATATGGCTTTATTTATAAATCAGGGCTATGGCCTCTTTCGAGAGATATCTCCCATAAATCGTCCCAATTTTGGCTAGATTGAAAACATTACACCATACTAGTGTATTGGTCCAAAAAAAACATTTGTGGTGATTTGGTGAAAAGAAGGATTTCACCTAATCTTTTTTCATCCCCAATCTCTATGGGATAAAATTACTCACCTAATAAACAAGGCCTATGAGAACTGAATCATCGCCATGCTTGACAAGTCAGTAGAGCTTTATTGAAGAACTCCCAAATTGCGGAAGCCAATTCCACTTTGAGCTTTAGGTCGTGTAAGTTTATCCCACATCATCCAATGCATTCTCTGGTGGTTATGCTCATCTTCCCACCAGAAGTTACGTATGACTTGGCTGAGCTCTTCAGTGAGACCGGTAGAAAACTGAAAAATCGTTATTGCATATGTTGGCATAGTCTTCAGTACGGTTTCAACTAGAATCCATTTCCCGCCACTAAACATGTATTTCATGTATATTTGATCAAATTTACGAATTTTGTCTTTGACTATACCAAGAGCAAGATAATTAAAAACAGAGGGAGTATATGGAGCTATCGAATTTCAAACAGACACAGGATTTTTTTATTAAAAACAGAGGAAGTATTTGAGGATGTCGATTTCAAACACAAGACTGAATCAATTCTTCCAAATTATTGTACGACGATCCTCCCTTCTCCAAAGCAGTGTTTGCTTTCACCTTGAGCTCTAGAGCATTCCTCCTCATGTCCTCCCCTTCGCCACCTCCATCCATCAGCTTCTCCAGAGCCTTCTTCACTTGTTCCGCCCCCACCTCCGCCTTCGCCTCGCCGCTGCCATCTTTACTAGCGGTCAGGACGTTCTCTGTTGGCTTAGTGACGCCAACGGACACGCCAATGCCAAGCACGTCCACGATCAGCTTCTCGTTGATGAATTGCTCGGCGAACAGGGGCCAGGTGACCATGGGAACACCGGCGGCGACGCTCTCCAGAGTCGAGCCCCACCCGCAGTGCGTCATGAATCCACCGACCGCCGGGTGCGCGAGGACGGCCACCTGCGGCGCCCACCCACGCACTACAAGGCACTTGCTGTCCGCGACACCGTCGGCGCCGTCGTCGGTGTTGTGACGTAACCACTCCTTGATGTCGTCGGGCAGCGAGTCGGCTCCCCTGATGACCCACATGACAGGCCACCGGCACGAGACGAGAGCCATGCCGAGCTGCATGAGCTGCGCGGGCGGCATGACACCGGCGCTGCCGAAGCTCACGTACACCACGGACTTGGGCTTCTTGCCGTCCAGCCACGCCATGCACCGCCTCGCGTCGTCTCCCTGCGGGTCGAAACTAGGAGCGCAGCACAGAGATACCGGTCCCACGGCGAGAACTTTCTTGCCCGCGGCCGCCGCGAGAAGCGCCGCGGAGCCGTGCTCCAGCTCGTCGAAGCTGTTCACCACAACGCCGTCCACGGCCAGGTCGAACTCCCGGATCTCTTGCATCGCCCCGCCCCCCATGGAAGTGGAAGGCAGGAAGTGGGGCGTTAGCTGTTTCCCCAGGATCTTGCACTCGAACGGCTCCAGTACCGAGATGTCGACGAGCTCGTCCGGAGACGCGATCGCCTCGTGCCGCCCTTGCCTGTAGAGGTGATCAATGCACAGCAAGGCGAACGCGCCGAACCCGTGGAAGATGTAACATGGCACACCGAGGTCACGCGCCATGGGCAGCGTCCACGTGTTGCACATCCCGGCGACGACGCAGCTCGGTCGGCAGGAGGCGTCCCGCCTGCAGTACTGCGCCACCGCCTCGCCGAACTTCTTGTTGGCTGCGAAGAAGCTAGGCACCATGGACGGGGACTGGATCAGGTCCAGCCTCTCGCAGCCCTCCGGCAGGCCTGCTTCGGCGGCAGGGAAGGGGATCGCGGTGACCGCGATCACGGCGCCGCGCGGCGTGGCACGGTCTACGCGGCTCTGGACGAGTGACGCGTTGGCGGGCGTCGTGATGATGGCGAACGACGCTCCATGCGAGGCGAGGAGGCAGCCGATGTCCGTTATGGGGACGATGTGGCTGATGCTTCCGATCCATGGGACGATCACAAAGTGAGGCTTTGTGGTGGAGGTCTCCATTTCTTGGTCTTGCGCTATGGTGGCAGCAAGTTCGACAACTTGGGATATACTAGCTGGATACTACCGAACGGATAGCTTAGTTCGTGTTTGGCGAACTGCTGGACAGCGTGTTGTCGATATTATACACGCAATACATGAGCAAGCGCCGTGTCGACATATTTGGTGCGCATGCGTATGTAAACAGCAATGCGATGGTCTTGCTCCATGATTCAACTTGTGATGTTGGCTCAGGCGGTGGTCAGAGCTTCAAATTGGAGAGATGAACGTTCCAGGTAGCGCCGAAGACGGCACAAGAATTCAAGATGGTTAGTACCCCGTATGAGCAGAAAATTCTTGGCAACGGAACTGATCCAGCTTGGTTGTATGAGGACATCGTGGTGTCTCGCCGATACTTGTCCGGCCGCCGGCCGGTCGACACTCTAGTCTCCAGAATAGTCAAAACTCGTGGAGTTGGTCTGCACGTGTACAATAAATCTCTGTGCTACAGGTCATCCCGATTTCCAAACCAGATTACGTAACAGAGTTACACACCTAAATCTGAGAATGGTTTCATACCTCACCCGTACCTCAACCATACTCGTATATATCTCTCCCTCAGCCCAACCCGAACTGGACCCATTTAATATCGTTTTCAGCCCACCCAAACCTGAACCCACCACAATTTCCACTCGAACCTATTTAAACCCAACGCCTAACTGTGGGTTCGAACCCGTTCGTAACCATTTCGTACCCGTTCGTAACCATTTCGTACACGCTCGCCTCGATCTGCATATACCGTTTGGACATAAAAATAAAAAATACGCACAGAAAAAATAAAAAATAAAAGACGCACATAAATGACAGAATAAAAATAAAAGACTCACAGAAAAAATAAAAATAAAAGACGCACAGAAAAGTGCCCAGTATGCAGCCGAGTACAGAATACAAATAACTGACAGAGAGAGACATAAATTCTGCAAGTTTCAGGTGTTCTCAGTTTAAGTTAGCAGAGTACAAATAAGAGGCATCCATGTCCAGCACTGAAACTCATCCAAGCCTTGGCAGCATCTCAAAGAATGCAAAATAGCACTGAACCAGCACTGCTTGAAACGACATCTATTCATCCAGCAGAAAATTTCACCAGACATGAACTTCTACCAAACTCTCAGGTCAGCCTGATGTGATTCAACATTCGTTAGTCAGTGCTAGATTCTAGGTAAGGAATTCTGAATAATTTGTGAAGGAATATAAATGAATAAGTTACATGAGGCAAGAAACTGAACAAATCTAAAGTAACATGCGCAATCAGAAGTACAGCAAGCAGAAGTATAACAATCACTGACGAGCAACAACAGAGCAGCTACATAGTATGCTGATAGGTGATAGCAACGAGCTGGATAAAACCGTATAAGCTACATAGTAAGTCAAAACACACAGTAGATCAACTACATTAAGGGGCACTTGCAGCACATGACAAATAAGAAAAATACTACTTGAACCAAAGAAGCACATGGAAGCGAAGCATTCATATGCATGAACAATTTGATGCGTGCACGATGTTGCTCATTAATAATTTGAACAAGCAATATAATTACTCTCTAGAAAGATATTATGTACTCTCTATTTGTTCTTGTGAAGCCAACACACTGGGATCACTGGACAGGGCAGGTGAATCAAAAAACTAATCAAACCAAGCACTTGAGTTCAGGATATACATACCTACTGCCCTTATAGACCGCAGAGAACCTGCTCGATCCGCCCTATTGCCCTTGTCCTGCAATCGAATCAAATAATTAAACTAATTAAAGACACAGGAGAGGTAATTAAGAAGGCAACATGTGGAATCCTAACAGCAAGTCTACCATGAACAGGAAAGTTGCATGTTTTGACTTTCATATCAAATCCAAAGCACCATAAATGGAAAACAGACCAAAATGGAAAACTGAACTGCTGTTCTTGACATGAAAGGTTTAGCTCTATTGAAATATACTCTATCAATGGTTATTTGACATGTGCTACAAACAGAAATCATGTGTAGTAGTAACTCACCCTCCTTTGGTATGAACAACCAATCTTTCACACAAACAAGCGCTTCTAGCGTACCAGGATTTAGAGAGCTTCTTGTATCGCCAAGTATCCTCCCACCACAGCTAAAGGCTGACTCGGATGCCACTGTGCTCAAAGGAATTGCGAGAAAGTCACGGGCCATAGACGCCAATACAGGAAACTTTTCAGCATGCCTCTTCCACCACAGCAAAACATCAAATTCAGCACCATCCTCCTCACATGCTTCTTCCAAGTACGCGTCAAGCTCGGACTTGTGTAACACACCTCTTCTTTGACAAGCAACAGGGTCACACTCACACCTAAAATAGGCTAGTTGCCGCTTTAACAGTCGTGCTGATCGAAATGGCTTCCTCGCGCGCGCGCCTTTCCTCGTCCGTGCCTAGCAGTAGTATACGCGTTCCCAAAGACCTAAGAGTTCATGTAGTGGGTATATTCGCCTTTTTTTATGAGTGCACATGCAGCACATTCCTCCCTCATTTTCCTTTAATCCTACACGACTATTTTCATTAGTTTTTTATCGCTACAATTACAAAAAGTGAACAATTTGTTTATAGTATCCCCTCGTGATAATTTGTTTGCTATGATTAGTAATATTTGACTAGTTCATTTCTTATCGATAACTTGTATGCTAGTGTATTGGTAATAATGTTTTTTAGTATCCCCACCTGATAATTTGCTTGCTATGTGATTGGTAATATTTGTCTGGTTTTTTCTCATCGATAATTTGTATGATAGTGTGTTGGTAATAATGTTTATAGTATCCCCTCGTGATAATTTGTTTGCTATAAAATTGGTAATATTTGACTAGTTCATTTCTTATCGATAACTTGTATGCTAGTGTATTGGTAATAATGTTTTTAGTATCCTCCACCTGATAATTTGTTTGCTATGTGATTGGTAATATTTGACTGGTTTTTTCTCCTCGATAATTTGTATGATAGTGTGTTGGTAATAATGTTTATAGTATCCCCTCGTGATAATTTGTTTGCTATATGATTGGTAACGATAATTTGTATGATAGTGTGTTGGTAATAATGTTTATAGTATCCCCTCGTGATAATTTGTTTGCTATATGATTGGTAACATTTGACTAGTTCATTTCTTATCGATAATTTGTATGATAGTGTATTGGTAATAATGTTTTTAGTATCCCCACCTAATAATTTATTTGGTATGTGATTGGTAATATTTGACTGGTTTTTTCTTCTCGATAATTTGTATGATAGTGTGTTGGTAATAATGTTTATAGTATCCCCTCGTGATAATTTGTTTGCTATATGATTGGTAACATTTGACTAGTTCATTTCTTATCGATAATTTGTATGATGGCAATAGTGTATTGGTAATAATGTATTTAGTACCCGCCACCTGATAATTTGTTTGGTATGTGATTGGTAATATTTGACTGGTTATTCTCCTCGATAATTCGTATGATAGTGTGTTGGTAATAATGTTTATAGTATCCCCTCGTGATAATTTGTTTGCTATAACATTGGTAATATTTGACTAGTTCATTTCTTATCGATAACTTGTATGCTAGTGTATTGCTAATAATATTTTTATTATCCCCACCTGATAATTTGTTTGCAATGTGATTGGTAATATTTGACTGGTTTTTTCTCATCGATAATTTGTATGATAGTGTGTTGGTAATAATTTGTTTGAACTCGAATAAGCAGTGTGAACTGGATCGGATTTTTTTTCTTTTTTGTTGTAAAACTTAATTAGTTCCCACTTATATCTGTCACTGAACTGTCATGTATCAGTTCGATCGTTTGGTTTTCTCCATTGTCCTTATTACAGTTTAGCATCTTTTTTCTTTTAAATCAACCCAAGTTGATTTTTGGCAGCAATAAGTTTTTTTTTGTGCTAACACAAAATTTAGTTGGTGAGTTTTTTTACAATCATATAGTGTTTTACTTCTCCTTCTTTTTAATCAAACAGTGATTTTTTTAATAATAGTTGGTTTTTTAGTTGTGGCACATGGATTTTTGATTTATCTATTTTGGTGACATAATTGGTTCCATTTACCGGAAAATTGGATTTTTATTTGTTCAATTTTTTTACTGGTAGGAAGTGGCAGCTATCATTTGTTCAAAAAAATTATACTAGTTGGAAGTGGGATTTTTCGATCTCCCACCCATTTATTTTTACCCTAAAAAATCACTAGCCAAAAAAGGGAATTTTTTTCATTGAGTTGTATTGAAACTAAAGAAAATCCAGTATTTTCTCCGCGCCAAAAGGGAATAGTTTTGGCTGCAATTCGTTAAATTCGTTGCGTCCTAATATTTTACTGGCCTCGAATAAGCGCGTGGAAAAAAGGGAATAGATCCGTTCCATGTGTTTAATTTTAGTGCGAGCGCCAAAAAAAGGAAATAGGTCTGACCTGCCTGATACGTTTACGTGTAGGACGGTAAAGGAAACCTGCGGAAACCTAGTCTTTCCATTTCTAGCAAAAACTCATGGTCCGAAAACCGATGCACTGAACTTAAATAGTAACCACACATTTTGTGCAACGTCGCCGAAATAAGATCTTTCTTATAGGAGCTAGGTTAGATATAGTTAAATATGAAAACATCAGAAACATACAACACATAATAAAATATATCGAACATATTGCTAAAATAGAATTATCACATGGATAAGCTTCAACCCATCAAACTGTACAACATAATTAAACACTCCATGATCTCGGAACACCTCTATGCTCACAAGAAGGAGACTGTGTAACGCGCCCGGCGTCCCTCACGCCCATTGGCTCCCGCCTGGGCTTCCACCGAGGGATGTCGCGGTGGACTAGAGGTGATGGGTATTGGGGCACATTGAATTGTTTATATGTTTTATACAGTTATACTAAACTTTTGTATTTCGAACTCATTTGCAGCATGCTACGGTCTTATCGAGTATATGATTTTCTATTACTTATTTTATATAGTTAAACCACATAATAAATGTTCAAAAATATATTTAATTATTGTTTCTAATACAGTTGTAAAGTATATATCAATGAAAAATACACTTGCATTACGATGTACTAAATAAACATTTACGAAACATTATTTCCTTCATAAGTTTTATTTTACAGTTGTATAAACTATATAGTATATATTTATGGTACATATCCACAAATTATATGGTCTACAAAATATGATAATAGACTAGCCAACATGCCCGTGCGCTGCTACGGTCTAATATTATTTAGTCCATAGATAATTTCAGTATTCAAAATTATTTTTATCTTTGCCACCTTTAAGAATGGAAGCTTGAGATTTTAGTTGAATTATTAAAATATGATTTCTAGTTATATGATACGATCATACGAAAAAGAATCAAGACATATGATAGGCTATGCATATTGTTTATTCATACTATATTACTATGTACATGGATATGTCGTGCACTCAAATAGATGTGTCAGATGCATGCCGCGAAACTATCGCTGATTGACGGAGAGCAAACTTTCAGGTCGATCTTATACAAAAGACTTAGGTCCCGCTTGGATTAGCGTTACACTTTACTGACCGTAATATTTCACCCCGCTCGTGCAGCATTTTTAGTAGGGCCTTGCGAGCTCCGTGAATGTATCCGATCTTTTTGCCTAAAATACAGCAATCCAATCGGGGCCTTAGACTTTTTAAGGAGAACATAAACAACACCAGCTGGACCAGTTGCTTGATTTGGCCATGACCAGGCTATGTGCCCCCCAATTCGACAGGCCATACAGACCAGTCGTCTTCTTCGCGTCGCTGATTTATTCCAATGGCTTCCACTGCTTTAGTTGGGTATATTTAGGCAAAACCAGAGGGTAGACTGAAGCCTGATGGATTCGGCCACGATCCAGCCCACTGAGACCACCAGCGGCAAGCGACGGCGTATGTATGCAAGCCGACAGAGGGAAATCGTGGGCGGATAACAGCCTCTCGGTGGAGCGCGAGTGAGGCCATTAGCGGCAAGCGACGACGCTCGACTCAGACCGGCACAACGCAGTCTCCCAGCCCGCGGCAGAATTAGCGGCCACTGTGCAGCCATGGCCTTCGTCGATCTTCTGGCGAGTACGGCAGCACATGTCGCCTTCTAGCTGGTGGCGCCGGTATGCGACATAAGGAAAAAAGGGCCGCGGTTGACGTAAAATCAGATCAATGTCACCACATGCCTCGCCGGAGCTAGATTGCGCCCATTGTGCTTTCCTCGTGTCCCTGATCGCCATCTGGGCCTGACCACACATGATAGATTACCATCTGAACCTGGTCGCCGTCCGAATAGGAGGTTGTGAAGACCTGATGGAGCTGGCACGGCCGCACGGGGAGGGCACGCTGAAGTTGTGGGCTTCCAGGTCCCGGCGGCGATATGTCGCCAATCCCTAGCTCGAACGTTCGATTTTGATCGCTACAGAGCAATCCATCACTCCCATACTTAAAGGTCTGGAGCTGTTTGCTTCGACAAGTACTGTATTTGAGTAGGAAACGATCGCGTGTACAGTCCTGCCTCCTGACTTGACTGGGCCGGCCCACACCGAGCAATCAATTGGGGCCAAACCCTTCGATCGTGGAAACTAATCACACGACGTACACAGCAATCGATTCCGGAAAGGAAACAAACGACCTAGACGTACACAGCGATCGATTCGGGAAAGGAAACAGACGACGTACCAAACGAAACAATGTAAAACGGACCAAACGGACGAACAAGAAACCTTGCTGCTTTTATTATTACTAGCTGGATGCCCGTGCGTTGCCACGGCATAACAAAAAATTTGGATGCAATGATCAAACCATTATTTGAATAGTAAAGTGCACGTGCATTGAACATATATTGTCGCAGTATTGAAATGGATTAATAAGATGAAGAATAACTAATATAACTAAATATTAAAGAATGGTGATGAACAAAATTAAAGTACGGGGATAGAAACTTGGATCATACAAAAACAATTTTTATCGCACTACAACCACCATTGTAAATGTGAGCACTATCTTGGTACACACTCTTATTGGTAAACGACCCGACAATAAAAATGCTATCATCCTCTATCATTGTAACAAGAACTTTCCATGTAACGCAGAAAGTAGATCCCGCCATCTCATGCTCGCAGCTGCATAAAAGTAGTCAAGACACGAGTAGGCAATCTATTAAAAAAATGACACGAGCTGCTTTAAAAAGTGTAAGACTAACAACACAGAACTTTACCGGCATTGGGGGGACAATCATACAATGGAGCCGAGAGATAATTGTACATCTACTTGTGCAGATGGTGCTCCATTTAAATCACCTTACTGTCAAGTATGAAATTTCAGGTAGCAAAGATTTAACACAGTTACTGGCATACAATGAACCACAAGGCCTAATATCGTATCTGGTTCGAGAATAGATTTAGACAAATATGAAGGTCTTCAACCAGTCATTTAATATCAAGTCAAAACTGAAACAATTTGTAGTCTCTCCTGCTGTAAAATTTGATAAAGTACAACATGTACTGAAAATTAATGGCCAGAAAGTACAGGACACCATGGGAGCCTTAATCAAATACCGTCGAACTAAAAGGCTGCACAATTCTGAAAGAGATATAGCTATCCACATCTGTTCGCAAGATTTTGCTAAATGACACGGGAAAGTCAGTACATAAAAAATATTTGAAAATCGGAATGAAATTAGGCTGACTTGGAAAACTTCATTTTAAGATATCCTACATGGCGTAGCTCACACGCTAAAAAGTGCTGCAAGTAGCCAAATAACAATGATAGTATATCTTCCCGTAAAAACAACAATGGAACTATATCTTATAGGTATATCTATTCCAAAGTATACATATGCGTCTGCTGATATGTCATTTTCTGTACTCTTAACCATCTTGATCTTATCCAACTATCCAAGTATCAAAATGGTGAGTAACTGTAGTTTGTTGCTGGAATTTGTTCATGCCAGTTGAATCGAAGCTTTCTTGGTTCCCTGATCTACTTCCATGCCAGGGATATATATTAATGCATTTTTTTTAGTAAACAAAAGTTTGAGCATTCGGTCCAAACCTATTTAAGGTGGCCACATGCGTAAGTTTACTGGAGACGGTTTGCTCATTATTTTTTATAGTAAAACGTGGTGGGATTTCAGTAGCCCTATTGGGAAACTTCATATCTTACAACTTGTGTTTGCTGAAAATATCATGCGTTTGCATAAAAAAAAGAGGGAGTTTGATGACTGTCTTCCAGAATTTACATATTAAACTGCACCTGTGTAGAAGCTTCCAGATGATTGTATTTAATCTCATGCGTTTGCAAATATATATGAATGTATACTCATTTTGATTGGCCATTGTGTATCAGATGATTCTGAATGGAAAAAATACAGAACCTTCACAATACAAGCTTTTAAAATCCTGCAGATGGAGAAAGAATCAGGAGTGCTGGTTAACCAGTAAAAGGGACGTAACTCTAGAAAGTATTATGGTAAAAAAAAGTTAGTTCAGACTACCATTACTATTTAATTGGTTCATTGATGGAACAATGGTATCTCATGTTATATTGATCTATAAAATCTATGAACCAAAATGGAAATGATTAGAATAGACCTGGCAACCTGCAGAGTATGCTCAGTACAATGAAAATGAATAACTTGGTCCAATACACAAACGCATCAAGCTGAAGAGTATGCAAACGATGGATGCAACACCTTGAGGATTGGAAGGTGGCGCAGGAACTAACCAGCGGCAGATACAGACGACAGCGTACAGTTTACATAGCGAAAAGTAGATCGGCCGGCCGGCCTTCATCAGAGCTTTGCATCTGCAGCGGCTTCAGGTCGCCGTTGTTGCAGTTTTCGGCAACAGAAGCCCAGCGATTCTGATGGAGTTCAGTAAACGCACCTGATGGGAAAAAAATTGATCAAAGGTTAAATCAATCCTTCAACACGGAAAAACGCATCTGTCTTGTCTTCACCTCTCCGCGGACATGGCAACTTTCCCTAAAAAATCCCCAAATCGAAAGAAAGCATCCAAGGGATGGATGCTCCGCCGTCAAGGAATTTGGCGACCGCCACACCGCTGTATTGAATCACTGCGCCAGCTACCTTAGCCGCCTCCATGAAGGAGGACGGCCGACCCTAGTCCACGGCCGCTGCCGGCGAGGATACAGAGGAGGCCAAGAAAGAGATGAGGGGAAGCACCTCGACGACCGCGGCCGGCCCTTGTCCACTCCCGCCCCTGGACCACCTGATTTTTTCCGGCGGCGCGGAGGAGCTCGCGGCGGTCGGCACAGAGCGCCTAAGAGATCGCGAGGGGACGCACCTCGACGCCCGCCCGAGGACCTCCTGCCCTTTCCCGGCGGCGAAGAGGAGCTCGCCCCGGATCTAGTCGCTGGGATTCAGATTTCTTTGGATGGAATCAGGCACGGGAAAGGAGTTCGGGGAATCGCTTGGTCCTCTCTACCGGACGGCGAGGAGGGAGGACGGAAGAGAAGGTCGGGCTATGGTCTGTTCGGGGAGAAAAGAAGATAAAGAGAAGTAAACGGTTCAGTGGCGTTGTGTGTAATATGAGATAAGGTGGGAGGGCAAAACCGGAAAAATAAAAAACGTACCAACCATCACCTGTAGCTATATTATATAGTAGAGATTAGGTAGAGATATTGACGTCCTATCCTATGCATCCGTTGTGTTTGTGCATCCGTGCATCCGAAGAACTTGAACCAACCGATCTAAATCGTGCGTCCTAACTCGATCTCACGCGATTTTACACTAAAGCGATTTTGTAATCATCTTGGTTGAGGTTTAAAAGTTTGGAAGATTTCGCTTTTGCGCACCATGTGTGATGAATGGCAGGCTCAAGATTGTACATCAAGTTGTATTGTTTCAAAAACCATTGTTCGGCAAATGGACCAGAGTGTGTGCTGTAATATGTATACAATGAATGCAGAGATTGGCTCCTGCACTGCAGTACAACGATTGATGCTACTCAGTCTAACGATTGAGTCATAATGTTCATTGTTTGCATTCCTTGTATACATAGTACAACACACACTGGTACATTGGCCGAACAATGGTTTTTGAAACAATACAAATTTCTGTACAATGTTACTGAATAGGGAAATCTATTCAGTAACCTCACGGGCTAAGGAGTGATACAGTCAGCTGTTTATAGAATCAAATACACACCAGCGTTGAGAGAGTTGGACCTCTCACCTTTTCCCCTGCTACAGTGAAAAGGCGATTGTTTGGGCGAACCCGTTGATACGTCTCCAACGTATCTATAATTTCTGATGTTTCATGCTTGTTTTATGTATCATTGTCACATGTTTTATATGCATTATATATCATTATTATACATTTTCTGGGACTAACCTATTAACAAGATGCCACAGTGCCAGTTCCTGTTTTCTGCTGTTTTTGGTTCCAGAAAAGCTGTTCGGGCAATATTCTCGGAATTCGACGAAACAAAAGCCAAACCTCCTATTTTTCCGAGGGACACACGGAGCCAGAAGGGCAAGCCAGGGGGAGGCCCACGGCCTCCAAACCACCTCTTGGGGCGGCTGGGCCCACAGGCGCGCGGGAGGTGAGGAGGGAGCCCGGGACCTCCACCGACGTTGCCCCTTCGCCTATTTAGTCACCCCGACGCGAAAACCCTAAATATAATCTAATACTCCAGAAAGACTTCCGCAGCGCCGTCGCCATCGCGAGACCTCGTTTCGGGGGTCAGAAGTTCCTGTTCTGGCACCCTGCCGGGACGGGGATTGACCCCCGGAGCCATCTCCATCGACTCCACCGCCTCCACTTCGACTCCATGATGGTTTGTGAGTAGTTCCCCCATGGACTACGGGTTCTTGGCTGTAGCTAGTTGGTACTCTCTCTCCCATGTACTTCAATACAATGATCTCATGAGCTGCCTTACATGATTGAGATCCATATGATGTAATTGGTGTTGTGTTTGTTGGGATCCGATGAATTGTTACATTATGATCAGATTGTTCATCATATTATCATACTATTGTTTATTTAAGATCTTGCATGCTCTCCGGTACTTGTGGTTACCCTGATCAAGTAGTTGCTTGTATCTCCAAGAGGGAGTATTTATGCTAGATAGTTGGGTTCAGCCTCTATTTAACCTGGGATAGTGACAGCAAGTTCTAAGGTTGTAGATGTGTTGTTGCCACTAGGGGTAAAACAGCAATGCTTTGTCTAAGGATGAATGTGTTGTTTACATTATGCACAATACTTAATGCAATAATCTGTTGTTTGCAACTTAATACTGGAAGGGGTGCGGATGCTAACCGGAAGGTGGATTATTTAGGCACAGATGCATGCTGGATAGCGGTCTGTGTACCTTGTCGTAATGCCCAATTAAATACTACAGTAAACCTTATCTTATCATAAGCATGCATTGTCATGCCCTTACAATTATCAATTGCCCAACTGTAATTTGTTCACCCAACACCTGTTATTTGTTTGGAGAGTTACCACTAGTGTAGATAGCTGGGAACCCCGGTCCATTTGTCATCATCATTGCTCTCCGGTCCTATATGTCATTAGAAGTAGTATCAACTATTTTCTGGTGCCATTGCCTCCGTGTTACTGCTGCTGTGTTACTGTTACTATTGCTCTCATATTACTGCTGCTTTCACATCACCCCTGTTACTAGTGCTTTTCCAGGTGCAGCTGAATTGACAACTCAGTTGTTAAGGCTTATAAGTATTCTTTGTCTCCCCTTGTGTCGAATCAATAAATTTGGGTTTTACTTCCCTCGAAGACTGTTGCGATCCCCTATACTTGTGGGTTATCAAGACTATTTTCTGGCGCCGTTGCCGGGGAGCATAGCTCTACTCATAAGTTCACCTGGGGAGTACACTCTACCTCTCTCTCTGTTTTTATTTTATTTTGTTTTGTCTAGTTTATTTGTGCTTAGTTTATTTTTGTTTAGTTTATTTTTGTCTTGTTTTATTTTTCTTATAAATTCGAAAATCCATAAAAATTTGAAAAACCGAAAAACTAAAAACTGTTGTTATGGAAGAACCCACAACCTATATGGAGCTTATAGAATTATATATGAAGTATAGAGAATCAAAAAAGGGTGAAGTCATGAGTGCTGTGTTAGAAAGTTGAATACAATTGCTAAATCTTGCTTAAACGCCATGATATAAACTGTTGCTCTAAACAGGATACTAAACATCTTAAATTCCAATGTGGCTTTAGTGAAGAAGTTTTAATTGTGAACTATCATTGGAATAACTATATTCATCTTGGGTTCGAAGAAGTAGAACAATTTGTTTTATTTATGGGAGCCTCTGAGATAGAATCTTTCATGGCTAAAAATTATGAAACTTGTATTGCTTGTAAGGACCTTAAAGATTATGTCTCTTCTATCCTTGATTATTGCATAGAACATTACAGCAATAATCCTTATATCGTTGATTACAAAGAGAGACTCATTAATGCACAAGAATGCACTCACAATTTGCAGGAACCTGTGGAAGAAGAAATTGCTGAACCTGAAAGCTCATTAGATGAAAAAGAGGAGGAGAGTGATGAACAAAAGGAGGAAGAATGGATTAGCTACCCATGCCTACCTTCTAATGAGAGTAACTCTTCATCTCTTACATTATTTGATTGCCCTCCATGCTTACCCAAGGAGGATGAATGTTATGTTCCTGTTGATTCTCTTGAAATTTTTCCTATGAGTAAAACTTGTGAGAATAATTATGCTACTGTTATATATGATAATCCATGCTATTTTGAAAATCTTATGATAATCCTTTATTTGTGGCTGATATCGAAATGCATGGTACTAAAGAGTTTTGCTTAGAAAATGTTTATGATAAAGCTCTAGATGATGGTCCTATGTTACTTGATAATATTAATTGTACCACTAATGAAAATGGGATTGGAGAAGTCTTGACTTTATCTAGGCGTCCCATATATGTTGAGAGTGATCAATCATCTTGTTATAAAATTGTTACATGTGGGTTCGAAATTTTAATCCCACTATTTGTGAGCTTAATAAAAATATGTGTTTGTAGATCATGAAAAGCATGCTTTGTGTGATAGTTATATTGTTGAGTTTATTCATGATGCTACTGAAAATTACTATGAGAGAGGAAAATATGGTTGTAGAAATTTTCATGGTACTAAAACACCTCTCTATATGCTGAAACTTTTGAAGTTACTCTTGTTTTATCTTCCTATGCTTGTCACTTTGTTCTATATGAATTTATTTGTGTACAAGTTTCCTATGCATAGGAAGTGGGTTAGACTTAAATGTGTTTTGAATTTGCTTCTTGATGCTCCTTTTGCTTCATTTTCTATTTTCATGAGAGCATCATTAAAACTATCAAGCCTAGCTAAAAGGCATTAAAGAAAAGCGCTCTTGGGAGACAACCCATGTTTTATTTCTGTAATTTTTCTTTTGCTTTTTGAGTCAAGGAGCTTGCTTACTTCTGTAACAACTCCTTTGTATCTTTATTTTATTGCATTGTTGTACCAAGAAGAGCCTTTAATGATTAGATGATGCTAGATTTGGATTTCTGCGCAGGGACAGATTTTTAGCTGTCACGAATTTGAGCTTTTTCCAGAAAAATCGAAAAATTCTAAAAAATCACGCATCTCCTTAGATATGTACGCATCTTTCATTAACTTCACTTTTTCCGATTTGAGCAACGGAAGTACCTCGAAAAAATTCGTCTTTACTGGCTGTTCTGTTTTGACAGATTCTGTCTCTGTTTTTTTGCATTGTCTCTTGTGGACTTTAAGTAAGGCTTTCTAGACGTGGAGGGCTGTAGCTAATGTTTTATTGAGTATTGCAATGTGTCACTACAGAACCAAAGTGGATTAATGTTTTTGAGTACTAACCCCTCTAATGAAGTTTATGAGAAGTTTGGTGTGGCAGAAGTTTTCAAGGGTCAAGAGAGAAGGATGATATTGTGATCAAGAAGAGTGAAGAGCCTAAGCTTGGGGATGCCCCCGTGGGTCACCCAAGCATATTTCAAGAAGACTCAAGCATCTAAGCTTGGGGATGCCCAAGGCATCCCCTTCTTCATCATCAACTTATCAGGTCATCTCTAGTGAAACTATATTTTAATTCGGTCACATCATATGTGCTGTTCTTGGAGCGTCTTTGTGTTTAGTTTGTTAGTTTTATTCTCTGATCATATCAATGTCGGATCCTATCTATCTTGTTTGGGAGAGAGACACGCTCCGCTTTTTCATTTGAATACTCCTATTCTTCACTTATATTGTTGAGTATTCATTTTCGCACTGTTTAGCTTCTAGCTCTTGGTTTTCATGTATCTCTTGTTCAGAGCTATTAGTTATTTTATAGAAAGTACTCTCTTGCTTCACTTATATTTATTTGGAGAGTTGCTTGGTTGATGTGTTGGTCCAGAAATTTTTGCATGTGGTAGTGGTATAATGAAAAACTTGCATAATCTTGTAGATCATTGAACTTTGATAATCTGATTCTTTGCAAACGTTTTGAGGTATTTAGATGGTAAAGCTTGCTGGTTAATTAAGTTAAAATCATTAGTGGATTGTTGTCTTTAAGCTTGTACCGTACTACAAACTCTAAAAATTGTTGAAGGTGTAGTTGGACTTGATAGCTTTCCATGTCTGAAAGTTCATTGTAATAACTAAGTTGTGCTGAAGGTCGAGGGATCTAACGGGGTACTTGTGCCGCCGTGAACGGCCCTTCTTGGAGTGAATTTTAATCATGCTCTTAATGTTGAACCTGCTAGTTGTTTGCAATAAACTTGTGAGTTCTTTTTGACTAATGTTAAGCTACGGTTTTTGGCACTTCCACCATCCAAATTTGCTAGCCTCTTCGGTGCTGTGCATTGCCTTCTGCTCACATTGAGAGTTGTGCATACTTCGCCGGTACATCCAACCCCGTGGGAGGACTTCCTCTTGTTCTCCTACACATAAGCCTATACATCTTCCTCAAAACAACCACCATACCTACCTACCACAGCATTTCCATAGCTGTTCCGAGATATATTGCCATGCAACTTCCATTTACATTACATGACTTGTTGTCATTCATCACTTATATATTGCTTTGCATGATTCTATACAGCTGATGTGTGGTTTACCCATGTTACGCTAGATCATTGCATATCCTGCTACACTGGCAGAGGCATACAGTTTCATACATCATGTTTGTTCGTTATGAGTTATATGTACCAAAAAGTGTGTTGTCATATTAGAATGTTGCCCCTGAAAGTGAAAAGTGCTATGTGGCCATCGAAAAGAGAAACAGAAAAAGAAAAAAAATAGAAAAAAGGAAAAAAGAAAAAAAAGAAAAAGAAAAAGGGGGCAACATTACTATCCTTTATCCACACTTGTGCTCATGTTATAGCACCTGCAGTATTCATAGTCATCATTTGTGCTCATTTAGCACCTATACTCCATGTGAGAGAGTTTTCATGTTCTACTAGTATAACTATGTGGGGAATTTACACTATAGAACTTGGGTTGTATATTCCAATGATGAGCTTCCTCAAAAGTGCTCTAGGTCTTCATGAGCAACCAAGTTGGATGCACCCCCACTAGTTCCATTGGAGAGCTTTCATACACATATAGCTCTATGTGCATCCGTTGCATGGCAATCACTACTCCTTACATAGCTTCGATTATAAGACTTCCTCTTGTCTAATGATCACTTATAGCTTTGTGAGACTTTCTTCCATTGGCCTTCCAAACCCCCATTAATGTTCTCTTTGCCATAACATCCTGGTGCCAATACCAAATGCTTGCGCTCACCGGTTGAGTAGACTTCGAAACAGTTGATTCATGACGTTCATGTTTATGTTTACTTGGCTGAATCCTTCTGTGTTATGAAAATTTGCTTGATGCTTGGATTGAAGGATAGAACTTCTACGCTGGATACTTAAACCATCTTTAATGAACCTTGTACGGTTTCATGTCTTTAAAGCGATAATTCATGAAAACTTTTAGCTTGTTTGACTCTTGCTTTATTATCTCTTATATCAACTATAGACATTTGCTTTGAATGATTTGATCTCAGCTCACATGCCTTACATTATTATTGGATCAAGATTATGTTGGTAGCATGTCACTTCAGAAATTATTTTCTTTTTATCGTTTACCTACTCGAGGACGAGTAGGAACTAAGCTTGGGGATGCTTGATACGTCTCCAACGTATCTATAATTTCTGATGTTTCATGCTTGTTTTATGTATCATTGTCACATGTTTTATATGCATTATATATCATTATTATACATTTTCTGGGACTAACCTATTAACAAGATGCCACAGTGCCAGTTCCTGTTTTCTGCTGTTTTTGGTTCCAGAAAAGCTGTTCGGGCAATATTCTCGGAATTCGACGAAACAAAAGCCAAACCTCCTATTTTTCCGAGGGACACACGGAGCCAGAAGGGCAAGCCAGGGGGAGGCCCACGGCCTCCAAACCACCTCTGGGCGGCTGGGCCCACAGGCGCCGGGAGGTGAGGAGGGAGCCCGGGACCTCCACCGACGTTGCCCCTTCGCCTATTTAGTCACCCCGACGCGAAAACCCTAAATATAATCTAATACTCCAGAAAGACTTCCGCAGCGCCGTCGCCATCGCGAGACCTCGTTTCGGGGGTCAGAAGTTCCTGTTCTGGCACCCTGCCGGGACGGGGATTGACCCCCGGAGCCATCTCCATCGACTCCACCGCCTCCACTTCGACTCCATGATGGTTTGTGAGTAGTTCCCCCATGGACTACGGGTTCTTGGCTGTAGCTAGTTGGTACTCTCTCTCCCATGTACTTCAATACAATGATCTCATGAGCTGCCTTACATGATTGAGATCCATATGATGTAATTGGTGTTGTGTTTGTTGGGATCCGATGAATTGTTACATTATGATCAGATTGTTCATCATATTATCATACTATTGTTTATTTAAGATCTTGCATGCTCTCCGGTACTTGTGGTTACCCTGATCAAGTAGTTGCTTGTATCTCCAAGAGGGAGTATTTATGCTAGATAGTTGGGTTCAGCCTCTATTTAACCTGGGATAGTGACAGCAAGTTCTAAGGTTGTAGATGTGTTGTTGCCACTAGGGGTAAAACAGCAATGCTTTGTCTAAGGATGAATGTGTTGTTTACATTATGCACAATACTTAATGCAATAATCTGTTGTTTGCAACTTAATACTGGAAGGGGTGCGGATGCTAACCGGAAGGTGGATTATTTAGGCACAGATGCATGCTGGATAGCGGTCTGTGTACCTTGTCGTAATGCCCAATTAAATACTACAGTAAACCTTATCTTATCATAAGCATGCATTGTCATGCCCTTACAATTATCAATTGCCCAACTGTAATTTGTTCACCCAACACCTGTTATTTGTTTGGAGAGTTACCACTAGTGTAGATAGCTGGGAACCCCGGTCCATTTGTCATCATCATTGCTCTCGGTCCTATATGTCATTAGAAGTAGTATCAACTATTTTCTGGTGCCATTGCCTCCGTGTTACTGCTGCTGTGTTACTGTTACTATTGCTCTCATATTACTGCTGCTTTCACATCACCCCTGTTACTAGTGCTTTTCCAGGTGCAGCTGAATTGACAACTCAGTTGTTAAGGCTTATAAGTATTCTTTGTCTCCCCTTGTGTCGAATCAATAAATTTGGGTTTTACTTCCCTCGAAGACTGTTGCGATCCCCTATACTTGTGGGTTATCACCCGTGCGCATCGGCTCACCGCCGGCGATTCGCCGGATTTCCCGCCCTCCGGCGGCGGGAGGACGGGGAATCCACGGATCCCGTTATGTGAATAGCCTAGGTGTGTGTGGGGTGTGCTGCCGGCGGCGCTAGGGTGGAAGCGGTGGCGTCGGTGGAGTTTGGTGGCGGTGGTCTTCCCCTCCGATGGGGCAGCTCCGTGGGAGCTTCGCCGTGGATCTGCCGCCAGGCCCTTGTTCGTGGCTCTACGGAGTCCTCGAGAGGGTTCCCCCTTCGCCGGAGTCCGAGTGCAGGCGGATCCGGCGGTTGACGATCTGGAGGTTGCGGTTCGTGATGGCCAAGGTGGTGTCGCCGTCCGTTGTGCGCGGTGGAGGTGCTCCGGCACCGAGGAGCGTCGACTCCCTGTCCGCGATGGGGGGCCTCCCAGTCCAAGCGTATGGAGGTGGTGCGGCAGGCTTCGCCGGCGTAGCGTCGCGCGTGACGAAGACGATGCCAAGGCTCAGGAAGGACTTATGTGTATTTTCTTTGTTTTCTGGGCTTTTCTGTATGAATCTTGGCTAGATGTAACTGCAATTTCCCTCAAAAAAAAAAAACACACCAGCGTTATACATGGCCATTCTAAACTCTGAAGCTACATTCAGCTTCAGCAGGTCAATCTGGAAGTACAAGATGCATTAACCAAGAATAAAGAAAATTCAAAAGAAAATTCAGGGATGTGGTCATCTTTGCTCTGCAAGTGGCTCTCTGATGTGCTTGCAGCCACCAGAATCTCTAACATAACAGCCCGACGTCTTCACTCTTCAGGAGGAGGGGCACCAACATGACTACATGACGAGCTTGTAGGGTAAGCACGGAGCGCGGATGCGGCCGCCAGCATCCTTGGCATCAGGAACGGGCAGAAAGGAGGACACGGCATGAGGCTCGCCACAAAATTTATAGGGAGCGGTTGATATTGTTGCCGTCGAGTGGCATCCCGCATCTGGTGACGGCGAGCGCGGATGCGGCCGCCGGCAGCCTCGACATCATGATGAGCGAGAAGGAGAACGCGGCACGCAGACTGGCCATGGATCCATACAGGGTGCGGTGTGAGTTAGGCTGGGGCAGTCGAGTTTCCGGCGACAGAGACGGCGACATCTCACAGACTTCACCGGTGCCGAGCTCATCGACGGGGATTGATGCGATTTAATTAAGTTGTAATATTTTAGGAGCTTCGGGGGTACTTAACAAAATTTCAGGGCTGGAAGTGGGCGCTTTAACGCAAAACTGCCTACAATAGACATGCATCGTACGATCTCTATCGGCCGGCCATTAGCGCTTCGGATGCACGGATACAGGAAACCAGCGGATGCACAGGATACGACGCCATAGATATTTTAAAATATGAGCAATTAAGAACATATACCCATAGAAACATCGAGAGCATAAATTGAATTGTTAGGAAGATTATTTTTATTACTATAGTTTTTATGGTCAAATGTGTCTTGCAAGTTATTACAGATTCAATGACACCAACTGATCAATCTAATCAATATGCCTGCTTTCCTGCCTCTCCATCTCCTCATCTCCTTTGCTAGGGCCTAGGGCGCTCGCCCTGCTGCCGTTCTGCGTTCGTCGTGTAATTCCGTTCCCACGGCCGCGGTCATACGGCCGGATTGCCGGCAATTAGAGACAAAGAGTCCAACATTGCTCCGGAACACCTGAAGGTATCATCTGTTGTTTGTTCTATATTACCACTGTCTTGAGCGAATTAAAATCTTAGTCAATTGATCTGATTCATTAGTATAGAAACCAGTGGATTAGTGGTGTATTTTATCATTTTGTTGTGCTCAAAGATGAAGAGAAAGGGACCATCAGGGAGTAGATTTCTTTTTCAAGCGGACTGGATCAACTTCAAGCGCTAATATTATTGTTAGATTTCTTTCCAAGCGTCAAACATATATATATTCGAATATTTATATGGATTTTAAATAATATATTTTAGACTTAATATGTTATTATTTTTATATTCTCTTTGATGGTCGTCCACTTTTGGTCCCCGTGCCCGAATCCTGGCTCCGCGCCTGCCGAGCTTTCAAGAGCAACACCGCGAGCGTTCACAGTTGAGAGCTGGTCAGCTGCGAAGGGACGGATCGTACAGTCACTTTGGCTGGCGTTGTGGTGTTCCTCTGCACTGCACGATCTATGAGCGGCGAGGCGAGCTGACCCATCAGTCCATCAGTCATCCAGGTTAAAAATAGGATGGACATGTTCGAGTCAAAATCCACTGTACGTACGACGCAAGAGACTCGTCGCATGCGTCAGCAAGTGAGCATAGTCTGGATCAGATGTACTCCTACGTACTACAGTACCTGCCGATTTTTTCTTTTTTGGCAAATAAACCTGCCGATCGAACGTCAGTACGCGTCAACTTATTTGAGTTGTTGCGAGAGTAGTCTGTAAGTTACTGGTAGTTGCCAAACCCCTAAGTGGTTTTGGCCGTGGTGGTGGTGTGCCTGCTCCTAAGCAGCGTGATGTAAACTTTCTCTCCTCGTATGCTTAATAAAGAAACGCGCAGATCTCCTGCGGGTTCTCTAAAAAAACTGCAGATGTAAATGAGCTAACCAAGGCCATGCGTACGTTCTCCAGCACGAATCAGAGCTGAGCCTGTACGTGCAGATCCATTATACCTGCCCCCAAGCAGCAAGCAGTGAATTTACTCGTGCATTGCTGAAGATGCGCAATCAAGTGTGCCTACGCGCTCTACCTATCTATGTGTAGGCCTGCCCGCCCGTATAATCATCTAGGAGTACTTGATTTCAAGGGTTGTTATTTCCTGTCGTCGCCATGGTTCAGAAAATTTAGCACCAACGCAAGAGAAATCGATTTTGTAGACGTAACGCAGCATCGATCGGGTTTTCTAGCTTCCATGGAAGTTCACAAATGATCGATTGTACTCTGCAAAAACGGCCTACAAAATACAATTCGAAGGCATTATTTCCACCTCTCTCGATGACACGTTTTGGTGATCTTGCCAACCCAAGTGCAAGTTTTTTTTTTTTTTTTTTTTGAACGTGACATGACTCTGGACGTTCTCCTCTCTCCCCGCCAACAGTGCTGAGAGGCGAATTCTTGAACCTCCGAGTCTCCCCCACCTCGCTCGCCTCCGATCTGTGGATTCCTCCGCCTCCGCCGGCCGCTCCGGCGGCGGGAGGCTGGGGAATCCATAGATCGAGGCCTGTATATAGTGTAGGGGTAGGTTTGGGTCCGGCCGGCGGCGTCTTGGAGGCGGGGATGCGGCCGGGGTGGTGTTTGGTGTCGGCGTGCTTTCCCTCCGGCGACGGCGCTCCCGGGAGCTTCTTCGTCAAGCAGCTGGCTTCCTCGAGCTCGGCGGTCTGCGGATCTGGCGAGTTCGGCGTCCCCCGCTCGGGATCGACTAGGCGGCGGTCCCGGTTGTTGAAGACCTTGATGCGGCTGTTGCGGCTCGATGCGACGGCTTCGGCGACGTCCACTGGTGTGGCCCTTTGGGGCCGGCGTTCGGTGACACCCTCGCGCGCTGGGGGGCTGCTCTCGATCCAGAGCTTGAAGGAGAGCAGGGGCGGCGACACGCCATCGACGGCGCCGTGGTTGAAGACGAAGCTGTGTAGCAGTGAGGGGCTCGTTGTAATTTCGGTTTCTTCGAGGACCTTTCTGTAATCGAGTTGTAATGGTTGTTTCACCTGCAAATAAAAAAAAAAGTGCAAGTTTTTTGCGTGGGCAGCTTTACAAAATAGGATTTGAACGATGGACCGGCTTCAACGTCGGGGTTTGAAAAATTGCCCCTTATGCAACCAAGTGCAAGAGACGGTAGGACATCTCCTCTACAAATGTTGTTTTACCATTAGAATCTGAAAGGAGATCCTTACTTGGTGTGGTTACCATGACATTCTTCCGGCCTTTTGGTCAAATGAGGCGTCCGTTAATTCTTAGTAGACCAATATTGCGCCTGATCATGGTATTGCGAGAAAGGCCATGAACCTCCATGCTCATGCTTATATATTGGGAGTTTTGGAAGGAGCGCAATGCAAGGATATTTCGTCATGTTGCGTCTCCGGGGACCATATGGTCCTTGATAGAATAAAAAATGAGGATAAAAAATGAGGTGAGAGATTGATGTTTGGCCGGGGCTAAATATTTGTGCAGTGTAATCCTGGGAGAGTAGTATCTGGAAGTCCTAGTCTTAGGCAACTATGTATAGAGTTGGAATGCCTTCGTGAAAAAGGCCGGCCAACTCTCTCGCCTCGGTCTCTTCTCTCCTCTCCCTTGAGAGTCGTCTCCCACCTTCCGTCCTTATCTCTGGCTCGCTCCTCTCGCTTCGCCGCCGGCGCTGCCGATCGGTGCGATGGAGGATGCGTAGCTCGGATTGTGGATAGTAGATGTAGGATTAGATCTAGGGTTCCTTGTAGGTTTTCTCGAGTTTTCGTGGCGGATGCCTGGTTCTTTTGCTTCTTCCTTCTTCTTGGCTGGTCTCCGGCGACCCGCAGCGATGCCGGAGCCAGACCTCTTCCTTTCTGTGCCCCTGATCCATGGAGGATCTCTCGCAGAGGGAGTTGGTCAAAGCCATCTCAATAAACTCGCTTGCCGTATCCTCTGCTTTGCAGATCAAGAGATGGTGTGGTGTGCTTTTCCTCTGGCCGGCCGTGGCGGCGAGGAGAGGAGATGCTGCTACCGCTCTTCCTCAAGATCGGTGAAGCGGATCTGGAGCTGGTTCGTCCTGGCGTTCAAGCGTGGCGCGGGACGGCGACTGCAGCGCATCTCCGGCAGGCTTTCATGGTGGAAGTCGAAGCAGGAGATGCTTGGAGTCAGCTCCTTCATCAAGCGCTGCCGCCTCTTCTTCGAGCATGGACTACGGTGGCTTCCTCTTCCTCTGACCGGCCGTGGAGGCGAGGGGTGGAAAAGGAGTGGCTGCTTCTTCCTTTCTTCGATGGAGAGGTTCTTGCTGCATCTACGAGCTCCTCTCGCGGCGGCCTTGCTTGCCGTTGCGAATCATGGCCAAAAGGGTGGCCTTTTTACAACCTCCATGGCGGAGGCCTCCTCGACCAGTCGCCAGTGCTCGGCGGCGCGATGCAACCAAGTGGTTCGGCCCCGGTTGCGTCATGCTTGCTGGCGGTTGCGTTCGCTCGCCGGAATGGAGAGACCGAGTGCTCTGCGCTCCGATGATCTCGGTGGTACTTCCTCCTGGAGATCGCCGGCGATGGGTGGCGGAGACACGCGAGGACTTGATTGCACTTTATCTTTTTCCTCTAGGGTGTTTATGTAAATGCGGAAGACGAAAAGGACCTTTATGTAATTTGTACCCGCCACGTATTTATGTGAAATGCAAAGGACAAAAAAACTATGTATAAACTCCTTAATTAATGAAAAGGACAAAAAAATTGCCTTGTTTCAAAATTTTATATTGGTTTCTTTAGCCTCAGTTGTTCAGATTATCCTTGGTTTGCTCTTTGACCGAAGAAAAGGTAGCTACTGCCCACGTCCAGCGTCCCATCGGCAGAGTTATTTTTGTAGGCAGCTGAGCATACGTCATGACAAGGATGGCAAGCGGCAGGGAGGATCTCCCTCGGAACTCGCCCAATATCTCCACAAGATCGCCATGGCAGACGATCTATCGGGCCCATGCCTGCATGCCGCAGCTAGCGTGTAGCCAGCCGGCGGGTCGTCGTAGAGGCTCGCAGTGGAGAGCGGTCACACATCACACAAGAGACCGTAATAAATCAGACGGCCAAATCGGTGCAAGAGATGTGAAGTTTAATGGCGACCGGTCGCGGGGTTATTCTCCGGACGGGATAGCGACGACGACTCGATGGAGTAGCGTGGGTGGGGTTCGGCTGGCATTGCATGCACTGACGCATTGGATAGCGACGACGGCGGGAGTATGCATGATGCATGGCACCAGAAAAAGCATAGACAGGAAGAAAGTATGGACTTGGTGTGCCGGGTTGAGTACATTTCAGGAGTACTTGCACGATGTACTCGGAGAGCTACCGAAAATGTCAAAGTCTACATTGTTAACATGTACTCTGTAAATATCGACGTGCTCTTTACCTTCAAATTTTCATATTTTTTTCATTTGTGGGTACACATGTGGATTAGAAAATGTTCCGTCCAGTTTATGATATAAGACATATACATTTTGAGTGGCATTTTGAAACCCAGGAGCATATGCTCCCGATTTTTAAAATACTTTCACTACAAAGGAAAATATATTTTTTTGACAAATCACTTTCGTCATGTATAAGCCAAAATTCGTCAACGATTACATTGGGGTGACGAATTTTGATCGTCACGGGGTTCGTCACAGAAGCTCCGTCATAAAATATCGGGGGTGACGGTATGCACTTTTTCGTCAACGTCAAACGTTTGATTGTGACGACTAGGAAATCCGTCAACGTTTAGGGTTAGTCGTTGACAGCCAGATTTGTCACTAAAAATTGAGAATTTCGTCAATATCAAAATGTTGGAAAGGTTCTCATTGGTCCAAAAAAGCTGACGTGGCCTTACATGTGGGTCCCATCATGCTGATGTGGCTGCTGACAACGTGGGTCCGACTGCACTTACGTGGAATACTGTCATGTGGGTCCACATTATGGCACGTGGCATTTTATCATGTGGGACACACATGGTATTGACTGGTGGACCCACAATAATTATTAATTTATTTTCTATATTAAAAGTGCAACAATATCTCAAAATAAATTGAATTCACATGAACATCACGGTATATATTAAATTCAGAGCCAAATCACATTATACGTCTGACCAATGCCAAATCACAGATGATGGATATCATACATACACATATGGTAAGACATTAAATAAGCTCACACTCAAAAGCAATGTACAAATCACGTTTCCCATTAGAAAAAACAAACAGAGATTTTTATTGCATAACGTTTGTATGCATCTTCACTTATGTGCCTTTTCTTATCGAACTAGCTTCCTGGTGTATCATCTGCTACAGTGAGCTGCTGCTTCATGCTATTTCTCTTTTCTTCAAGAACTTGTTGCCTACAACAAAAAGTTTACATACTCAGAAATTAATGAAGCATTTGTAGATTCCAGTTTTCCAAATTGATTTCACAATCCCTTTTGGAAGACAAAGGAATTGCCAAAACAAATGGCTAGGAAAAAGAATAAATCTGGACCTATTGAGATGGACACACCTGGGTTTGCAATTTACTCGGTACCAGAACTATCTAATGGGATTCAATCTTCAAAATATAATGACAGTAAACAAAACTCATATTTCAGTATCAAAGTGGCAAAAGCTACAAGGATATGAATTCTACTGTTACTTGCACAAAACAGTGAACGAAAATCCATACCAAAGTGTTCATTTTATCAAAAACATTTATCTGTGCATGTGAACATTCTACGCCAGCTTTCCTACATAGCAGTGGTGGTACTAGTAGTTATGATGGTGGTGGTAGGAAATGTTGTTGACGCCTGCGTTCTTGGGCTGCAACAAAAGACAACATCGTCAGCACAATGGATCAGATCACACAGAACTGGAGCACAAACTGTGTCGTACACCATGTACCCGAGGAAGATCAACAGGCCAAAGTAAACCTGCAGAGCACACAAGCATTTGTGTCATGGTTTATTCACCTAAAACCAAAAAGATTAATAACATTGTTGTTTTCGTCGCAAGGGTAACAAGGTTGGCGGTATGCATATCACCTCAAACAAGTCCGAGCAACGATTTGCTCAACTCCTCGAGGGACAACCAAAATTACAGACACAACACACCAATATTTCCGTAGACATCATTTACTATAGGTCTATCAGCAACTCCAGAGTTAAGAGAAAAGCTGCACCAGTTCAGATTACTCCTTCCAATTTCAAGGAAATAATTCAGTTTTGTTCGCTGGTATCAGTACTCGTACTCTTGCAGACAATTCAGTAATGTTTGCTGGTAACAATAGAATGCAGGTGAATGTGTGAATTGACAAACAAGAAGCAGAATAGTTGGTTCTAGGAAGCCTCGGCACCTACTCGTACTATACTGCATCAAAGCATACTCGACCCCAATTAAATCAAAGAAAAGATGGAATTAGGTACCTTCACAGTCTTGAGATGGACGGGGTGCACGGACAATGTCAGCGGCAGTAGCCGGCACAGTGGCATGGGCAGGGGGGCGACTCGACCCCAATTAAATCAAAGAAAAGATGGAATTAGATAGGCGTCAAAGGTAACTACAATATACATGAAAGAAAACAGTATGCAATTTCTCAGAAGTTCCAACCGCATGTTAGCTTCAGAAGTAGAAATTGCCCTTTGCTTACTGTGACAGCTACCGACCCAATTGACATCAGTTTATTCGCATGTTCTCAAACCAAAACCAAACGAAACAATTCATATGAAAGGAAACTCCATTAAATTTCTAAGTAGTTCACATCGCATCATAGCCTCATAAGTACTAATTTGCTTCTCATCACGGTAGTAGCCAGCTACCCAATCAACACAATCTGATGCCATGGTCGCAAACCAAAAAATTCACATGAGCTGACCATAGCAGGCGGGGGAAGAATAGCAACAGCAGAAAGGGCAGGGGACACGCAAACAACAGAGTATGCACATACCGAGATCTTATCGACGAGGTCGGCGAGGTCGGAGAGGCCCGACTCAGAGTCGCTGCGGCCGCGCGAGTCCCCGCTTCTGCCCTCGAGGAAGTCGCTGATGAGCAGGGCCAGATCCATCTCGCCCTCGTGGCTGCCGCCGTGGTTGCTCCCGTGCCCCGATTCCGCTGCGGCCCCTGGTCCACCGCGCATCCGCAGCCAGAGGTCCCCTAGCGGGGAGCCCCCGCAGCCCGCAGCCACCCTCGCCGGCGGCGTCGTCCTCCTCCGTGACGCCACCGCCCCCGGCGGCGAGATGCCGAACTCCTTGACCACCAGCATCATCCCGCCCGCCGAGGAAGGAGAGGGGTCAAGATAGCCGGCGCGGCTGGATTCCAGCGATGGTACGGGCGACAGCGCATGCTAGAGTGAGAGGGAGAGCCGGCGGCGGCGCCGCATACGAGAGGGAGGAGAGAGATCGTGGGATTATGAGGTCTCTCGTGGGATTGTGGACAGCAGGTTAGGGTTAGGGTCAGGTGCAGGTGCGGGATAGGTGGTGGATCCTTGGATGGATCAGGTGTGGACGGTTCAGCTCGGTCAGATTGGTTCGATCCGTGTGGAGTGCTATGGCCTCATCTCATTGGCTGGAGGGGTGAAATTTGAATAACTTTCAACAAATCGATATAAAGTCATTTAAATGGCCGCAATTACATAAAAAGAAAGAATATTAAAAATATTTGGGTATTATCCATAAAATATGGACTACTTTGAGTGGAAATTGGATGGGTACCATTTTGCACCATATTTTTTGTACTTGTTTCGCAAAAAAGTCATTTTTGGAACTAAGAAAATGGAAAATGATATTTCTAAAAATAATTTGAAATTGAGGTTTGGCACCATTATTTCCCATGCCAACATACACCTATTGCCAAATATGGGCACTTTATCATAAACTATGCAACGGGAATGGTCATATCTTGGTCATTTGACTTGAAACTTATAGATGATTATAGGTGATAGACCTTTTTGTGAATGATATTTTCGAAAAAGTTTGTCAAAACTCAAGTTTATAATTATCCTAATAACTATTACACATAAAAGTACTACATGCCAAAGGATTTCTTTTTTTGAGCATTTTTTCACTTTGTTTGAGTTTTTTTTTTAAATGGTCAAATTGGCCAGGATGGCTATTCATCGAGGGGGTCGAATTTTTGAAAACTATCGACAGTTCTATGATATAATCAGTACTTTTGTACCTTAAAATGATTTTTGTTAAAATATGAGAGCAAAATATCACACACTTGTAGTTCAAATTTGAATTATTTTCGGAAAATCGACATAAAGTCATTTAAATAGGATTAATTAGGTAAAAAGTGAGAAAAATCCTAATATTTGGGGATTATCCATACATATGGACTACTTTGCGTAAAAATTGGATGGGTACCATTTTGCATCATATTTTTTGTACTTGCTACACAAAACAAGTTATTTTTGGCACTTAGAAAATGGAAAATGATATTTCTAAAAATAATTTGAAAATTCAGTTTGCCACCATTTTTTTCCATGTCAAGAGACACCTATGTGTCAAATGTGGGCACTTTATCACAAACTATGCCACGGGAATGGCCATAACTTGGTCATTTGGCTTGAAACCTATAGATGATTATAGGTGATAGACCTTTTTGTGAATGATATTTTTGAAAAGTTTATCAAAACTCAATTTTATCATTATCCTAGCAACTAGTACACATAAAAGTACTACATGCCAAAGGATTTCTTTTTTGAGTATTGTTTCACTTTTTTTTTTTAGTTTTTTGAAAAAATGGTCAAAATGGTCAGGATGGCTATTGATTGAAGGGGTCAAATTTTCAAAACTATTGATGGTTATGTGATATAATCATTACTTTCTTACCTTAAAATTATTTTCGGAAAAAAATTAAGACCAAACTATCACACACTTGTAGTTCAAATTGGAATTATTTCGAAAAATTGGCATAAAGTCATTTAAATAGGCGAAATTAGGTACAAAATGAGAAAATCCTAATATTTGGGGATTATCCATTAAATAAGGACTACTTTTCGTAGCAATTGGATGGGTACCATTTTGCACCATCTTGTTTGTACTTGCTTCAAAAAAGTTATTTTTGACAGTTAGAAAATGAAAAAAAATGATATTTCTAAAGATAATTTGAAAATTCAGTTTGACACCATTATTTTCCATGCCAAGGGACACCTATGTGTCAAATATGGGCACTTTATCATAATTATCCATACCATGCCATGTAAATGGCCATGATCTTGTTATGTGGCTTTGCTGAGGAAGAAAATAGCTTACAAATAAATATGTTTGTATCAACTACCAAAAGGTTGTGGTGTCATGGTGGTAGCTGCCTTTGCAAGTTGTTGTTCCAGTTTTTCGAGTCTTGAACTCCATTTTATTCTGCTTTCCATTAATTGCCTCGCTGCACAAACATTAAAAACGGGTTTCGCTTTTTTATATCATAAGTCCTGCATTGGTCTAGCGGTTAATCATAATCCATGTCTTTGCGGTAGTATTTGGTTCGAATCCTTAATTCTCCAACTTTTATTCCATTTTGTTGTAATTGCCTCGCTGCTTACATCCTAAAAATGTCTTCCGTCCCAATTTTCATATGGTGCTATGTGGTGCGTTGGTTAAATAGTTGCTCTAACTTGTTGGAGGTCTTAGGTTCGAATCTCTTATTCTCCAACTTTTATTCCGTTTTGTTGTAGTTGCCTCGCTGCATACATAAAAAAAATGTGTTCCGTTTCTAATAATTTCATATGGTGCTATGTGGTGCGGTGGTTAGCTAATAGCACTAACTTGTTGGATGTTTTGGGTTCGAATCCTCCTTTGTGCAATTGTTTTTTACATATGCAAAATGAATGATATATATGGCAGGCTGGTCCTACATGTAATCCTGAGTTTCTAATATTGAGATCTACATAAGAAAATATATGACATGTGGGTCCGCATACCACAATTTTTTCTAACTTATTTTTATACCTGACAAGTGGATCCGCATGATATTAAAAATTGCGCACATTTTTTCCATCACTAGTTGGTCCGACATGATATTCAATGACGGTTTAGATGCACCACGATCTTGATTCGTCATCTATTATGGCAGCCCATCCGGATGGGATAATAGGTGACGATTTACCCCTACTAAAGCATGACGAGAAATAAAACCGTCAACGGGCGTACATGCGTGACCCTAGATGAAATCGTCACCTATTAAGACATATCCATGACGGTACGACACTTCGTCACCAGGCTTTTCGTCAACAAATCTCACATTTCTTGTAGTGTTTTTAAACGCATGTTGAAATGTAAAAAAATTCGGATAAACAATTTTGCACGTACATCTCGGCATTCTATGTGTTCCTAAAGTCGTCTCACGAAACACCGATATTATTTGTTTCATGTGTAAAAGACAAAATACAGTGCTAAAAGGCTTTTCTTCAAACTTTTTTTCCTATTTTTATACCAATCACACACACACACAAGAAGGTTTCCCGCGAAACTTGGCACGCACACATAGAATGTCAAGATGTATGTGCTGAGTTTTTGTTAGGAAAATTTGACATTTTAAATATATTTTTGGTGGCAGGAGCATATGCTCTCATTATGTCAAAGTGCATTTCCCGTACAAATTTAGTAGAAAATAAGTACTTTAAGTTTGGCCAAGCTGTAGATTGTAAAACGATTGGTTTGTGGGAACTAGCTCGTCACCAAATACGGTGCTGCTTATCTCATATATATAGGGTGTACAAAATGTACAGTACAAGTTACAATGCACAGGAAGCTAATACAAAGTCTAACACCCTCACTCAATCTTAACTGTACCCTGAAGTAGCGTCTACAACGTTCAAAGAGTGGTAGTGACAGCGGCTTCGTGAAGATATCAGCGATCTGATCTTTGGAAGAAATGAACTTGATTTGAAGAAGCTTCTGTGCAACACGTTCCCTGACAAAATGATAATCAACTTCGATGTGTTTCGTTCGGGCATGGAATACCGGATTTGACGAGAGGTATGTAGCACCGATGTTGTCACACCAAAGAACAGGAGACTGATCATGAGAGACTCCCAACTCTCGGAGCAAAGACTGTACCCAAATGAGCTCTGCTGTGGCATTGGCCACAGCCTTATATTCAGCTTCAGTGCTACTACGGGACATTGTCGCTTGCTTGCGGGCACTCCAGGCGATCAAGTTGGGACCGAAGAAGACTGCATATCCCCCCGTGGATCGCCGATCATCAGGATTACCAGCCCAATCAGCGTCAGAAAACGCAGAAAGCTGAGCAGACGGTGCTGGTCGTAGATGCAGACCATAGGCTGCAGTGTGGCTGACATAGCGCAGAATGCGCTTAACAGCAGACCAATGAGTATCCCGTGGTGCATGAAGATACTGACACACACGGTTTACTGCATAGGAAAGATCAGGACGTGTGATGGTAAGATACTGAAGGCCTCCAACAATACTGCGGTACTCGGTGGCATCAGTGGCAGACAAGAGAGATCCCTCAACAGCAGAGATCGGATCAGTAGCGGACATAGGAGTAGTGGCAATCTTGCAGCTGAGCATACCCGCACGACGGAGAAGATCCATAGAGTACTTCTTCTGAGTTAGAGCAAGTCCACCATCAGGATAAGTAACCTCCAGACCAAGAAAATAATGAAGCCTACCCAAGTCCTTAACAGCAAAATCAGACCCCAGAGCTGTAATAAGACGGTCAGAAGCACGGTCCGAGGAGCTGACCAGAATAATATCATCAACATAGACCAAGATGTACATAGTAACCTCTGGGCGCTGTAGAAGGAACAAGGACGTGTCAGCCGTCGAGGGCACAAAACCATGCTTGCTGAGAGCAGAACCAAGGCGAGCATGCCACGCACGGGGCGCCTGTTTCAGACCGTAGAGAGCCTTAACCAGACGACACAGATGACAAGGTTGAGCAGGATCAACAAATCCAGGAGGCTGTCGCATGTACACCTCCTCCTCTAAAATACCGTGCAAGAAGGCATTCTGAACATCCAACTGTCGAAGCGACCACCGGCGAGTGACAGCCAATGATAGAAGAAGACGAATGGTGGTAGGTTTAACGACGGGACTGAATGTATCCTCATAATCAGACCATACCTCTGCTTGAAGCCTTTTGCAATGAGACGCGCGTTATAGCGCTCAATAGAACCATCTGCGTGCTTCTTCACTTTAAAACCCACTTGGAATCAATGATGTTGATACCAGACCGAGGAGGAACCAAGTGCCAGGTGCCATTCTGCCGGAGAGCCTGATACTCGAGTTCCATCGCAGCACGCCAATGAGGGATGCTCATAGCAGCCTGATAGTGACGAGGCTCCGTTGTAGGATCAGCAGCAGCGTGAGACATGCAGGAAGCAAGCCAAGCCATGGTACCATCCTTCCTGTCGAGAGGCTTAAAGATACCACTTCGACTGCGAGTATGGGGCGATGATTCACAGCAACAGACGGAGCAGTAGACGATGAAGTCGGTGGAGCAGCAGACACGGGCGTGCTGGTTGAGGCGGACGAAGGTGCCGTCTGCGCATCAGCACGCGGACCAGGTGATGGCGATGGGTGATACGTCTCCAACGTATCCATAATTTCTGCTGTTCCATGCTTATATTATACCATTTGCTACATGTTTTATATACACTTCATATCACTTTTATGCATTTTCTGGGACTAACCTATTAACAAGATGCCACAGTGCCAGTTCCCTGTTTTCTGCTGTTTTTGGTTTCAGAAAGTTACTTCTGGAAATATTCTCGGAATTGCACGAAACAAAAGGCCAAGTCCCTATTTTTCCAACACGTACACGGAGTCCGAAGGAGAGACGAAGAGCCACGAGGTGGCCAAACCAGGCGGCGCGGCAGTGGGCCCACCGCGCCGCCAGGTGGTTTGGGCCCCTCGGGGGTCCGCCGACATCGCCCCTTCGCCTATTTATTCCCCGAGACGTGAAAACCCTAAAACACCGAGCCTTTCATCCAGAACATATTCGCTGCCGCCGCCGTCGTCAACCCTAACTCGGGGGGTTCTGAAGCTCTTCCCGGCACCCTGCCGGAGAGGGGAATCATCACCGGAGGGCTCTACATCGCCATGCCCGCCTCCGGAGTGATGCGTGAGTAGTTCATCCTTGGACTATGGGTCCATAGCAGTAGCTAGATGGTTGTCTTCTCCACTTGTGCCATCATGTTTAGATCTTGTGAGCTGCCTATCATGATCAAGATCATCTTATTGTAATGCTACATGTTGTGTTTGCTGGGATCTGACTTATATTGATACCTATGTGGAGCTGAATATTATATTATCATGTCTATGTCATTTGTGATCTTGCATGCTCTCCGTTACTTGTTGAAGCCTTGGCCAAGTGAATACTTGTAACTCCAAGAGGGGGTATTTATGCATGATAGTTGGGTTCAACCTCTATTTAACCTGGGATAGTGACAGCAAGTTCTAAGGTTGTAGATGTGTTGTTGCCACTAGGGGTAAAACAGCAATGCTTTATTCAAGGATGAATGTATTGTTTACATTACGCACATTACTTAATGCAATTGTCTGTTGCTTGCAACTTAATACTGGAAGGGGTACGGATGTTAACCGGAAAGTGGACTATTTAGGCATAGATGCATGCTGGATAGCGGTCTATGTACTTTGTCGTAATGCCCAAATGAATCTCATAGTAGACACCACAGCTCACACATGCATGTTATATGCACTTATCAATTGTCAATTGCCCAGCTGTAATTTGTTTACCCAGCATGTTAGTTATCTTATTGGAGAGACACCACTAGTGAACTGTGGACCCCGGTCCATTCTTTTACATCTGAAATACAATCTACTGCAATCATTGTTCTCTACTGTTTTATGCAAACAAACATCATTTCCATTCGATACGTTTAACCCTTTGTTTTCAGCAAGCCGGTGAGATTGACAACCTCACTGTTAAGTTGGGGCAAAGTAATTTGATTGTGTTGTGCAGGTTCCACGTTGGCACCGGAATCCCTGGTGTTGCGCCGCACTACACTCCTTCACCAACACCTTCGAAGCAAACCTCGTTTTCCTACTGGTTCGATTAAACCTTGGTTTCATACTGAGGGAAAACTTGCTGCTGCACTCATCATACCTTCCTCTTGGGGTTCCCAACTGACGTGTGACGTACAAGCATTGTTTCTGGCTGTTGCCGGGGAGATATTCCCTCGTCAACTTAGCCAGCAACACGTTTTCTGGCGCCGTTGCCGGGGAAAACCGAATTGCTTCTGCAAGGGGAGTCTCTCACACCCAATCTCTTTACTTTGTTATTTGTCTTGCTTAGTTTATTTTTATTTAGTCTTGTTTGCTCTCTTTATCAAAAACACAAAAAAATTAGTTACTTGTTTAATTCAGTTTGATTTTGTTTTTCAAAATGAGTACTCCTGAGAACACTAAGTTGTGTGACTTCACTAGCACAAACAACAATGATTTCATATGCACTCCTATTGCTCCACCTGCTTCTACAGCAGAATTTTATGAAATTAAACCTGCTCTATTAAATCTTGTTATGAAAGAGCAATTTTCTGGTGTTAGTACTGATGATGCTGCTGCCCATCTTAATAACTTTGTTGAACTTTGTGAAATGCAAAAGTATAAGGATATGGATGGGGATATTATAAAACTGAAACTTTTTCCTTTCTCCTTGAGAGGAAGAGCTAAAGAATGGTTGCTTTCTTTGCCTAGAAATAGTATTATTCTTGGACAAAATGCAAAGATGCTTTCATAGGGAAATATTATCCTCCTGCTAAGATTATATCCTTGAGAAGTAGCATTATGAATTTTAAACAACTTGATAATGAACATGTTGCTCAAGCTTGGGAAAGAATGAAATCTTTGGTGAAGAATTGTCCCACTCATGGACTGACTACTTGGATGATCATCCAAACCTTTTATGCAGGATTAAATTTTTCCTCAAGGAACTTATTGGATTCAGCCTCTGGAGGAACCTTTATGTCCATCACTTTAGGTGCAGCAACAAAGCTACTTGATGATATGATGATCAACTATTCCGAATGGCACACCGAAAGAGCTCCTCAAGGTAAGAAGGTAAATTCTGTTGAAGAAACCTCCTCTTTGAGTGATAAGATTGATGCTATTATGTCTATGCTTGTGAATGGTAGATCTCATGTTGATCCTAATAATGTTCCTTTAGCTTCATTGGTTGCTCAAGAAGAGCATGTTGATGTAAACTTCATTAAAAACAACAACTTCAACAACAATGCTTATAGGAATAATTTTGGTAGCAACAACTATAAGCCTTATCCTTCAAATGGTTATGGCAATTCTTATGGTAATTCCTACAGCAACAATAGAAGTGTGTCCTCTGATCTTGAAGCTATGCTTAAAGAATTTATTAGCACACAAAAAGCTTTCAATAAAACTGTTGAGGAAAAGTTTGAAAAAATTGATGATCTTGCTTCTAAAGTTGATAGTCTTGCTCATGATGTTGAAATTCTAAAACTGAAAGTTATGCCTAATGAAGTTAAAGATACTAAGTCATTTGCTACAGCAAATGCCATCCAAGTTCGAATTGATAATAATATTAGGATGTTGGCTGAATTGCATGCTAGGTGGGAAAAAGAGGAAGAACTTGAAAAAGAGAATAGTATAGTTAGAGTTTGTACTATCACCACCACTAGTAATGCTAATGTTTACATGCTAGTAAGCCTCCTACTATTGATGGTAATGTTATTGGTGTTGGTAATGTCTCTACTACTTCTGCAAAGCGTTTGAAATTGCCTAAAACTGCTGAAACTTTTTCTGATAAAAGTGCTGAAATTTTTCAAACTATTGGAGACAATGGTTCCACCACCATTGACAATAATGATTTTGATTTTGATGATTGTAACATCTCTGAAGTTATTATGTTCTTGCAAAAATTAGCTAGAAGTCCCAATGCTAGCACTATTAATTTGGCTTTTACAAAGCATATTACAAATGCTCTTTTGCAAGCTAGGGAGGAGAAGTTGAAACTTAAAGCTTCTATTCCTAGGAAATTAGAAGATGGTTGGGAACCCATCATTAAGGTAAAGGTGAATGATTTTGATTGCAATGCCTTGTGTGATCTTGGTGCAAGTATTTCGGTTTTGCCCAAGAAGCTTTATGATATTCTTGATTTGCCACCTTTGGAACATTGTTATTTGGATGTTTTTCTCGCTGATAATGCTATGAAGAAACCTTTGGGGCGAGTTAATGATGTTTTTATTACAGTAAACAATAACCTTGTCCCCGTTGATTTTATTGTTATGGATATTGAATGCAATGCATCTTGTCCTATTGTTTTGGGAAGACCTTTTCTTCGAACTGTTGGTGCCATCATTGATATGAAAGAAGGTAATATAAGGTACCAATTTCCTCTCAAGAAAGGTATGGAACACTTCCCTAGGAAGAGAATGAAGTTACCTTTTGACTCTATTGTTAGAGCAAGTTATGATGTTGATGCTTCTTCTCTTGACAACACTTGATTTTCACTTTCTGCGCCTAGCTGAAAGGCGTTAAAGAAAAGCGCTTATGGGAGACAACCCATCGTTTTTATTTGCTGTTATTTTTGTTTTCTTTGAGTCAAGGAGTTTTGTTACTTCTGTAGCAACTCCTTTGTATCTTTATTTTATCGCAATGTTGTGCCAAGTAAAGTTCTATATTGAAAGTTGATGCAAGATTTGGATTTCTGCGCAGTGACAGATTTTTAGCTGTCACGGATTTGAGCTTATCTCCCTGTAGAAAATTCAAAAAATTCTGAAAAAATCACGCATATTCCTGAGATATGTACGCAACTTTCATTATTTTAGGCCAGATCCATCTGAGCAACTTAAGTGCCTCGAAAAAATTCGTCATTCCAGACTGTTCTGTTTTTGACAGATTCTGCCTTTTGTTTTGCATTCGCTCTTTTACTGTGTTTGTGTGGATTTCTTTGCTCCACAAAGCATTGGTGGCTGTAGCTAATGTCCAGAAGCTTTGGGATTGATTGTATCATTACAGAATATGAGAATTTTTGATTATGCACTAACCCTCTAATGAGAACTGTCTTGAGTTTGGTGTGAAGGAAGTTTTCAAGGATCAAGCGAGAAGGGTGATATTATGTGATCAAGAAGAGTGAAAAGCCTAAGCTTGGGGATGCCCCCGTGGTTCATCCCAACCATATTCAGAGAGACTCAAGCGTCTAAGCTTGGGGATGCCCAAGGCATCCCCTTCTTCATCAACAAACTTATCAGGTCATCTCTAGTGAAACTATATTTTAATTCTTTCACATCTTATGCGCTTTACTTGGAGCGTCTGTGTGTTTTTATTTTTGTTTTTGTTTGAATAAATTCGGATCCTAGCAATCCTTGTGTGGGAGAGAGACACGCTCCGCTTTTTCATGTGAATACTCATGTTCTTCACTTATATTTGTTGAGTATTCTTAACTAGCTACTGCAGTGCTTTTAGCTCCTGTTTTTCATGCATCTCTTCGAGCTGTTAGCACTTGTTTATAAATACTCTCTTGCTGCATTATATTATCATTTGGAGAGTTTATGTTTAAATAAATTGATTGGTGTTTGTTTGGAAGAAAGAAAATGCTACATGTAGTAGTTGGTATTGGAAAAGACATATGCATTCTTGTAGATCATTGTCTTGTTTCGATTTGATGCTTTGCAATTGTTTTGAGCTCTCAAGTAGATCATGTTTAAGCTCTTGCATCATGTAGTTAAAGCCTAGTAGTGGAGAACTACCGTAGAGCTTGTTGAGACTTGGGATGCATATTTGTTCTCTCTAAGGTCTAGATATTTTCTGGTAAAATGTTTGAGCAACAAGGAAGACAGTGTAGAGTCTTATAATACTTGCAATATGTTTTTATGTGATTCTTGCTGTACCGGTTTATACTTGTGTTTGCTTCAAACAACCTTGCTAGCCTAAACTCTGTACTGAGAGGGAATGCTTCTCGTGCATCCAAAACTTGAGCCAAAACCCATGCCATTTGTGTCCACCATACCTACCTACTATGTGGTATTTCCTGCCATTCCAAGTAAATATTTCATGTGCTACCTTTAAACTATTCAAAACTTTATTACTCCTTATTTGTGTCAATGTTTTATAGCTCATGAGGAAGTATGTGGTGTTTTATCTTTCAATCTTGTCATTTACTTCTGACAGACTTTCACCTGGACTAGTGGCATATACATCCGCTTATCCAATAATTTGCAAAAAGAGCTGGCAACGGGGTGCCCAGCCCCAATTAATTACAACTTTCATTAATAATTCTCTTCACATGTTTTGCCCTGATTTATCAGTAAGCAACTTAATTTGCAATAGACACTCCTCCATGGTATGTGAATGTTGGAAGGCACCCGAGGATTCGGTTAGCCATGGCTTGTGTAAGCAAAAGGTTGGGAGGAGTGTCATCTATAAAGAAACTAAAATACATGTGTAAACAAAAGAGAAGAGGGATGATCTACCTTGCTGGTAGAGATAACGTCCTTCATGGGAGCCGCTCTTGAAAGTCTGGTTGACAAGGGGGTTAGAGTGCCCACTACCATTCGTTGACAACAACAAACACCTCTCAAATACTTATTTTGTGCTCTCTATATGCTTTCGAAAACTTAAAAAGCTCTAGCACATGATTTAATCCCTGCTTCCCTCTGCGAAGGGCCTATCTTTTACTTTATGTTGAGTCAGTTTACCTACTCCTTTCTATCTTAGAAGCAAACACTTGTGTCAACTTTGTGTGCATTGATTCTTACATGTTTACTTATTGCACTTGTTATATTGCTTTATGTTGACAACTATCCATGAGATATACATGTTACAAGTTGAAAGCAATGCTGAAACTTAATCATCCTTTGTGTTGCTTCAATGCCTTTTACTTTGAATCTATTGCTTTATGAGTTACCTCTTATGCAAAACTTTTTGATGCTTGTCTTGAAAGTACTATTCATGAAAAGTTTTTGCTTATATGATTCATTGTTTACTCTTTATCTATTTGTTAGCAAACTATAGATCATTGCTTTGAGTCACTTCATTCATGACATGAGCCTTGCAATATATTGATCAAGATTGTGTGAAAGCATGTCTCCTCAGAAATTATTTGTTGTTATCGTTTTACCTACTCGAGGACGAGTAGAACTAAGCTTGGGGATGCTTGATACGTCTCCAACGTATCCATAATTTCTGCTGTTCCATGCTTATATTATACCATTTGCTACATGTTTTATATACACTTCATATCACTTTTATGCATTTTCTGGGACTAACCTATTAACAAGATGCCACAGTGCCAGTTCCCTGTTTTCTGCTGTTTTTGGTTTCAGAAAGTTACTTCTGGAAATATTCTCGGAATTGCACGAAACAAAAGGCCAGTCCCTATTTTTCCAGCACGTACACGGAGTCCGAAGGAGAGACGAAGAGCCACGAGGTGGCCAAACCAAGGCGGCGCGGCAGTGGGCCCACCGCGCCGCCAGGTGGTTTGGGCCCCTCGGGGGTCCGCCGACATCGCCCCTTCGCCTATTTATTCCCCGAGACGTGAAAACCCTAAAACACCGAGCCTTTCATCCAGAACATATTCGCTGCCGCCGCCGTCGTCAACCCTAACTCGGGGGGTTCTGAAGCTCTTCCCGGCACCCTGCCGGAGAGGGGAATCATCACCGGAGGGCTCTACATCGCCATGCCCGCCTCCGGAGTGATGCGTGAGTAGTTCATCCTTGGACTATGGGTCCATAGCAGTAGCTAGATGGTTGTCTTCTCCACTTGTGCCATCATGTTTAGATCTTGTGAGCTGCCTATCATGATCAAGATCATCTTATTGTAATGCTACATGTTGTGTTTGCTGGGATCTGACTTATATTGATACCTATGTGGAGCTGAATATTATATTATCATGTCTATGTCATTTGTGATCTTGCATGCTCTCCGTTACTTGTTGAAGCCTTGGCCAAGTGAATACTTGTAACTCCAAGAGGGGGTATTTATGCATGATAGTTGGGTTCAACCTCTATTTAACCTGGGATAGTGACAGCAAGTTCTAAGGTTGTAGATGTGTTGTTGCCACTAGGGGTAAAACAGCAATGCTTTATTCAAGGATGAATGTATTGTTTACATTACGCACATTACTTAATGCAATTGTCTGTTGCTTGCAACTTAATACTGGAAGGGGTACGGATGTTAACCGGAAAGTGGACTATTTAGGCATAGATGCATGCTGGATAGCGGTCTATGTACTTTGTCGTAATGCCCAAATGAATCTCATAGTAGACACCACAGCTCACACATGCATGTTATATGCACTTATCAATTGTCAATTGCCCAGCTGTAATTTGTTTACCCAGCATGTTAGTTATCTTATTGGAGAGACACCACTAGTGAACTGTGGACCCCGGTCCATTCTTTTACATCTGAAATACAATCTACTGCAATCATTGTTCTCTACTGTTTTATGCAAACAAACATCATTTCCATTCGATACGTTTAACCCTTTGTTTTCAGCAAGCCGGTGAGATTGACAACCTCACTGTTAAGTTGGGGCAAAGTAATTTGATTGTGTTGTGCAGGTTCCACGTTGGCACCGGAATCCCTGGTGTTGCGCCGCACTACACTCCTTCACCAACACCTTCGAAGCAAACCTCGTTTTCCTACTGGTTCGATTAAACCTTGGTTTCATACTGAGGGAAAACTTGCTGCTGCACTCATCATACCTTCCTCTTGGGGTTCCCAACTGACGTGTGACGTACAAGCATTGTTTCTGGTGTGTTGCCGGGGAGATATTCCCTCGTCAACTTAGCGCTAGCAATGGGCAGTCAGGAGATGCCCGCGCAGCAGGGAGCGGTCCACGGGAGGCAGACTCCGGAGCCGCCCGCGCGGCAGACGGCGGCCCAGGAGAGTCAGCTGGCCATGGGCTGCCTGGAGACGGGCAGGCGACGCCCGTGCGGCAGACTGCAGCCCAGGAGATGCACCTGGAGATGGGCTGCCTAGAGACGGGCCGTGCGGGGCTGGCGATGTCGCACGGCCAGAGGGCACAATCGACGAGGCGGGTGCATGGGGCATGCACGCTTGGCCGTGATCGATGTCCTGGGAAGCGACGTCCTGTGAAGCAGCTTTTGGAGGATCATCCAGTAATTGCAAGCGAGCACCACGGCCAATCCCTGCACCATGGTTAGGCAACAAAACAGGAGAATATGCAGCATCCACAAATTGGTCAGGAGAAACAGGAGATGAATGTGACGGTGGTGGTATTGGAGCGGGTGACAGACTGACAGCAAAAGGAAACAAGTTTTCGTCAAACACGACATCACGAGAAATATAAACCCTTTAGTGGCAACATGTAGACACTTGTACCCTTTGTGAATGGAGCTATAGCCAAGGAAGACACACTATTTGGATCGAAACTCAAGTTTACGACTGTTGTAGGGGCGAAGATGAGGCCAACACGCACAGCCAAAAATCTTAAGAAACGTATAATCTGGAGATTTCTGAAAAAGAATCTCAAGAGGTGGTTTCAAATAAGAACACGCATAGGAAGCCTATTAATCAAGTAACAGGCTGTAAAGAAAGCATCACTCCAGAACGAAAAGGTACGAACGCTGAGCAGAAGAGTTAGGCCAGTTTCAACTAAGTGACGGTGCTTGCGTTCAGCGCACCGTTCTGTGATGTGTATGTGGACTTAGAACACGATGTGAAATCCCAAGCTTATGAAAAAAAGTGTTGAGGTTGCGATACTCACCTCCCAATAGATTGAACATGGATTTAATTTTTATGCTTGAGAAGACGTTCGACATGCAATTTGAAATTGAACAAAGACATCAAACACATCAGATTTTCGCTTAAGGTGTACATCCAAGTAAAACGACTATAAGCATCAATGAACTGATATAATAATTTATGACCAATCCAGAGGTTTGAGCAGGGCGCCATATATCGAAAACACAAAGTTCTAGAGGACTTTAACCACTCGACTCGAAGAAAAATTAAGGAAGTAATGACTCTTTCCTATGCTGACAAGCACACAAACTGCTAATCTATTACTAGATATGGTGGGAAGGTCATGCCGCTGAAGAACATGACCCA